>JAWNPH010000067.1:0-600000 GCA_035047645.1 Drosophila merina | reverse complement strand
GGATAAAAAACATAGAATCGTAATATGCGCTTATTAAGAAAATAATACAAATAGAAACCACAAAATTAAAGAGGCAGACTTAAAAAAATGTAGAAGTCAAAGTCCTAAACGAAATCCTAAGCATTATCCTTGTTTTTTTTTATTCAAAAAATAAAATCGGCACACAAAATCAAAATGGCGAACTTTAAAATAAGAGAATAAGTATCCAAAAGTTGAAGCCGAAAACGAAGTTTTCAATCATTGGTCTCAAGGATAAAAAACATAGAATCGTAATATGCGCTTATTAAGAAAATAATACAAATAGAAACCACAAAATTTAAGAGCCAGACTTAAAAAAATACAGAAGTCAAAGTCCAAAACTAAATCCCAAGCATTATCCTTGTTTTTTTTTATTCAAAAAATAAAATCGGCACACAAAATCAAAATGGCGAACTTTAAAATAAGAGAATAAGTATCCAAAAGTTGAAGCCGAAAACGAAGTTTTCAATCATTGGTCTCAAGGATAAAAAACCTAGAATCGTAATACGCGTTTATTAAGAAAATAATACAAATAGAAACCACAAAATTAAAGAGGCAGACTTAAAAAATGTAGAAGTCGAAGTCCAAAACGAAATCCCAAGCATTATCCTTGTTTTTTTTATTCAAAAAATAAAATCGGCACACAAAATCAAAATGGCAAAATTTAAAATAAGAATATAAGTAACCAAAAGTTGAAGCCCAAAACGAAGTTTTCAAGCATTGGTCTCAAGGATTAAAACTAAGAATCGTAATATCCGCTTATTAAGAAATTAAATACAATTTGGCACACAAAATCAAAATGGCAAAATTTAAAATAAGAAAATAAGTATCCAAAAATTGCAATTGCCCAAAACGAAGTTTTCAAGCATTGGTCTCAAGGATTAAAACCACGAATCGTAATATGCGCTTATTAAGAAAATAAATACAAATCGAAACCACAAAATTAAAGAGCCAGACTTAAAAAAATACAGAAGTCGAAGTCCAAAACTAAATCCCAAGCATTATCCTTGTTTTTTTTATTCAAAAAATAAAATCGGCCCCACAGAATCAAAATGGCAAAATTTAAAATATATGAAAATAAGTATCCAAAAGTTGAAGCCCTTAACGAAGTTTTCATGCGTTGGTTTCAAGGATTAAAACCTAAAATCGTAATATGCGCTTATTAAGAAAATAATACAAATAGAAACCACAAAATTAAAGAGGCAGACTTAAAAAAATGCAGAAGTCGAAGTCCAAAACGAAATCCTAAGCATTATCCTTGTTTTTTTTTATTCAAAAAATAAAATCGGCACACAAAATCAAAATGGCAAAATTTAAAATAAGAGAATAAGTATCCAAAAGTTGAAGCCGAAAGCGAAGTTGTCAATCATTGGTCTCAAGGATAAAAAACCTAGAATCGTAATATGCGCTTATTAAGAAAATAATACAAATAGAAACCACAAAATTAAAGAGGCAGACTTAAAAAAATGCAGAAGTCGAAGTCCAAAACGAAATCCTAAGCATTATCCTTGTTTTTTTTTATTCAAAAAATAAAATCGGCACACAAAATCAAAATGGCAAAATTTAAAATAAGAGAATAAGTATCCAAAAGTTGAAGCCGAAAACGAAGTTTTCAAGCATTGGTCTAAAGGATTAAAACCAAGAATCGTAATATGCGCTTATTAAGAAAATAAATACAAATCGAAACCACAAAATTAAAGAGGCAGACTTAAAAAAATGCAGAAGTCGAAGTCCAAAACGAAATCCCAAGCATTACCCTTGTTTTTTTTATTCAAAAAATAAAATCGGCACACAAAATCAAAATGGCAAAATTTAAAATAAGAGAATAAGTATCCAAAAGTTGAAGCCGAAAACGAAGTTTTCAATCATTGGTCTCAAGGATTAAAACCACGAATCGTAATATGCGGTTATTAAGAAAATAATACAAATAGAAACCACCAAATTAAAGAGGCAGACTTAAAAAAATGCAGAAGTCGAAGTCCAAAACGAAATCCTAAGCATTATCCTTGTTTTTTTTTATTCAAAAAATAAAATCGGCACACAAAATCAAAATGGCAAAATTTAAAATAAGAGAATAAGAATCCAAAAGTTGAAGCCGAAAGCGAAGTTGTCAATCATTGGTCTCAAGGATAAAAAACCTAGAATCGTAATATGCGCTTATTAAGAAAATAATACAAATAGAAACCACAAAATTAAAGAGGCAGACTTAAAAAAATGTAGAAGTCAAAGTCCAAAACGAAATCCTAAGCATTATCCTTGTTTTTTTTTATTCAAAAAATAAAATCGGCACACAAAATCAAAATGGCGAAATTTAAAATAAGAGAATAAGTATCCAAAAGTTGAAGCCGAAAACGAAGTTTTCAATCATTGGTCTCAAGGATAAAAAACCTAGAATCGTAATATGCGCTTATTAAGAAAATAATACAAATAGAAACCACAAAATTAAAGAGGCAGACTTAAAAAAATGTAGAAGTCGAAGTCCAAAACGAAATCCCAAGCATTATCCTTGTTTTTTTTATTCAAAAAATAAAATCGGCACACAAAATCAAAATGGCAAAATTTAAAATAAGAATATAAGTAACCAAAAGTTGAAGCCCAAAACGAAGTTTTCAAGCATTGGTCTCAAGGATTAAAACTAAGAATCGTAATATCCGCTTATTAAGAAATTAAATACAATTTGGCACACAAAATCAAAATTGCAAAATTTAAAATAAGAAAATAAGAATCCAAAAATTGCAATTGCCCAAAACGAAGTTTTCAAGCATTGGTCTCAAGGATTAAAACAACGAATCGTACTATGCGCTGATTAAGAAAATAAATACAAATCGAAACCACAAAATTTAAGAGCCAGACTTAAAAAAATACAGAAGTCAAAGTCCAAAACTAAATCCCAAGCATTATCCTTGTTTTTTTTATTCAAAAAATAAAATCGGCACACAAAATCCAAATGGCAAAATTTAAAATAAGAAAATAAGTAACCAAAAGTTGAAGCCCAAAACGAAGTTTTCAAGCATTGGTCTGAAGGATTAAAACCACGAATCGTAATATGCGGTTATTAAGAAAATAATACAAATAGAAACCACAAAATTAAAGAGGCAGACTTAAAAAAATGCAGAAGTCGAAGTCCAAAACGAAATCCTAAGCATTATCCTTGTTTTTTAATTCAAAAAATAAAATCGGCACACAAAATCAAAATGGCAAAATTTAAAATAAAAATATAAGTAACCAAAAGTTGAAGCCCAAAACGAAGTTTTCAAGCATTGGTCTCAAAGTTTAAAACTAAGAATCGTAATATCCGCTTATTAAGAAATTAAATACAAATCGAAACCACAAAATCAAAATGGCAAAATATAAAATAAGAAAATAAGTATCCAAAAATTGTAATTGCCCAAAACGAAGTTTTCAAGCATTGGTCTCAAGGATTAAAACCACGAATCGTAATATGCGCTTATTAAGAAAATAAATACAAATCGAAACCACAAAATTAAAGAGCCAGACTTAAAAAAATACAGAAGTCGAAATCCAAAACTAAATCCCAAGCATTATCCTTGTTTTTTTTATTCAAAAAATAAAATCGGCACACAAAATCCAAATGGCAAAATTTAAAATAAGAAAATAAGTAACCAAAAGTTGAAGCCCAAAACGAAGTTTTCAAGCATTGGTCTGAAGGATTAAAACCAAGAATCAATACAAATCGAAACCACAAAATTAAAGAGGCAGACTTAAAAAAATGCAGAAGTCGAAGTCCAAAACGAAATCCCAAGCATTTCCCTTGTTTTTTTTTATTCAAAAAATAATATCGGCACACAAAATCAAAATGGGAAAATTTAAATTAAGAAAATTAGTAACCAAAAGTTGAAGCCCAAAACGAAGTTTTCAAGCATTGGTCTCAAGGATTAAAACCTAGAATCGTAATATCCGCTTATTAAGAAGTTAAATACAAATCGGCACACAAAAACCAAATTGGAAAAATTTAAAATAAGAAAATAAGTATCCAAAAATTGCAATTGCCCAAAACGAAGTTTTCAAGCATTGGTCTCAAGGATTAAAACCACGAATCGTAATATGCGCTTATTAAGAAAATAATACAAATAGAAACCACAAAATTAAAGAGGCAGACTTAAAAAAATGTAGAAGTCGAAGTCCAAAACGAAATCCCAAGCATTATCCTTGTTTTTTTATTCAAAAAATAAAATCGGCACACAAAATCAAAATGGCAAAATTTAAAATAAGAGAATAAGTATCCAAAAGTTGAAGCCGAAAACGAAGTTTTCAAGCATTGGTCTCAAGGATTAAAACCTAGAATCGTAATATGCGGTTATAAAGAAAATAATACAAATAGAAACCACAAAATTAAAGAGGCAGATTTAAAGAAATGCAGAAGTCGAAGTCCAAAACGAAATGCCAAACATTTTCCTTGTTTTTTTTTCAAAAAATTAAATCGGCACCACTAAATCAAAATGGCAAAATTTAAAATAAGAGAATAAGTATCCAAAAGTTTAAGGCCAAAACGAAGTTTTCAAGCATTGGTCTGAAGGATTAAAACCAAGAATCGTAATATGCGCTTATTAAGAAAATAAATACAAATTAAAGAGGTAGACTTAAAAAAATGCAGAAGTCGAAGTCCAAAACGAAATCCGAAGTATATTCCTTGTTATTTTTTATTCAAAAAATAAAATCGGCACCACAAAATTAAAATGGCAAAGCTTAAAATAAGAAAATAAGTATCCAAAAGTTGAAGCCCAAAACGAAGTTTTCAAGCATTGAAACCAAGAATCGTAATATGCGCTTATTAAGAAAATAAATACAAATCGAAACCACAAAATGAAAATGGCAAAATTTAAAATAAGAAAATAAGTATCCAAAAATTGCAATTGCCCAAAACGAAGTTTTCAAGCATTAAAACCACGATTAAAACCACGAATCGTAACAGGCGCTTATTAAGAAAATAAATACAAATCGAAACCACAAAATTAAAGAGGTAGACTTAAAAAAATGCAGAAGTCGAAGTCCAAAACGTAATCCCAAGCATTTTCCTTGTTTTTTTTATTCAAAAAATAAAATCGGCACACAAAATCCAAATGGCAAAATGGCCAAATTTAAAAAAAAAAAGTAATATCCAAAAGTTTAAAGCCAAAACGAAGTTTTCAAGCATTGGTCTCAAGGATTAAAACCACGAATCGTAATATGCGCTTATTAAGAAAATAATACAAATAGAAACCACAAAATTAAAGAGGCAGACTTAAAAATATGTAGATGTCGAAGTCCAAAACGAAATGCCAAACATTTTCCTTGTTTTTTTTATTCAAAAAATAAAATCGGCACCACAAAATCAAAATGGCAAAAATTAAAATATATGAAAATAAATATTCAAAAGTTGAAGCCCTTAGCGAAGTTTTCATGCGTTGGTCTCAAGAATTAAAACCATTAATCGTAATATGCATTTATTAAGAAAATAAATACAAATCGAAACCACAGAATTAAAGAGGTAGACTTAAAAAAATGCAGAAGTCGAAGTCCAAAACGAAATCCCAAGTATATTCCTTGTTATTTTTTATTCAAAAAATAAAATCGGCACCACAAAATTAAAATGGCAAAGTTTAAAATAAGAAAATAAGTATCCAAAAGTTGAAGCCCAAAACGAAGTTTTCAAGCATTGGTCTCAAGGATTAAAACCAAGAATCGTAATATGCGCTTATTAAGAAAATAAATACAAATAGAAACCACAAAATCAAAATGGCAAAATTTAAAATAAGAAAATAAGTATCCAAAAATTGCAATTGCCCAAAACGAAGTTTTCAAGCATTAAAACCACGAATAAAACCACGAATCGTAATATGCGCTTATTAAGAAAATAAATACAAATCGAAACCACAAAATTAAAGAGGCAGACTTAAAAAAATGCAGAAGTCGAAGTCCAAAACGAAATCCCAAACATTTTCCTTGTTGTTTTTATTAAAAAAATAAAATCGGCACACAAAATCAAAATGGCAAAATTTAAAATAAGAAAATAAGTAACCAAAAGTTGAAGCCCAAAACGGAATTTTCAAGCATTGGTCTCAAGAATTAAAACCACGAATCGTAATATGCGCTTATTAAGAATATAAATACAAATCGAAAGCACAAAATTAAAGAGGCAGACTTAAAAAAATGAAGAAGTCGAAGTCCAAAATCACAAAAAAAGAAATCCCAAGCATTTTCCTCTTTTTTTTATTCAAAAAATAAAATCGGCACCACAAAATCAAAATGGCAAAATTTAAAATATATGAAAATAAGTATCCAAAAGTTGAAATTCAAAACGAAGTTTTCATGCGTTGGTCTCAAGAATTAAAACCATTAATCGTAATATGCATTTATTAAGAACAGAAATACAAACCGAAAGCACAAAATTAAAGAGGCAGACTTAAAAAAATGAAGAAGTCGAAATCCAAAATCCCAAAAAACGAAATCCCAAGCATTATCCTTGTTTTTTTTATTCAAATAATAAAATCGGCACCACAAAATTAAAATGGCAAAGTTTAAAATAAGAAAATAAGTATCCAAAAGTTGAAGCCCAAAACGAAGTTTTCAAGCATTGGTCTCAAGGATTACAACCAAGAATCGTAATATCCGCTTATTAGGAAATTAAATACAAATCGAACCACAAAATCAAAATGGCAATATTAAAAATAAGAAAATAAGTATCCAAAAGTAACCCAAAACGAAGTTTTCAAACATTGGTCTCAAGGATTAAAACCAAGAATCGTAATATGCGCTTATTAAGAAAATGAATACAAATCCAAACCACAAAATTAAAGAGGCAGACTTAAAAAAATGCAAAAGTCGAAGTCCAAAACAAAATCCCAAGCATTTTCCTTGTTTTTTTTATTCAAAAAATAAAATCGGCACACAAAATCCAAATGGCAAAATGGCAAAATTTAAAATAAGAAAATAATATCCAAACGTTGAAGTCCAAAACGAAGTTTTCAAGCATTGGTCTCAAGGATTAAAACCTAGAATCGTAATATGCGCTTATTAAGAAAATAAATACATATCGAAACCACAAAATTAAAGAAGTAGACTTAAAAAAATGCAGAAGTCGAAGTCCAAAACGAAATCCCAAGTATATTCCTTGTTATTTTTTATTCAAAAAATAAAATCGGCACCACAAAATTAAAATGGCAAAGTTTAAAATAAGAAAATAAGTATCCAAAAGTTGAAGCCCAAAACGAAGTTTTCAAGCATTGGTCTCAAGGATTAAAACCAAGAATCGTAATATGCGCTTATTAAGAAAATAAATACAAATCGAAACCACAAAATGAAAATGGCAAAATTTAAAATAAGAAAATAAGTATCCAAAAATTGCAATTGCCCAAAACGAAGTTTTCAAGCATTAAAACCACGATTAAAACCACGAATCGTAATAGGCGCTTATTAAGAAAATAAATACAAATCGAAACCACAAAATTAAAAAGGAAGACTTAAAAAAATGCAGAAGTCGAAGTCCAAAACGAAATCCCAAGCATTATCCTTGTTTTTTTTATTCAAAAAATAAAATCGGCACACAAAATCAAAATGGCAAAATTTAAAATAAGAAAAGAAGTAACCAAAAAGTTGAAGCCCAAAACGAAGTTTTCAAGCAGTGCTCTCAAGGATTAAAACCAAGAATCGTAATATGCGCTTACTAAGAAAATAATACAAATAGACACGACAAAATTAAAGAAGCAGACTTAAAAAAAGTCAAGTCAAAGTCCAAAACGAATTCCCAAGCAATTTCCTTGTTTTTTTTATTCAAAAAATAAATCGGCACCACAAAATCAAAATGGCAAAAAGTTGAAGCCCAAAACGAAGTTTTAAAGCGTTGGTCTCAAGATTTGTAACCAAGAATCGTAATATGCGCTTATAAAGAAAATAAATACAAATCAAAACCACAAAATTAAAGAGGCAGACTTAAAAAAATGCAGAAATCGAAGTCCAAAAGGAAATCCCAAGCATTTTCCTTGTTTTTTTTATTCAAAAAATAAAATCGGCACACAAAATCCAAATGGCAAAATGGCAAAATTTAAAAAAAGAAAATAATATCCAAACGTTGAAGTCCAAAACGAAGTTTTCAAGCATTGGTCTCAAGGATTAAAACCTAGAATCGTAATATGCGCTTATTAAGAAAATAAATACATATCGAAACCACAAAATTAAAGAGGTAGACTTAAAAAAATGCAGAAGTCGAAGTCCAAAACGAAATCCCAAGTATATTCCTTGTTATTTTTTATTCAAAAAATAAAATCGGCACCACAAAATTAAAATGGCAAAGTTTAAAATAAGAAAATAAGTATCCAAAAGTTGAAGCCCAAAACGAAGTTTTAAAGCGTTGGTCTCAAGATTTGTAACCAAGAATCGTAATATGCGCTTATAAAGAAAATAAATACAAATCAAAACCACAAAATTAAAGAGGTAGACTTAAAAAAATGCAGAAGTCGAAGTCCAAAAGGGAATCCCAAGCATTTTCCTTGTTTTTTTTATTCAAAAAATAAAATCGGCACACAAAATCCAAATGGCAAAATGGCAAAATTTAAAAAAAGAAAATAATATCCAAACGTTGAAGTCCAAAACGAAGTTTTCAAGCATTGGTCTCAAGGATTAAAACCTAGAATCGTAATATGCGCTTATTAAGAAAATAAATACAAATCGAAACCACAAAATGAAAATGGCAAAATTTAAAATAAGAAAATAAGTATCCAAAAATTGCAATTGCCCAAAACGAAGTTTTCAAGCATTAAAACCACGATTAAAACCACGAATCGTAATAGGCGCTTATTAAGAAAATAAATACAAATCGAAACCACAAAATTAAAAAGGCAGACTTAAAAAAATGCAGAAGTCGAAGTCCAAAACGAAATCCCAAGCATTATCCTTGTTTTTTTTATTCAAAAAATAAAATCGACACACAAAATCAAAATGGCAAAATTTAAAATAAGAGAATAAGTATCCAAAAGTTGAAGCCCAAAACGAAGTTTTCATGCGTTGGTCTCAAGGATTAAAACCTAGAATCGTTATGGGCGCTTATTAAGAAAATAATACAAACAGAAACCACAAAATTAAAGAGGCAGACTTAAAAAAATGCAAAAGTCGAAGTCCAAAACGAAATCTCAAGCATTATCCTTGTTTTTTTTATTCAAAAAATAAAATCGGCACACAAAATCAAAATGGCAAAATTTAAAATAAGAAAATAAGTAACCAAAAGTTGAAGCCCAAAACGAAGTTTTAATGCGTTGGTCTCAAGGATTAAAACCTAGAATCGTTATATGCGCTTATTAAGAAAATAATACAAATAGAAACCACAAAATTAAAGAGGCAGACTTAAAAAAATGTAGAAGTCGAAAACGAAATCCCAAGCATTTTCCTTTTTTTTTTATTCAAAAAATAAAATCGGCACACAAAATCAAAATGGCAAAATTTAAAATATATGAAAATAAGTATCCAAAAGTTGAAGCCCAAAACGAAGTTTTACTGCGTTGGTCTCAAGGATTAAAACCTAGAATCGTTATATGCGCTTATTAAGAAAATAATACAAACAGAAACCACAAAATTAAAGAGGCAGACTTAAAAAAATGCAAAAGTCGAAGTCCAAAACGAAATCTCAAGCATTATCCTTGTTTTTTTTATTCAAAAAATAAAATCGGCACACAAAATCAAAATGGCAAAATTTAAAACAAGAAAATAAGTAACCAAAAGTTGAAGCCCAAAACGAAGTTTTCAAGCATTGGTCTCAAGAATTAAAACCATTAATCGTAATATGCGCTTATTAAGAAAATAAATACAAATCAAGAGCACAAAATTTAAGAGACAGACTTAAAAAAATCTAAAAGTCGAAGTCCAAAACGAAATCTCAAGCATTATCCTTGTTTTTTTGTTCAAAAAATAACATCGGCACACAAAATCAAAATGGCAAAAACTTAAAATAAGAAAATAATATGCAAAAGTTGAAGCCCAAAACGAAGTTTTCAAGCATTGGTGTCAAGGATTAAAACCTAGAATCGTAATATGCGGTTATAAAGAAAATAATACAAATAGAAACCACACAATTACAGAGGCAGATTTAAAAAAATGCAGAAGTCGAAGTCCAAAACGAAATGCCAAACATTTTCCCTGTTTTTTTTTTCAAAAAATTAAATCGGCACCACAAAATCAAAATGGCAAAAATTAAAATATATGAAAATAAATATCCAAAAGTTGAAGCCCTTAGCGAAGTTTTCATGCGTTGGTCTCAAGAATTAAAACCATTAATCGTAATATGCATTTATTAAGAAAACAAATACAAATCGAAAGGACAAAATTAAAGAGGCAGACTTAAAAAAATGAATAAGTCGAAGTCCAAAATCACAAAAAAAGAAATCTCAAGTACTATCCTTGTTATTTTTATTCAAAAAATAAAATCGGCACACAAAATCAAAATGGCAAAATTTAAAATAAGAAAATAAATAACCAAAAGTTTAAGGCCAAAACGAAGTTTTCAAGCATTGGTCTGAAGGATTAAAACCAAGAATCGTAATATGCGCTTATTAAGAAAATAAATACATATCGAAACCACAAAATTAAAGAGGTAGACTTAAAAAAATGCAGAAGTCGAAGTCCAAAACGAAATCCCAAGCATATTCCTTGTTTTTTTTCATTCAAAAAATAAAATCGGCACCAGAGAATTAAAATGGCAAAGTTTAAAATAAGAAAATAAGTATCCAAAAGTTGAAGCCCAAAACGAAGTTTTCAAGCATTGGTCTCAAGGATTAAAACCAAGAATGGTAATATGCGCTTATTAAGAAAATAAATACAAATAGAAACCACAAAATCAAAATGGCAAAATTTAAAATAAGAAAATAAGTATCCAAAAATTGCAATTGCCCAAAACGAAGTTTTCAAGCATTAAAACCACGAATAAAACCACGAATCGTAATATGCGCTTATTAAGAAAATAATACAAATAGAAACCACAAAATTGAAGACACAGACTTAAAAAAATGCAATAGTCGAAGTCCAAAACGAAATCCCAAGCAATATCCTTGTTTTTTTTATTCAAAAAATAAAATCGGCACACAAAATCAAAATGGCAAAATTTAAAATAAGAAAATAAGTAACCAAAAGTTGAAGCCCAAAACGAAGTTTTCAAGCATTGGTCTCAAGGATTAAAACCCCGAATCGTAATATGCGCTTAATAAGAAAATAAATACAAATCGAAAGCACAAAATTAAAGAGGCAGACTTAAAAAAATGAAGAAGTCGAAGTCCAAAATCCCAAAAAACGAAATCCCAAGCATTATCCTTGTTTTTTTTTATTAAAAAAATAAAATCAGAACCACAAAATTAAAATGGCAAAATTTTAAATATATGAAAATAAGTATCCAAAAGTTGAAGCCCAAAACGAAGTTTTCAAGCAGTGGTCTCAAGGATTAAAACCTAGAATCGTAATATGCGGTTATTAAGAAAATAATACAAATAGAAACCACAAAATTAAAGAGGCAGACTTAAAACAATGTAGAAGTCGAAGTCCAAAACGAAATCCCAAGCAATATCCTTGTTTTTTTTATTCAAAAAATAAAATTGGCACACAAAATCAAAATTGCAAAATTTAAAATAAGAAAAGAAGTAACCAAAAAGTTGAAGCCCAAAACGAAGTTTTCAAGCAGTGGTCTCAAGGATTAAAACCAAGAATCGTAATATGCGCCTATTAAGAAAATAATACAAATAGAAACGACAAAATTAAAGAAGCAGACTTAAAAAAAGTCAAGTCGAAGTCCAAAACGAATTCCCAAGCAATTTCCTAGTTTTTTTTATTCAAAAAATAAATCGGCACCACAAAATCAAAATGGCAAAATTTAAAATAAGAAAATAAGAAACCAAAAGTTGAACCCCAAAACGAAGTTTTCAAGCATTGGTCTCAAGGATTACAACCAAGAATCGTAATATCCGCTTATTAAGAAATTAAATACAAATCGAACCACATAATCAAAATGGCAATATTAAAAATAAGAAAATAAGTATCCAAAAGTTGAAACCCAAAACGAAGTTTTCAAGCATTGGTCTCAAGGATTAAAACCAAGAATCGTAATATGCGCTTATTAAGAAAATAAAAACAAATCGAAACCACAACCTTAAAGAGGCAGACTTAAAAAAATGCAGAAGTCGAAGTCCAAAACGAAATCCCAAGCATTTTCCTTGTTTTTTTTATTCAAAAAATAAAATCGGCACACAAAATCAAAATGGCAAAATTTAAAATAAGAAAATAAATAACCAAAAGTTTAAGGCCAAAACGAAGTTTTCAAGCATTGGTCTGAAGGATTAAAACCAAGAATCGTAAAATGCGCTTATTAAGAAAATAAATACATATCGAAACCACAAAATTAAAGAGGTAGACTTAAAAAAATGCAGAAGTCGAAGTCCAAAACGAAATCCCAAGTATATTCCTTGTTATTTTTTATTCAAAAAATAAAATCGGCACCACAAAATTAAAATGGCAAAGTTTAAAATAAGAAAATAAGTATCCAAAAGTTGAAGCCCAAAACGAAGTTTTCAAGCATTGGTCTCAAGGATTAAAACCAAGAATGGTAATATGCGCTTATTAAGAAAATAAATACAAATAGAAACCACAAAATCAATGGCAAAATTTAAAATAAGAAAATAAGTATCCAAAAATTGCAATTGCCCAAAACGAAGTTTTCAAGCATTAAAACCACGAATAAAACCACGAATCGTAATATGCGCTTATTAAGAAAATAATACAAATAGAAACCACAAAATTGAAGACACAGACTTAAAAAAATGCAATAGTCGAAGTCCAAAACGAAATCCCAAGCAATATCCTTGTTTTTTTTATTCAAAAAATAAAATCGGCACACAAAATCAAAATGGCAAAATTTCAAATAAGAAAATAAGTAACCAAAAGTTGAAGCCCAAAACGAAGTTTTCAAGCATTGGTCTCAAGGATTAAAACCCCGAATCGTAATATGCGCTTATTAAGAAAATAAATACAAATCGAAAGCACAAAATTAAAGAGGCAGACTTAAAAAAATGAAGAAGTCGAAGTCCAAAATCCCAAAAAACGAAATCCCAAGCATTATCCTTGTTTTTTTTTATTAAAAAAATAAAATCAGAACCACAAAATTAAAATGGCAAAATTTTAAATATATGAAAATAAGTATCCAAAAGTTGAAGCCCAAAACGAAGTTTTCAAGCAGTGGTCTCAAGGATTAAAACCTAGAATCGTAATATGCGGTTATTAAGAAAATAATACAAATAGAAACCACAAAATTAAAGAGGCAGACTTAAAACAATGTAGAAGTCGAAGTCCAAAACGAAATCCCAAGCAATATCCTTGTTTTTTTTATTCAAAAAATAAAATCGGCACACAAAATCAAAATTGCAAAATTTAAAATAAGAAAAGAAGTAACCAAAAAGTTGAAGCCCAAAACGAAGTTTTCAAGCAGTGGTCTCAAGGATTAAAACCAAGAATCGTAATATGCGCCTATTAAGAAAATAATACAAATAGAAACGACAAAATTAAAGAAGCAGACTTAAAAAAAGTCAAGTCGAAGTCCAAAACGAATTCCCAAGCAATTTCCTAGTTTTTTTTATTCAAAAAATAAATCGGCACCACAAAATCAAAATGGCAAAATTTAAAATAAGAAAATAAGAAACCAAAAGTTGAACCCCAAAACGAAGTTTTCAAGCATTGGTCTCAAGGATTACAACCAAGAATCGTAATATCCGCTTATTAAGAAATTAAATACAAATCGAACCACATAATCAAAATGGCAATATTAAAAATAAGAAAATAAGTATCCAAAAGTTGAAACCCAAAACGAAGTTTTCAAGCATTGGTCTCAAGGATTAAAACCAAGAATCGTAATATACGCTTATTAAGAAAATAATACAAATAGAAACCACAAAATTAAAGAGGCAGACTTAAAAAAAGTCAAGTCGAAGTCCAAAACGAAATCCCAAGCATTTTCCTTTTTTTTATTCAAAACATAAAATCGGCACCACAAAATCAAAATGGCAAAATTTAAAATATATGAAAATAATTATCCAAAACTTGAAACCCAAAACGAAGTTTTCAGACGTTGGTCTCAAGAATTAAAACCATTAATCGTAATATGCATTTATTAAGAAATGAAATACAAATCGAAAGCACAAAATTAAAGAGGCAGACTTAAAAAAATGAAGAAGTCGAAGTCCAAAATCCCAAAAAACCAACTCTCAAACATTTTCCTTTTATTCAAAAAATAAAATCAGAGCCACAAAATCAAAATGGCAAAATTTAAAATAAGAGAATAAGTATCCAAAAGTTGAAGCCGAAAGCGAAGTTTTCAATCATTGGTGTCAAGGATAAAAAACCTAGAATCGTAATATGCGCTTATTAAGAAAATAATACAAATAGAAACGACAAAATTAAAGAAGCAGACTTAAAAAAAGTCAAGTCGAAGTCCAAAACGAAATCCCAAGCATTTTCTTTTTTTTTTATTCAAAAAACAAAATCGGCACCACAAAACCAAAATGGCAAAATTTAAAATATTTGAAAATAAGTATCCAAAAGTTGAAGCCCAAAACGAAGTTTTCAAGCATTGGTCTCAAGGATTAAAACCTAGAATCGTAATATGCGGTTATTAAGAAAATAATACAAATAGAAACCACAAAATTAAAGAGGCAGACTTAAAAAAATGCGGAAGTCGAAGTCCAAAACGAAATCCCAAGCATTATCCTTGTTTTTTTTATTAAAAAAATAAAATCGGCACACAAAATCAAAATGGCAAAATTTAAAATAAGAAAATAAGTAACCAAAAGTTGAACCCCAAAACGAAGTTTTCAAGCATTGGTCTCAAGGATTAAAACCAAGAATCGTATTTAGTGCTTATTAAAAAAATAATAAAAATAGAAACGACAAAATTAAAGAAGCAGACTTAAAAAAAGTCAAGTCGAAGTCCAAAACGAAATCCCAAGCATTTTCCTTGTTTTTTTTATTCAAAAAATAAAATCGGCACACAGAATCAAAATGTCAAAATTTAAAATATATGAAAATAATTATCCAAAAGTTGAAACCCAAAACGAAGTTTTCATACGTTAGTCTCAAGAATTAAAACCATTAATCGTAATATGCATTTATTAAAAATTAAATACAAATCGAAAGCACAAAATTAAAAGAGGCAGACTTAAAAAAATGAAGAAGTCCAAGTCCAAAATCCCAAAAAACCAACTCCCAAGCATTTTCCTTTAATTCAAAAAATAAAATCAGAGCCACAAAATGAAAATGGCAAAATTTAAAATAAGAAAATAAGTATCCAAAAGTTGAAGCCCAAAACGAAGTTTTCAAACACTGGTCTCAAGTATTAAAACCTAGAATCGTAATATGCGCTTATTAAGAAAATAATACAAATAGAAACGACAAAATTAAAGAAGCAGACTTAAAAAGAGTCAAGTCGAAGTCCAAAACGAAATCCCAAGCATTTTCCTTTTTTTTTATTCAAAAAACAAAATCGGCACCACAAAACCAAAATGGCAAAATTTAAAATATATGAAAATAAGTATCCAAAAGTTGAAGCCCAAAACGAAGTTTTCAAGCATTGGTCTCAAGGATTAAAACCAAGAATCGTATTTAGTGCTTATTAAAAAAATAATAAAAATAGAAACGACAAAATTAAAGAAGCAGACTTAAAAAAAGTCAAGTCGAAGTCCAAAACGAAATCCCAAGCATTTTCCTTGTTTTTTTTATTAAAAAAATAAAATCAGGGCCACAAAATCAAAATGGCAAAATTTAAAATATATGAAAATAATTATCCAAAACTTGAAACCCAAAACGAAGTTTTCAGACGTTGGTCTCAAGAATTAAAACCATTAATCGTAATATGCATTTATTAAGAAATGAAATACAAATCGAAAGCACAAAATTAAAGAGGCAGACTTAAAAAAATGAAGAAGTCGAAGTCCAAAATCCCAAAAAACCAACTCTCAAACATTTTCCTTTTATTCAAAAAATAAAATCAGAGCCACAAAATCAAAATGGCAAAATTTAAAATAAGAGAATAAGTATCCAAAAGTTGAAGCCGAAAGCGAAGTTTTCAATCATTGGTGTCAAGGATAAAAAACCTAGAATCGTAATATGCGCTTATTAAGAAAATAATACAAATAGAAACGACAAAATTAAAGAAGCAGACTTAAAAAAAGTCAAGTCGAAGTCCAAAACGAAATCCCAAGCATTTTCTTTTTTTTTTATTCAAAAAACAAAATCGGCACCACAAAACCAAAATGGCAAAATTTAAAATATATGAAAATAAGTATCCAAAAGTTGAAGCCCAAAACGAAGTTTTCAAGCATTGGTCTCAAGGATTAAAACCTAGAATCGTAATATGCGGTTATTAAGAAAATAATACAAATAGAAACCACAAAATTAAAAGAGGCAGACTTAAAAAAATGCGGAAGTCGAAGTCCAAAACGAAATCCCAAGCATTATCCTTGTTTTTTTTATTAAAAAAATAAAATCGGCACACAAAATCAAAATGGCAAAATTTAAAATAAGAAAATAAGTAACCAAAAGTTGAACCCCAAAACGAAGTTTTCAAGCATTGGTCTCAAGGATTAAAACCAAGAATCGTATTTAGTGCTTATCAAAAAAATAATAAAAATAGAAACGACAAAATTAAAGAAGCAGACTTAAAAAAAGTCAAGTCGAAGTCCAAAACGAAATCCCAAGCATTTTCCTTGTTTTTTTTATTCAAAAAATAAAATCGGCACACAGAATCAAAATGTCAAAATTTAAAATATATGAAAATAATTATCCAAAAGTTGAAACCCAAAACGAAGTTTTCATACGTTGGTCTCAAGAATTAAAACCATTAATCGTAATATGCATTTATTAAAAATTAAATACAAATCGAAAGCACAAAATTAAAGAGGCAGACTTAAAAAAATGAAGAAGTCCAAGTCCAAAATCCCAAAAAACCAACTCCCAAGCATTTTCCTTTAATTCAAAAAATAAAATCAGAGCCACAAAATGAAAATGGCAAAATTTAAAATAAGAAAATAAGTATCCAAAAGTTGAAGCCCAAAACGAAGTTTTCAAACACTGGTCTCAAGTATTAAAACCTAGAATCGTAATATGCGCTTATTAAGAAAATAATACAAATAGAAACGACAAAATTAAAGAAGCAGACTTAAAAAGAGTCAAGTCGAAGTCCAAAACGAAATCCCAAGCATTTTCCTTTTTTTTTATTCAAAAAACAAAATCGGCACCACAAAACCAAAATGGCAAAATTTAAAATATATGAAAATAAGTATCCAAAAGTTGAAGCCCAAAACGAAGTTTTCAAGCATTGGTCTCAAGGATTCAAACTTAGAATCGTAATATGCGGTTATTAAGAAAATAATACAAATAGAAACCACAAAATTAAAGAGGCAGACTTAAAAAAATGTAGAAGTCGAAGCCAAAACGAAATCCCAAGCATTTTCCTTTTTTTTTTTATTCAAAACATAAAATCGGCACCACAAAATCAAAATGGTAAAATTTAAAATATATGAAAATAATTATCCAAAAGTTGAAACCCAAAACGAAGTTTTCATGCGTCAGTCTCAAGAATTAAAACCATTAATCTTACTTAATCTAGACTTAAAAAAATGCGGAAGTCGAAGTCCAAAACGAAATCCCAAGCATTATCCTTGTTTTTTTTATTAAAAAAATAAAATCGGCACACAAAATCAAAATGGCAAAATTTAAAATAAGAGAATAAGTATCCAAAAGTTGAGCCCAAAAAGAAGTTTTCAATCATTGGTCTCAAGGATTAAAACCTAGAATCGTAATATACGCTTATTAGGAAAATAATACAAATAGAAACCACAAAATTAAAGAGGCAGACTTTAAAAAATGTAGAAGTCGAAGCCAAAACGAAATCCCAAGCATTTTCCTTTTTTTTTTATTCAAAACATAAAATCGGCACCACAAAATCAAAATGGTAAAATTTAAAATATATGAAAATAATTATCCAAAAGTTGAAACCCAAAACGAAGTTTTCATGCGTCAGTCTCAAGAATTAAAACCATTAATCGTAATATGCATTTATTAAGAAAAGAAATACATATCAAAAGCAAAAAATTAAAGGGACAGACTTAAAAAAATTAAGAAGTCGAAGTCCAAAATCCCAAAAAAAGAAATCCCAAGCATTATCCTTGTTTTTTTTATTCAAAAAATAAAATCAGAACCACAAAATCAAAATGGCAAAATTTAAAATAAGAAAATAAGTATCCAAAAGTTGAAGCCCAAAACGAAGTTTTCAAGCATTGGTCTCAAGGATTAAAACCTAGAATCGTAATATGCGCTTATTAAGAAAATAATACAAATAAAAACGACAAAATTAAAGAAGCAGACTTTAAAAATGCAAGTGGAAGTCCAAAACGAAATCCCAAGCATTTTCCACGTTTTTTTTATTCAAAAAATAAAATCAGAACCACAAAATCAAAATGGCAAAATTTAAAATAAGAAAATAAGTATCCAAAAGTTGAAGCCCAAAACGAAGTTTTCAATCACTGGTCTCATGGATTAAAACCTAGAATCGTAATATGCGGTTATTAAGAAAATAATACAAATAGAAACCACAAAATTAAAGAGGCAGACTTAAAAAAATGCAGAAGTCGAAGTCCAAAACGAAATCCCAAGCATTATCCTTGTTTTTTTTATTCAAAAAATAAATTTCGGCACACAAAATCAAAATGGCAAAATTTAAAATATATGAAAATAAGTATCCAAAAGTTGAAGCCCAAAACGAAGTTTTCAAGCATTGGTCTCAAGGATTAAAACCTAGAATCGTTATATGCGGTTATTAAGAAAATAATACAAATAGAAACCACAAAATTAAAGAGGCAGACTTTAAAAAATGTAGAAGTCGAAGCCAAAACGAAATCCCAAGCATTTTCCTTTTTTTTTTATTCAAAAAATAAAATCGGCACACAAAATCAAAATGTCAAAATTTAAAATAAGAGAATAAGTATCCAAAAGTTGAAGTCGAAAACGAAGTTTTCAAGCATTGGTCTCAAGGATTAAAACCAAGAATCGTATTTAGTGCTTATTAAAAAAATAATAAAAATAGAAACGACAAAATTAAAGAAGCAGACTTAAAAAAAGTCAAGTCGAAGTCCAAAACGAAATCCCAAGCATTTTCCTTGTTTTTTTTATTCAAAAAATAAAATCGGCACACAAAATCAAAATGGCAAAATTTAAAATAAGAGAATAAGTCTCCAAAAGTTGAAGCCGAAAACGAAGTTTTCAATCATTGGTCTCAAGGATTAAAACCTAGAATCGTAATATACGCTTATTAGGAAAATAATACAAATAGAAAATACAAATACAAAATGGCAAAATTTAAAATATATGAAAATAAGTATCCAAAAGTTGAGCCCAAAAAGAAGTTTTCAAGCATTGGTCTCAAGGATTAAAACCTAGAATCGTAATATGCGGTTATTAAGAAAATAATACAAATAGAAACCACAAAATTAAAGAGGCAGACTTAAAAAAATGCGGAAGTCGAAGTCCAAAACGAAATCCCAAGCATTATCCTTGTTTTTTTTATTAAAAAAATAAAATCGGCACACAAAATCAAAATGGCAAAATTTAAAATAAGAAAATAAGTAACCAAAAGTTGAACCCCAAAACGAAGTTTTCAAGCATTGGTCTCAAGGATTAAAACCAAGAATCGTATTTAGTGCTTATTAAAAAAATAATAAAAATAGAAACGACAAAATTAAAGAAGCAGACTTAAAAAAAGTCAAGTCGAAGTCCAAAACGAAATCCCAAGCATTTTCCTTGTTTTTTTTATTCAAAAAATAAAATCGGCACACAGAATCAAAATGTCAAAATTTAAAATATATGAAAATAATTATCCAAAAGTTGAAACCCAAAACGAAGTTTTCATACGTTGGTCTCAATAATTAAAACCATTAATCGTAATATGCATTTATTAAAAATTAAATACAAATCGAAAGCACAAAATTAAAGAGGCAGACTTAAAAAAATGAAGAAGTCCAAGTCCAAAATCCCAAAAAACCAACTCCCAAGCATTTTCCTTTAATTCAAAAAATAAAATCAGAGCCACAAAATGAAAATGGCAAAATTTAAAATAAGAAAATAAGTATCCAAAAGTTGAAGCCCAAAACGAAGTTTTCAAACACTGGTCTCAAGTATTAAAACCTAGAATCGTAATATGCGCTTATTAAGAAAATAATACAAATAGAAACGACAAAATTAAAGAAGCAGACTTAAAAAGAGTCAAGTCGAAGTCCAAAACGAAATCCCAAGCATTTTCCTTTTTTTTTATTCAAAAAACAAAATCGGCACCACAAAACCAAAATGGCAAAATTTAAAATATATGAAAATAAGTATCCAAAAGTTGAAGCCCAAAACGAAGTTTTCAAGCATTGGTCTCAAGGATTCAAACTTAGAATCGTAATATGCGGTTATTAAGAAAATAATACAAATAGAAACCACAAAATTAAAGAGGCAGACTTAAAAAAATGCGGAAGTCGAAGTCCAAAACGAAATCCCAAGCATTATCCTTGTTTTTTTTATTAAAAAAATAAAATCGGCACACAAAATCAAAATGGCAAAATTTAAAATACGAAAATAAGTAACCAAAAGTTGAACCCCAAAACGAAGTTTTCAAGCATTGGTCTCAAGGATTAAAACCAAGAATCGTATTTAGTGCTTATTAAAAAAATAATAAAAATAGAAACGACAAAATTAAAGAAGCAGACTTAAAAAAAGTCAAGTCGAAGTCCAAAACGAAATCCCAAGCACTTTCCTTGTTTTTTTTATTAAAAAAATAAAATCAGAACCACAAAATCAAAATGGCAAAATTTAATATAAGAAAATAAGTATCCAAAAGTTGAAGCCCAAAACGAAGTTTTCAAGCATTGGTCTCAAGGATTAAAACATGGAATCGTAATATGCGCTTTTTAAGAAAATAATACAAATAGAAACGAAAAAATTAAAGAAGCAGACTTTAAAAACTCGTTTTTTTTATTCAAAAAATAAAATCGGCACCACAAAATCAAAATGGCAAAATTTAAAATATATGAAAATAAGTATCCAAAAGTTGAGCCCAAAAAGAAGTTTTCAATCATTGGTCTCAAGGATTAAAACCTAGAATCGTAATATACGCTTATTAGGAAAATAATACAAATAGAAACCACAAAATTAAAGAGGCAGACTTAAAAAAATGTAGAAGTCGAAGCCAAAACGAAATCCCAAGCATTTTCCTTTTTTTTTTATTCAAAACATAAAATCGGGACCACAAAATCAAAATGGTAAAATTTAAAATATATGAAAATAATTATCCAAAAGTTGAAACCCAAAACGAAGTTTTCATGCGTCAGTCTCAAGAATTAAAACCATTAATCTTACTTAATCTAGACTTAAAAAAATGCGGAAGTCGAAGTCCAAAACGAAATCCCAAGCATTATCCTTGTTTTTTTTATTCAAAAAATAAAATCGGCACACAAAATCAAAATGTCAAAATTTAAAATAAGAGAATAAGTATCCAAAAGTTGAGCCCAAAAAGAAGTTTTCAATCATTGGTCTCAAGGATTAAAACCTAGAATCGTAATATACGCTTATTAGGAAAATAATACAAATAGAAACCACAAAATTAAAGAGGCAGACTTTAAAAAATGTAGAAGTCGAAGCCAAAACGAAATCCCAAGCATTTTCCTTTTTTTTTTATTCAAAACATAAAATCGGCACCACAAAATCAAAATGGTAAAATTTAAAATATATGAAAATAATTATCCAAAAGTTGAAACCCAAAACGAAGTTTTCATGCGTCAGTCTCAAGAATTAAAACCATTAATCGTAATATGCATTTATTAAGAAAAGAAATACATATCAAAAGCAAAAAATTAAAGGGACAGACTTAAAAAAATTAAGAAGTCGAAGTCCAAAATCCCAAAAAAAGAAATCCCAAGCATTATCCTTGTTTTTTTTATTCAAAAAATAAAATCAGAACCACAAAATCAAAATGGCAAAATTTAAAATAAGAAAATAAGTATCCAAAAGTTGAAGCCCAAAACGAAGTTTTCAAGCATTGGTCTCAAGGATTAAAACCTAGAATCGTAATATGCGCTTATTAAGAAAATAATACAAATAAAAACGACAAAATTAAAGAAGCAGACTTTAAAAAGGCAAGTGGAAGTCCAAAACGAAATCCCAAGCATTTTCCACGTTTTTTTTTATTCAAAAAATAAAATCAGAACCACAAAATCAAAATGGCAAAATTTAAAATAAGAAAATAAGTATCCAAAAGTTGAAGCCCAAAACGAAGTTTTCAATCACTGGTCTCATGGATTAAAACCTAGAATCGTAATATGCGGTTATTAAGAAAATAATACAAATAGAAACCACAAAATTAAAGAGGCAGACTTAAAAAAATGCAGAAGTCGAAGTCCAAAACGAAATCCCAAGCATTATCCTTGTTTTTTTTATTCAAAAAATAAATTTCGGCACACAAAATCAAAATGGCAAAATTTAAAATATATGAAAATAAGTATCCAAAAGTTGAAGCCCAAAACGAAGTTTTCAAGCATTGGTCTCAAGGATTAAAACCTAGAATCGTTATATGCGGTTATTAAGAAAATAATACAAATAGAAACCACAAAATTAAAGAGGCAGACTTTAAAAAATGTAGAAGTCGAAGCCAAAACGAAATCCCAAGCATTTTCCTTTTTTTTTTTATTCAAAAAATAAAATCGGCACACAAAATCAAAATGTCAAAATTTAAAATAAGAGAATAAGTATCCAAAAGTTGAAGTCGAAAACGAAGTTTTCAAGCATTGGTCTCAAGGATTAAAACCAAGAATCGTATTTAGTGCTTATTAAAAAAATAATAAAAATAGAAACGACAAAATTAAAGAAGCAGACTTAAAAAAAGTCAAGTCGAAGTCCAAAACGAAATCCCAAGCATTTTCCTTGTTTTTTTTATTCAAAAAATAAAATCGGCACACAAAATCAAAATGGCAAAATTTAAAATAAGAGAATAAGTCTCCAAAAGTTGAAGCCGAAAACGAAGTTTTCAATCATTGGTCTCAAGGATTAAAACCTAGAATCGTAATATACGCTTATTAGGAAAATAATACAAATAGAAAATACAAATACAAAATGGCAAAATTTAAAATATATGAAAATAAGTATCCAAAAGTTGAGCCCAAAAAGAAGTTTTCAATCATTGGTCTCAAGGATTAAAACCTAGAATCGTAATATACGCTTATTAGGAAAATAATACAAATAGAAACCACAAAATTAAAGAGGCAGACTTAAAAAAATGTAGAAGTCGAAGCCAAAACGAAATCCCAAGCATTTTCCTTTTTTTTTTTATTCAAAACATAAAATCGGCACCACAAAATCAAAATGGTAAAATTTAAAATATATGAAAATAATTATCCAAAAGTTGAAACCCAAAACGAAGTTTTCATGCGTCGGTCTCAAGAATTAAAACCATTAATCGTAATATGCATTTATTAAGAAAAGAAATACATATCAAAAGCAAAAAATTAAAGGGGCAGACTTAAAAAAATTAAGAAGTCGAAGTCCAAAATCCCAAAAAAAGAAATCCCAAGCATTATCCTTGTTTTTTTTATTCAAAAAATAAAATCAGAACCACAAAATCAAAATGGCAAAATTTAAAATAAGAAAATAAGTATCCAAAAGTTGAAGCCCAAAACGAAGTTTTCAAGCATTGGTCTCAAGGATTAAAACCTGGAATCGTAATATGCGCTTATTAAGAAAATAATACAAATAAAAACGACAAAATTAAAGAAGCAGACTTTAAAAAGGCAAGTGGAAGTCCAAAACGAAATCCCAAGCATTTTCCACGTTTTTTTTATTCAAAAAATAAAATCAGAACCACAAAATCAAAATGGCAAAATTTAAAATAAGAAAATAAGTATCCAAAAGTTGAAGCCCAAAACGAAGTTTTCAATCACTGGTCTCATGGATTAAAACCTAGAATCGTAATATGCGGTTATTAAGAAAATAATACAAATAGAAACCACAAAATTAAAGAGGCAGACTTAAAAAAATGCGGAAGTCGAAGTCCAAAACGAAATCCCAAGCATTATTCTTGTTTTTTTTATTCAAAAAATAAATTTCAGCACACAAAATCAAAATGGCAAAATTTAAAATATATGAAAATAATTATCCAAAAGTTGAAGCCCAAAACGAAGTTTTCAAGCATTGGTCTCAAGGATTAAAACCTAGAATCGTTATATGCGGTTATTAAGAAAATAACACAAATAGAAACCACAAAATTAAAGAGGCAGACTTAAAAAAATGCGGAAGTCGAAGTCCAAAACGAAATCCCAAGCATTATCCTTGTTTTTTTTATTCAAAAAATAAAATCGGCACACAAAATCAAAATGGCAAATTTAAAATAAGAGAATAAGTATCCAAAAGTTGAAGCTGAAAACGAAGTTTTCAATCATTGGTCTCAAGGATTAAAACCTAGAATCGTAATATACGCTTATTAAGAAAATAAATACAAATCGAAACCACAAAATTAAAGAGGCAGACTTAAAAAAATGAAGAAGTCGAAGTCCAAAACGAAATCCCTAGCATTTTCCTTTTTTTTTTATTCAAAAAATAAAATCGGCACCACAAAATCAAAATGGCAAAATTTAAAATATATGAAAATAAGTATCCAAAAGTTGAAGCCCAAAACGAAAATTTCATGCGTTGGTCTCAAGAATTAAAACCATTAATCGTAATATGCATTTATTAAGAAAAGAAATACAAATCGAAAGCACAAAATTAAAGAGGCAGACTTAAAAATATGAAGAAGTCGAAGTCCAAAATCCCAAAAAACGAAATCCCAAGCATTATCCTTGTTTTTTTTATTCAAAAAATAAAATCAGAACCACAAAATCAAAATGGCAAAATTTAAAATAAGAAAATAAGTATCCAAAAGTTGAAGCCCAAAACGAAGTTTTCAAGCATTGGTCTCAAGGATTAAAACCTGGAATCGTAATATGCGCTTATTAAGAAAATAATGCAAATAAAAACGACAAAATTAAAGAAGCAGACTTTAAAAAGGCAAGTGGAAGTCCAAAACGAAATCCCAAGCATTTTCCACGTTTTTTTTATTCAAAAAATAAAATCAGAACCACAAAATCAAAATGGCAAAATTTAAAATAAGAAAATAAGTATCCAAAAGTTGAAGCCCAAAACGAAGTTTTCAATCACTGGTCTCATGGATTAAAACCTAGAATCGTAATATGCGGTTATTAAGAAAATAATACAAATAGAAACCACAAAATTAAAGAGGCAGACTTAAAAAAATGCGGAAGTCGAAGTCCAAAACGAAATCCCAAGCATTATTCTTGTTTTTTTTATTCAAAAAATAAATTTCAGCACACAAAATCAAAATGGCAAAATTTAAAATATATGAAAATAATTATCCAAAAGTTGAAGCCCAAAACGAAGTTTTCAAGCATTGGTCTCAAGGATTAACACCTAGAATCGTTATATGCGGTTATTAAGAAAATAACACAAATAGAAACCACAAAATTAAAGAGGCAGACTTAAAAAAATGCGGAAGTCGAAGTCCAAAACGAAATCCCAAGCATTATCCTTGTTTTTTTTATTCAAAAAATAAAATCGGCACACAAAATCAAAATGGCAAATTTAAAATAAGAGAATAAGTATCCAAAAGTTGAAGCTGAAAACGAAGTTTTCAATCATTGGTCTCAAGGATTAAAACCTAGAATCGTAATATACGCTTATTAAGAAAATAAATACAAATCGAAACCACAAAATTAAAGAGGCAGACTTAAAAAAATGAAGAAGTCGAAGTCCAAAACGAAATCCCTAGCATTTTCCTTTTTTTTTATTCAAAAAATAAAATCGGCACCACAAAATCAAAATGGCAAAATTTAAAATATATGAAAATAAGTATCCAAAAGTTGAAGCCCAAAACAAAAATTTCATGCGTTGGTCTCAAGAATTAAAACCATTAATCGTAATATGCATTTATTACGAAAAGAAATACAAATCGAAAGCACAAAATTAAAGAGGCAGACTTAAAAATATGAAGAAGTCGAAGTCCAAAATCCCAAAAAACGAAATCCCAAGCATTATCATTGTTTTTTTTATTTAAAAAACAAAATCGGCACCACAAAATCAAAATGTCAAAATTTAAAATAAGAAAATAGGTATCCAAAAGTTGAAGCCCAAAACGAAGTTTTCAAGCATTGGTCTCAAGGATTAAAAGCTGCAATCGTAATATGCGCTTTATAAGAAAATAATACAAAAAGAAACGACAAAATTAAAGAAGCAGACTTAAAAAAAGTCAAGTCGAAGTCCAAAACGAAATCCCAAGCATTTTCCTTGTTTTTTTTATTCAAAAAATGAAATCGGCACCACAAAATCAAAATGGCAAAATTTAAAATATATGAAAATAAGTATCCAAAAGTTGAAGCCCAAAACGAAGTTTTCAAGCATTGGTCTCAAGGATTAAAACCTAGAATCGTAATATGCGGTTATTAAGAAAATAATACAAATAGAAACCACAAAATTAAAGAGGCAGACTTAAAAAAAAGAAAAAGTCGAAGTCCAAAACGAAAAACCAGGAATTTTCCTTTTTATAACCTTGAAAAAGGGTATTATAATTTTGTCCAGAAATGTGTAACGCATTAAAGGAAGCATCTCCGACCCCACAAAGTATATATATTCTTGATCAGCATCAACAGCCGAGTCGATATAGCCATGTCCGTCTGTCCGTCTGTCCCTCTGTCCGTCTGTCCGTCTGTTTCTATGCAAAAAATAGACAGTAGTTTTAAAGCTAGCGTTTTGAAATTTTTACCAGATCATTATTTTTGTTGCACGCAGATCAGGTTTACGAATCGGTCGGATCGGACCACTATATCATATAGCTGCCATACAAACGACCGATATGAAAACAAGTCTTTGTATGGAAAACTTTTTTGTTTTCCAACCTATTGCAACCGAATTCAACATTTATCCATTTGACATAGCTATACATGATTTGTGAAAGTTTGATCCGGATCAGATGACTATATCATATAGCTGCCATACAAACGACCGATATGAAAACAAGTCTTAGTATAGAAAACTTTTTTGTTTTCCAAGATATTGCAACCGAATTCAATATTTATCCATTTGACATAGGCATACATGATTTGTGAAAGTTTGATCCGGATCAGATGACTATATCATATAGCTGTCATACAAACGACCGATATGAAAAAAAGTCTTTGTATGGAAAATTTTTTGTTTTCAAGGGTATACCATCTTCGGCAAGCCGAAGATAACTTTTCTCACTTGTTTTTTTATTCAAATAATAAAATCGGCACACAAAATCAAAATGGCAAAATTTAAAATAAATAAAAAATAGAAATAAATAATAAGTAACCAAAAGTTGAAGCCCAAAACGAAGTTTTCGAGCATTGGTCTCAAGGTTTAAAACCAAGAATCGTAATATCCGCTTATTAAAAAAATAAATACAAATCAAAACCACAAAATCAAAATAGCAATATTTAAAATAAGAAAATAAGTATCCAAAAGTTGAGGCCCAAAACAAAGTTTTCAAGCATTGGTCTCAAGGATTAAAACCAAGAATCGTAATATGCGCTTATTAAGAAAATAAATACAAATCGAAACCACAAACTTAAAGAGGCAGACTTAAAAAAATGCAGAAGTCGAAGTCCAAAACGAAATCCCAAGTATATTCCTTGTTATTTTTTATTAAAAAAATAAAATCGGCACACAAAATCAAAATGGCAAAATTTAAAATAAGAGAATAAGTATCCAAAAGTTGAAGCCGAAAACGAAGTTTTCAATCATTGGTCTCAAGGATTAAAACCTAGAATCGTAATATGCGCTTATTAAGAAAATAATACAAATAGAAACCACAAAATTAAAGAGGCAGACTTAAAAAAATGCATATGCCGAAGTCCCTAACGAAATCCGACGCATTTTCCTTGTTTTTTATTCAACAAATAAAATCGGCACACAAAATCAACGTGACAAAAAGTTTAAGCCCAAAGCGAAGTTTTCAAGCATTGGTCTCAAGAATTTAAACCAAGAATCGTAATATGCGCTTATTAAGAAAATAATACAAAAAGAAACGACAAAATTAAAGAAGCAGACTTAAAAAAAGTCAAGTCGAAGTCCAAAACGAAATCCCAAGCATTTTCCTTGTTTTTTTTATTCAAAAAATGAAATCGGCACCACAAAATCAAAATGGCAAAATTTAAAATATATGAAAATAAGTATCCAAAAGTTGAAGCCGAAAACGAAGTTTTCAATCATTGGTCTCAAGGATTAAAACCTAGAATCGTAATATGCGCTTATTAAGAAAATAATACAAATAGAAACCACAAAATTAAAGAGGCAGACTTAAAAAAATGCATATGCCGAAGTCCATAACGAAATCCGAAGCATTTTCCTTGTTTTTTATTCAAAAAATAAAATCGGCACACAAAATCAAAGTGACAAAAAGTTTAAGCCCAAAGCGAAGTTTTCAAGCACTGGTCTCAAGAATTTAAACCAAGAATCGTAATATGCGCTTATTAAGAAAATAAATACAAATCAAAACCCCAAAATTAAAGAGGCAGACTTAAAAAAATGCAGAAGTCGAAGTCCATAACGAAATCCCAAGCATTTTCCTTGTGTTTTATTCAAAAAATAAAATCGGCACCACAAAATCAAAATGGCAAAATTTAAAACAAGAAAATAAGTAACCAAAAGTTGAACCCCAAAACGAAGTTTTCAATCATTGGTCTCAAGGATTAAAACATAGAATCGTAATATCCGCTTATTAAGAAATTAAATACAAATCGAAACCACAAAATCAAAATGGCAATATTTAAAATAAGAAAATATGTATCCAAAAGTTGAGGCCCAAAACAAAGTTTTCAAGCATTGGTCTCAAGGATTAAAACCAAGAACCGTTATATGCGCCTATTAAGAAAATAAATACAAATCGAAAACAAAAACTTAAAGAGGCAGACTTAAAAAAATGCAGAAGTCGAAGTCCAAAACGAAATCCCAAGCATTTTCCTTTTTTTTTTTATTCAAAAAATAAAATCGGCACCACAAAACCAATATGGCGAAATTTAAAATAAGAAAAAAACTGGCCAAAAGTTGAAGCCCAAAACGAAGGTTTCAAGCGTTGGTCTTAAGGATTGAAACCATGAATCGTAATATGCGCTTATTAAGAAAATAAATACAAATCGAAACCACAAAATTAACGAGCCAGACTTAAAAAAATGTAGAAGTCGAAGCCAAAACGAAATCCCAAGCATTTTCCTTTTTTTTTTTATTCAAAACATAAAATCGGCACCACAAAATCAAAATGGTAAAATTTAAAATATATGAAAATAATTATCCAAAGTTGAAACCCAAAACGAAGTTTTCATGCGTTGGTCTCAAGAATTAAAACCATTAATCGTAATATGCATTTATTAAGAAAAGAAATACAAATCGAAAGCACAAAATTAAAGGGGCAAACTTAAAAAAATTAAGAAGTCGAAGTCCAAAATCCCAAAAAAAGAAATCCCAAGCATTATCCTTGTTTTTTTTATTCAAAAAATAAAATCAGAACCACAAAATCACAATGGCAAAATTTAAAATAAGAAAATAAGTATCCAAAAGTTGAAGCCCAAAACGAAGTTTTCAAGCATTGGTCTCAAGGATTAAAACCTGGAATCGTAATATGCGCTTATTAAGAAAATAATACAAATAGAAACGACAAAATTAAAGAAGCAGACTTTAAAAACTCGTTTTTTTTATTCAAAAAATAAAATCGGCACCACAAAATCAAAATGGTAAAATTTAAAATATATGAAAATAATTATCCAAAGTTGAAACCCAAAACGAAGTTTTCATGCGTTGGTCTCAAGAATTAAAACCATTAATCGTAATATGCATTTATTAAGAAAAGAAATACAAATCGAAAGCACAAAATTAAAGGGGCAAACTTAAAAAAATTAAGAAGTCGAAGTCCAAAATCCCAAAAAAAGAAATCCCAAGCATTATCCTTGTTTTTTTTATTCAAAAAATAAAATCAGAACCACAAAATCACAATGGCAAAATTTAAAATAAGAAAATAAGTATCCAAAAGTTGAAGCCCAAAACGAAGTTTTCAAGCATTGGTCTCAGAATTAAAACCTAGAATCGTAATATGCGGTTATTAAGAAAATAATACAAATAGAAACCACAAAATCAAAATGGCAAAATTTAAAATAAGAAAAAAACTGGCCAAAAATTGCAATTGCCCAAAACGAAGTTTTTAAGCATTGGTCTCAAGGATTAAAACCAAGAATCGTAATATGCGCTTATTAAGAAAATAAATACAAATCGAAACCACAAACTTAATGAGGCAGACTTAAAAAAATGCAGAAGTCGAAGTCCAAAACGAAATCCCAAGCATTTTCCTTGTTTTTTTTATTCAAAAAATAAAATCGCACACAAAATCAAAATGGCAAATTTAAAATAAGAGAATAAGTCTCCAAAAGTTGAAGCCGAAAACGAAGTTTTCAATCATTGGTCTCAAGGATTAAAACCTAGAATCGTAATATACGCTTATTAGGAAAATAATACAAATAGAAACCACAAAATTAATGAGGCAGACTTAAAAAAATGTAGAAGTCGAAGCCAAAACGAAATCCCAAGCATTATCCTTGTTTTTTTTATTCAAAAAATAAAATCAGAACCACAAAATCAAAATGGCAAAATTTAAAATAAGAAAATAAGTATCCAAAAGTTGAAGCCCAAAACGAAGTTTTCAAGCATTGGTCTCAAGGATTAAAACCTGGATCCGTAATATGCGCTTATTAAGAAAATAATACAAATAGAAACGACAAAATTAAAGAAGCAGACTTTAAAAAGGCAAGTGGAAGTCCAAAACGAAATCCCAAGCATTTTCCTCGTTTTTTTTATTCAAAAAATAAAATCGGCACCACAAAATTAAAATGGCAAAATTTAAAATAGGAAAATAAGTATCCAAAAGTTGAAGCCCAAAACGAAGTTTTCAATCATTGGTCTCAAGGATTAAAACCCAGAATCGTAATATGCGGTTATTAAGAAAATAATACAAATAGAAACCACAAAATTAAAGAGGCAGACTTAAAAAAATGCGGAAGTCGAAGTCCAAAACGAAACCCCAAGCATTATCCTTGTTTTTTTTATTCAAAAAATAAAATCGGCACACAAAATCAAAATGGCAAAATTTAAAATAAGAGAATAAGTCTCCAAAAGTTGAAGCCGAAAACGATGTTTTCAATCATTGGTCTCAAGGATTAAAACCTAGAATCGTAATATACGCTTATTAGGAAAATAATACAAATAGAAACCACAAAATTAAAGAGGCAGACTTAAAAAAATGTAGAAGTCGAAGCCAAAACGAAATCCCAAGCATTATCCTTGTTTTTTTTATTCAAAAAATAAAATCAGAACCACAAAATCAAAATGGCAAAATTTAAAATAAGAAAATAAGTATCCAAAAGTTGAAGCCCAAAAATAAGTTTTCAAGCATTGGTCTCAAGGATTAAAACCTAGAATCGTAATATGCGCTTATTAAGAAAATAATTCAAATAGAAACCACAAAATTAAAGAGGCAGACTTAAAAAAATCCGAAGTCGAAGTCCAAAACGAAATCCCAAGCATTTTCCTTTTTTTTTTATTCAAAAAATAAAATCGGCACCACAAAATCAAAATGGCAAAATTTAAAATATATGAAAATAAGTATCCAAAAGTTGAAGCCCAAAACGAAGTTTTCAAGCATTGGTCTCAAGGATTAAAACCCAGAATCGTAATATGCGGTTATTAAGAAAATAATACAAATAGAAACCACAAAATTAAAGAGGCAGACTTAAAAAAATGCGGAAGTCGAAGTCCAAAACGAAACCCCAAGCATTATCCTTGTTTTTTTTATTCAAAAAATAAAATCGGCACACAAAATCAAAATGGCAAATTTAAAATAAGAAAATAAGTATCCAAAAGTTGAAGCTGAAAACGAAGATTTCAATCATTGGTCTCAAGGATTAAAACCTAGAATCGTAATATACGCTTATTAAGAAAATAAATACAAATCGAAACCACAAAATTAAAGAGGCAGACTTAAAAAAAGTCAAGTCGAAGTCCAAAACGAAATCCCAAGCATTTTCCTTTTTTTTTATTCAAAAAATAAAATCGGCACCACAAAATCAAAATGGCAAAATTTAAAATATATGAAAATAAGTATCCAAAAGTTGAAGCCCAAAACGAAGTTTTCAAGCATTGGTCTCAAGGATTAAAACCTAGAATCGTAATATGCGGTTATTAAGAAAATAATACAAATAGAAACCACAAAATTAAAGAGGCAGACTTAAAAAAAAGAAAAAGTCGAAGTCCAAAACGAAAAACCAGGAATTTTCCTTTTTATAACCTTGAAAAAGGGTATTATAATTTTGTCCAGAAATGTGTAACGCATTAAAGGAAGCATCTCCGACCCCACAAAGTATATATATTCTTGATCAGCATCAACAGCCGAGTCGATATAGCCATGTCCGTCTGTCCGTCTGTCCGTCTGTTTCTATGCAAAAAATAGACAGTAGTTTTAAAGCTAGCGTTTTGAAATTTTTACCATTGAAATTTCAGATCAAGTTTACGAATCGGTCGGATCGGACCACTATATCATATAGCTGCCATACAAACGACCGATATGAAAACAAGTCTTTGTATGGAAAACTTTTTTGTTTTCCAACCTATTGCAACCGAATTCAACATTTATCCATTTGACATAGCTATACATGATTTGTGAAAGTTTGATCCGGATCAGATGACTATATCATATAGCTGCCATACAAACGACCGATATGAAAAAAAGTCTTTGTATGGAAATTTTTTTGTTTTCAAGGGTATACCATCTTCGGCAAGCCGAAGATAACTTTTCTCATTTGTTTTTTTTATTCAAATAATAAAATCGGCACACAAAATCAAAATGGCAAAATTTAAAATAAATAAAAAATAGAAATAAATAATAAGTAACCAAAAGTTGAAGCCCAAAACGAAGTTTTCGAGCATTGGTCTCAAGGTTTAAAACCAAGAATCGTAATATCCGCTTATTAAAAAAATAAATACAAATCAAAACCACAAAATCAAAATAGCAATATTTAAAATAAGAAAATAAGTATCCAAAAGTTGAGGCCGAAAACGAAGTTTTCAATCATTGGTCTCAAGGATTAAAACCTAGAATCGTAATATGCGCTTATTAAGAAAATAATACAAATAGAAACCACAAAATTAAAGAGGCAGACTTAAAAAAATGCATAAGCCGAAGTCCATAACGAAATCCCAAGCATTTTCCTTGTTTTTTATTCAAAAAATAAAATCGGCACACAAAATCAAAGTGGCAAAAAGTTTAAACCCAAAACGAAGTGTTCAAGCATTGGTCTCAAGAACTTAAACCAAGAATCGTAATATGCGCTTATTAAGAAAATAAATACAAATCAAAACCACAAAATTAAAGAGGCAGACTTAAAAAAATGCAGAAGTCGAAGTCCATAACGAAATCCCAAGCATTTTCCTTGTGTTTTATTCAAAAAATAAAATCGGCACACAAAATCAAAGTGGCAAAAAGTTTAAGCCCAAAACGAAGTTTTCAAGCATTGGTCTCAAGGAATAAAACCATCCATCGTAATATGCATTTATTAAGAAAATAAATACAAATCGAAACCACAAAATTAAAGCGGCAGACTTAAAAAAATGAAGAAGTCGCAGTCCAAAACAAAATCCCAAGCATTTTCCTTTTTTTTTTTATTCAAAAAATAAAATCGGCAAAAAAAGTTGAAGCCCAAAACAAAGTTTTCAAGCGTTGGTCTCAAGAATCAAAACCATTAATCGTAATATGCATTTATGAAGAAAATAAATACAAATCGAAACCACAAAATCAAAATGGCAAAATTTAAAATAAGAAAATAAGTATCCAAAAGTTGAAGCCCAAAACGAAGTTTTCAAGCATTGGTCTCAATGATTAAAACCAAGAATCGTAATATCCGCTTATTAAGAAAATAAATTCAAATCGAAATCACAAAATTAAAGAGGCAGACTTAAAAAAATGCAGAAGTCGAAGTCCAAAACGAAATCCCAAGCATTTTCCTTGTTTTTTTTATTCAAAAAATAAAATCGGCACACAAAATCAAAATAGCAAAATTTAAAATAAGAAAATAAGTATCCAAAAGTTGAAGCCCAAAACGAAGTTTTCAAGCATTGGTCTCAATGATTAAAACCAAGAATCGTAATATCCGCTTATTAAGAAAATAAATTCAAATCGAAACCACAAAATTAAAGCGGCAGACTTAAAAAAATGAAGAAGTCGCAGTCCAAAACAAAATCCCAAGAATTTTCCTTTTTTTTTTATTCAAAAAATAAAATCGGCAAAAAAAGTTGAAGCCCAATACAAAGTTTTCAAGCGTTGGTCTCAAGAATCAAAACCATTAATCGTAATATGCATTTATTAAGAAATTAAATACAAATCGAAACCACAAAATCAAAATGGCAATATTTAAAATAAGAAAATATGTATCCAAAAGTTGAGGCCCAAAACAAAGTTTTCAAGCATTGGTCTCAAGGATTAAAACCATGAATCGTAATATGCATTTATTAAGAAAATAAATACAAATCGAAACCACAAAATTAACGAGCCAGACTTAAAAAAATGCAGAAGTCGAAGCCAAAACGAAATCCCAAGAATTTTCCTTTTTTTTTTATGCAAAAAATAAAATCGGCACACAAAGTCAAAATGGCAAAAAGTTGAAGCCCAAAACGAAGTTTTCAAGCGTTGGTCTCAAGAATCAAAACCATTAATCGTATTATGCATTTATTATGAAAATAAATACAAATCGAAACCACAAAATCAAAATGGCCAAATTTAAAATAAGAAAATAAGTATCCAAAAGTTAAAGCCCAAAACGAAGTTTTCGAGCATTGGTCTCAAGGTTTAAAACCAAGAATCGTAATATCAGCTTATTAAAAAAATAAATACAAATCTAAATCACAAAATTAAAGAGGCAGACTTAAAAAAATGCAGAAGTCGAAGTCCAAAACGAAATCCCAAGAATTTTCCTTTTTTTTTTTATTCAAAAAATAAAATCGGCAAAAAAAGTTGAAGCCCAAAACAAAGTTTTCAAGCGTTGGTCTCAAGAATCAAAACCATTAATCGTAATATGCATTTATTAAGAAATTAAATACAAATCGAAACCACAAAATCAAAATGGCAATATTTAAAATAAGAAAATATGTATCCAAAAGTTGAGGCCCAAAACAAAGTTTTCAAGCATTGGTCTCAAGGATTAAAACCATGAATCGTAATATGCATTTATTAAGAAAATAAATACAAATCGAAACCACAAAATTAACGAGCCAGACTTAAAAAAATGCAGAAGTCGAAGCCAAAACGAAATCCCAAGAATTTTCCTTTTTTTTTTTATGCAAAAAATAAAATCGGCACACAAAGTCAAAATGGCAAAAAGTTGAAGCCCAAAACGAAGTTTTCAAGCGTTGGTCTCAAGAATCAAAACCATTAATCGTATTATGCATTTATTATGAAAATAAATACAAATCGAAACCACAAAATCAAAATGGCCAAATTTAAAATAAGAAAATAAGTATCCAAAAGTTAAAGCCCAAAACGAAGTTTTCAAGCATTGGTCTCAAGGAATAAAACCAAGTATCGTAATATCCGCTTGATAAGAAAATAAATTCAAATCGAAATCACAAAATTAAAGAGGCAGACTTAAAAAATGCAGAAGTCGAAGTCCATAACGAAATCCCAAGCATTTTCCTTGTTTTTTATTCAAAAAATAAAATCGGCACCACAAAATCAAATTGGCAAAAGTTGAAGCCCAAAACGAAGTTTTCGAGCATTGGTCTCAAGGTTTAAAACCATTAATCGTATTATGCATTTATTATGAAAATAAATACAAATCGAAACCACAAAATCAAAATGGCCAAATTTAAAATAAGAAAATAAGTATCCAAAAGTTAAAGCCCAAAACGAAGTTTTCAAGCATTGGTCTCAAGGAATAAAACCAAGTATCGTAATATCCGCTTGATAAGAAAATAAATTCAAATCGAAATCACAAAATTAAAGAGGCAGACTTAAAAAAATGCAGAAGTCGAAGTCCAAAACGAAATCCCAAGCATTTTCCTTGTTTTTTTTTTCAAAAATTAAAATCGGCACCACAAAATCAAAATGGCAAAATTTAAAATAAGGAAATAAGTATCCAAAAGTTGAGGCCCAAAACGAAGTTTTCAAGCATTGGTCTCAAGGATTAAAACCTAGAATCGTAATATGCGGTTATTAAGAAAATAATACAAATAGAAACCACAAAATTAAAGAGGCAGACTTAAAAAAAAGAAAAAGTCGAAGTCCAAAACGAAAAACCAGGAATTTTCCTTTTTATAACCTTGAAAAAGGGTATTATAATTTTGTCCAGAAATGTGTAACGCATTAAAGGAAGCATCTCCGACCCCACAAAGTATATATATTCTTGATCAGCATCAACAGCCGAGTCGATATAGCCATGTCCGTCTGTCCGTCTGTCCCTCTGTCCGTCTGTCCGTCTGTTTCTATGCAAAAAATAGACAGTAGTTTTAAAGCTAGCGTTTTGAAATTTTTACCAGATCATTATTTTTGTTGCACGCAGATCAAGTTTACGAATCGGTCGGATCGGACCACTATATCATATAGCTGCCATACCAACGACCGATATGAAAACAAGTCTTTGTATGGAAAACTTTTTTGTTTTCCAACCTATTGCAACCGAATTCAACATTTATCCATTTGACATAGCTATACATGATTTGTGAAAGTTTGATCCGGATCAGATGACTATATCATATAGCTGCCATACAAACGACCGATATGAAAAAAAGTCTTTGTATGGAAATTTTTTTGTTTTCAAGGGTATACCATCTTCGGCAAGCCGAAGATAACTTTTCTCATTTGCTTTTTTATTCAAATAATAAAATCGGCACACAAAATCAAAATGGCAAAATTTAAAATAAATAAAAAATAGAAATAAATAATAAGTAACCAAAAGTTGAAGCCCAAAACGAAGTTTTCGAGCATTGGTCTCAAGGTTTAAAACCAAGAATCGTAATATCCGCTTATTAAGAAAATAATACAAATAGAAACCACAAAATTAAAGAGGCAGACTTAAAAAAATGCATAAGCCGAAGTCCATAACGAAATCCCAAGCATTTTCCTTGTTTTTTATTCAAAAAATAAAATCGGCACACAAAATCAAAGTGGCAAAAAGTTTAAACCCAAAACGAAGTTTTCAGGCATTGGTCTCAAGAACTTAAACCAAGAATCGTAATATGCGCTTATTAAGAAAATAAATACAAATCAAAACCACAAAATTAAAGAGGCAGACTTAAAAAAATGCAGAAGTCGAAGTCCATAACGAAATCCCAAGCATTTTTCTTGTGTTTTATTCAAAAAATAAAATCGGCACACAAAATCAAAGTGGCAAAAAGTTTAAGCCCAAAACGAAGTTTTCAAGCATTGGTCTCAAGGAATAAAACCATGAATCGTAATATGCATTTATTAAGAAAATAAATACAAATCGAAACCACAAAATTAAAGCGGCAGACTTAAAAAAATGAAGAAGTCGAAGTCCAAAACGAAATCCCAAGCATTTTCCTTGTTTTTTTTATTCAAAAAATAAAATCGGCACCACAAAATCAAAATAGCAAAATTTAAAATAAGAAAATAAGTATCCAAAAGTTGAAGCCCAAAACGAAGTTTTCAAGCATTGGTCTCAATGATTAAAACCAAGAATCGTAATATCCGCTTATTAAGAAAATAAATTCAAATCGAAACCACAAAATTAAAGCGGCAGACTTAAAAAAATGAAGAAGTCGAAGTCCAAAACAAAATCCCAAGCATTTTCCTTTTTTTTTTATTCAAAAAATAAAATCGGCAAAAAAGTTGAAGCCCAAAACAAAGTTTTCAAGCGTTGGTCTCAAGAATCAAAACCATTAATCGTAATATGCATTTATTAAGAAAATAAATACAAATCGAAACCACAAAATCAAAATGGCAAAATTTAAAATAAGAAAATAAGTATCCAAAAGTTGAAGCCCAAAACGAAGTTTTCAAGCATTGGTCTCAATGATTAAAACCAAGAATCGTAATATCCGCTTATTAAGAAAATAAATTCAAATCGAAATCACAAAATTAAAGAGGCAGACTTAAAAAAATGCAGAAGTCGAAGTCCAAAACGAAATCCCAAGCATTTTCCTTGTTTTTTTTATTCAAAAAATAAAATCGGCACCACAAAATCAAAATAGCAAAATTTAAAATAAGAAAATAAGTATCCAAAAGTTGAAGCCCAAAACGAAGTTTTCAAGCATTGGTCTCAATGATTAAAACCAAGAATCGTAATATCCGCTTATTAAGAAAATAAATTCAAATCGAAACCACAAAATTAAAGCGGCAGACTTAATAAAATGAAGAAGTCGCAGTCCAAAACAAAATCCCAAGAATTTTCCTTTTTTTTTTATTCAAAAAATAAAATCGGCAAAAAAAGTTGAAGCCCAATACAAAGTTTTCAAGCGTTGGTCTCAAGAATCAAAACCATTAATCGTAATATGCATTTATTAAGAAATTAAATACAAATCGAAACCACAAAATCAAAATGGCAATATTTAAAATAAGAAAATATGTATCCAAAAGTTGAGGCCCAAAACAAAGTTTTCAAGCATTGGTCTCAAGGATTAAAACCATGAATCGTAATATGCATTTATTAAGAAAATAAATACAAATCGAAACCACAAAATTAACGAGCCAGACTTAAAAAAATGCAGAAGTCGAAGCCAAAACGAAATCCCAAGAATTTTCCTTTTTTTTTTTTATGCAAAAAATAAAATCGGCACACAAAGTCAAAATGGCAAAAAGTTGAAGCCCAAAACGAAGTTTTCAAGCGTTGGTCTCAAGAATCAAAACCATTAATCGTATTATGCATTTATTATGAAAATAAATAAAAATCGAAACCACAAAATCAAAATGGCCAAATTTAAAATACGAAAATAAGTATCCAAAAGTTAAAGCCCAAAACGAAGTTTTCGAGCATTGGTCTCAAGGTTTAAAACCAAGAATCGTAATATCAGCTTATTAAAAAAATAAATACAAATCAAAACCACAAAATCAAAATAGCAATATTTAAAATAAGAAAATAAGTATCCAAAAGTTGAGGCCCAAAACAAAGTTTTCAAGCATTGGTCTCAAGGATTAAAACCAAGAATCGTAATATGCGCTTATTAAGAAAATAAATACAAATCGAAACCACAAACTTAAAGAGGCAGACCTAAAAAAATGCAGAAGTCGAAGTCCAAAACGAAATCCCAAGTATATTCCTTGTTATTTTTTATTAAAAAAATAAAATCGGCACACAAAATCAAAATGGCAAAATTTAAAATAAGAGAATAAGTATCCAAAAGTTGAAGCCGAAAACGAAGTTTTCAATCATTGGTCTCAAGGATTAAAACCCAGAATCGTAATATGCGCTTATTAAGAAAATAATTCAAATAGAAACCACAAAATTAAAGAGGCAGACTTAAAAAAATGCGGAAGTCGAAGTCCAAAACGAAATCCCAAGCATTATCCTTGTTTTTTTTATTCAAAAAATAAATTTCGGCACACAAAATCAAAATGGCAAAATTTAAAATATATGAAAATAAACATCCAAAAGTTGAAGCCCAAAACGAAGTTTTCAATCATTGGTCTCAAGGATTAAAACCTAGAATCGTAATATACGCTTATTAAGAAAATAAATACAAATCGAAACCACAAAATTAAAGAGGCAGACTTAAAAAAAATCCGAAGTCGAAGTCCAAAACGAAATCCCAAGCATTTTCCTTTTTTTTTTATTCAAAAAATAAAATCGGCACCACAAAATCAAAATGGCAAAATTTAAAATATATGAAAATAAGTATCCAAAAGTTGAAGCCCAAAACGAAGTTTTCAAGCATTGGTCTCAAGGATTAAAACCCAGAATCGTAATATGCGGTTATTAAGAATATAATACAAATAGAAACCACAAAATTAAAGAGGCAGACTTAAAAAAATGCGGAAGTCGAAGTCCAAAACGAAACCCCAAGCATTATCCTTGTTTTTTTTATTCAAAAAATAAAATCGGCACACAAAATCAAAATGGCAAATTTAAAATAAGAGAATAAGTATCCAAAAGTTGAAGCTGAAAACGAAGATTTCAATCATTGGTCTCAAGGATTAAAACCTAGAATCGTAATATACGCTTATTAAGAAAATAAATACAAATCGAAACCACAAAATTAAAGAGGCAGACTTAATAAAATGAAGAAGTCGAAGTCCAAAACGAAATCCCTAGCATTTTCCTTTTTTTTATTCAAAAAATAAAATCGGCACCACAAAATCAAAATGGCAAAATTTAAAATATATGAAAATAAGTATCCAAAAGTTGAAGCCCAAAACGAAGTTTTCATGCGTTGGTCTCAAGAATTAAAACCATTAATCGTAATATGCATTTATTAAGAAAAGAAATACAAATCGAAAGCACAAAATTAAAGAGGCAGACTTAAAAATATGAAGAAGTCGAAGTCCAAAATCCCAAAAAACGAAATCCCAAGCATTATCATTGTTTTTTTTATTTAAAAAATAAAATCGGCACCACAAAATCAAAATGTCAAAATTTAAAATAAGAAAATAGGTATCCAAAAGTTGAAGCCCAAAACGAAGTTTTCAAGCATTGGTCTTAAGGATTAAAAGCTGCAATCGTAATATGCGCTTTATAAGAAAATAATACAAAAAGAAACGACAAAATTAAAGAAGCAGACTTAAAAAAAGTCAAGTCGAAGTCCAAAACGAAATCCCAAGCATTTTCCTTGTTTTTTTTATTCAAAAAATAAAATCGGCACCACAAAATCAAAATGGCAAAATTTAAAATATATGAAAATAAACATCCAAAAGTTGAAGCCCAAAACGAAGTTTTCAATCATTGGTCTCAAGGATTAAAACCTAGAATCGTAATATACGCTTATTAAGAAAATAAATACAAATCGAAACCACAAAATTAAAGAGGCAGACTTAAAAAAAATCCGAAGTCGAAGTCCAAAACGAAATCCCAAGCATTATCCTTGTTTTTTTTATTCAAAAAATAAATTTCGGCACACAAAATCAAAATGGCAAAATTTAAAATATATGAAAATAAACATCCAAAAGTTGAAGCCCAAAACGAAGTTTTCAATCATTGGTCTCAAGGATTAAAACCTAGAATCGTAATATACGCTTATTAAGAAAATAAATACAAATCGAAACCACAAAATTAAAGAGGCAGACTTAAAAAAAATCCGAAGTCGAAGTCCAAAACGAAATCCCAAGCATTTTCCTTTTTTTTTTATTCAAAAAATAAAATCGGCACCACAAAATCAAAATGGCAAAATTTAAAATATATGAAAATAAGTATCCAAAAGTTGAAGCCCAAAACGAAGTTTTCAAGCATTGGTCTCAAGGATTAAAACCTAGAATCGTAATATGCGGTTATTAAGAAAATAATACAAATAGAAACCACAAAATTAAAGAGGCAGACTTAAAAAAAAAGAAAAAGTCGAAGTCCAAAACGAAAAACCAGGAATTTTCCTTTTTATAACCTTGAAAAAGGGTATTATAATTTTGTCCAGAAATGTGTAACGCATTAAAGGAAGCATCTCCGACCCCACAAAGTATATATATTCTTGATCAGCATCAACAGCCGAGTCGATATAGCCATGTCCGTCTGTCCGTCTGTCCCTCTGTCCGTCTGTCCGTCTGTTTCTATGCAAAAAATAGACAGTAGTTTTAAAGCTAGCGTTTTGAAATTTTTACCAGATCATTATTTTTGTTGCACGCAGATCAAGTTTACGAATCGGTCGGATCGGACCACTATATCATATAGCTGCCATACAAACGACCGATATGAAAACAAGTCTTTGTATGGAAAACTTTTTTGTTTTCCAACCTATTGCAACCGAATTCAACATTTATCCATTTGACATAGCTATACATGATTTGTGAAAGTTTGATCCGGAGCAGATGACTATATCATATAGCTGCCATACAAACGACCGATATGAAAAAAAGTCTTTGTATGGAAATTTTTTTTGTTTTCAAGGGTATACCATCTTCGGCAAGCCGAAGATAACTTTTCTCATTTGTTTTTTTATTCAAATAATAAAATCGGCACACAAAATCAAAATGGCAAAATTTAAAATAAATAAAAAATAGAAATAAATAATAAGTAACCAAAAGTTGAAGCCCAAAACGAAGTTTTCGAGCATTGGTCTCAAGGTTTAAAACCAAGAATCGTAATATCCGCTTATTAAAAAAATAAATACAAATCAAAACCACAAAATCAAAATAGCAATATTTAAAATAAGAAAATAAGTATCCAAAAGTTGAGGCCGAAAACGAAGTTTTCAATCATTGGTCTCAAGGATTAAAACCTAGAATCGTAATATGCGCTTATTAAGAAAATAATACAAATAGAAACCACAAAATTAAAGAGGCAGACTTAAAAAAATGCAGAAGTCGAAGTCCATAACGAAATCCCAAGCATTTTCCTTGTGTTTTATTCAAAAAATAAAATCGGCACACAAAATCAAAGTGGCAAAAAGTTTAAGCCCAAAACGAAGTTTTCAAGCATTGGTCTCAAGGAATAAAACCATGAATCGTAATATGCATTTATTAAGAAAATAAATACAAATCGAAACCACAAAATTAAAGCGGCAGACTTAAAAAAAATGAAGAAGTCGCAGTCCAAAACAAAATCCCAAGAATTTTCCTTTTTTTTTTATTCAAAAAATAAAATCGGCAAAAAAAGTTGAAGCCCAAAACAAAGTTTTCAAGCGTTGGTCTCAAGAATCAAAACCATTAATCGTAATATGCATTTATTAAGAAATTAAATACAAATCGAAACCACAAAATCAAAATGGCAATATTTAAAATAAGAAAATATGTATCCAAAAGTTGAGGCCCAAAACAAAGTTTTCAAGCATTGGTCTCAAGGATTAAAACCATGAATCGTAATATGCATTTATTAAGAAAATAAATACAAATCGAAACCACAAAATTAACTTGCCAGACTTAAAAAAATGCAGAAGTCGAAGCCAAAACGAAATCCCAAGAATTTTCCTTTTTTTTTTTATGCAAAAAATAAAATCGGCACACAAAGTCAAAATGGCAAAAAGTTGAAGCCCAAAACGAAGTTTTCAAGCGTTAGTCTCAAGAATCAAAACCATTAATCGTATTATGCATTTATTATGAAAATAAATACAAATCGAAACCACAAAATCAAAATGGCCAAATTTAAAATAAGAAAATAAGTATCCAAAAGTTAAAGCCCAAAACGAAGTTTTCAAGCATTGGTCTCAAGGAATAAAACCAAGTATCGTAATATCCGCTTGATAAGAAAATAAATTCAAATCGAAATCACAAAATTAAAGAGGCAGACTTAAAAAAATGCAGAAGTCGAAGTCCATAACGAAATCCCAAGCATTTTCCTTGTTTTTTATTCAAAAAATAAAATCGGCACCACAAAATCAAAATGGCAAAATTTAAAATAAGAAAATAAGTATCCAAAAGTTGAAGCCCTTAACGAAGTTTTTAAGCATTGGTCTCAAGGATTAAAACCACGAATCGTAATATGCGCTTATTAAGAAAATAAATACAAATCGAAACCACAAAATTAAAGAGGCAGACTTAAAAAAATGCAGAAGTCGAAGTCCAAAACGAAATCCCAAGTATATTCCTTGTTATTTTTTATTAAAAAAATAAAATCAGAACCACAAAATCAAAATGGCAAAATTTAAAATAAGAAAATAAGTATCCAAAAGTTGAAGCCCAAAACGAAGTTTTCGAGCATTGGTCTCAAGGTTTAAAACCAAGAATCGTAATATCCGCTTATTAAAAAAATAAATACAAATCAAAACCACAAAATCAAAATAGCAATATTTAAAATAAGAAAATAAGTATCCAAAAGTTGAGGCCCAAAACAAAGTTTTCAAGCATTGGTCTCAAGGATTAAAACCAAGAATCGTAATATGCGCTTATTAAGAAAATAAATACAAATCGAAACCACAAACTTAAAGAGGCAGACCTAAAAAAATGCAGAAGTCGAAGTCCAAAACGAAATCCCAAGTATATTCCTTGTTTTTTATTCAAAAAATAAAATCGGCACACAAAATCAAAATGGCAAAATTTAAAATAAGAGAATAAGTATCCAAAAGTTGAAGCCGAAAACGAAGTTTTCAATCATTGGTCTCAAGGATTAAAACCTAGAATCGTAATATGCGCTTATTAAGAAAATAATACAAATAGAAACCACAAAATTAAAGAGGCAGACTTAAAAAAATGCATAAGCCGAAGTCCATAACGAAATCCCAAGCATTTTCCTTGTTTTTTATTCAAAAAATAAAATCGGCACACAAAATCAAAAAGGCAAAAAGTTTAAACCCAAAACGAAGTTTTCAAGCATTGGTCTCAAGAACTTAAACCAAGAATCGTAATATGCGCTTATTAAGAAAATAAATACAAATCAAAACCACAAAATTAAAGAGGCAGACTTAAAAAAATGCAGAAGTCGAAGTCCATAACGAAATCCCAAGCATTTTCCTTGTGTTTTATTCAAAAAATAAAATCGGCACACAAAATCAAAGTGGCAAAAAGTTTAAGCCCAAAACGAAGTTTTCAAGCATTGGTCTCAAGGAATAAAACCATGAATCGTAATATGCATTTATTAAGAAAATAAATACAAATCGAAACCACAAAATTAAAGCGGCAGACTTAAAAAAATGAAGAAGTCGCAGTCCAAAACAAAATCCCAAGAATTTTCCTTTTTTTTTTTATTCAAAAAATAAAATCGGCAAAAAAAGTTGAAGCCCAAAACAAAGTTTTCAAGCGTTGGTCTCAAGAATCAAAACCATTAATCGTAATATGCATTTATTAAGAAAATAAATACAAATCGAAACCACATAATCAAAATGGCAAAATTTAAAATAAGAAAATAAGTATCCAAAAGTTGAAGCCCAAAACGAAGTTTTCAAGCATTGGTCTCAATGATTAAAACCAAGTATCGTAATATCCGCTTGATAAGAAAATAAATTCAAATCGAAGTCACAAAATTCAAGAGGCAGACTTAAAAAATGCAGAAGTCGAAGTCCATAACGAAATCCCAAGCATTTTCCTTGTTTTTTATTCAAAAAATAAAATCGGCACCACAAAATCAAAATGGCAAAAGTTGAAGCCCAAAACGAAGTTTTCGAGCATTGGTCTCAAGGTTTAAAACCAAGAATCGTAATATCCGCTTATTAAGAAAATAAATACAAATCGAAACCACAAACTTAAAGAGGCAGACTTAAAAAAATGCAGAAGTCGAAGTCCAAAACGAAATCCCAAGTATATTCCTTGTTATTTTTTATTAAAAAATAAAATCGGCACACAAAATCAAAATGGCAAAATTTAAAATAAGAGAATAAGTATCCAAAAGTTGAAGCCGAAAACGAAGTTTTCAATCATTGGTCTCAAGGTTTAAAACCAAGAATCGTAATATCCGCTTATTAAGAAAATAAATACAAATCGAAACCACAAACTTAAAGAGGCAGACTTAAAAAAATGCAGAAGTCGAAGTCCAAAACGAAATCCCAAGCATTTTCCTTGTTTTTTTTTATTCAAAAAATAAAATCGGCACCACAAAATCAAAATGGCAAAATTTAAAATAAGAAAATAAGTATCCAAAAGTTGAAGCCCAAAAGGAAGTTTTCAAGCATTGGTCTCAATGATTAAAACCAAGAATCGTAATATCCGCTTATTAAGAAAATAAATTCAAATCGAAACCACAAAATTAAAGCGGCAGACTTAAAAAAATGAAGAAGTCGCAGTCCAAAAAAAAATCCCAAGAATTTTCCTTTTTTTTTTTATTCAAAAAATAAAATCGGCAAAAAAGTTAAAGCCCAAAACAAAGTTTTCAAGCGTTGGTCTCAAGAATCAAAACCATTAATCGTAATATGCATTTATTAAGAAATTAAATACAAATCGAAACCACAAAATCAAAATGGCAATATTTAAAATAAGAAAATATGTATCCAAAAGTTGAGGCCCAAAACAAAGTTTTCAAGCATTGGTCTCAAGGATTGAAACCATGAATCGTAATATGCATTTATTAAGAAAATAAATACAAATCGAAACCACAAAATTAACGAGCCAGACTTAAAAAAATGCAGAAGTCGAAGCCAAAACGAAATCCCAAGAATTTTCCTTTTTTTTTTTATGCAAAAAATAAAATCGGCACACAAAGTCAAAATGGCAAAAAGTTGAAGCCCAAAACGAAGTTTTCAAGCGTTGGTCTCAAGAATCAAAACCATTAATCGTATTATGCATTTATTATAAAAATAAATACAAATCGAAACCACAAAATCAAAATGGCAATATTTAAAATAAGAAAATAAGTATCCAAAAGTTGAAGCCCAAAACAAAGTTTTCAAGCATTGGTCTCAAGGATTAAAACCAAGAATCGTAATATGCGCTTATTAGGAAAATAAATACAAATCGAAACCACAAACTTAAAGAGGCAGACTTAAAAAAAATGCAGAAGTCGAAGTCCAAAACGAAATCCCAAGTATATTCCTTGTTATTTTTTATTAAAAAAATAAAATCGGCACACAAAATCAAAATGGCAAATTTTAAAATAAGAGAATAAGTATCCAAAAGTTGAAGCCGAAAACGAAGTTTTCAATCATTGGTCTCAAGGATTAAAACCTAGAATCGTAATATGCGCTTATTAAGAAAATAAATACAAATCAAAACCACAAAATTAAAGAGGCAGACTTAAAAAAATGCAGAAGTCGAAGTCCTAAACGAAATCCCAAGCATTTTCCTCTTTTTTTTATTCAAAAAATAAAATCGGCACCACAAAATCAAAATGGCGAAATTTAAAATAAGAAATAAACTGGCCAAAAGTTAAAGCCCCTAACGAAGTTTTCAAGCATTGGTCTCAAGCATTAAAACCAGGCATCGTAATATGCATTTATTAAGAAAATAAATACAAATCGAAACCACAAAAGTAAAGAGGAAGACTTAAAAAAATGCAGAAGTCGAAGTCCAAAACGAAATCCCAAGTATATTCCTTGTTATTTTTTAATTAAAAAAATAAAATCGGCACACAAAATCCAAATGGCAAAATTTAAAAAAAGAAAATAAGTAACCAAAAGTTGAACCCCAAAACGAAGTTTTCAAGCATTGCTCTCAAGGATTAAAACCTAGAATCGTAATATCCGCTTATTAAGAAATTAAATACAAATCGAAACCGCAAAATCAAAATGGCAATATTTAAAATAAGAAAATAAGTATCCAAAAGTTGAAGCCCAAAACAAAGTTTTCAAGCATTGGTCTCAAGGATTAAAACCAAGAATCGTAATATGCGCTTATTAGGAAAATAAATACAAATTGAAACCACAAACTAAAAGAGGCAGACTTAAAAAAAATGCAGAAGTCGAAGTCCAAAACGAAATCCCAAGTATATTCCTTGTTATTTTTTATTCAAAAAATAAAATCGGCACACAAAATCAAAATGGCAAATTTTAAAATAAGAGAATAAGTATCCAAAAGTTGAAGCCGAAAACGAAGTTTTCAATCATTGGTCTCAAGGATAAAACCTAGAATCGTAATATGCGCTTATTAAGAAAATAAATACAAATCAAAACCACAAAATTAAAGAGGCAGACTTAAAAAAATGCAGAAGTCGAAGTCCAAAACGAAATCCCAAGCATTTTCCTTGTTTTTTTTATTCAAAAAATAAAATCGGCAACACAAAATCAAAATGGCCAAATTTAAAATAAGAAAAAAACTGGCCAAAAGTTGAAGCCCAAAACGAAGTTTTCAAGCATTGGTCTCAAGGATTAAAACAATGAATCGTAACATGCATTTATTAAGAAAATAAATACAAATGGAAACCACAAAATTAAAGAGGCAGACTTAAAAAAATGCAGAAGTCTAAGTCCAAAACGAAATCCCAAGCATTTTCCTTGTTATTTTTTAATTAAAAAATAAAATCTGCACCACAAAATTAAAATGGCAAAGTTTAAAATAAGAAAATAAGTATCCGAAAGTAAAAAGTTATGCGCTTATTAAGAAAATAAATACAAATCGAAACCACAAAATTAACGAGCCAGACTTAAAAAAATGCAGAAGTCGAAGCCAAAACGAAATCCCAAGCATTTTCCTTGTTATTTTTTATTAAAAAAATAAAATCGGCACACAAAATCAAAATGGCAAATTTTAAAATAAGAGAATAAGTATCCAAAAGTTGAAGCCGAAAACGAAGTTTTCAATCATTGGTCTCAAGGATTAAAACCTAGAATCGTAATATGCGCTTATTAAGAAAACAAATACAAATCAAAACCACAAAATTAAAGAGGCAGACTTAAAAAAATGCAGAAGTCGAAGTCCTAAACGAAATCCCAAGCATTTTCCTCTTTTTTTTATTCAAAAAATAAAATCGGCACCACAAAATCAAAATGGCGAAATTTAAAATAAGAAATAAACTGGCCAAAAGTTAAAGCCCCTAACGAAGTTTTCAAGCATTGGTCTCAAGCATTAAAACCAGGCATCGTAATATGCATTTATTAAGAAAATAAATACAAATCGAAACCACAAAAGTAAAGAGGAAGACTTAAAAAAATGCAGAAGTCGAAGTCCAAAACGAAATCCCAAGCATTTTCATTGTTATTTTTTAATTAAAAAAATAAAATCGGCACACAAAATCAAAATGGCAAAATTTAAAAAAAGAAAATAAGTAACCAAAAGTTGAACCCCAAAACGAAGTTTTCAAGCATTGCTCTCAAGGATTAAAACCTAGAATCGTAATATCCGCTTATTAAGAAATTAAATACAAATCGAAACCGCAAAATCAAAATGGCAATATTTAAAATAAGAAAATAAGTATCCAAAAGTTGAAGCCCAAAACAAAGTTTTCAAGCATTGGTCTCAAGGATTAAAACCAAGAATCGTAATATGCGCTTATTAGGAAAATAAATACAAATTGAAACCACAAACTAAAAGAGGCAGACTTAAAAAAAATGCAGAAGTCGAAGTCCAAAACGAAATCCCAAGTATATTCCTTGTTATTTTTTATTCAAAAAATAAAATCGGCACACAAAATCAAAATGGCAAATTTTAAAATAAGAGAATAAGTATCCAAAAGTTGAAGCCGAAAACGAAGTTTTCAATCATTGGTCTCAAGGATAAAACCTAGAATCGTAATATGCGCTTATTAAGAAAATAAATACAAATCAAAACCACAAAATTAAAGAGGCAGACTTAAAAAAATGCAGAAGTCGAAGTCCAAAACGAAATCCCAAGCATTTTCCTTGTTTTTTTTATTCAAAAAATAAAATCGGCAACACAAAATCAAAATGGCCAAATTTAAAATAAGAAAAAAACTGGCCAAAAGTTGAAGCCCAAAACGAAGTTTTCAAGCATTGGTCTCAAGGATTAAAACAATGAATCGTAACATGCATTTATTAAGAAAATAAATACAAATGGAAACCACAAAATTAAAGAGGCAGACTTAAAAAAATGCAGAAGTCTAAGTCCAAAACGAAATCCCAAGCATTTTCCTTGTTATTTTTTAATTAAAAAAATAAAATCTGCACCACAAAATTAAAATGGCAAAGTTTAAAATAAGAAAATAAGTATCCGAAAGTAAAAAGTTATGCGCTTATTAAGAAAATAAATACAAATCGAAACCACAAAATTAACGAGCCAGACTTAAAAAAATGCAGAAGTCGAAGCCAAAACGAAATCCCAAGCATTTTCCTTGTTTTTTTTATTCAAAAAATAAAACAGGCACCCCAAAATCAAAATTGCAAAAAAATTGCCCAAAACGAAGTTTTCATGCGTTGGTCTCAAGAATTAAATCCATTAATCGTAATATGCATTTATTAAGAGAATAAATAAAAATCGAAATCACAAAATTAAAGAGGCAGACTTAAAAAAATGAAGAATTCGAAGTCCAAAACGAAATCCCAAGAATTTTCCTTTTTTTTTTATTCAAAAAATAAAATCGGCACACAAAGTCAAAATGGCAAAAAGTTGAAGCCCAAAACGAAGTTTTCAAGCGTTGGTCTCAAGAATCAAAACCATTAACCGTATTATGCATTTATTATGAAAATAAATACAAATCGAAACCACAAAATCAAAATGGCAAAATTTAAAATAAGAAAATAAGTATCCAAAAGTTGAAGCCCAAAACGAAGTTTTCAAGCATTGGTCTCAAGGATTAAAACCAAGAATCGTAATATGCATTTATTAAGAAAATAAATAAAAATCGAAATCACAAAATTAAAGAGGCAGACTTAAAAAAATGCAGAAGTCGAAGTCCATAACGAAATCCTAAGCATTTTCCTCGTTTTTTATTCAAAAAATAAAATCGGCACCACAAAATCAAAATGGCGAAATTTAAAATAAGAAAAAAACTGGCCAAAAGTTTAAGCCCAAAACGAAGTTTTCAAGCATTGTTCTCAAGAATTAAAACCATTAATCGTAATATGCATTTATTAAGAAAATAAATAAAAATCGAAATCACAAAACTAAAGAGGCAGACTTAAAAAAATGCAGAAGTCGAAGTCCAAAACGAAATCCCAAGCATTTTCCTTGTTTTTTTTTATTCAAAAAATAAAATCGGCACCACAAAATCAAAATGGTGAAATTTAAAATAAGAAAATAAGTATCCAAAAGTTGAAAGTTATGCGCTTATTAAGAAAATAAATACAAATCGAAACCACAAAATTAACGAGCCACACTTAAAAAAATGCAGAAGTCGAAGTCCAAAACGAAATCCCAAGTATATTCCTTGTTATTTTTTATTCAAAAAATAAAATCGGTTCCACAAAATCAAAATGGCGAAATTTAAAATAAGAAAAAAACTGGCCAAAAGTTAAAGCCCATAACGAAGTTTTCAAGCATTGGTCTCAAGCATTAAAACCAAGAATCGTAAAATGCGCTTATTAAGAAAATAAATACAAATCGAAATCACAAAATTAAAGAGGCAGACTTAAAAAAATGAAGAAGTCGAAGTCCAAAACGAAATCCCAAGAATTTTCCTTTGTTTTTTTTTATTCAAAAAATAAAATCGGCACACAAAATCAAAATGGCAAAAATTTAAAATAAGAAATAAGTATCCAAAAATTGAAGCCGAAAACGAAGTTTTCAATCATTGGTCTCAAGGATTAAAACCTAGAATTGTTAATATACGCTTATTAAGAAAATAAATACAAAACGAAACCACAAAATCAAAATGCCAAAATTTAAAATAAGAAAATAAGTATCCAAAAGTTGAAGCCCAAAACGAAGTTTTCAAGCATTGGTCTGAAGGATTAAAACCAAGAATCGTAATATGCGCTTATTAAGAAAATAATACAAATAGAAACCACAAAATTAAAGAGGCAGACTTAAAAAAATGCAGAAGTCGAAGTCCATTACGAAATCCCAAGCATTTTCCTTGTTTTTTATTCAAAAAATAAAATCGGCACCACAAAATCAAAATGGCAAAATTTAAAATATATGAAAATAAGTATCCAAAAGTTGAAGCCCTTAACGAAGTTTTCATGCGTTGGTCTCAAGAATTAAAACCATTAATCGTAATATGCATTAATTAAGAAAAGAAATACAAATCGAAAGCATAAAATTAAAGAGGCAGACTTAAAAAAATAAAGAAGTCGAAGTCCAAATCGAAATCCCAAGCATTTTCCTTGTTTTTTTTATTCAAAAAATAAAATCGGCACCACAAAATCAAAATGGCGAAATTTAAAATAAAAAAAAAATAGCCAAAAGTTGAAGCCCAAAACGAAGTTTTCAAGCATTGGTCTCAAGGATTACAACCAAGAATCGTAATATCCGCTTATTAAGAAAATAAATACAAATCGAAACCACAAAATCAAAATGCCAAAATTTAAAATAAGAAAATAAGTATCCAACAGTTGAAGCCCAAAACGAAGTTTTCAAGCAATGGTCTCAAGGATTAAAACCTAGAATCGTAATATGCGCTTATTAAGAAAATAAATACAAATCGAAACCACAAAATTAAAGAGGTAGACTTAAAAAAAGTCAAGTCGAAGTCCCAAACGAAATCCCAAGCATTTTCCTTGTCATTTTTTATTCAAAAAATTAAACAGAACCATAAAATTAAAATGCCAAAGTTTAAAATAAGAAAATAAGTATCCAAAAGTTGAAGCCAAAAACGAAGTTTTCGAGCATTGGTCTCAAGGATTAAAACCATGAATCGTAATATGCATTTAATAAGAAAATAAATCCAAATCGAAACCACAAAATTAAAGAGGCAACTTAAAAAAATGCAGAAGTCGAAGTCCAAAACGAAATCCCAAGGATTTTCCTTGTTTTTTTTATTCAAAAAATAAAATCGAACCACAAAATCAAAATTGCAAAACTTAAAATAAGAAAAAATTTGGCCAAAAGTTGAAGCCCAAAACGAAGTTTTCAAGCATTGGTCTCAAGGATTAAAACCAAGAATCGTAATATGCGCTTATTAAGAAAATAAATACAAATCGAAACCACAAAAATTAAAGAGGCAGACTTAAAAAAATGCAGAAGTCGAAGTCCAAAACGAAATCCCAAGCATTTTCCTTGTTTTTTTTATTCAAAAAATAAATCGGCCCCACAAAATCAAAATGGCAAAAAGTTGAAGCCCAAAACGAAGTTTTCAAGCGTTGGTCTCAAGAATTAAAACCAAGAATCGTAATATGCGCCTATTAAGAAAATAAATACAAATCGAAACCACAAAATCAAAATTGCAAAATTTAAAATAAGAAAATAAGTATCCAAAAGTTGAAGCCCAAAAAAGAAGTTTTCAAGCATTGGTCTCAAGGATTAAAACCAAGAATCGTAATATCCGCTTATTAAGAAAATAAATTCAATTCGAAATCACAAAATTAACGAGCCACACTTAAAAAAATGCAGAAGTCGAAGTCCAAAACGAAATCCCAAGCATTTTCCTTGTTGTTTTTATTCAAAAAATAAATCGGCCCCACAAAATCAAAATGGCAAAAAGTTGAAGCCCAAAACGAAGTTTTCAAGCGTTGGTCTCAAGAATTAAAACCAAGAATCGTAATATGCGCTTATTAAGAAAAAAAAATACAAATCAAAACCACAAAATTAAAGAGGCAGACTTAAAAAAAAGGAAGAACTCGAAGTCCAAAACGAAATCCCAAGAATGTTCCTTTTTTTTTTATTCAAAAAATAAAATCGGCACACAATCAAAATGGCAAAATTTAAAATAAGAAAATAAGTAAACAAAAGTTAAAGCCCAAAACGAAGTTTTCAAGCATTGGTCTCGAGGATTAAAACTAAGAATCGTAATATCCGCTTATTAAGAAAATAAATACAAATCGAAACCACAAAATCAAAATGGCAAAATTTAAAATATGAAAATAAGTATCCAAAAGTTGAAGCCCAAAATGAAGTTTTCAAGCATTGGTCTCAAGGATTAAAACCAAGAATCGTAATATGCGATTATTAAGAAAATAAATACAAATCGAAACCACAAAAATAAAGAGGCAGACTTAAAAAAATGCAGAAGTCGAAGCCAAAACGAAATCCTAAGCATTTTCCTTGTTTTTTTATTCAAAAAATAAAATCAGAACCACAAAATCAAAATGGCAAAATTTAATATATATGAAAATAAGTATCCAAAAGTTGAAGCCCTTAACGAAGTTTTCATGCTTTGGTCTCAAGAACTAAAACCATTAATCGTAATATGCATTTATGTATTAAGAAAATAAATACAAATCAAAACCACAAAACTAAAGAGGCAGACTTAAAAAAATGCAGAAGTCGAAGTCCAAAACGAAATCCCAAGCATTTTCCTCGTTTTTTTTTTTTTATTCAAAAAATAAAATCGGCACCACAAAATCAAAATGGCGAAATTTAAAATAAGAAAATAAGTATCCAAAAGTTGAATGTTATGCGCTTATTAAGAAAATAAATACAAATCGAAACCACAAAATTAACGAGCCACACTTAAAAAAATGCAGAAGTCGAAGTCCAAAACGAAATCCCAAGCATTTTCCTTCTTTTTTTTATTCAAAAAATAAATCGGCACCACAAAATCAAAATGGCAAAAAGTTGAAGCCCAAAACGAAGTTTTCAAGCGTTGGTCTCAAGAATTAAAACAAAGAATCGTAATATGCGCTTATTAAGAAAAAAAATACAAATCAACACCACAAAATTAAAGAGGCAGACTTAAACAAAAGGAAGAAGTTGAAGTCCAAAACGAAATCCCAAGGATTTTTCTTTTTTTTTTTTATTCAAAAAATAAAATCGGCACACAAAATCAAAATGGCAAAATTTAAAATAAGAAAATAAGTATCCAAAAGTTGAAGCCCAAAACGAAGTTTTCAAGCATTGGTCTCAAGGATTAAAACCAAGAATCGTAATATCCGCTTATTAAGAAAATAAATACAAATCGAAACCACAAAATCAAAATGCCAAAATTTAAAATAAGAAAATAAGTATCCCAAAGTTGAAGCCCAAAACGAAGTTTTCAAGCATTGGCCTCAAGGATTAAAACCAAGAATCGTAATATGCGTTAATTAAGAAAATAAATACAAATCGAAACCACAAAATTAAAGAGGAAGACTTAAAAAAATGCAGAAGTCGAAGTCCAAAACGAAATCCCAAGCATTTTCCTCGTTTTTGGTTTAATTCAAAAAATAAAATCAGAACCACAAAATTAAAATGGCAAAATTTAAAAATAAAAAAATAAATACAAATCGGCACCACAAAATCAAAATTGCAAAATTTAAAATAAGAAAAAATCTGGCCATAAGTTGAAGCCCAAAACGAAGTTTTCAAGCATTGGTCTCAAGGATTAAAACCAAGAATCGTAATATGCGTTAATTAAAAAAATAAATACAAATCGAAACCACAAAATTAAAGAGGAAGACTTAAAAAAATGCAGAAGTCGAAGTCCAAAACGAAATCCCAAGCATTTTCCTTGTTTTTTTTTATTCAAAAAATAAAATCGGCACCACAAAATCAAAATGGCGAAATTTAAAATAAGAAAATAAGTATCCAAAAGTTAAAAGTTATGCGCTTATTAAGAAAATAAATACAAATTGAAACCACAAAATTAACGAGCCACACTTAAAAAAATGCAGAATTCGAAGTCCAAAACGAAATCCCAAGCATTTTCCTTGTTTTTTTTAATCAAAAAATAAAATCGGCACACAAAATCAAAATGGGAAAGAGTTGAAGCCCAAAACGAAGTTTTCAAGCATTGGCCTCAAGGATTAAAACCAAGAATCGTAATATGCGTTAATTAAGAAAATAAATACAAATCGAAACCACAAAATTAAAGAGGAAGACTTAAAAAAATGCAGAAGTCGAAGTCCAAAACGAAATCCCAAGCATTTTCCTTGTTTTTTTTTATTCAAAAAATAAAATCGGCACCACAAAATCAAAATGGTGAAATTTAAAATAAGAAATAAAGTATCCAAAAGTTGAAAGTTATGCGCTTATTAAGAAAATAAATACAAATCGAAACCACAAAATTAACGAGCCACACTTAAAAAAATGCAGAAGTCGAAGTCCAAAACGAAATCCCAAGCATTTTCCTTGTTTTTTTATTCAAAAAATAAAATCGGCACCACAAAATCAAAATGGCAAAAAGTTGAAGCCCAAAACGAAGTTTTCAAGCTTTGGTCTCAAGGATTAAAACCAAGAATCGTAATATCCGCTTATTAAGAAAATAAATACAAATCGAAACCACAAAATTAAAGAGGCAGACTTAAAAAAATGAAGAAGTCGAAGTCCAAAACGAAATCCCAAGAATTTTCCTTTTTTTTTTTTATTCAAAAATAAAATCGGCACACAAAATCAAAATGGCAAAAATGTAAAATAAGAAAAAAACTGGCCAAAAGTTGAAGCCCAAAACGAAGTTTTCAAGCATTGGCCTCAAGGATTAAAAGCAAAAATCGTAAAATGCGCTTATTAAGAAAATAAATACAAATCGAAATCACAAAATTAAAGAGGCAGACTTAAAAAAATGAAGAAGTCGAAGTCCAAATCGAAATCCCAAGAATTTTCCTTTTTGTTTTTTTATTCAAAAAATAAAATCGGCACACAAAATCAAAATGGCAAAAATTTAAAATAAGAAATAAGTATCCAAAAGTTGAAGCCGAAAACGAAGTTTTCAATCATTGGTCTCAAGGATTAAAACCTAGAATTGTTATATACGCTTATTAAGAAAATAAATACAAAACGAAACCACAAAATCAAAATTCCAAAATTTAAAATAAGAATATAAGTATCCAAAAGTTGAAGCCCAAAACGAAGTTTTCAATCATTGGTCTCAAGGATTAAAACCTAGAATTGTTATATACGCTTATTAAGAAAATAAATACAAATCGAAACCACAAAATTAAAGAGGAAGACTTAAAAAAATGCAGAAGTCGAAGTCCAAAACGAAATCCCAAGCATTTTCCTTGTTTTTTTTTATTCAAAAAATAAAATCGGCACCACAAAATCAAAATGGTGAAATTTAAAATAAGAAATAAAGTATCCAAAAGTTGAAAGTTATGCGCTTATTAAGAAAATAAATACAAATCGAAACCACAAAATTAACGAGCCACACTTAAAAAAATGCAGAAGTCGAAGTCCAAAACGAAATCCCAAGAATTTTCCTTGTTTTTTTATTCAAAAAATAAAATCGGCACCACAAAATCAAAATGGCAAAAAGTTGAAGCCCAAAACGAAGTTTTGAAGCGTTGGTCTCAAGATTTAAAACCAAGAATCGTAATATGCGCTTATAAAGAAAATAAATACAAATCAAAACCACAAAATTAAAGAGGCAGACTTAAAAAAATGCAGAAGTCGAAGTCCAAAACGAAATCCCAAGCATTTTCCTTGATATTTTTTAATTCAAAAAATAAAATCGGCACACAAAATCAAAATGGCAAAATTTAAAATAAGAAAGTAAGTATCCAAAAGTTGAAGCCCAAAACGAAGTTTTCAAGCTTTGGTCTCAAGGATTAAAACCAAGAATCGTAATATCCGCTTATTAAGAAAATAAATACAAATCGAAACCACAAAATTAAAGAAGTCGAAGTCCAAAACGAAATCCCAAGAATTTTCCTTTTTTTTTTTTTATTCAAAAAATAAAATCGGCACACAAAATCAAAATGGCAAAAATTTAAAATAAGAAAAAAACTGGCCAAAAGTTGAAGCCCAAAACGAAGTTTTCAAGCATTGGCCTCAAGGATTAAAACCAAAAATCGTAAAATGCGCTTATTAAGAAAATAAATACAAATCGAAATCACAAAATTAAAGAGGCAGACTTAAAAAAATGAAGAAGTCGAAGTCCAAAACGAAATCCCAAGAATTTTCCTTTTTTTTTTTTTATTCAAAAAATAAAATCGGCACACAAAATCAAAATGGCAAAAATTTAAAATATGAAAATAGGTTTCCAAACGTTGTAGCCGAAAACGAAGGTTTCAAGCATTGGTCTCAAGGATTAAAACCTAGAATTGTTATATACGCTTATTAAGAAAATAAATACAAAACGAAACCACAAAATCAAAATTCCAAAATTTAAAATAAGAATATAAGTATCCAAAAGTTGAAGCCCAAAACGAAGTTTTCAAGCATTGGTCTGAAGGATTAAAACCAAGAATCGTAATATGCGTCAATTAAGAAAATAAATACAAATCGAAACCACAAAATTAAAGAGGAAGACTTAAAAAAATGCAGAAGTCGAAGTCCAAAACGAAATCCCAAGCATTTTCCTTGTTTTTTTTTATTCAAGAAATAAAATCGGCACCACGAAATCAAAATGGCGAAATTTAAAATAAGAAAATAAGTATCCAAAAGTTGAAAGTTATGCGCTTATTAAGAAAATAAATACAAATCGAAACCACAAAATTAACGAGCCACACTTAAAAAAATGCAGAAGTCGAAGTCCAAAACGAAATTCCAAGCATTTTCCTTGTTTTTTTTATTCAAAAAACAAAATCGGCACCACAAAATCCAAATGGCAAAAAGTTGAAGTCCAAAACGAAGTTTTCAAGCGTTGGTCGCAAGATTTAAAACCAAGAATCGTAATATGCGCTTATAAAGATCAAAACCACAAAATTAAAGAAGCAGACTTAAAAAAATGCAGAAGTCCAAGTCCAAAACGAAATCCCAAGAATTTTCCTTTTTTTTTTTATTCAAAAAATAAAATCGGCACACAAAATTAAAATGGCAAAATTTAAAATAAGAAAAAAACTGGCCAAAAGTTGAAGCCCAAAACGAAGTTTTCAAGCATTGACCTCAAGGATTAAAACCAAAAATCGTAAAATGCGCTTATTAAGAAAATAAATACAAAACGAAACCACAAAATCAAAATTGCAAAATTTAAAATAAGAAAAACTCTGGCCAAAAGTTGAAGCCCAAACGAAGTTTTCAAGCATTGGTCTCAAGGATTAAAACCAAGAATCGTAATATGCGTTAATTAAAATAATAAATACAAATCGAAACCACAAAATTTAAGAGGAAGACTTAAAAAAATACAGAAGTCGAAGTCCAAAACGAAATCCCAAGCATTTTCCTTGTTTTTTTTTATTCAAGAAATAAAATCGGCACCACAAAATCAAAATGGCGAAATTTAAAATAAGAAAATAAGTATCCAAAAGTTGAAAGTTATGCGCTTATTAAGAAAATAAATACAAATCGAAACCACAAAATTAACGAGCCACACTTAAAAAAATGCAGAAGTCGAAGTCCAAAACGAAATCCCAAGCATTTTTCTTGTTTTTTTTATTCAAAAAATAAAATCGGCACCACAAAATCAAAATGGCAAAAAGTTGAAGCCCAAAACGAAGTTTTCAAGCGTTGGTCTCAAGATTTAAATTCAAGAATCGTAATATGCGCTTATAAAGAAAATAAATACAAATCAAAACCACAAAATTAAAGAGGCAGACTTAAAAAAATGCAGAAGTCGAAGTCCAAAACGAAATCCCAAGCATTTTCCTTGTTATTTTTTAATTCAAAAAATAAAATCGGCACACAAAATCAAAATGGCAAAATTTAAAATAAGAAAATAAGTATCCAAAAGTTGAAGCCCAAAACGAAGTTTTCAAGCATTGGTCTCAAGGATTAAAGCCAAGAATCGTAATATCCGCTTATTAAGAAAATAAATACAAATCGAAACCACAAAATTAAAGAGGCAGACTTAAAAAAATGCAGAACTCGAAGTCCAAAACGAAATCCCAAGCATTTTCCTTGTTTTTTTATTCAAAAAATAATATCGGCACCACAAAATCAAAATGGCGAAATTTAAAATAAGAAAAAAACTGGCCAAAAGCCCAAAACGAAGTTTTCAAGCATTGATGCATTCAAGCATCAAGCAGACTTAAAAAAATGAAGAAGTCGAAGTCCAAAACGAAATCCCAAGAATTTTCCTTTTTTTTTTTTATTCAAAAAATAAAATCGGCACACAAAATCAAAATGGCAAAAATTTAAAATAAGAAATAAGTATCCAAAAGTTGAAGCCGAAAACGAAGTTTTCAATCATTGGTCTCAAGGATTAAAACCTAGAATTGTTATATACGCTTATTAAGAAAATAAATACAAAACGAAACCACAAAATCAAAATTGCAAAATTTAAAATAAGAAAAAATCTGGCCAAAAGTTGAAGCCCAAAACGAAGTTTTCAAGCATTGGTCTCAAGGATTAAAACCAAGAATCGTAATATGCGTTAATTAAGATAATAAATACAAATCGAAACCACAAAATTAAAGAGGAAGACTTAAAAAAATGCAGAAGTCGAAGTCCAAAACGAAATCCCAAGCATTTTCCTTGTTTTTTTTTATTCAAGAAATAAAATCGGCACCACAAAATCAAAATGGCGAAATTTAAAATAAGAAAATAAGTATCCAAAAGTTTAAAGTTATGCGCTTATTAAGAAAATAAATACAAATCGAAACCACAAATTTAACGAGCCACACTTAAAAAAATGCAGAAGTCGAAGTCCAAAACGAAATCCCAAGCATTTTCCTTGTTTTTTTTTATTCAAAAAATAAAATCGGCACCACAAAATCAAAATGGCAAAAAATTTAAGCCCAAAACGAAGTTTTCAAGCGTTGGTCTCAAGATTTAAAACCAAGAATCGTAATATGCGCTTATAAAGAAAATAAATACAAATCAAAACCACAAAATTAAAGAGGCAGACTTAAAAAAATGCAGAAGTCGAAGTCCAAAACGAAATCCCAAGGATTTTTCTTTTTTTTTTTATTCAAAAAATAAAATCGGCACACAAAATCAAAATGGCAAAATTTAAAATAAGAAAATAAGTATCCAAAAGTTGAAGCCCAAAACGAAGTTTTCAAGCATTGTTCTCAAGGATTAAAACCAAGAATCGTAATATCCGCTTATTAAGAAAATAATTACAAATCGAAAACACAAAATTAAAGAGGCAGACTTAAAAAAATGCAGAAGTCGAAGTCCAAAACGAAATCCCAAGCATTTTCCTTGTTTTTTTTATTCAAAAAATAAAATCGGCACCACAAAATCAAAATGGCAAAAAGTTGAAGCCCAAAACGAAGTTTTCAAGCATTGGTCTCAAGATTTGTAACCAAGAATCGTAATATGCGCTTATTAAGAAAATAAATACAAATCAAAACCACAAAATTAAAGAGGCAGACTTAAAAAAATGCAGAAATCGAAGTCCAAAACGAAATCCCAAGCATTTTCTTTGTTTTTTTTTTATTCAAAAAATAAAATCGGCACCACAAAATCAAAATAGCAAAAAATTGAAGCCCAAAACGAAGTTTTCAAGCGTTGGTCTCAAGAATTAAAACCAAGAATCGTAATATGCGCTTATTAAAAAAAAAAATACAAATCAAAACCACAAAATTAAAGAGGGAGACTTAAAAAAATGCAGAAGTCGAAGTCCAAAACGAAATCCCAAGGATTTTCCTCGTTTTTTTTTATTCAAAAAATAATATCGGCACACAAAATCAAAATGGCAAAATTTAAAATAAGAAAATAAGTATCCAAAAGTTGAAGCCGAAAACGAAGTTTTCAAGCATTGTTCTCAAGGATTAAAACCAAGAATCGTAATATCCGCTTATTAAGAAAATAAATACAAATCGAAACCACAAAATTAAAGAGGCAGACTTAAAAAAATGCAGAAGTCGAAGTCCAAAACGAAATCCCAAGCATTTTCCTTGTTTTTTTTATTCAAAAATTAAAATCGGCACCACAAAATCAAAATGGCGAAATTTAAAATAAGAAAAAAAACTGGCCAAAAGTTGAAGCCCAAAACGAAGTTTTCAAGCATTGGCCTCAAGGATTAAAACCAAGAACCGTAATATGCGCTTATTAAGAAAATAAATACAAATCGAAATCACAAAAATAAAGAGGCAGACTTAAAAAAATGAAGAAGTCGAAGTCCAAAACGAAATCCCAAGCATTTTCCTCGTTTTTTGTTTTATTCAAAAAATAAAATCAGAACCACAAAATTAAAATGGCAAAATTTAAAAATAAAAAAATAAATACAAATCGAAACCACAAAATCAAAATTGCAAAATTTAAAATAAGAAAAAAATCTGGCCAAAAGTTGAAGCCCAAAACGAAGTTTTCAAGCATTGGTCTCAAGGATTAAAACCAAGAATCGTAATATGCGTTAATTAAGAAAATAAATACAAATCGAAACCACAAAATTAAAGAGGAAGACTTAAAAAAATGCAGAAGTCGAAGTCCAAAACGAAATCCCAAGCATTTTCCTTTTTTTTTTTATGCAAGAAATAAAATCGGCACCACAAAATCAAAATGGCGAAATTTAAAATAAGAAAATAAGTATCCAAAAATTGAAAGTTATGCGCTTATTAAGAAAATAAATACAAATCGAAACCACAAAATTAACGAGCCACACTTAAAAATATGCAGAAGTCGAAGTCCAAAACGAAATCCCAAGCATTTTCCTTGTTTTTTTTATTCAAAAAATAAAATCGGCACCACAAAATCAAAATGGCAAAAAGTTGAAGCCCAAAACGAAGTTTTCAAGCGTTGGTCTCAAGATTTAAAACCAAGAATCGTAATATGCGCTTATAAAGAAAATAAATACAAATCAAAACCACAAAATTAAAGAGGCAGACTTAAAAAAATGCAGAAATCGAAGTCCAAAACGAAATCCCAAGCATTTTCCTTGTTTTTTTTATTCAAAAATTAAAATCGGCACCACAAAATCAAAATGGCGAAATTTAAAATAAGAAAAAAAACTGGCCAAAAGTTGAAGCCCAAAACGAAGTTTTCAAGCATTGGCCTCAAGGATTAAAACCAAGAACCGTAATATGCGCTTATTAAGAAAATAAATACAAATCGAAATCACAAAAATAAAGAGGCAGACTTAAAAAAATGAAGAAGTCGAAGTCCAAAACGAAATCCCAAGCATTTTCCTCGTTTTTTGTTTTATTCAAAAAAATAAAATCAGAACCACAAAATTAAAATGGCAAAATTTAAAAATAAAAAAATAAATACAAATCGAAACCACAAAATCAAAATTGCAAAATTTAAAATAAGAAAAAATCTGGCCAAAAGTTGAAGCCCAAAACGAAGTTTTCAAGCATTGTTCTCAAGGATTAAAACCAAGAATCGTAATATCCGCTTATTAAGAAAATAATTACAAATCGAAACCACAAAATTAAAGAGGCAGACTTAAAAAAATGCAGAAATCGAAGTCCAAAACGAAATCCCAAGCATTTTCCTTGTTTTTTTTATTCAAAAATTAAAATCGGCACCACAAAATCAAAATGGCGAAATTTAAAATAAGAAAAAAAACTGGCCAAAAGTTGAAGCCCAAAACGAAGTTTTCAAGCATTGGCCTCAAGGATTAAAACCAAGAACCGTAATATGCGCTTATTAAGAAAATAAATACAAATCGAAATCACAAAAATAAAGAGGCAGACTTAAAAAAATGAAGAAGTCGAAGTCCAAAACGAAATCCCAAGCATTTTCCTCGTTTTTTGTTTTATTCAAAAAAATAAAATCAGAACCACAAAATTAAAATGGCAAAATTTAAAAATAAAAAAATAAATACAAATCGAAACCACAAAATCAAAATTGCAAAATTTAAAATAAGAAAAAATCTGGCCAAAAGTTGAAGCCCAAAACGAAGTTTTCAAGCATTGGTCTCAAGGATTAAAACCAAGAATCGTAATATGCGTTAATTAAGAAAATAAATACAAATCGAAACCACAAAATTAAAGAGGAAGACTTAAAAAAATGCAGAAGTCGAAGTCCAAAACGAAATCCCAAGCATTTTCCTTTTTTTTTTTATGCAAGAAATAAAATCGGCACCACAAAATCAAAATGGCGAAATTTAAAATAAGAAAATAAGTATCCAAAAATTGAAAGTTATGCGCTTATTAAGAAAATAAATACAAATCGAAACCACAAAATTAACGAGCCACACTTAAAAATATGCAGAAGTCGAAGTCCAAAACGAAATCCCAAGCATTTTCCTTGTTTTTTTTATTCAAAAAATAAAATCGGCACCACAAAATCAAAATGGCAAAAAGTTGAAGCCCAAAACGAAGTTTTCAAGCGTTGGTCTCAAGATTTAAAACCAAGAATCGTAATATGCGCTTATAAAGAAAATAAATACAAATCAAAACCACAAAATTAAAGAGGCAGACTTAAAAAAATGCAGAAGTCGAAGTCCAAAACGAAATCCCAAGGATTTTTCTTTTTTTTTTTATTCAAAAAATAAAATCGGCACACAAAATCAAAATGGCAAAATTTAAAATAAGAAAATAAGTATCCAAAAGTTGAAGCCCAAAACGAAGTTTTCAAGCATTGTTCTCAAGGATTAAAACCAAGAATCGTAATATCCGCTTATTAAGAAAATAATTACAAATCGAAACCACAAAATTAAAGAGGCAGACTTAAAAAAATGCAGAAGTCGAAGTCCAAAACGAAATCCCAAGCATTTTCCTTGTTTTTTTTATTCAAAAAATAAAATCGGCACCACAAAATCAAAATGGCAAAAAGTTGAAGCCCAAAACGAAGTTTTCAAGCGTTGGTCTCAAGAATTAAAACCAAGAATCGTAATATCCGCTTATTAAGAAAATAAATACAAATCGAAACCACAAAATTAAAGAGGCAGACTTAAAAAAATGCTGAAGTCGAAGTCCAAAACGAAATCCCAAGCATTTTCCTCGTTTTTTGTTTTATTCAAAAAATAAAATCGGCACCACAAATTCAAAATGGCAAAAAGTTGAAGCCCAAAACGAAGTTTTCAAGCGTTGGTCTCAAGATTTGTAACCAAGAATCGTAATATGCGCTTATAAAGAAAATAAATACAAATCAAAACTACAAAATTAAAGAGGCAGACTTAAAAAAATGCAGAAATCGAAGTCCAAAAGGAAATCCCAAGCATTTTCCTTGTTTTTTTTATTCAAAAAATAAAATCGGCACCACAAAATCAAAATGGCGAAATTTAAAATAAGAAAATGGGTATCCAAAAGTTGAAAGTTATGCGCTTATTAAGAAAATAAATACAAATCGAAACCACAAAATTAACGAGCCACACTTAAAAATATGCAGAAGTCGAAGTCCAAAACGAAATCCCAAGCATTTTCCTTGTTTTTTTTATTCAAAAAATAAAATCGGCACCACAAAATCAAAATGGCAAAAAGTTGAAGCCCAAAACGAAGTTTTCAAGCGTTGGTCTCAAGATTTAAAACCAAGAATCGTAATATGCGCTTATAAAGAAAATAAATACAAATCAAAACCACAAAATTAAAGAGGCAGACTTAAAAAAATGCAGAAGTCGAAGTCCAAAACGAAATCCCAAGGATTTTTCTTTTTTTTTTATTCAAAAAATAAAACCGGCACACAAAATTAAAACGGCAAAATTTAAAATAAGAAAATAAGTATCCAAAAGTTGAAGCACAAAACGAAGTTTTCAAGCATTGTTCTCAAGGATTAAAACCAAGAATCGTAATATCCGCTTATTAAGAAAATAATTACAAATCGAAACCACAAAATTAAAGAGGCAGACTTAAAAAAATGCAGAAGTCGAAGTCCAAAACGAAATCCCAAGCATTTTCCTTGTTTTTTTTATTCAAAAAATAAAATCGGCACCACAAAATCAAAATGGCAAAAAGTTGAAGCCCAAAACGAAGTTTTCAAGCGTTGGTCTCAAGATTTGTAACCAAGAATCGTAATATGCGCTTATAAAGAAAATAAATACAAATCAAAACCACAAAATTAAAGAGGCAGACTTAAAAAAATGCAGAAATCGAAGTCCAAAAGGAAATCCCAACATTTTCCTTGTTTTTTTTATTCAAAAAATAAAATCGGCACCACAAAATCAAAATGGCAAAAAGTTGAAGCCCAAAACGAAGTTTTCAAGCGTTGGTCTCAAGAATTAAAACCAAGAATCGTAATATGCGCTTATTAAAAAAAAAAAAAAAATCAAAACCACAAAATCAAAATGGCAAAAAGTTGAAGCCCAAAACGAAGTTTTCAAGCGTTGGTCTCAAGATTTGTAACCAAGAATCGTAATATGCGCTTATAAAGAAAATAAATACAAATCAAAACCACAAAATTAAAGAGGCAGACTTAAAAAAATGCAGAAATCGAAGTCCAAAAGGAAATCCCAAGCATTTTCCTTGTTTTTTTTATTCAAAAAATAAAATCGGCACCACAAAATCAAAATGGCAAAAAGTTGAAGCCCAAAACGAAGTTTTCAAGCGTTGGTCTCAAGATTTGTAACCAAGAATCGTAATATGCGCTTATAAAGAAAATAAATACAAATCAAAACCACAAAATTAAAGAGGCAGACTTAAAAAAATGCAGAAATCGAAGTCCAAAAGGAAATCCCAACATTTTCCTTGTTTTTTTTATTCAAAAAATAAAATCGGCACCACAAAATCAAAATGGCAAAAAGTTGAAGCCCAAAACGAAGTTTTCAAGCGTTGGTCGCAAGAATTAAAACCAAGAATCGTAATATGCGCTTATTAAAAAAAAAAAAAAATCAAAACCACAAAATCAAAATGGCAAAAAGTTGAAGCCCAAAACGAAGTTTTCAAGCGTTGGTCTCAAGATTTGTAACCAAGAATCGTAATATGCGCTTATAAAGAAAATAAATACAAATCAAAACCACAAAATTAAAGAGGCAGACTTAAAAAAATGCAGAAATCCAAAAGGAAATCCCAAGCATTTTCCTTGTTTTTTTTATTCAAAAAATAAAATCGGCACCACAAAATCAAAATGGCAAAAAGTTGAAGCCCAAAACGAAGTTTTCAAGCGTTGGTCTCAAGGATTAAAACCAAGAATCGTAATATGCGCTTATTAAGAAAATAAATACAAATCGAAATCACAAATTTAAAGAGGCAGACTTAAAAAAATGAAGAAGTCGAAGTCCAAAACGAAATCCCAAGAATTTTCCTTTTTTTTTTAATTCAAAAAATAAAATCGGCACACAAAATCAAAATGGCAAAAATTTAAAATATGAAATAAGTATCCAAAAGTTGAAGCCGAAAACGAAGTTTTCAATCATTGGTCTCAAGGATTAAAACCTAGAATCGTTATATACGCTTATTAAGAAATTAAATACAAATCGAAACCACAAAATCAAAATGCCAAAATTTAAAATAAGAAAATAAGTATCCAAAAGTTGCAACCCAAAACGAAGTTTTCAAGCATTGGTCTAAAGGATTAAAACCAAGAATCGTAATATGCGTTAATTAAGAAAATAAATACAAATCGAAACCACAAAATTAAAGAGGAAGACTTAAAAAAATGCAGAAGTCGAAGTCCAAAACGAAATCCCAAGCATTTTCCTCGTTTTTTGATTTATTCAAAAAATAAAATCAGAACCACAAAATTAAAATGGCAAAAAGTTGAAGCCCAAAACGAAGTTTTCAAGCGTTGGTCTCAAGAATTAAAACCAAGAATCGTAATATCCGCTTATTAAGAAAATAAATACAAATCGAAACCACAAAATTAAAGAGGCAGACTTAAAAAAATGCAGAAATCGAAGTCCAAAAGGAAATCCCAAGCATTTTCCTTGTTTTTTTTATTCAAAAAATAAAATCGGCACCACAAAATCAAAATGGCGAAATTTAAAATAAGAAAATGGGTATCCAAAAGTTGAAAGTTATGCGCTTATTAAGAAAATAAATACAAATCGAAACCACAAAATTAACGAGCCACACTTAAAAATATGCAGAAGTCGAAGTCCAAAACGAAATCCCAAGCATTTTCCTTGTTTTTTTTATTCAAAAAATAAAATCGGCACCACAAAATCAAAATGGCAAAAAGTTGAAGCCCAAAACGAAGTTTTCAAGCGTTGGTCTCAAGATTTAAAACCAAGAATCGTAATATGCGCTTATAAAGAAAATAAATACAAATCAAAATCACAAAATTAAAGAGGCAGACTTAAAAAAATGCAGAAGTCGAAGTCCAAAACGAAATCCCAAGGATTTTTCTTTTTTTTTTTATTCAAAAAATAAAATCGGCACACAAAATCAAAATGGCAAAATTTAAAATAAGAAAATAAGTATCCAAAAGTTGAAGCCCAAAACGAAGTTTTCAAGCATTGTTCTCAAGGATTAAAACCAAGAATCGTAATATCCGCTTATTAAGAAAATAAATACAAATCGAAACCACAAAATTAAAGAGGCAGACTTAAAAAAATGCAGAAGTCGAAGTCCAAAACGAAATCCCAAGCATTTTCCTTGTTTTTTTTATTCAAAAAATAAAATCGGCACCACAAAATCAAAATGGCAAAAAGTTGAAGCCCAAAACGAAGTTTTCAAGCGTTGGTCTCAAGATTTGTAACCAAGAATCGTAATATGCGCTTATAAAGAAAATAAATACAAATCAAAACCACAAAATTAAAGAGGCAGACTTAAAAAAATGCAGAAATCGAAGTCCAAAAGGAAATCCCAACATTTTCCTTGTTTTTTTTATTCAAAAAATAAAATCGGCACCACAAAATCAAAATGGCAAAAAGTTGAAGCCCAAAACAAAGTTTTCAAGCGTTGGTCTCAAGAATTAAAACCAAGAATCGTAATATGCGCTTATTAAAAAAAAAAAAAAAAATCAAAACCACAAAATCAAAATGGCAAAAAGTTGAAGCCCAAAACGAAGTTTTCAAGCGTTGGTCTCAAGATTTGTAACCAAGAATCGTAATATGCGCTTATAAAGAAAATAAATACAAATCAAAACCACAAAATTAAAGAGGCAGACTTAAACAAATGCAGAAATCGAAGTCCAAAAGGAAATCCCAAGCATTTTCCATGTTTTTTTTATTCAAAAAATAAAATCGGCACCACAAAATCAAAATGGCAAAAAGTTGAAACCCAAAACGAAGTTTTCAAGCATTGGTCTGAAGGATTTAAACCAAGAATCGTAATATGCGTTAATTAAGAAAATAAATACAAATCGAAACCACAAAATTAAAGAGGAAGACTTAAAAAAATGCAGAAGTCGAAGTCCAAAACGAAATCCCAAGCATTTTCCTCGTTTTTTGTTTTATTCAAAAAATAAAATCAGAACCACAAAATTAAAATGGCAAAAAGTTGAAGCCCAAAACGAAGTTTTCAAGCGTTGCTCTCAAGATATGTAACCAAGAATCGTAATATGCGCTTATAAAGAAAATAAATACAAATCAAAACCACAAAATTAAGGAGGCAGACTTAAAAAAATGCAGAAATCGAAGTCCAAAACGAAATCCCAAGCATTTTCCTTGTTTTTTTTATTCAAAAAATAAAATCGGCACCACAAAATCAAAATGGCAAAAAGTTGAAGCCCAAAACGAAGTTTTCAAGCATTGGTCTCAAGGATTAAAACCAAGAATCGTAATATCCGCTTATTAAGAAAATAAATACAAATCGAAACCACAACATTAAAGAAGCAGACTTAAAAAAATGCAGAAGTTGAAGTCCAAAACGAAATGCCAAGCATTTTCCTTGTTTTTTTTAATCAAAAAATGAAATCAGCACACAAAATCAAAATGGCAAAAAGTTGGAGCCCAAAACGAAGTTTTCAAGCGTTGGTCTCAAGATTTAAAACCAAGAATCGTAATATGCGCTTATAAAGAAAATAAATACAAATCAAAATCACAAAATTAAAGAGGCAGACTTAAAAAAATGCAGAAGTCGAAGTCCAAAACGAAATCCCAAGGATTTTTCTTTTTTTTTTTATTCAAAAAATAAAATCGGCACACAAAATCAAAATGGCAAAATTTAAAATAAGAAAATAAGTATCCAAAAGTTGAAGCCCAAAACGAAGTTTTCAAGCGTTGGTCTCAAGATTTAAAACCAAGAATCGTAATATGCGCTTATAAAGAAAATAAATACAAATCAAAATCACAAAATTAAAGAGGCAGACTTAAAAAAATGCAGAAGTCGAAGTCCAAAACGAAATCCCAAGGATTTTTCTTTTTTTTTTTATTCAAAAAATAAAATCGGCACACAAAATCAAAATGGCAAAATTTAAAATAAGAAAATAAGTATCCAAAAGTTGAAGCCCAAAACGAAGTTTTCAAGCATTGTTCTCAAGGATTAAAACCAAGAATCGTAATATCCGCTTATTAAGAAAATAAATACAAATCGAAACCACAAAATTAAAGAGGCAGACTTAAAAAAATGCAGAAGTCGAAGTCCAAAACGAAATCCCAAGCATTTTCCTCGTTTTTTGATTTATTCAAAAAATAAAATCAGAACCACAAAATTAAAATGGCAAAAAGTTGAAGCCCAAAACGAAGTTTTCAAGCGTTGGTCTCAAGATTTGTAACCAAGAATCGTAATATGCGCTTATAAAGAAAATAAATACAAATCAAAACCACAAAATTAAAGAGGCAGACTTAAAAAAATGCAGAAGTCGAAGTCCAAAACGAAGTCCCAAGCATTTTCCTCGTTTTTTGTTTTATTCAAAAAATAAAATCGGCACCACAAAATCAAAATGGCAAAAAGTTGAAGCCCAAAACGAAGTTTTCAAGCGTTGGTCTCAAGATTTGTAACCAAGAATCGTAATATGCGCTTATAAAGAAAATAAATACAAATCAAAACCACAAAATTAAAGAGGCAGACTTAAAAAAATGCAGAAATCGAAGTCCAAAAGGAAATCCCAAGCATTTTCCTTGTTTTTTTTATTCAAAAAATAAAATCGGCACCACAAAATCAAAATGGCGAAATTTAAAATAAGAAAATGGGTATCCAAAAGTTGAAAGTTATGCGCTTATTAAGAAAATAAATACAAATCGAAACCACAAAATTAACGAGCCACACTTAAAAATATGCAGAAGTCGAAGTCCAAAACGAAATCCCAAGCATTTTCCTTGTTTTTTTTATTCAAAAAATAAAATCGGCACCACAAAATCAAAATGGCAAAAAGTTGAAGCCCAAAACGAAGTTTTCAAGCGTTGGTCTCAAGATTTAAAACCAAGAATCGTAATATGCGCTTATAAAGAAAATAATTACAAATCGAAACCACAAAATTAAAGAGGCAGACTTAAAAAAATGCAGAAGTCGAAGTCCAAAACGAAATCCCAAGCATTTTCCTTGTTTTTTTTATTCAAAAAATAAAATCGGCACCACAAAATCAAAATGGCAAAGTTGAAGCCCAAAACGAAGTTTTCAAGCGTTGGTCTCAAGATTTGTAACCAAGAATCGCAATATGCGCTTATAAAGAAAATAAATACAAATCAAAATCACAAAATTAAAGAGGCAGACTTAAAAAAATGCAGAAGTCGAAGTCCAAAACGAAATCCCAAGGATTTTTCTTTTTTTTTTATTCAAAAAATAAAATCGGCACACAAAATCAAAATGGCAAAATTTAAAATAAGAAAATAAGTATCCAAAAGTTGAAGCCCAAAACGAAGTTTTCAAGCATTGTTCTCAAGGATTAAAACCAAGAATCGTAATATCCGCTTATTAAGAAAATAAATACAAATCGAAACCACAAAATTAAAGAGGCAGACTTAAAAAAATGCAGAAGTCGAAGTCCAAAACGAAATCCCAAGCATTTTCCTTGTTTTTTTTATTCAAAAAATAAAATCGGCACCACAAAATCAAAATGGCAAAAAGTTGAAGCCCAAAACGAAGTTTTCAAGCGTTGGTCTCAAGATTTGTAACCAAGAATCGGAATATGCGCTTATAAAGAAAATAAATACAAATCAAAACCACAAAATTAAAGAGGCAGACTTAAAAAAATGCAGAAATCGAAGTCCAAAAGGAAATCCCAACATTTTCCTTGTTTTTTTTATTCAAAAAATAAAATCGGCACCACAAAATCAAAATGGCAAAAAGTTGAAGCCCAAAACAAAGTTTTCAAGCGTTGGTCTCAAGAATTAAAACCAAGAATCGTAATATGCGCTTATTAAAAAAAAAAAAAAAATCAAAACCACAAAATCAAAATGGCAAAAAGTTGAAGCCCAAAACGAAGTTTTCAAGCATTGGTCTCAAGGATTAAAACCAAGAATCGTAATATGCGCTTATTAAGAAAATAAATACAAATCAAAATCACAAAATTAAAGAGGCAGACTTAAAAAAATGCAGAAGTCGAAGTCCAAAACGAAATCCCAAGGATTTTTCTTTTTTTTTTTATTCAAAAAATAAAATCGGCACACAAAATCAAAATGGCAAAATTTAAAATAAGAAAATAAGTATCCAAAAGTTGAAGCCCAAAACGAAGTTTTCAAGCATTGTTCTCAAGGATTAAAACCAAGAATCGTAATATCCGCTTATTAAGAAAATAAATACAAATCGAAACCACAAAATTAAAGAGGCAGACTTAAAAAAATGCAGAAGTCGAAGTCCAAAACGAAATCCCAAGCATTTTCCTTGTTTTTTTTATTCAAAAAATAAAATCGGCACCACAAAATCAAAATGGCAAAAAGTTGAAGCCCAAAACGAAGTTTTCAAGCGTTGGTCTCAAGATTTGTAACCAAGAATCGGAATATGCGCTTATAAAGAAAATAAATACAAATCAAAACCACAAAATTAAAGAGGCAGACTTAAAAAAATGCAGAAATCGAAGTCCAAAAGGAAATCCCAAGCATTTTCCTTGTTTTTTTTATTCAAAAAATAAAATCGGCACCACAAAATCAAAATGGCAAAAAGTTGAAGCCCAAAACAAAGTTTTCAAGCGTTGGTCTCAAGAATTAAAACCAAGAATCGTAATATGCGCTTATTAAAAAAAAAAAAAAAAAATCAAAACCACAAAATCAAAATGGCAAAAAGTTGAAGCCCAAAACGAAGTTTTCAAGCGTTGGTCTCAAGATTTGTAACCAAGAATCGTAATATGCGCTTATAAAGAAAATAAATACAAATCAAAACCACAAAATTAAAGAGGCAGACTTAAACAAATGCAGAAATCGAAGTCCAAAAGGAAATCCCAAGCATTTTCCTTGTTTTTTTTATTCAAAAAATAAAATCGGCACCACAAAATCAAAATGGCAAAAAGTTGAAACCCAAAACGAAGTTTTCAAGCATTGGTCTGAAGGATTTAAACCAAGAATCGTAATATGCGTTAATTAAGAAAATAAATACAAATCGAAACCACAAAATTAAAGAGGAAGACTTAAAAAAATGCAGAAGTCGAAGTCCAAAACGAAATCCCAAGCATTTTCCTCGTTTTTTGTTTTATTCAAAAAATAAAATCAGAACCACAAAATTAAAATGGCAAAAAGTTGAAGCCCAAAACGAAGTTTTCAAGCGTTGCTCTCAAGATATGTAACCAAGAATCGTAATATGCGCTTATAAAGAAAATAAATACAAATCAAAACCACAAAATTAAGGAGGCAGACTTAAAAAAATGCAGAAATCGAAGTCCAAAAGGAAATCCCAACATTTTCCTTGTTTTTTTTATTCAAAAAATAAAATCGGCACCACAAAATCAAAATGGCAAAAAGTTGAAGCCCAAAACGAAGTTTTCAAGCATTGGTCTCAAGGATTAAAACCAAGAATCGTAATATCCGCTTATTAAGAAAATAAATACAAATCGAAACCACAACATTAAAGAAGCAGACTTAAAAAAATGCAGAAGTTGAAGTCCAAAACGAAATGCCAAGCATTTTCCTTGTTTTTTTTAATCAAAAAATGAAATCAGCACACAAAATCAAAATGGCAAAAAGTTGGAGCCCAAAACGAAGTTTTCAAGCGTTGGTCTTAAGAATTTAAACCAAGAATCGTAAAATGCGCTTATTAGGAAAATAAATACAAATCAAAACCACAAAATTAAAGAGGCAGACTTAAAAAAATGCAGAAGTCGAAGTCCAAAACGAAATCCCAAGCATTTTCCTTGTTTTTTTTATTCAAAAAATAAAATCGGCACCACAAAATCAAAACGGCAAAAAGTTGAAGCCCAAAACGAAGTTTTCAAGCATTGGTCTCAAGGATTAAAACCAAGAATCGTAATATCCGCTTATTAAGAAAATAATTACAAATCGAAACCACAAAATTAAAGAGGCAGACTTAAAAAAATGCAGAAGTCGAAGTCCAAAACGAAATCCCAAGCATTTTCCTTGTTTTTTTTATTCAAAAAATAAAATCGGCACCACAAAATCAAAATGGCAAAAAGTTGAAGCCCAAAACGAAGTTTTCAAGCGTTGGTCTCAAGATTTGTAACCAAGAATCGCAATATGCGCTTATAAAGAAAATAAATACAAATCAAAACCACAAAATTAAAGAGGCAGACTTAAAAAAATGCAGAAATCGAAGTCCAAAAGGAAATCCCAACATTTTCCTTGTTTTTTTTATTCAAAAAATAAAATCGGCACCACAAAATCAAAATGGCAAAAAGTTGAAGCCCAAAACGAAGTTTTCAAGCGTTGGTCTCAAGAATTAAAACCAAGAATCGTAATATGCGCTTATTAAAAAAAAAAAAAAAAATCAAAACCACAAAATCAAAATGGCAAAAAGTTGAAGCCCAAAACGAAGTTTTCAAGCATTGGTCTCAATGATTAAAACCAAGAATCGTAATATGCGCTTATTAAGAAAATAAATACAAATCAAAATCACAAAATTAAAGAGGCAGACTTAAAAAAATGAAGAAGTCGAAGTCCAAAACGAAATCCCAAGAATTTTCCTTGTTTTTTTTATTCAAAAAATAAAATCGGCACACAAAATCAAAATGGCAAAAATGTAAAATAAGAGAATAAGTATCCAAAAGTTGAAGCCGAAAACGAAGTTTTCAATCATTGGTCTCAAGGATAAAAACCTAGAATCGTGTTATACGCTTATTAAGAAAATAAATACAAATCGAAACCACAAAATCAAAATGCCAAAATTTAAAATAAGAAAATAAGTATCCAAAAGTTGAAGCCCAAAACGAAGTTTTCAAGCATTGTTCTCAAGGATTAAAACAAAGAATCGTAATATGCGCTTATTAAGAAAATAAATTCAAATCAAAATCACAAAATTAAAGAGGCAGACTTAAAAAAATGAAGAAGTCGAAGTCCAAAACGAAATCCCAAGAATTTCCTTTTTTTTTTGTATTCAAAATATAAAATCGGCACACAAAATCAAAATGGCAAAATTTAAAATAAGAAAATAAGTATCCAAAAATTAAAGCGCAAAACGAAGTTTTCAAGTATTGGTCTCAAGGATTAAAACCTATAATCGTAATATCCGCTTATTAAGAAAATAAATACAAATCGAAACCACAAAATTAAAGAGGCAGACTTAAAAAAATGCAGAAGTCGAAGTCCAAAACGAAATCCCAAGCATTTTCCCAAGAATTTTCCTTTTTTTTTTGTATTCAAAATATAAAATCGGCACAGAAAATCAAAATGGCAAAAATTTAAAATAAGAGAATAAGTATCCAAAAGTTTAAGCCGAAAACGAAGTTTTCAATCATTGGTCTCAAGGATTAAAACCTAGAAGCGTAATATGCGCTTATTAAGAAAATAAATACAAATCGAAACCACAAAATTAAAGAAGCAGACTTAAAAAATGAAGAAGTCGAAGTCCAAAACGAAATGCCAAGCATTTTCCTTGTTTTTTTATTCAAAAAATAAAATCTGCACACAAAATCAAAATGGCAAAAATTTAAAATAAGAGAATAAGTGTCCAAAAGTTGAAGCCGAAAACGAAGTTTTCAATCATTGGTCTCAAGGATTAAAACCTAGAATCGTAATATACGCTTATTAAGAAAATAATACAAATAGAAACCACAAAATTATAGAGGCAGACTTAAAAAAATGTAGAAGTCGAAGTCGAAAACGAAATCCCAAGAATATTCCTTTTTTTTTATTCGAAAAATAGAATCGGCACACAAAATCAAAATGGTAAAATTTAAAGTAAGAAAATAAGTATCCAAAAGTTGAAGCCCAAAACGAAGTTTTCAAGCATTGGTCTCGAGGTTTAAAACCAAGAATCGTAATATCCGCTTATTAAGAAAATAAATACAAATCGAAACCATAAAATCAATATGGCAAAATTTAAAATATGAAAATAAGTATCCAAAAGTTGAAGCCCAAAACGAAGTTTTCAAGCATTGGTCTCAACGATTAAAACCAAGAATCGTAATATGCGCTTATTAAGAAAATAAATACAAATCGAAACCACAAAATTAAAGAGGCAGACTTAAAAAAATGGAGAAGTCGAAGTCCAAAACGAAATCCATGCTATTTCCTTGTTTTTTTTTTTCAAAAAACAAAATCGGCACCACAAAATCAAAATGGCGAAATTTAAAATAAGAAAATAAGTATCCAAAAGTTGAAAGTTGTGCGCTTTTTAAGAAAATAAATACAATTCGAAACCACAAAATTAACGAGCCAGACTTAAAAAAATGCAGAAGTCGAAGTCCAAAACGAAATCCCAAGCATTTTCCTTGTTTTTTTTATTCAAAAAATAAAATCAGAACCACAAAATTAAAATGGCAAAATTTAAAAATAAAAAAATAAATACAAATCGAAACCACAAAATCAAAATTGCAAAATTTAAAATAGGAAAAAATCTGGCCAAAAGTTGAAGCCCAAAACGAAGTTTTCAAGCATTGGTCTCAAGGATTAAAACCAAGAATCGTATTATCCGTTAATTAAGAAAATAAATACAAATCAAAACCAAAAAATTAAAGAGGCAGACTTAAAAAAAAAGGAAGAAGTCGAAGTCCAAAGCGAAATCCCCAGAATTTTCCTTTTTTTTTTATTCAAATAATAAAATCGGCACCACAAAATCAAAATGGCAAAATTTAAAATATATGAAAATAAGTATCCAAAAGTTGAAGCCCTTAACGAAGTTTTCATGGTTTGGTCTCAAGAACTCAAACCATGAAAACTTCGTTAAGGGCTTCAACTTTTGGATACTTATTTTCATATATTTTAAATTTTGCCATTTTGATTTTGTGGTGCCGATTTTATTATTTGAATAAAAAAAAAAAGGAAAATTCTGGGAATTTCGCTTTGGACTTCGACTTCTTCCTTTTTTTTTAAGTCTGCCTCTTTAATTTTTTGGTTTTGATTTGTATTTATTTTTCTTAATTAACGGATAATACGATTCTTGGTTTTAATCCTTGAGACCAATGCTTGAAAACTTCGTTTTGGGCTTCAACTTTTGGCCAGATTTTTTCCTATTTTAAATTTTGCAATTTTGATTTTGTGGTTTCGATTTGTATTTATTTTTTTATTTTTAAATTTTGCCATTTTAATTTTGTGGTTCTGATTTTATTTTTTGAATAAAAAAAACAAGGAAAATGCTTGGGATTTCGTTTTGGACTTCGACTTCTGCATTTTTTTAAGTCTGGCTCGTTAATTTTGTGGTTTCGAATTGTATTTATTTTCTTAAAAAAGCGCACAACTTTCAACTTTTGGATACTTATTTTCTTATTTTAAATTTCGCCATTTTGATTTTGTGGTGCCGATTTTGTTTTTTGAAAAAAAAACAAGGAAATAGCATGGATTTCGTTTTGGACTTCGACTTCTCCATTTTTTAAGTCTGCCTCTTTAATTTTGTGGTTTCGATTTGTATTTATTTTTCTTAATAAGCGCATATTACGATTCTTGGTTTTAATCGTTGAGACCAATGCTTGAAAACTTCGTTTTGGGCTTCAACTTTTGGATACTTATTTTCATATTTTAAATTTTGCCATATTGATTTTATGGTTTCGATTTGTATTTATTTTTCTTAATAAGCGGATATTACGATTCTTGGTTTTAAACCTCGAGACCAATGCTTGAAAACTTCGTTTTGGGCTTCAACTTTTGATACTTATTTTCTTACTTTAAATTTTACCATTTTGATTTTGTGTGCCGATTCTATTTTTCGAATAAAAAAAAAAGGAATATTCTTGGGATTTCGTTTTCGACTTCGACTTCTACATTTTTTTAAGTCTGCCTCTATAATTTTGTGGTTTCTATTTGTATTATTTTCTTAATAAGCGTATATTACGATTCTAGGTTTTAATCCTTGAGACCAATGATTGAAAACTTCGTTTTCGGCTTCAACTTTTGGACACTTATTCTCTTATTTTAAATTTTTGCCATTTTGATTTTGTGTGCAGATTTTATTTTTTGAATAAAAAAACAAGGAAAATGCTTGACATTTCGTTTTGGACTTCGACTTCTTCATTTTTTAGTCTGCTTCTTTAATTTTGTGGTTTCGATTTGTATTTATTTTCTTAATAAGCGCATATTACGCTTCTAGGTTTTAATCCTTGAGACCAATGATTGAAAACTTCGTTTTCGGCTTCAACTTTTGGATACTTATTCTCTTATTTTAAATTTTTGCCATTTTGATTTTCTGTGCCGATTTTATATTTTGAATACAAAAAAAAAGGAAAATTCTTGGGAAAATGCTTGGGATTTCGTTTTGACTTCGACTTCTGCATTTTTTTAAGTCTGCCTCTTTAATTTTGTGGTTTCGATTTGTATTTATTTTCTTAATAAGCGGATATTACGATTATAGGTTTTAATCCTTGAGACCAATACTTGAAAACTTCGTTTTGCGCTTTAATTTTTGGATACTTATTTTCTTATTTTAAATTTTGCCATTTTGATTTTGTGTGCCGATTTTATATTTTGAATACAAAAAAAAAGGAAATTCTTGGGATTTCGTTTTGGACTTCGACTTCTTCATTTTTTAAGTCTGCCTCTTTAATTTTGTGATTTTGATTTGAATTTATTTTCTTAATAAGCGCATATTACGATTCTTTGTTTTAATCCTTGAGAACAATGCTTGAAAACTTCGTTTTGGGCTTCAACTTTTGGATACTTATTTTCTTATTTTAAATTTTGGCATTTTGATTTTGTGGTTTCGATTTGTATTTATTTTCTTAATAAGCGTATAACACGATTCTAGGTTTTTATCCTTGAGACCAATGATTGAAAACTTCGTTTTCGGCTTCAACGTGTGGATACTTATTCTCTTATTTTACATTTTTGCCATTTTGATTTTGTGTGCCGATTTTATTTTTTGAATAAAATAGGAAAAAATCTGGCCAAAAGTTGAAGCCCAAAACGAAGTTTTCAAGCATTGGTCTCAAGGATTAAAACCAAGAATCGTATTATCCGTTAATTAAGAAAATAAATACAAATCAAAACCAAAAAATTAAAGAGGCAGACTTAAAAAAAAAGGAAGAAGTCGAAGTCCAAAGCGAAATCCCCAGAATTTTCCTTTTTTTTTTTATTCAAATAATAAAATCGGCACCACAAAATCAAAATGGCAAAATTTAAAATATATGAAAATAAGTATCCAAAAGTTGAAGCCCTTAACGAAGTTTTCATGGTTTGGTCTCAAGAACTCAAACCATTAATCGTAATATGCATTTATTAAGAAAATAAATACAAATCGAAACCACAAAATTAAAGAGGCAGACTTAAAAAAATGCAGAAGTCGAAGTCCAAAACGAAATCCCAAGCATTTTCCTCGTTTTTTTTTATTCAAAAAATAAAATCAGTACCACAAAATTAAAATGGCAAAATTTAAATACTTAATATTTATTATTTAAATAATAAAAAAATAAATACAAATCGAAACCACAAAATCAAAATTGCAAAATTTAAAATAGGAAAAAATCTGGCCAAAAGTTGGAGCCCAAAACGAACTTTTCAAGCATTGGTCTCAAGGATTAAAACCAAGAATCGTAATATGCGTTAATTAAGAAAATAAATACAAATCGAAACCACAAAATTAAAGAGGCAGACTTAAAAAAATGCAGAAGTCGAAGTCCAAAACGAAATCCCAAGCATTTTCCTTGTTATTTTTTATTAAAAAAAATAAAAGCAGAACCACAAAATTAAAATGGCAAAATTTAAAAATAAAAAATAAATACAAATCGAAACCACAAAATCAAAATGGCGAAATTTAAAAAAAGAAGAAAACTGGCCAAAAGTTGAAGCCCAAAACGAACTTTTCAAGCATTGGCCTCAAGGATTAAAACCAAGAATCGTAATATGCGTTAATTAAGAAAATAAATACAAATCGAAACCACAAAATCAAAATGGCAAAATTTAAAAAAAGAAGAAAACTGGCCAAAAGTTGAAGCCCAAAACGAACTTTTCAAGCATTGGCCTCAAGGATTAAAACCAAGAATCGTAATATGCGTTAATTAAGAAAATAAATACAAATCGAAACCACAAAATTAAAGAGGAAGACTTAAAAAAATGCAGAAGTCGAAGTCCAAAACGAAATCCCAAGCATTTTCCCTGTTTTTTTTTATTCAAAAAATAAAACCGGCACCACAAAATCAAAATGGCAAAATTTAAAATATATGAAAATAAGTATCCAAAAGTTGAAGCCCTTAACGAAGTTTTCATGCTTTGGTCTCAAGAACTCAAACCATTAATCGTAATATGCATTTATTAAGAAAATAAATACAAATCGAAACCACAAAATTAAAGAGGCAGACTTAAAAAAATGCAGAAGTCGAAGTCCAAAACGAAATCCCAAGCATTTTCTTCGTTTTTTTTTTATTCAAAAAATAAAATCAGAACCACAATATTAAAATGGCAAAATTTAAAAATAAAAAAATAAATACAAATCGAAACCACAAAATCAAAATTGCAAAATTTAAAATAGGAAAAAATCTGGCCAAAAGTTGAAGCCCAAAACGAAGTTTTCAAGCATTGGTCTCAAGGATTAAAACCAAGAATCGTAATATCCGTTAATTAAGAAAATAAATACAAATCAAAACCACAAAATTAAAGAGGCAGACTTAAAAAAAAAGGAAGAAGTCGAAGTCCAAAACGAAATCCCAAGAATTTTCCTTTTTTTTTTTATTCAAATAATAAAATCGGCACACAAAATCAAAATGGCAAAATTTAAAATATATGAAAATAAGTATCCAAAAGTTGAAGCCCTTAACGAAGTTTTCATGCTTTGGGCTCAAGAACTCAAACCATTAATCGTAATATGCATTTATTAAGAAAATAAATACAAATCGAAACCACAAAATTAAAGAGGCAGACTTAAAAAAATGCAGAAGTCGAAGTCCAAAACGAAATCCCAAGCATTTTCCTCGTTTTTTTTTTTATTCAAAAAATAAAATCAGTACCACAAAATTAAAATGGCAAAATTTAAAAATAAAAAAATAAATACAAATCGAAACCACAAAATCAAAATTGCAAAATTTAAAATAGGAAAAAATCTGGCCAAAAGTTGAAGCCCAAAACGAAGTTTTCAAGCATTGGTCTCAAGGATTAAAACCAAGAATCGTAATATGCGTTAATTAAGAAAATAAATACAAATCGAAACCACAAAATTAAAGAGGCAGACTTAAAAAATGCAGAAGTCGAAGTCCAAAACGAAATCCCAAGCATTTTCCTTGTTATTTTTTATTAAAAAAAATAAAATCAGAACCACAAAATTAAAATGGCAAAATTTAAAAATAAAAAAATAAATACAAATCGAAACCACAAAATCAAAATGGCGAAATTTAAAAAAAGAAGAAAACTGGCCAAAAGTTGAAGCCCAAAACGAACTTTTCAAGCATTGGCCTTAAGGATTAAAACCAAGAATCGTAATATGCGTTAATTAAGAAAATAAATACAAATCGAAACCACAAAATCAAAATGGCAAAATTTAAAAAAAGAAGAAAACTGGCCAAAAGTTGAAGCCCAAAACGAACTTTTCAAGCATTGGCCTCAAGGATTAAAACCAAGAATCGTAATATGCGTTAATTAAGAAAATAAATACAAATCGAAACCACAAAATTAAAGAGGAAGACTTAAAAAAATGCAGAAGTCGAAGTCCAAAACGAAATCCCAAGCATTTTCCTCGATTTTGGTTTTATTCAAAAAATAAAATCAGAACCACAAAATTAAAATCGCAAATTTAAAAATAAAAAAATAAATACAAATCGAAACCACAAAATCAAAATTGCAAAATTTAAAATAAGAAAAAATCTGGCCATAAGTTGAAGCCCAAAACGAAGTTTTCAAAAAAAAAAAAAAATAAAATCGGCACACAAAATCAAAATGGCGAAATTTAAAAAAAGAAGAAAACTGGCCAAAAGTTGAAGCCCAAAACGAACTTTTCAAGCATTGGTCTCAAGGATTAAAACCAAGAATCGTAATATGCGTTAATTAAGAAAATAAATACAAATCGAAACCACAAAATTAAAGAGGCAGACTTAAAAAAATGCAGAAGTCGAAGTCCGAAACGAAATCCCAAGCATTTTCCTTGTTATTTTTTATTAAAAAAAATAAAATCAGAACCACAAAATTAAAATGGCAAAATTTAAAATAAAAAAATAAATACAAATCGAAACCACAAAATTAAAGAGGAAGACTTAAAAAAATGCAGAAGTCGAAGTCCAAAACGAAATCCCAAGCATTTTCCTCGTTTTTGGTTTTATTCAAAAAATAAAATCAGAACCACAAAATTAAAATGGCAAAATTTAAAAATAAAAAAATAAATACAAATCGAAACCACAAAATCAAAATTGCAAAATTTAAAATAAGAAAAAATCTGGCCATAAGTTGAAGCCCAAAACGAAGTTTTCAAAAAAAAAAAAATAAAATCGGCACACAAAATCAAAATGGCGAAATTTAAAAAAAGAAGAAAACTGGCCAAAAGTTGAAGCCCAAAACGAACTTTTCAAGCATTTGTCTCAAGGATTAAAACCAAGAATCGTAATATGCGTTAATTAAGAAAATAAATACAAATCGAAACCACAAAATTAAAGAGGCAGACTTAAAAAAATGCAGAAGTCGAAGTCCAAAACGAAATCCCAAGCATTTTCCTTGTTATTTTTTATTAAAAAAAAAAAACAAGACCCACAAAATTAAAATGGCAAAATTTAAAAATAAAAAAATAAATACAAATCGAAACCACAAAATCAAAATGGCGAAATTTAAAAAAAGAAGAAAACTGGCCAAAAGTTGAAGCCCAAAACGAACTTTTCAAGCATTGGCCTCAAGGATTAAAACCAAGAATCGTAATATGCGTTAATTAAGAAAATAAATACAAATCGAAACCACAAAATCAAAATGGCGAAATTTAAAAAAAGAAGAAAACTGGCCAAAAGTTGAAGCCCAAAACGAACTTTTCAAGCATTGGCCTCAAGGATTAAAACCAAGAATCGTAATATGCGTTAATTAAGAAAATAAATACAAATCGAAACCAAAAAAATTAAAGAGGCAGACTTAAAAAAATGCTGAAGTCGAAGTCCAAAACGAAATCCCAAGCATTTTCCTTGTTTTTTTTATTCAAAAAATAAAATCGGCACCACAAAATTAAAATGGCAAAAAGTTTATGCCCCAAACGAAGTTTTCAAGCGTTGGTCTCAAGATTTAAAACCAAGAATCGTAATATGCGCTTATAAAGAAAATAAATACAAATCAAAACCACAAAATTAAAGAGGCAGACTTAAAAAAATGCAGAAGTCGAAGTCCAAAACGAAATCCTAAGCATTTACCTTGTTTTTTTATTCAAAAAATAAAATCAGAACCACAAAATTCAAATGGCAAAATTTAAAATATATGTAAATAAGTATCCAAAAGTTGAAGCCCTTAACGAAGTTTTCATGTTTTGGTCTCAAGAACTAAAACCATTAATCGTAATATGCATTTATTAAGAAAATAAATACAAATCGAAACCACAAAATTAAAGAGGCAGACTAAAAAAAATGCAGAAGTCGAAGTCCAAAACGAAATCCCAAGCATTTTCCTTGTTATTTTTTAATTAAAAAAATAAAATCGGCACCACAAAATTAAAATGGCAAAGTTTAAAATAAGAAAATAAGTATCCGGAAGTTTAATCCCAAAACGAAGTTTTCAAGCATTGGTCTCAAGGATTAAAACCATGAATCGTAATAAGCGCTTATTAAGAAAATAATACATATAGAAACCACAAAATTAAAGAGGCAGACTTAAAAAAATGCAGAAGTCGAAGTCCAAAACGAAATCCAAGCACTTTCCTTGTTTTTTTTTTTCAAAAAATAAAATCGGCACCACAAAATCAAAATGGCGAAATTTAAAATAAGAAAATAAGTATCCAAAAGTTGAAAGTTGTGCGCTTTTTAAGAAAATAAATACAATTCGAAACCACAAAATTAACGAGCCAGACTTAAAAAAATGCAGAAGTCGAAGTCCAAAACGAAATCCCAAGCATTTTCCTTGTTTTTTTTATTCAAAAAATAAAATCGGCACCCCAAAATCAAAATGGCAAAAAGTTGAAGCCCAAAACGAAGTTTTCAAGCGTTGCTCTCAAGAATCAAAACCATTAATCGTAATATGCATTTATTAAGAAAATAAATACAAATTGAAACCACAAAATCAAAATGGCAAAATTTAAAATAAGTATCCAAAAGTTGAAGCCCAAAAGGAAGTTTTCAAGCATTGTTCTCAAGGATTAAAACCAAGAATCGTAATATCCGCTTATTAAGAAAATAAATTCAAATCGAAATCACAAAATTAAAGAGGCAGACTTAAAAAAAGGAAGAAGTCGAAGTCCAAAACGAAATCCCAAGCATTTTCCTTGTTTTTTTATTCAAAAAATAAAATCGGCACCACAAAATCGCTTATATACAAAAGCGCTTATAAAGAAAATAATACAAATCAAAACCACAAAATTAAAGAGGCAGACTTAAAAAAATGCAGAAGTCGAAGTCCAAAACGAAATGCCAACCATTTTCCTTGTTATTTTTTATTAAAAAAAATAAAATCTGCACACAATATCAAAATGGCGAAATTTAAAAAAAGAAGAAAACTGGCCAAAAGTTGAAGCCCAAAACGAAGTTTTCAAGCGTTGCTCTCAAGAATCAAAACCATTAATCGTAATATGCATTTATTAAGAAAATAAATACAAATCGAAACCACAAAATCAAAATGGCAAAATTTAAAATTAGTATCCAAAAGTTGAAGCCCAAAACGAAGTTTTCAAGCATTGTTCTCAAGGATTAAAACCAAGAATCGTAATATCCGCTTATTAAGAAAATAAATTCAAATCGAAATCACAAAATTAAAGAGGCAGACTTAAAAAAAGGAAGAAGTCGAAGTCCAAAACGAAATCCCAAGCATTTTCCTTGTTTTTTTATTCAAAAAATAAAATCGGCACCACAAAATCAAAATGGCAAAAAGTTGAAGCCCAAAACGAAGTTTTCAAGCATTGGTCTCAAGATTTAAAACCAAGAATCGTAATATGCATTTATTAAGAAAATAAATACAAATCGAAACCACAAAATCAAAATGGCAAAATTTAAAATAAGAAAATAAGTATCCAAAAGTTGAAGCCCAAAACGAAGTTTTCAAGCATTGGTCTCAAGGATTAAAACCAAGAATCGTAATATCCGCTTATAAAGAAAATAATACAAATCAAAACCACAAAATTAAAGAGGCAGACTTAAAAAACTTTTACTTAAAGAACTTTTCAAGCATTGGCCTCAAGGATTAAAACCATTAATCGTAATATGCATTTATTAAGAAAATAAATACAAATCGAAACCACAAAATCAAAATGGCAAAATTTAAAATAAGAAAATAAGTATCCAAAAGTTGAAGCCCAAAACGAAGTTTTCAAGCAATTGTCTCAAGGATTAAAACCAAGAATCGTAATATCCGCTTATTAAGAAAATAAATTCAAATCGAAATCACAAAATTAAAGAGGCAGACTTAAAAAAATGCAGAAGTCGAAGTCCAAAACGAAATCCCAACCATTTTCCTTGTTATTTTTTATGAAAAAAAATAAAATCGGCACACAAAATCAAAATGGCGAAATTTAAAAAAAGAAGAAAATTGGCCAAAAGTTGAAGCCCCAAACGAACTTTTCAAGCATTGGCCTCAAGGATTAAAACCAAGAATCGTAATATGCGTTAATTAAGAAAATAAATACAAATCGAAACCACAAAATCAAAATGGCGAAATTTAAAAAAAGAAGAAAACTGCCCAAAAGTTGAAGCCCAAAACGAACTTTTCAAGCATTGGCCTCAAGGATTAAAACCAAGAATCGTAATATGCGTTAATTAAGAAAATAAATACAAATCAAAACCACAAAATTAAAGAGGCAGACTTAAAATAATGCAGAAGTCGAAGTCCAAAACGAAATCCCAAGCATTTTCCTCGTTTTTTTTTTATTCAAAAAATAAAATCAGTACCACAAAATTAAAATGGCAAAATTTAAAAATAAAAAAATAAATACAAATCGAAACCACAAAATCAAAATTGCAAAATTTAAAATAGGAAAAAATCTGGCCAAAAGTTGAAGCCCAAAACGAACTTTTCAAGCATTGGTCTCAAGGATTAAAACCAAGAATCGTAATATGCGTTAATTAAGAAAATAAATACAAATCGAAACCACAAAATCAAAATGGCGAAATTTAAAAAAAGAAGAAAACTGTCCAAAAGTTGAAGCCCAAAACGAACTTTTCAAGCATTGGCCTCAACGATTAAAACCAAGAATCGTAATATGCGTTAATTAAGAAAATAAATACAAATCGAAACCACAAAATCAAAATGGCGAAATTTAAAAAAAGAAGAAAACTGGCCAAAAGTTGAAGCCCCAAACGAACTTTTCAAGCATTGGCCTCAAGGATTAAAACCAAGAATCGTAATATGCGTTAATTAAGAAAATAAATACAAATCGAAACCACAAAATCAAAATGGCGAAATTTAAAAAAAGAAGAAAACTGGCCAAAAGTTGAAGCCCAAAACGAACTTTTCAAGCATTGGCCTCAAGGATTAAAACCAAGAATCGTAATATGCGTTAATTAAGAAAATAAATACAAATCGAAACCACAAAATTAAAGAGGCAGACTTAAAAAAATGCAGAAGTCGAAGTCCAAAACGAAATCCCAAGCATTTTCCTTGTTATTTTTTAATTAAAATAAAATCGGCACACAAAATCAAAATGGCGAAATTTAAAAAAAGAAGAAAACTGGCCAAAAGTTGAAGCCCAAAACGAACTTTTCAAGCATTGGTCTCAAGGATTAAAACCAAGAATCGTAATATGCGTTAATTAAGAAAATAAATACAAATCGAAACCACAAAATTAAAGAGGCAGACTTAAAAAAATGCAGAAGTCGAAGTCCAAATCGAAATGCCAAGCATTTTCCTTGTTATTTTTTATTAAAAAAAATAAAATCAGAACCACAAAATTAAAATGGCAAAATTTAAAAATAAAAAAATAAATACAAATCGAAACCACAAAATCAAAAATGGCGAAATTTAAAACAAAGAAGAAAACTGGCCAAAACTTGAAGCCCAAAACGAACTTTTCAAGCATTGGCCTCAAGGATTAAAACCAAGAATCGTAATATGCGTTAATTAAGAAAATAAATACAAATCGAAACCACAAAATCAAAATGGCGAAATTTAAAAAAAGAAGAAAACTGGCCAAAAGTTGAAGCCCAAAACGAACTTTTCAAGCATTGGCCTCAAGGATTAAAACCAAGAATCGTAATATGCGTTAATTAAGAAAATAAATACAAATCGAAACCAAAAAAAATTAAAGAGGCAGACTTAAAAAAATGCTGAAGTCGAAGTCCAAAACGAAATCCCAAGCATTTTCCCTGTTTTTTTTATTCAAAAAATAAAATCGGCACCACAAAATCAAAATGGCAAAAAGTTGAAGCCCAAAACGAAGTTTTCAAGCGTTGGTCTCAAGATTTAAAACCAAGAATCGTATTATGCGCTTATAAAGAAAATAAATACAAATCAAAACCACAAAATTAAAGAGGCAGACTTAAAAAAATGCAGAAGTCGAAGTCCAAAACGAAATCCTAAGCATTTTCCTTGTTTTTTTATTCAAAAAATAAAATCAGAACCACAAAATTAAAATGGCAAAATTTAAAATATATGAAAATAAGTATCCAAAAGTTGAAGCCCTTAACGAAGTTTTCATGCTTTGGTCTCAAGAACTAAAACCATTAATCGTAATATGCATTTATTAAGAAAATAAATACAAATCGAAACCACAAAATTAAAGAGGCAGACTAAAAAAAATGCAGAAGTCGAAGTCCAAAACGAAATCCCAAGCATTTTCCTTGTTATTTTTTAATTAAAAAGATAAAATCGGCACCACAAAATTAAAATGGCAAAGTTTAAAATAAGAAAATAAGTATCCGGAAGTTGAATACCAAAACGAAGTTTTCAAGCATTGGTCTCAAGGATTAAAACCATGAATCGTAATAAGCGCTTATTAAGAAAATAATACAAATAGAAACCACAAAATTAAAGAGGCAGACTTAAAAAAATGCAGAAGTCGAAGTCCAAAACGAAATCCAAGCACTTTCCTTGTTTTTTTTTCAAAAAATAAAATCGGCACCACAAAATCAAAATGGCGAAATTTAAAATAAGAAAATAAGTATCCAAAAGTTGAAAGTTGTGCGCTTTTTAAGAAAATAAATACAATTCGAAACCACAAAATTAACGAGCCAGACTTAAAAAAATGCAGAAGTCGAAGTCCAAAACGAAATCCCAAGCATTTTCCTTGTTTTTTTTTATTCAAAAAATAAAATCGGCACCCCAAAATCAAAATGGCAAAAAGTTGAAGCCCAAAACGAAGTTTTCAAGCGTTGGTCTCAAGAATCAAAACCATTAATCGTAATATGCATTTATTAAGAAAATAAATACAAATCGAAACCACAAAATCAAAATGGCAAAATTTAAAATAAGAAAATAAGTATCCAAAAGTTGAAGCCCAAAACGAAGTTTTCAAGCATTGGTCTCAAGGATTAAAACCAAGAATCGTAATATCCGCTTATTAAGAAAATAAATTCAAATCGAAATCACAAAATTAAAGAGGCAGACTTAAAAAAATGCAGAAGTCGAAGTCCAAAACGAAATCCCAAGCATTTTCCTTGTTTTTTTTTATCCAAAAAATAAAATCGGCACCACAAAATCAAAATGGCGAAATTTAAAATAAGAAAATAAGTATCCAAAAGTTGAAAGTTATGCGCTTATTAAGAAAATAAATACAAATGGAAACCACAAAATTAACGAGCCACACTTAAAAAAATGCAGAAGTCGAAGTCCAAAACGAAATCCCAAGCATTTTCAAAAAATCAAAATGGCAAAAAGTTGAAGCCCTTAACGAAGTTTTCATGCTTTGGTCTCAAGAACTCAAACCATTAATCGTAATATGCATTTATTAAGAAAATAAATACAAATCGAAACCACAAATTTAAAGAGGCAGACTTAAAAAAATGCAGAAGTCGAAGTCTAAAACGAAATCCCAAGCATTTTCCTTGTTATTTTTTAATTAAAAAAATAAAATCGGCACACAAAATCAAAATGGCGAAATTTAAAAAAAGAAGAAAACTGGCCGAAAGTTGAAGCCCAAAACGATCTTTTCAAGCATTGGCCTCAAGGATTAAAACCAAGAATCGTAATATGCGTTAATTAAGAAAATAAATACAAATCGAAACCACAAAATTAAAGAGGCAGACTTAAAAAAATGCAGAAGTCGAAGTCCAAAACGAAATCCCAAGCATTTTCCTCGTTTTTTTTTTATTCAAAAAATAAAATCAGAACCACAAAATTAAAATGGCAAAATTTAAAAATAAGAAAATAAATACAAATCGAAACCACAAAATCAAAATGGCGAAATTTAAAAAAAGTAGAAAACTGGCCAAAAGTTGAAGCCCAAAACGAACTTTTCAAGCATTGGCCTCAAGGATTAAAACCAATAATCGTAATATGCGTTAATTAAGAAAATAAATACAAATCGAAACCACAAAATTAAAGAGGCAGACTTAAAAAAATGCAGAAGTCGAAGTCCAAAACGAAATCCCAAGCATTTTCCTCGTTTTTTTTTTCCCAAAAAATAAAATCAGAACCACAAAATTAAAATGGCAAAATTTAAAAATAAAAAAATAAATACAAATCGAAACCACAAAATCAAAATTGCAAAATTTAAAATAGGAAAAAATCTGGCCAAAAGTTGAAGCCCTTAACGAAGTTTTCATGCTTTGGTCTCAAGGATTAAAACCAAAAATCGTAATATGCGTTAATTAAGAAAATAAATGCAAATCGAAACCACAAAATTAAAGAGGCAGACTTAAAAAAATGCAGAAGTCGAAGTCCAAAACGAAATCCCAAGCATTTTCCTCGTTATTTTTTAATTAAAAAAATAAAATCAGAACCACAAAATAAAAATGGCAAAATTTAAAAATAAAAAAATATATACAAATCTAAACCACAAAATCAAAATTGCAAAATTTAAAATAGGAAAAAATCTGGCCAAAAGTTGAAGCCCAAAACGAAGATTTCAAGCATTGGTCTCAAGGATTAAAACCAAGAATCGTAATATGCGTTAATTAAGAAAATAAATACAAATCGAAACCACAAAATTAAAGAGGCAGACTTAAAAAAATGCAGAAGTCGAAGTCCAAAACGAAATCCCAAGCATTTTCCTTGTTATTTTTTAATTAAAAAAATAAAATCGGCACACAAAATCAAAATGGCGAAATTTAAAAAAAGAAGAAAACTGGCCGAAAGTTGAAGCCCAAAACGAAGTTTTCAAGCGTTGGTCTCAAGATTTAAAACCAAGAATCGTATTATGCGCTTATAAAGAAAATAAATACAAATCAAAACCACAAAATTAAAGAGGCAGACTTAAAAAAATGCAGAAGTCGAAGTCCAAAACGAAATCCTAAGCATTTTCCTTGTTTTTTTATTCAAAAAATAAAATCAGAACCACAAAATTAAAATGGCAAAATTTAAAATATATGAAAATAAGTATCCAAAAGTTGAAGCCCTTAACGAAGTTTTCATGCTTTGGTCTCAAGAACTAAAACCATTAATCGTAATATGCATTTATTAAGAAAATAAATACAAATCGAAACCACAAAATTAAAGAGGCAGACTAAAAAAAATGCAGAAGTCGAAGTCCAAAACGAAATCCCAAGCATTTTCCTTGTTATTTTTTAATTAAAAAGATAAAATCGGCACCACAAAATTAAAATGGCAAAGTTTAAAATAAGAAAATAAGTATCCGGAAGTTGAACACCAAAACGAACTTTTCAAGCATTGGTCTCAAGGATTAAAACCATGAATCGTAATAAGCGCTTATTAAGAAAATAATACAAATAGAAACCACAAAATTAAAGAGGCAGACTTAAAAAAATGCAGAAGTCGAAGTCCAAAACGAAATCCAAGCACTTTCCTTGTTTTTTTTTCAAAAAATAAAATCGGCACCACAAAATCAAAATGGCGAAATTTAAAATAAGAAAATAAGTATCCAAAAGTTGAAAGTTGTGCGCTTTTTAAGAAAATAAATACAATTCGAAACCACAAAATTAACGAGCCAGACTTAAAAAAATGCAGAAGTCGAAGTCCAAAACGAAATCCCAAGCATTTTCCTTGTTTTTTTTATTCAAAAAATAAAATCGGCACCCCAAAATCAAATTGGCAAAAAGTTGAAGCCCAAAACGAAGTTTTCAAGCGTTGGTCTCAAGAATCAAAACCATTAATCGTAATATGCATTTATTAAGAAAATAAATACAAATCGAAACCACAAAATCAAAATGGCAAAATTTAAAATAAGAAAATAAGTATCCAAAAGTTGAAGCCCAAAACGAAGTTTTCAAGCATTGGTCTCAAGGATTAAAACCATGAATCGTAATATCCGCTTATTAAGAAAATAAATTCAAATCGAAATCACAAAATTAAAGAGGCAGACTTAAAAAAATGCTGAAGTCGAAGTCCAAAACGAAATCCCAAGCATTTTCCTTGTTTTTTTTTATTCAAAAAATAAAATCGGCACCACAAAATCAAAATGGCGAAATTTAAAATAAGAAAATAAGTATCCAAAAGTTGAAAGTTATGCGCTTATTAAGAAAATAAATACAAATGGAAACCACAAAATTAACGAGCCACACTTAAAAAAATGCAGAAGTCGAAGTCCAAAACGAAATCCCAAGCATTTTCAAAAAATCAAAATGGCAAAAAGTTGAAGCCCTTAACGAAGTTTTCATGCTTTGGTCTCAAGAACTCAAACCATTAATCGTAATATGCATTTATTGAGAAAATAAATACAAATCGAAACCACAAATTTAAAGAGGCAGACTTAAAAAAATGCAGAAGTCGAAGTCTAAAACGAAATCCCAAGCATTTTCCTTGTTATTTTTTAATTAAAAAAATAAAATCGGCACACAAAATCAAAATGGCGAAATTTAAAAAAAGAAGAAAACTGGCCGAAAGTTGAAGCCCAAAACGATCTTTTCAAGCATTGGCCTCAAGGATTAAAACCAAGAATCGTAATATGCGTTAATTAAGAAAATAAATACAAATCGAAACCACAAAATTAAAGAGGCAGACTTAAAAAAATGCAGAAGTCGAAGTCCAAAACGAAATCCCAAGCATTTTCCTCGTTTTTTTTTTATTCAAAAAATAAAATCAGAACCACAAAATTAAAATGGCAAAATTTAAAAATAAGAAAATAAATACAAATCGAAACCACAAAATCAAAATGGCGAAATTTAAAAAAAGTAGAAAACTGGCCAAAAGTTGAAGCCCAAAACGAACTTTTCAAGCATTGGCCTCAAGGATTAAAACCAATAATCGTAATATGCGTTAATTAAGAAAATAAATACAAATCGAAACCACAAAATTAAAGAGGCAGACTTAAAAAAATGCAGAAGTCGAAGTCCAAAACGAAATCCCAAGCATTTTCCTCGTTTTTTTTTTTCCCAAAAAATAAAATCAGAACCACAAAATTAAAATGGCAAAATTTAAAAATAAAAAAATAAATACAAATCGAAACCACGAAATCAAAATTGCAAAATTTAAAATAGGAAAAAATCTGGCCAAAAGTTGAAGCCCTTAACGAAGTTTTCATGCTTTGGTCTCAAGGATTAAAACCAAGAATCGTAATATGCGTTAATTAAGAAAATAAATACAAATCGAAACCACAAAATTAAAGAGGCAGACTTAAAAAAATGCAGAAGTCGAAGTCCAAAACGAAATCCCAAGCATTTTCCTCTTTATTTTTTAATTAAAAAATAAAATCAGAACCACAAAATAAAAATGGCAAAATTTAAAAATAAAAAAATATATACAAATCTAAACCACAAAATCAAAATTGCAAAATTTAAAATAGGAAAAAATCTGGCCAAAAGTTGAAGCCCAAAACGAAGATTTCAAGCATTGGTCTCAAGGATTAAAACCAAGAATCGTAATATGCGTTAATTAAGAAAATAAATACAAATCGAAACCACAAAATTAAAGAGGCAGACTTAAAAAAATGCAGAAGTCGAAGTCCAAAACGAAATCCCAAGCATTTTCCTTGTTATTTTTTAATTAAAAAAATAAAATCGGCACACAAAATCAAAATGGCGAAATTTAAAAAAAGAAGAAAACTGGCCGAAAGTTGAAGCCCAAAACGAAGTTTTCAAGCATTGGCCTCAAGGATTAAAACCAAGAATCGTAATATGCGTTAATTAAGAAAATAAATACAAATCGAAACCACAAAATTAAAGAGGCAGACTTAAAAAAATGCAGAAGTCGAAGTCCAAAACGAAATCCCAAGCATTTTCCTCGTTTTTTTTTATTCAAAAAATAAAATCAGAACCACAAAATTAAAATGGCAAAATTTAAAAATAAAAAAATAAATACAAATCGAAACCACAAAATCAAAATGGCGAAATTTAAAAAAAGTAGAAAACTGGCCAAAAGTTGAAGCCCAAAACGAACTTTTCAAGCATTGGCCCCAAGGATTAAAGCCAAGAATCGTAATATGCGTTAATTAAGAAAATAAATACAAATCGAAACCACAAAATTAAAGAGGCAGACTTAAAAAAATGCAGAAGTCGAAGTCCAAAACGAAATCCCAAGCATTTTCCTCGTTTTTTTTTTTATTCAAAAAATAAAATCAGAACCACAAAATTAAAATGGCAAAATTTAAAAATAAAAAAATAAATACAAATCGAAACCACAAAATCAAAATTGCAAAATTTAAAATAGGAAAAAATCTGGCCAAAAGTTGAAGCCCAAAACGAAGTTTTCAAGCATTGGTCTCAAGGATTAAAACCAAGAATCGTAATATGCGTTAATTAAGAAAATAAATACAAATCGAAACCACAAAATTAAAGAGGCATACTTAAAAAAATGCATAAGTCGAAGTCCAAAACGAAATCCCAAGCATTTTCCTTGTTATTTTTTATTAATAAAAATAAAATCAGAACCACAAAATTAAAATGGCAAAATTTAAAAATAAAAAAATAAATACAAATCGAAACCACAAAATCAAAATTGCAAAATTTAAAATAGGAAAAAATCTGGCCAAAAGTTGAAGCCCAAAACGAAGTTTTCAAGCATTGGTCTCAAGGATTAAAACCAAGAATCGTAATATGCGTTAATTAAGAAAATAAATACAAATCGAAACCACAAAATTAAAGAGGCATACTTAAAAAAATGCAGAAGTCGAAGTCCAAAACGAAATCCCAAGCATTTTCCTCGTTTTTTTTTTATTCAAAAAATAAAATCAGAACCACAAAATTAAAATGGCAAAATTTAAAAATAAGAAAATAAATACAAATCGAAACCACAAAATCAAAATGGCGAAATTTAAAAAAAGTAGAAAACTGGCCAAAAGTTGAAGCCCAAAACGAACTTTTCAAGCATTGGCCTCAAGGATTAAAACCAATAATCGTAATATGCGTTAATTAAGAAAATAAATACAAATCGAAACCACAAAATTAAAGAGGCAGACTTAAAAAAATGCAGAAGTCGAAGTCCAAAACGAAATCCCAAGCATTTTCCTCGTTTTTTTTTTTCCCAAAAAATAAAATCAGAACCACAAAATTAAAATGGCAAAATTTAAAAATAAAAAAATAAATACAAATCGAAACCACAAAATCAAAATTGCAAAATTTAAAATAGGAAAAAATCTGGCCAAAAGTTGAAGCCCTTAACGAAGTTTTCATGCTTTGGTCTCAAGGATTAAAACCAAGAATCGTAATATGCGTTAATTAAGAAAATAAATACAAATCGAAACCACAAAATTAAAGAGGCAGACTTAAAAAAATGCAGAAGTCGAAGTCCAAAACGAAATCCCAAGCATTTTCCTCTTTATTTTTTAATTAAAAAAATAAAATCAGAACCACAAAATAAAAATGGCAAAATTTAAAAATAAAAAAATATATACAAATCTTAACCACAAAATCAAAATTGCAAAATTTAAAATAGGAAAAAATCTGGCCAAAAGTTGAAGCCCAAAACGAAGATTTCAAGCATTGGTCTCAAGGATTAAAACCAAGAATCGTAATATGCGTTAATTAAGAAAATAAATACAAATCGAAACCACAAAATTAAAGAGGCAGACTTAAAAAAATGCAGAAGTCGAAGTCCAAAACGAAATCCCAAGCATTTTCCTTTTTATTTTTTAATTAAAAAAATAAAATCGGCACACAAAATCAAAATGGCGAAATTTAAAAAAAGAAGAAAACTGGCCGAAAGTTGAAGCCCAAAACGAAGTTTTCAAGCATTGGCCTCAAGGATTAAAACCAAGAATCGTAATATGCGTTAATTAAGAAAATAAATACAAATCGAAACCACAAAATTAAAGAGGCAGACTTAAAAAAATGCAGAAGTCGAAGTCCAAAACGAAATCCCAAGCATTTTCCTCGTTTTTTTTTATTCAAAAAATAAAATCAGAACCACAAAATTAAAATGGCAAAATTTAAAAATAAAAAAATAAATACAAATCGAAACCACAAAATCAAAATGGCGAAATTTAAAAAAAGTAGAAAACTGGCCAAAAGTTGAAGCCCAAAACGAACTTTTCAAGCATTGGCCCCAAGGATTAAAGCCAAGAATCGTAATATGCGTTAATTAAGAAAATAAATACAAATCGAAACCACAAAATTAAAGAGGCAGACTTAAAAAAATGCAGAAGTCGAAGTCCAAAACGAAATCCCAAGCATTTTCCTCGTTTTTTTTTTATTCAAAAAATAAAATCAGAACCACAAAATTAAAATGGCAAAATTTAAAAATAAAAAAATAAATACAAATCGAAACCACAAAATCAAAATTGCAAAATTTAAAATAGGAAAAAATCTGGCCAAAAGTTGAAGCCCAAAACGAAGTTTTCAAGCATTGGTCTCAAGGATTAAAACCAAGAATCGTAATATGCGTTAATTAAGAAAATAAATACAAATCGAAACCACAAAATTAAAGAGGCATACTTAAAAAAATGCATAAGTCGAAGTCCAAAACGAAATCCCAAGCATTTTCCTTGTTATTTTTTATTAATAAAAATAAAATCAGAACCACAAAATTAAAATGGCAAAATTTAAAAATAAAAAAATAAATACAAATCGAAACCACAAAATCAAAATTGCAAAATTTAAAATAGGAAAAAATCTGGCCAAAAGTTGAAGCCCAAAACGAAGTTTTCAAGCATTGGTCTCAAGGATTAAAACCAAGAATCGTAATATGCGTTAATTAAGAAAAAAATACAAATCGAAACCACAAAATTAAAGAGGCAGACTTAAAAAAATGCAGAAGTCGCAGTCCAAAACGAAATCCCAAGCATTTTCCTTGTTATTTTTTATAAAAAAACAAAAATAAAAATAAAAATAAAATCAGAACCACAAAATTAAAATGGCAAAATTTAAAAATAAAAAAATAAATACAAATCGAAACCACAAAATCAAAATTGCAAAATTTAAAATAGGAAAAAATCTGGCAAAAAGTTGAAGCCCAAAACGAAGTTTTCAAGCATTGGTCTCAAGGATTAAAACCATGAATCGTAATAAGCGCTTATTAAGAAAATAATACAAATGGAAACCACAAAATTAAAGAGGCAGACTTAAAAAAATGCAGAAGTCGAAGTCCAAAACGAAATCCCAAGCATTTTCCTTGTTATTTTTTAATTAAAAAAATAAAATCGGCAAACAAAATCAAAATGGCGAAATTTAAAAAAGGAAGAAAACTGGCTAAAAGTTGAAGCCCAACACGAACTTTTCAAGCATTGGCCTCAAGGATTAAAACCAAGAATCGTAATATGCGTTAATTAAGAAAATAAATACAAATCGAAACAAAAAAAAATTAAAGAGGCAGACTTAAAAAAATGCTGAAGTCGAAGTCCAAAACGAAATCCCAAGCATTTTCCTTGTTTTTTTTATTCAAAAAATAAAATCGGCACCACAAAATCAAAATGGCAAAAAGTTGAAGCCCAAAACGAAGTTTTCAAGCGTTGGTCTCAAGATTTAAAACCAAGAATCGTAATATGTGATTATAAAGAAAATAAATACAAATCAAAACCACAAAATTAAAGAGGCAGACTTAAAAAAATGCAGAAGTCGAAGTCCAAAACGAAATCCTAAGCATTTTCCTTGTTTTTTTATTCAAAAAATAAAATCAGAACCACAAAATTAAAATGGCAAAATTTAAAATATATGAAAATAAGTATCCAAAAGTTGAAGCCCTTAACGAAGTTTTCATGCTTTGGTCTCAAGAACTAAAACCATTAATCGTAATATGCATTTATTAGGAAAATAAATACAAATAGAAACCACAAAATTAAAGAGGCAGACTTAAAAAAATGCAGAAGTCGAAGTCCAAAACGAAATCCAAGCACTTTCCTTGTTTTTTTTTTTCAAAAAATAAAATCGGCACCACAAAATTGAAATGGCAAAGTTTAAAATAAGAAAATAAGTATCCGGAAGTTGAATCCCAAAACGAAGTTTTCAAGCATTGGTCTCAAGGATTAAAACCATGAATCGTAATAAGCGCTTATTAAGAAAATAATACAAATCGAAACCACAAAATTAAAGAGGCAGACTTAAAAAAATGCAGAAGTCGAAGTCCAAAACGAAATCCAAGCACTTTCCTTGTTTTTTTTTTCAAAAAATAAAATCGGCACCACAAAATAAAAATGGCGAAATTTAAAATAAGAAAATAAGTATCCAAAAGTTGTGCGCTTTTTAAGAAAATAAATACAATTCGAAACCACAAAATAAACGAGCCAGACTTAAAAAAATGCAGAAGTCGAAGTCCAAAACGAAATCCCAAGCATTTTCCTTGTTTTTTTTAATCAAAAAATAAAATCGGCACCCCAAAATCAAAATGGCAAAAAGTTGAAGCCCAAAACGAAGTTTTCAAGCGTTGGTCTCAAGAATCAAAACCATTAATCGTAATATGCATTTATTAAGAAAATAAATAAAAATCGAAACCACAAAATTAAAGAGGCAGGCTTAAAAAAATGCAGAAGTCGAAGTCCAAAACGAAATCCCAAGCATTTTCCTTGGTATTTTTTAATTAAAAAAATAAAATCGGCACACAAAATCAAAATGGCGATATTTAAAAAAGAAGAAAACTGGCTAAAAGTTGAAGCCCAAAACGAACTTTTCAAGCATAGGCCTCAAGAATTAAAACCAAGAATCGTAATATGCGTTAATTAAGAAAATAAATACAAATCGAAACCACAAAATCAAAATGGCGAAATTTAAAAAAAGAAGAAAACTGGCCAAAAGTTGAAGCCCAAAACGAACTTTTCAAGCATTGGCCTCAAGGATTAAAACCAAGAATCGTAATATGCGTTAATTAAGAAAATAAATACAAATCGAAACAAAAAAAAATTAAAGAGGCAGACTTAAAAAAATGCTGAAGTCGAAGTCCAAAACGAAATCCCAAGCATTTTCCTTGTTTTTTTTATTCAAAAAATAAAATCGGCACCACAAAATTAAAATGGCAAAAAGTTGAAGCCCAAAACGAAGTTTTCAAGCGTTGGTCTCAAGATTTAAAACCAAGAATCGTAATATGCGCTTATAAAGAAAATAAATACAAATCAAAACCACAAAATTAAAGAGGCAGACTTAAAAAAATGCAGAAGTCGAAGTCCAAAACGAAATCCTAAGCATTTTCCTTGTTTTTTTATTCAAAAAATAAAATCAGAACCACAAAATTAAAATGGCAAAATTTAAAATATATGAAAATAAGTATCCAAAAGTTGAAGCCCTTAACGAAGTTTTCATGCTTTGGTCTCAAGAACTAAAACCATTAATCGTAATATGCATTTATTAAGAAAATAAATACAAATAGAAACCACAAAATTAAAGAGGCAGACTTAAAAAAATGCAGAAGTCGAAGTCCAAAACGAAATCCCAAGCATTTTCCTTGTTATTTTTTAATTAAAAAAATAAAATCGGCACCACAAAATTAAAATGGCAAAGTTTAAAATAAGAAAATAAGTATCCGGAAGTTGAATCCCAAAACGAAGTTTTCAAGCATTGGTCTCAAGGATTAAAACCATGAATCGTAATAAGCGCTTATTAAGAAAATAATACAAATAGAAACCACAAAATTAAAGAGGCAGACTTAAAAAAATGCAGAAGTCGAAGTCCAAAAACGAAATCCCAAGCATTTTCCTTGGTATTTTTTAATTAAAAAAATAAAATCGGCACACAAAATCAAAATGGCGATATTTAAAAAAGAAGAAAACTGGCTAAAAGTTGAAGCCCAAAACGAACTTTTCAAGCATAGGCCTCAAGGATTAAAACCAAGAATCGTAATATGCGTTAATTAAGAAAATAAATACAAATCGAAACCACAAAATCAAAATGGCGAAATTTAAAAAAAGAAGAAAACTGGCCAAAAGTTGAAGCCCAAAACGAACTTTTCAAGCATTGGCCTCAAGGATTAAAACCAAGAATCGTAATATGCGTTAATTAAGAAAATAAATACAAATCGAAACAAAAAAAAATTAAAGAGGCAGACTTAAAAAAATGCTGAAGTCGAAGTCCAAAACGAAATCCCAAGCATTTTCCTTGTTTTTTTTATTCAAAAAATAAAATCGGCACCACAAAATTAAAATGGCAAAAAGTTGAAGCCCAAAACGAAGTTTTCAAGCGTTGGTCTCAAGATTTAAAACCAAGAATCGTAATATGCGCTTATAGAGAAAATAAATACAAATCAAAACCACAAAATTAAAGAGGCAGACTTAAAAAAATGCAGAAGTCGAAGTCCAAAACGAAATCCTAAGCATTTTCCTTGTTTTTTTATTCAAAAAATAAAATCAGAACCACAAAATTAAAATGGCAAAATTTAAAATATATGAAAATAAGTATCCAAAAGTTGAAGCCCTTAACGAAGTTTTCATGCTTTGGTCTCAAGAACTAAAACCATTAATCGTAATATGCATTTATTAAGAAAATAAATACAAATAGAAACCACAAAATTAAAGAGGCAGACTTAAAAAAATGCAGAAGTCGAAGTCCAAAACGAAATCCCAAGCATTTTCCTTGTTATTTTTTAATTAAAAAAATAAAATCGGCACCACAAAATTGAAATGGCAAAGTTTAAAATAAGAAAATAAGTATCCGGAAGTTGAATCCCAAAACGAAGTTTTCAAGCATTGGTCTCAAGGATTAAAACCATGAATCGTAATAAGCGCTTATTAAGAAAATAATACAAATAGAAACCACAAAATTAAAGAGGCAGACTTAAAAAAATGCAGAAAGTCCAAAACGAAATCCCAAGCATTTTCCTTGTTATTTTTTAATTAAAAAAATAAAATCGGCACCACAAAATTGAAATGGCAAAGTTTAAAATAAGAAAATAAGTATCCGGAAGTTGAATCCCAAAACGAAGTTTTCAAGCATTGGTCTCAAGGATTAAAACCATGAATCGTAATAAGCGCTTTTTAAGAAAATAAATACAATTCGAAACCACAAAATGAACGAGCCAGACTTAAAAAAATGCAGAAGTCGAAGTCCAAAACGAAATCCCAAGCATTTCCCTCGTTTTTTTTAATCAAAAAATAAAATCGGCACCCCAAAATCAAAATGGCAAAAAGTTGAAAGCCCAAACGAAGTTTTCAAGCGTTGGTCTCAAGAATCAAAACCATTAATCGTAATATGCATTTATTAAGAAAATAAATACAAATCGAAACCACAAAATCAAAATGGCAAAATTTAAAATAAGAAAATAAGTATCCAAAAGTTGAAGCCCAAAACGAAGTTTTCAAGCATTGGTCTCAAGGATTAAAACCAAGAATCGTAATATGCGTTAATTAAGAAAATAAATACAAATCGAAACCAAAAAAATTAAAGAGGCAGACTTAAAAAAATGCTGAAGTCGAAGTCCAAAACGAAATCCCAAGCATTTTCCTTGTTTTTTTATTCAAAAAATAAAATCGGCACCACAAAATCAAAATGGCAAAAAGTTGAAGCCCAAAACGAAGTTTTCAAGCGTTGGTCTCAAGATTTAAAACCAAGAAACGTAATATGCGCTTATAAAGAAAATAAATACAAATCAAAACCACAAAATTAAAGAGGCAGACTTAAAAAAATGCAGAAGTCGAAGTCCAAAACGAAATCCTAAGCATTTTCCTTGTTTTTTTATTCAAAAAATAAAATCAGAACCACAAAATTAAAATGGCAAAATTTAAAATATATGAAAATAAGTATCCAAAAGTTGAAGCCCTTAACGAAGTTTTCATGCTTTGGTCTCAAGAACTAAAACCATTAATCGTAATATGCATTTATTAAGAAAATAAATACAAATAGAAACCACAAAATTAAAGAGGCAGACTTAAAAAAATGCAGAAGTCGAAGTCCAAAACGAAATCCCAAGCATTTTCCTTGTTTTTTTATTCAAAAAATAAAATCGGCACCACAAAATCAAAATGGCAAAAAGTTGAAGCCCAAAACGAAGTTTTCATGCTTTGGTCTCAAGATTTAAAACCAAGAATCGTAATATGCGCTTATAAAGAAAATAAGTACAAATCAAAACCACAAAATTAAAGAGGCAGACTTAAAAAAATGCAGAAGTCGAAGTCCAAAACGAAATCCCAAGCATTTTCCTTGTTATTTTTTATTAAAAAAAATAAAATCGGCACACAAAATCAAAATGGCGAAATTTAAAAAAAGAAGAAAACTGGCCAAAAGTTGAAGTCCCAAACGAACTTTTCAAGCATTGGCCTCAAGGATTAAAACCAAGAATCGTAATATGCGTTAATTAAGAAAATAAATACAAATCGAAACCACAAAATCAAAATGGCGAAATTTAAAAAAAGAAGAAAACTGGCCAAAAGTTGAAGCCCAAAACGAACTTTTCAAGCATTGGCCTCAAGGATTAAAACCAAGAATCGTAATATGCGTTAATTAAGAAAATAAATACAAATCGAAACCACAAAATCAAAATTGCAAAATTTAAAATAAAAAAAAATCTGGCCAAAAGTTGAAGCCCAAAACGAAGTTTTCAAGCATTGGTCTCAAGGATTAAAACCAAGAATCGTAATATGCGTTAATTAAGAAAATAAATACAAATCGAAACCACAAAATTAAAGAGGCAGACTTAAAAAAATGCAGAAGTCGAAGTCCAAAACGAAATCCCAAGCATTTTTCTCGTTATTTTTTATTTAAAAAAATAAAATCGGCACACAAAATCAAAATGGCGAAATTTAAAAAAAGAAGAAAACTGGCCAAAAGTTGAAGCCCAAAACGAACTTTTTAAGCATTGGCCTCAAGGATTAAAACCAAGAATCGTAATATGCGTTAATTAAGAAAATAAATACAAATCAAAACCACAAAATCAAAATGGCGAAATTTAAAAAAAGAAGAAAACTGGCCAAAAGTTGATGCCCAAAACGAACTTTTCAAGCATTGGCCTCAAGGATTAAAACCATGAATCGTAATATGCGTTAATTAAGAAAATAAATACAAATCGAAACCACAAAATTAAAGAGACAGACTTAAAAAAATGCAGAAGTCGAAGTCCAAAACGAAATCCCAAGCATTTTCCTCGTTATTTACAAAAAAAAAAAAATAAAATCAGAACCACAAAATTAAAATGGAAAAATTTAAAAATAAAAAAATAAATACAAATCGAAACCACAAAATCAAAATTGCAAAATTTAAAATAGGAAAAAATCTTGCCAAAAGTTGAAGCCCAAAACGAAGTTTTCAAGCATTGGTCTCAAGGATTAAAACCAAGAATCGTAATATGCGTTAATTAAGAAAATAAATACAAATCGAAACCACAAAATTAAAAAGGCAGACTTAAAAAAATGCAGAAGTCGAAGTCCAAAACGAAATCCCAAGCATTTTCCTTGTTATTTAAAAAAAAAAAAATAAAATCAGAACCACAAAATTAAAATGGCAAAATTTAAAAATAAAAAAATAAATACAAATCGAAACCACAAAATCAAAATGGCGAAATTTAAAAAAAAGAAGAAAACTGACCAAAAGTTGAAGCCGAAAACGAACTTTTCAAGCATTGTTCTCAAGGATTAAAACTAAGAATCGTAATATGCGTTAATTAAGAAAAATAAATACAAATCGAAACTACAAAATCAAAATGGCGAAATTTCAAAAAAGAAGAAAACTGGCCAAAAGTTGAAGCCCAAAACGAACTTTTCAAGCATTGGCCTCAAGGATTAAAACCAAGAATCGTAATATGCGTTAATTAAGAAAATAAATACAAATCGAAACCAAAAAAATTAAAGAGGCAGACTTAAAAAAATGCTGAAGTCGAAGTCCAAAACGAAATCCCAAGCATTTTCCTTGTTTTTTTTATTCAAAAAATAAAATCGGCACCACAAAATCAAAATGGCAAAAAGTTGAAGCCCAAAACGAAGTTTTCAAGCGTTGGTCTCAAGATTTAAAACCAAGAATCGTAATATGCGTTTATAAAGAAAATAAATACAAATCAAAACCACAAAATTAAAGAGGCAGACTTAAAAAAATGCAGAAGTCGAAGTCCAAATCGAAATCCTAAGCATTTTCCTTGTTTTTTTAATCAAAAAATAAAATCAGAACCACAAAATTAAAATGGCAAAATTTAAAATATATGAAAATAAGTATCCAAAAGTTAAAGCCCTTAACGAAGTTTTCATGCTTTGGTCTCAAGAACTAAAACCATTAATCGTAATATGCATTTATTAAGAAAATAAATACAAATCGAAACCACAAAATTAAAGAGGCAGACTTAAAAAAATGCAGAAGTCGAAGTCCAAAACGAAATCCCAAGCATTTTCCTTGTTATTTTTTAATTAAAAAAATAAAATCGGCACCACAAAATTGAAATGGCAAAGTTTAAAATAAGAAAATAAGTATCCGGAAGTTGAATCCCAAAACGAAGTTTTCCAGCATTGGTCTCAAGGATTAAAACCATGAATCGTAATAAGCGCTTATTAAGAAAATAATACAAATAGAAACCACAAAATTAAAGAGGCAGACTTAAAAAAATGCAGAAGTCGAAGTCCAAAACGAAATCCAAGCACTTTCCCTGTTTTTTTTGCAAAAAATAAAATCGGCACCATAAAATAAAAATGGCGAAATTTAAAACAAGAAAATAAGTATCCAAAAGTTGAAAGTTGTGCGCTTTTTAAGAAAATAAATACAATTCGAAACCACAAAATTAACGAGCCACACTTAAAAAAATGCAGAAGTCGAAGTCCAAAACGAAATCCCAAGCATTTTCCTTGTTTTTTTTTAATCAAAAAATAAAATCGGCACCCCAAAATCAAAATGGCAAAAAGTTGAAGCCCAAAACGAAGTTTTCAAGCGTTGGTCTCAAGAATCAAAACCATTAATCGTAATATGCATTTATTAAGAAAATAAATACAAATCGAAACCACAAAATCAAAATGGCAAAATTTAAAATAAGAAAATAAGTATCCAAAAGTTGAAGCCCAAAACGAAGTTTTCAAGCATTGGTCTCAAGGAATAAAACCAAGAATCGTAATATCCGCTTATTAAGAAAATAAATTCAAATCGAAATCACAAAATTAAAGAGGCAGACTTAAAAAAATGCAGAAGTCGAAGTCCAAAACGAAATCCCAAGCATTTTGCCTGTTTTTTTATTCAAAAAATAAAATCGGCACCACAAAATCAAAATGGCAAAAAGTTGAAGCCCAAAACGAAGTTTTCAAGCGTTGGTCTCAAGATTTAAAACCAAGAATCGTAATATGCGCTTATAAAGAAAATAAGTACATATCAAAACCACAAAATTAAAGAGGCAGACTTAAAAAAATGCAGAAGTCGAAGTCCAAAACGAAATCCCAAGCATTCTCCTTGTTATTTTTTATTAAAAAAATAAAATCGGCGCACAAAATCAAAATGGCGAAATTTAAAAAAAGAAGAAAACTGGCCAAAAGTTGAAGCCCAAAACGAACTTTTCAAGCATTGGCCTCAAGGATTAAAACCAAGAATCGTAATATGCGTTAATTAAGAAAATAAATACAAATCGAAACCACAAAATCAAAATTGCAAAATTTAAAATAAAAAAAAATCTGGCCAAAAGTTGAAGCCCAAAACGAAGTTTTCAAGCATTGGCCTCAAGGATTAAAACCAAGAATCGTAATATCCGCTTATTAAGAAAATAAGTACATATCAAAACCACAAAATTAAAGAGGCAGACTTAAAAAAATGCAGAAGTCGAAGTCCAAAACGAAATCCCAAGCATTTTTCTTGTTATTTTTTATTTAAAAAAATAAAATCGGCACACAAAATCAAAATGGCGAAATTTAAAAAAAGAAGAAAACTGGCCAAAAGTTGAAGCCCAAAACGAACTTTTTAAGCATTGGCCTCAAGGATTAAAACCAAGAATCGTAATATGCGTTAATTAAGAAAATAAATACAAATCAAAACCACAAAATCAAAATGGCGAAATTTAAAAAAAGAAGAAAACTGGCCAAAAGTTGATGCCCAAAACGAACTTTTCAAGCATTGGCCTCAAGGATTAAAACCATGAATCGTAATATGCGTTTATTGAGAAAATAAATACAAATCGAAACCACAAAATTAAAGAGACAGACTTAAAAAAATGCAGAAGTCGAAGTCCAAAACGAAATCCCAAGCATTTTCCTCGTTATTTACAAAAAAAAAAAAAATAAAATCAGAACCACAAAATTAAAATGGAAAAATTTAAAAATAAAAAAATAAATACAAATCGAAACCACAAAATCAAAATTGCAAAATTTAAAATAGGAAAAAATCTTGCCAAAAGTTGAAGCCCAAAACGAAGTTTTCAAGCATTGGTCTCAAGGATTAAAACCAAGAATCGTAATATGCGTTAATTAAGAAAATAAATACAAATCGAAACCACAAAATTAAAAAGGCAGACTTAAAAAAATGCAGAAGTCGAAGTCCAAAACGAAATCCCAAGCATTTTCCTTGTTATTTAAAAAAAAAAAAAATAAAATCAGAACCACAAAATTAAAATGGCAAAATTTAAAAATAAAAAAATAAATACAAATCGAAACCACAAAATCAAAATGGCGAAATTTAAAAAAAGAAGAAAACTGACCAAAAGTTGAAGCCGAAAACGAACTTTTCAAGCATTGTTCTCAAGGATTAAAACTAAGAATCGTAATATGCGTTAATTAAGAAAATAAATACAAATCGAAACTACAAAATCAAAATGGCGAAATTTCAAAAAAGAAGAAAACTGGCCAAAAGTTGAAGCCCAAAACGAACTTTTCAAGCATTGGCCTCAAGGATTAAAACCAAGAATCGTAATATGCGTTAATTAAGAAAATAAATACAAATCGAAACCAAAAAAATTAAAGAGGCAGACTTAAAAAAATGCTGAAGTCGAAGTCCAAAACGAAATCCCAAGCATTTTCCTTGTTTTTTTTATTCAAAAAATAAAATCGGCACCACAAAATCAAAATGGCAAAAAGTTGAAGCCCAAAACGAAGTTTTCAAGCGTTGGTCTCAAGATTTAAAACCAAGAATCGTAATATGCGTTTATAAAGAAAATAAATACAAATCAAAACCACAAAATTAAAGAGGCAGACTTAAAAAAATGCAGAAGTCGAAGTCCAAATCGAAATCCTAAGCATTTTCCTTGTTTTTTTAATCAAAAAATAAAATCAGAACCACAAAATTAAAATGGCAAAATTTAAAATATATGAAAATAAGTATCCAAAAGTTAAAGCCCTTAACGAAGTTTTCATGCTTTGGTCTCAAGAACTAAAACCATTAATCGTAATATGCATTTATTAAGAAAATAAATACAAATCGAAACCACAAAATTAAAGAGGCAGACTTAAAAAAATGCAGAAGTCGAAGTCCAAAACGAAATCCCAAGCATTTTCCTTGTTATTTTTTAATTAAAAAAATAAAATCGGCACCACAAAATTGAAATGGCAAAGTTTAAAATAAGAAAATAAGTATCCGGAAGTTGAATCCCAAAACGAAGTTTTCCAGCATTGGTCTCAAGGATTAAAACCATGAATCGTAATAAGCGCTTATTAAGAAAATAATACAAATAGAAACCACAAAATTAAAGAGGCAGACTTAAAAAAATGCAGAAGTCGAAGTCCAAAACGAAATCCAAGCACTTTCCCTGTTTTTTTTTGCAAAAAATAAAATCGGCACCATAAAATAAAAATGGCGAAATTTAAAACAAGAAAATAAGTATCCAAAAGTTGAAAGTTGTGCGCTTTTTAAGAAAATACATACAATTCGAAACCACAAAATTAACGAGCCACACTTAAAAAAATGCAGAAGTCGAAGTCCAAAACGAAATCCCAAGCATTTTCCTTGTTTTTTTTAATCAAAAAATAAAATCGGCACCCCAAAATCAAAATGGCAAAAAGTTGAAGCCCAAAACGAAGTTTTCAAGCGTTGGTCTCAAGAATCAAAACCATTAATCGTAATATGCATTTATTAAGAAAATAAATACAAATCGAAACCACAAAATCAAAATGGCAAAATTTAAAATAAGAAAATAAGTATCCAAAAGTTGAAGCCCAAAACGAAGTTTTCAAGCATTGGTCTCAAGGAATAAAACCAAGAATCGTAATATCCGCTTATTAAGAAAATAAATTCAAATCGAAATCACAAAATTAAAGAGGCAGACTTAAAAAAATGCAGAAGTCGAAGTCCAAAACGAAATCCCAAGCATTTTGCCTGTTTTTTTATTCAAAAAATAAAATCGGCACCACAAAATCAAAATGGCAAAAAGTTGAAGCCCAAAACGAAGTTTTCAAGCGTTGGTCTCAAGATTTAAAACCAAGAATCGTAATATGCGCTTATAAAGAAAATAAGTACATATCAAAACCACAAAATTAAAGAGGCAGACTTAAAAAAATGCAGAAGTCGAAGTCCAAAACGAAATCCCAAGCATTCTCCTTGTTATTTTTTATTAAAAAAATAAAATCGGCGCACAAAATCAAAATGGCGAAATTTAAAAAAAGAAGAAAACCAAGAATCGTAATATGCGTTAATTAAGAAAATAAATACAAATCGAAACCACAAAATCAAAATTGCAAAATTTAAAATAAAAAAAAATCTGGCCAAAAGTTGAAGCCCAAAACGAAGTTTTCAAGCATTGGCCTCAAGGATTAAAACCAAGAATCGTAATATGCGTTAATTAAGAAAATAAATACAAATCAAAACCACAAAATCAAAATGGCGAAATTTAAAAAAGAAGAAAACTGGCCAAAAGTTGATGCCCAAAACGAACTTTTCAAGCATTGGCCTCAAGGATTAAAACCATGAATCGTAATATGCGTTAATTAAGAAAATAAATACAAATCGAAACCACAAAATTATAGAGGCAGACTTAAAAAAATGCAGAAGTCGAAGTCCAAAACGAAATCCCAAGCATTTTCCTTGTTATTTACAAAAAAAAAAAAAATAAAATCAGAACCACAAAATTAAAATGGAAAAATTTAAAAATAAAAAAATAAATACAAATCGAAACCACAAAATCAAAATTGCAAATTTTAAAATAGGAAAAAATCTTGCCAAAAGTTGAAGCCCAAAACGAAGTTTTCAAGCATTGGTCTCAAGGATTAAAACCAAGAATCGTAATATGCGTTAATTAAGAAAATAAATACAAATCGAAACCACAAAATTAAAGAGGCAGACTTAAAAAAATGCAGAAGTCGAAGTCCAAAACGAAATCCCAAGCATTTTCCTTGTTATTTAAAAAAAAAAAATAAAATGAGAACCACAAAATTAAAATGGCAAAATTTAAAAATAAAAAAATAAATACAAATCGAAACCACAAAATCAAAATGGCGAAATTTAAAAAAAGAAGAAAACTGACCAAAAGTTGAAGCCCAAAACGAACTTTTCAAGCATTGTTCTCAAGGATTAAAACCAAGAATCGTAATATGCGTTAATTAAGAAAATAAATACAAATCGAAACTACAAAATCAAAATGGCGAAATTTCAAAAAAGAAGAAAACTGGCCAAAAGTTGAAGCCCAAAACGAACTTTTCAAGCATTGGCCTCAAGGATTAAAACCAAGAATCGTAATATGCGTTAATTAAGAAAATAAATACAAATCGAAACCAAAAAAATTAAAGAGGCAGACTTAAAAAAATGCAGAAGTCGAAGTCCAAAACGAAATCCCAAGCATTTTCCTTGTTTTTTTTATTCAAAAAATAAAATCCGCACCACAAAATCAAAACGGCAAAAAGTTGAAGCCCAAAACGAAGTTTTCAAGCGTTGGTCTCAAGATTTAAAACCAAGAATCGTAATATGCGTTTATAAAGAAAATAAATACAAATCAAAACCACAAAATTAAAGAGGCAGACTTAAAAAAATGCAGAAGTCGAAGTCCAAAACGAAATCCTAAGCATTTTCCTTGTTTTTTTATTCAAAAAATAAAATCAGAACCACAAAATTAAAATGGCAAAATTTAAAATATATGAAAATAAGTATCCAAAAGTTAAAGCCCTTAACGAAGTTTTCATGCTTTGGTCTCAAGAACTAAAACCATTAATCGTAATATGCATTTATTAAGAAAATAAATACAAATCGAAACCACAAAATTAAAGAGGCAGACTAAAAAAATGCAGAAGTCGAAGTCCAAAACGAAATCCCAAGCATTTTCCTTGTTATTTTTTAATTAAAAAAATAAAATCGGCACCACAAAATTGAAATGGCGAAGTTTAAAATAAGAAAATAAGTATCCGGAAGTTGAATCCCAAAACGAAGTTTTCCAGCATTGGTCTCAAGGATTAAAACCATGAATCGTAATAAGCGCTTATTAAGAAAATAATACAAATAGAAACCACAAAATTAAAGAGGCAGACTTAAAAAAATGCAGAAGTCGAAGTCCAAAACAAAATCCAAGCACTTTCCCTGTTTTTTTTTGCAAAAAATAAAATCGGCACCATAAAATAAAAATGGCGAAATTTAAAACAAGAAAATAAGTATCCAAAAGTTGAAAGTTGTGCGCTTTTTAAGAAAATAAATACAATTCGAAACCACAAAATTAACGAGCCACACTTAAAAAAATGCAGAAGTCGAAGTCCAAAACGAAATCCCAAGCATTTTCCTTGTTTTTTTTAATCAAAAAATAAAATCGGCACCCCAAAATCAAAATGGCAAAAAGTTGAAGCCCAAAACGAAGTTTTCAAGCGTTGGTCTCAAGAATCAAAACCATTAATCGTAATATGCATTTATTAAGAAAATAAATACAAATCGAAACCACAAAAATCAAAATGGCAAAATTTAAAATAAGAAAATAAGTATCCAAAAGTTGAAGCCCAAAACGAAGTTTTCAAGCATTGGTCTCAAGGATTAAAACCAAGAATCGTAATATCCGCTTATTAAGAAAATAAATTCAAATCGAAATCACAAAATTAAAGAGGCAGACTTAAAAAAATGCAGAAGTCGAAGTCCAAAACGAAATCCCAAGCATTTTGCCTGTTTTTTTATTCAAAAAATAAAATCGGCACCACAAAATCAAAATGGCAAAAAGTTGAAGCCCAAAACGAAGTTTTCAAGCGTTGGTCTCAAGATTTAAAACCAAGAATCGTAATATGCGCTTATAAAGAAAATAAGTACATATCAAAACCACAAAATTAAAGAGGCAGACTTAAAAAAATGCAGAAGTCGAAGTCCAAAACGAAATCCCAAGCATTCTCCTTGTTATTTTTTATTAAAAAAAATAAAATCGGCACACAAAATCAAAATGGCGAAATTTAAAAAAAGAAGAAAACTGGCCAAAAGTTGAAGCCCAAAACGAACTTTTCAAGCATTGGCCTCAAGGATTAAAACCAAGAATCGTAATATGCGTTAATTAAGAAAATAAATACAAATCGAAACCACAAAATCAAAATTGCAAAATTTAAAATAAAAAAAAATCTGGCCAAAAGTTGAAGCCCAAAACGAAGTTTTCAAGCATTGGTCTCAAGGATTAAAACCAAGAATCGTAATATGCGCTAATTAAGAAAATAAATACAAATCGAAACCACAAAATTAAAGAGGCAGACTTAAAAAAATGCAGAAGTCGAAGTCCAAAACGAAATCCCAAGCATTTTCCTTGTTATTTTTTATTTAAAAAATAAAATCGGCACACAAAATCAAAATGGCGAAATTTAAAAAAAGAAGAAAACTGGCCAAAAGTTGAAGCCCAAAACGAACTTTTTAAGCATTGGCCTCAAGGATTAAAACCAAGAATCGTAATATGCGTTAATTAAGAAAATAAATACAAATCAAAACCACAAAATCAAAATGGCGAAATTTAAAAAAAGAAGAAAACTGGCCAAAAGTTTAAGCCCAAAACGAACTTTTCAAGCATTGGCCTCAAGGATTAAAACCATGAATCGTAATATGCGTTAATTAAGAAAATAAATACAAATCGAAACCACAAAATTAAAGAGGCAGACTTAAAAAAATGCAGAAGTCGAAGTCCAAAACGAAATCCCAAGCATTTTCCTTGTTATTTAAAAATAAAAAAATAAATACAAATCGAAACCACAAAATCAAAATTGCAAAATTTAAAATAGGAAAAAATCTGGCCAAAAGTTGAAGCCCAAAACGAAGTTTTCAAGCATTGGTCTCAAGGATTAAAACCAAGAATCGTAATATGCGTTAATTAAGAAAATAAATACAAATCGAAACCACAAAATTAAAGAGGCAGACTTAAAAAAATGCAGAAGTCGAAGTCCAAAACGAAATCCCAAGCATTTTCCTTGTTATTTAAAAAAAAAAATAAAATCAGAACTACAAAATTAAAATGGCAAAATTTAAAAATAAAAAAATAAATACAAATCGAAACCATAAAATCAAAATGGCGAAATTTAAAAAAAGAAGAAAACTGACCAAAAGTTGAAGCCCAAAACGAACTTTTCAAGCATTGGCCTCAAGGATTAAAACCAAGAATCGTAATATGCGTTAATTAAGAAAATAAATACAAATCGAAACCAAAAAAATTAAAGAGGCAGACTTAAAAAAATGCTGAAGTCGAAGTCCAAAACGAAATCCCAAGCATTTTAATTGTTTTTTTTATTCAAAAAATAAAATCGGCACCACAAAATCAAAATAACAAAAAGTTGAAGCCCAAAACGAAGTTTTCAAGCGTTGGTCTCAAGATTTAAAACCAAGAATCGTAATATGCGCTTATAAAGAAAATAAATACAAATCAAAACCACAAAATTAAAGAGGCAGACTTAAAAAAATGCAGAAGTCGAAGTCCAAAACGAAATCCTAAGCATTTTCTTTGTTTTTTTATTCAAAAAATAAAATCATAAACTCTATATTATAATAGCTAAATTTAAAATATATGAAAATAAGTATCCAAAAGTTAAAGCCCTTAACGAAGTTTTCATGCTTTGGTCTCAAGAACTAAAACCATTAATCGTAATATGCATTTATTAAGAAAATAAATACAAATCGAAACCAAAAAATTAAAGAGGCAGACTTAAAAAAATGCAGAAGTCGAAGTCCAAAACGAAATCCCAAGCATTTTCCTTGTTATTTTTTAATTAAAAAAATAAAATCGGCACCACAAAATTGAAATGGCAAAGTTTAAAATAAGAAAATAAGTATCCGGAAGTTGAATCCCAAAACGAAGTTTTCAAGCATTGGTCTCAAGGATTAAAACCATGAATCGTAATAAGCGCTTATTAAGAAAATAATACAAATAGAAACCACAAAATTAAAGAGGCAGACTTAAAAAAATGCAGAAGTCGAAGTCCAAAACGAAATCCAAGCACTTTCCCTGTTTTTTTTTGCAAAAAATAAAATCGGCACCATAAAATAAAAATGGCGAAATTTAAAACAAGAAAATAAGTATCCAAAAGTTGAAAGTTGTGCGCTTTTTAAGAAAATAAATACAATTCGAAACCACAAAATTAACGAGCCACACTTAAAAAAATGCAGAAGTCGAAGTCCAAAACGAAATCCCAAGCATTTTCCTTGTTTTTTTTAATCAAAAAATAAAATCGGCACCCCAAAATCAAAATGGCAAAAAGTTGAAGCCCAAAACGAAGTTTTCAAGCATTGGTCTCAAGGATTAAAACCAAGAATCGTAATATCCGCTTATTAAGAAAATAAATTCAAATCGAAATCACAAAATTAAAGAGGCAGACTTAAAAAAATGAAGAAGTCGAAGTCCAAAACGAAATCCCAAGCATTTTCCTTGTTATTTTTTATTAAAAAAAATAAAATCGGCACACAAAATCAAAATGGCGAAATTTAAAAAAAGAAGAAAACTGGCCAAAAGTTGAAGCCCCAAACGAACTTTTCAAGCATTAACCTCAAGGATTAAAACCAAGAATCGTAATATGCGTTAATTAAGAAAATAAATACAAATCGAAACCACAAAATCAAAATGGCGAAATTTAAAAAAAGAAGAAAAAAGTTGAACCCCAAAACGAACTTTTCAAGCATTGGCCTCAAGGATTAAAACCAAGAATCGTAATATGCGTTAATTAAGAAAATAAATACAAATCGAAACCAAAAAATTAAAGAGGCAGACTTAAAAAAATGCAGAAGACGAAGTCCAAAACGAAATCCCAAGCATTTTCCTTGTTATTTTTTATTAAAAAAAATAAAATCGGCACACAAAATCAAAATGGCGAAATTTAAAAAAAGAAGAAAACTGGCCAAAAGTTGAAGCCCAAAACGAAGTTTTCAAGCATTGGTCTCAAGGATTAAAACCAAGAATCGTAATATGCATTTATTAAGAAAATAAATACAAATCGAAACCACAAAATTAAAGAGGCAGACTTAAAAAAATGCAGAAGTCGAAGTCCAAAACGAAATCCCAAGCATTTTCCTTGTTATTTAAAAAAAAAAAAAATAAAATCAGAACTACAAAATTAAAATGGCAAAATTTAAAAATAAAAAAATAAATACAAATCGAAACCATAAAATCAAAATGGCGAAATTTAAAAAAAGAAGAAAACTGACCAAAAGTTGAAGCCCAAAACGAACTTTTCAAGCATTGGCCTCAAGGATTAAAACCAAGAATCGTAATATGCGTTAATTAAGAAAATAAATACAAATCGAAACCAAAAAAATTAAAGAGGCAGACTTAAAAAAATGCTGAAGTCGAAGTCCAAAACGAAATCCCAAGCATTTTAATTGTTTTTTTTATTCAAAAAATAAAATCGGCACCACAAAATCAAAATGGCAAAAAGTTGAAGCCCAAAACGAAGTTTTCAAGCGTTGGTCTCAAGATTTAAAACCAAGAATCGTAATATGCGCTTATAAAGAAAATAAATACAAATCAAAACCACAAAATTAAAGAGGCAGACTTAAAAAAATGCAGAAGTCGAAGTCCAAAACGAAATCCTAAGCATTTTCCTTGTTTTTTTATTCAAAAAATAAAATCAGAACCACAAAATTAAAATAGCAAAATTTAAAATATATGAAAATAAGTATCCAAAAGTTAAAGCCCTTAACGAAGTTTTCATGCTTTGGTCTCAAGAACTAAAACCATTAATCGTAATATGCATTTATTAAGAAAATAAATACAAATCGAAACCAAAAAATTAAAGAGGCAGACTTAAAAAAATGCAGAAGTCGAAGTCCAAAACGAAATCCCAAGCATTTTCCTTGTTATTTTTTAATTAAAAAAATAAAATCGGCACCACAAAATTGAAATGGCAAAGTTTAAAATAAGAAAATAAGTATCCGGAAGTTGAATCCCAAAACGAAGTTTTCAAGCATTGGTCTCAAGGATTAAAACCATGAATCGTAATAAGCGCTTATTAAGAAAATAATACAAATAGAAACCACAAAATTAAAGAGGCAGACTTAAAAAAATGCAGAAGTCGAAGTCCAAAACGAAATCCAAGCACTTTCCCTGTTTTTTTTGCAAAAAATAAAATCGGCACCATAAAATAAAAATGGCGAAATTTAAAACAAGAAAATAAGTATCCAAAAGTTGAAAGTTGTGCGCTTTTTAAGAAAATAAATACAATTCGAAACCACAAAATTAACGAGCCACACTTAAAAAAATGCAGAAGTCGAAGTCCAAAACGAAATCCCAAGCATTTTCCTTGTTTTTTTTAATCAAAAAATAAAATCGGCACCCCAAAATCAAAATGGCAAAAAGTTGAAGCCCAAAACGAAGTTTTCAAGCATTGGTCTCAAGGATTAAAACCAAGAATCGTAATATCCGCTTATTAAGAAAATAAATTCAAATCGAAATCACAAAATTAAAGAGGCAGACTTAAAAAAATGCAGAAGTCGAAGTCCAAAACGAAATCCCAAGCATTTTCCTTGTTATTTTTTATTAAAAAAAATAAAATCGGCACACAAAATCAAAATGGCGAAATTTAAAAAAAGAAGAAAACTGGCCAAAAGTTGAAGCCCCAAACGAACTTTTCAAGCATTGGCCTCAAGGATTAAAACCAAGAATCGTAATATGCGTTAATTAAGAAAATAAATACAAATCGAAACCACAAAATCAAAATGGCGAAATTTAAAAAAAGAAGAAAAAAGTTGAACCCCAAAACGAACTTTTCAAGCATTGGCCTCAAGGATTAAAACCAAGAATCGTAATATGCGTTAATTAAGAAAATAAATACAAATCGAAACCAAAAAATTAAAGAGGCAGACTTAAAAAAATGCAGAAGACGAAGTCCAAAACGAAATCCCAAGCATTTTCCTTGTTATTTTTTATTAAAAAAAATAAAATCGGCACACAAAATCAAAATGGCGAAACTTAAAAAAAGAAGAAAACTGGCCAAAAGTTGAAGCCCAAAACGAAGTTTTAAAGCATTGGTCTCAAGGATTAAAACCAAGAATCGTAATATGCATTTATTAAGAAAATAAATACAAATCGAAACCACAAAATTAAAGAGGCAGACTTAAAAAAATGCAGAAGTCGAAGTCCAAAACGAAATCCCAAGCATTTTCCTCGTTTCTTTTTTATTCAAAAAATAAAATCAGAACCACAAAATTAAAATGGCAAAATTTAAAATATATGAAAATAAGTATCCAAAAGTTGAAGCCCTTAACGAAGTTTTCATGCTTTGGTCTCAAGAACTAAAACCATTAATCGTAATATGCATTTATTAAGAAAATAAATACAAATCGAAACCACAAAATTAAAGAGGCAGACTTAAAAAAATGCAGAAGTCGAAGTCCAAAACGAAATCCCAAGCATTTTCCTTGTTATTTTTTATTAAAAGAAATAAAATCGGCACACAAAATCAAAATGGCGAAATTTAAAAAAGAAGAAAACTGGCCAAAAGTTGAAGCCCAAAACGAACTTTTCAAGCATTGGCCTCAAGGATTAAAACCAAGAATCGTAATATGCGTTAATTAAGAAAATAAATACAAATCGAAACCACAAAATCAAAATGGCGAAATTTAAAAAAAAGAAGAAAACTGACCAAAAGTTGAAGCCCAAAACGAACTTTTCAAGCATTGGCCTCAAGGATTAAAACCATGAATCGTAATATGCGTTAATTAAGAAAATAAATACAAATCGAAACCACAAAATTAAAGAGGCAGTCCAAAACGAAATCCCAAGCATTTTCCTCGTTTTTTTTTTATTCAAAAAATAAAATCAGAACCACAAAATTAAAATGGCAAAATTTAAAAATAAAAAATAAATACAAATCGAAACCACAAAATCAAAATTGCAAAATTTAAAATAGGAAAAAATCTGGCCAAAAGTTGAAGCCCAAAACGAAGTTTTCAAGCATTGGTCTCAAGGATTAAAACCAAGAATCGTAATATGCGTTAATTAAGAAAATAAATACAAATCGAAACCACAAAATCAAAATGGCGAAATTTAAAAAAAAGAAGAAAACTGACCAAAAGTTGAAGCCCAAAACGAACTTTTCAAGCATTGGCCTCAAGGATTAAAACCATGAATCGTAATATGCGTTAATTAAGAAAATAAATACAAATCGAAACCACAAAATTAAAGAGGCAGTCCAAAACGAAATCCCAAGCATTTTCCTCGTTTTTTTTTTATTCAAAAAATAAAATCAGAACCACAAAATTAAAATGGCAAAATTTAAAAATAAAAAAATAAATACAAATCGAAACCACAAAATCAAAATTGCAAAATTTAAAATAGGAAAAAATCTGGCCAAAGTTGAAGCCCAAAAACGAAGTTTTCAAGCATTGGTCTCAAGGATTAAAACCAAGAATCGTAATATGCGTTAATTAAGAAAATAAATACAAATCGAAACCACAAAATCAAAATGGCGAAATTTAAAAAAAGAAGAAAACTGACCAAAAGTTGAAGCCCAAAACGAACTTTTCAAGCATTGGCCTCAAGGATTAAAACCATGAATCGTAATATGCGTTAATTAAGAAAATAAATACAAATCGAAACCACAAAATTAAAGAGGCAGACTTAAAAAAATGCAGAAGTCGAAGTCCAAAACGAAATCCCAAGCATTTTCCTCGTTTTTTTTTATTCAAAAAATAAAATTAGAACCACAAAATTAAAATGGCAAAATTTAAAAATAAAAAAATAAATACAAATCGAAACCACAAAATCAAAATTGCAAAATTTAAAATAGGAAAAAATCTGGCCAAAAGTTGAAGCCCAAAACGAAGTTTTCAAGCATTGGTCTCAAGGATTAAAACCAAGAATCGTAATATGCGTTAATTAAGAAAATAAATACAAATCGAAACCACAAAATTAAAGAGGCAGACTTAAAAAAATGCAGAAGTCGAAGTCCAAAACGAAATCCCAAGCATTTTCCTTGTTATTTTTTTATTAAAAGAAATAAAATCGGCACACAAAATCAAAATGGCGAAATTTAAAAAAGAAGAAAACTGGCCAAAAGTTGAAGCCCAAAACGAACTTTTCAAGCATTGGCCTCAAGGATTAAAACCAAGAATCGTAATATGCGTTAATTAAGAAAATAAATACAAATCGAAACCACAAAATCAAAATGGCGAAATTTAAAAAAGAAGAAAACTGGCCAAAAGTTGAAGCCCAAAACGAACTTTTCAAGCATTGGCCTCAAGGATTAAAACCAAGAATCGTAATATGCGTTAATTAAGAAAATAAATACAAATCGAAACCACAAAATCAAAATGGCGAAATTTAAAAAAGAAGAAAACTGGCCAAAAGTTGAAGCCCAAAACGAACTTTTCAAGCATTGGCCTCAAGGATTAAAACCAAGAATCGTAATATGCGTTAATTAAGAAAATAAATACAAATCGAAACCAAAAAATTAAAGAGGCAGACTTAAAAAAATGCTGAAGTCGAAGTCCAAAACGAAATCCCAAGCATTTTCCTTGTTTTTTTTTATTCAAAAAATAAAATCGGCACCACAAAATCAAAATGTCAAAAAGTTGAAGCCCAAAACGAAGTTTTCAAGCGTTGGTCTCAAGATTTAAAACCAAGAATCGTAATATGCGCTTATAAAGAAAATAATTACAAATCAAAACCACAAAATTAAAGAGGCAGACTTAAAAAAATGCAGAAGTCGAAGTCCAAAAACGAAATCCTAAGCATTTTCCTTGTTTTTTTATTCAAAAAATAAAATCAGAACCACAAAATTAAAATGGCAAAATTTAAAATATATGAAAATAAGTATCCAAAAGTTGAAGCCCTTAACGAAGTTTTCATGCTTTGGTCTCAAGAACTAAAACCATTAATCTTAATATGCATTTATTAAGAAAATAAATACAAATCGAAACCACAAAATTAAAGAGGCAGACTTAAAAAAATGCAGAAGTCGAAGTGCAAAACGAAATCCCAAGCATTTTCCTTGTTATTTTTTATTAAAAAAAATAAAAATCGGCACACAAAATCAAAATGGCGAAATTTAAAAAAGAAGAAAACTGGCCAAAAGTTGAAGCCCAAAACGAACTTTTCAAGCATTGGCCTCAAGGATTAAAACCAAGAATCGTAATATGCGTTAATTAAGAAAAATAAATACAAATCGAAACCACAAAATCAAAATGGCGAAATTTAAAAAAAGAAGAAAACTGGCCAAAAGTTGAAGCCCAAAACGAACTTTTCAAGCATTGGCCTCAAGGATTAAAACCAAGAATCGTAATATGCGTTAATTAAGAAAATAAATACAAATCGAAACCAAAAAATTAAAGAGGCAGACTTAAAAAAATGCTGAAGTCGAAGTCCAAAACGAAATCCCAAGCATTTTCCTTGTTTTTTTTTTATTCAAAAAATAAAATCGGCACCACAAAATCAAAATGGCAAAAAGTTGAAGCCCAAAACGAAGTTTTCAAGCGTTAGTCTCAAGATTTAAAACCAAGAATCGTAATATGCGCTTATAAAGAAAATAATTACAAATCAAAACCACAAAATTAAAGAGGCAGACTTAAAAAAATGCAGAAGTCGAAGTCCAAAACGAAATCCCAAGCATTTTCCTTGTTTTTTTATTCAAAAAATAAAATCAGAACCACAAAATTAAAATGGCAAAATTTAAAAAAAATGAAAATAAGTATCCAAAAGTTTAAGCCCTTAACGAAGTTTTTCATGCTTTGGTCTCAAGAACTAAAACCATTAATCGTAATATGCATTTATTAAGAAAATAAATACAAATCGAAACCACAAAATTAAAGAGGCAGACTTAAAAAAATGCAGAAGTCGAAGTCCAAAACGAAATCCCAAAGCATTTTCCTTGTTATTTTTTATTAAAAAAAATAAAATCGGCACACAAAATCAAAATGGCGAAATTTAAAAAAAAGAAGAAAACTGACCAAAAGTTGAAGCCCAAAACGAACTTTTCAAGCATTGGCCTCAAGGATTAAAACCAAGAATCGTAATATGCGTTAATTAAGAAAATAAATACAAATCGAAACCACAAAATCAAAATAGCGAAATTTAAAAAAGAAGAAAACTGGCCAAAAGTTGAAGCCCAAAACGAACTTTTCAAGCATTGGCCTCAAGGATTAAAACCCAGAATCGTAATATGCGTTAATTAAGAAAATAAATACAAATCGAAACCAAAAAATTAAAGAGGCAGACTTAAAAAAATGCTGAAGTCGAAGTCCAAAACGAAATCCCAAGCATTTTCCTTGTTTTTTTTTTATTCAAAAAATAAAATCAGAACCACAAAATTAAAATGGCAAAATTTAAAATATATGAAAATAAGTATCCAAAAGTTGAAGCCCTTAACGAAGTTTTCATGTTTTTTGGTTTCAAGAACTAAAACCATTAATCGTAATATGCATTTATTAAGAAAATAAATACAAATCGAAACCACAAAATTAAAGAGGCAGACTTAAAAAAATGCAGAAGTCGAAGTCCAAAACGAAATCCCAAGCATTTTCCTCGTTTTTTTTTATTCAAAAAATAAAATCAGAACCACAAAATTAAAATGGCAAAATTTAAAAATAAAAAAATAAATACAAATCGAAACCACAAAAATCAAAATTGCAAAATTTAAAATAGGAAAAAATCTGGCCAAAAAGTTGAAGCCCAAAACGAAGTTTTCAAGCATTGGTCTCAAGGATTAAAACCAAGAATCGTAATATGCGTTAATTAAGAAAATAAATACAAATCGAAACCACAAAATCAAAATGGCGAAATTTAAAAAAAGAAGAAAACTGACCAAAAGTTGGAAGCCCAAAACGAACTTTTCAAGCATTGGCCTCAAGGATTAAAACCATGAATCGTAATATGCGTTAATTAAGAAAATAAATACAAATCGAAACCACAAAATTAAAGAAGCAGACTTAAAAAAATGCAGAAGTCGAAGTCCAAAACGAAATCCCAAGCATTTTCCTCGTTTTTTTTTTATTCAAAAAATAAAATCAGAACCACAAAATTAAAATGGCAAAATTTAAAAAATAAAAAAATAAATACAAATCGAAACCACAAAATCAAAATTGCAAAATTTAAAATAGGAAAAAATCTGGCCAAAAGTTGAAGCCCAAAACGAAGTTTTCAAGCATTGGTCTCAAGGATTAAAACCAAGAATCGTAATATGCGTTAATTAAGAAAATAAATACAAATCGAAACCACAAAATCAAAATGGCGAAATTTAAAAAAGGAAGAAAACTGGCCAAAAGTTGAAGCCCAAAACGAACTTTTCAAGCATTGGCCTCAAGGATTAAAACCATGAATCGTAATATGCGTTAATTAAGAAAATAAATACAAATCGAAACAAAAAAATTAAAGAGGCAGACTTAAAAAAATGCTGAAGTCAAAGTCCAAAACGAAATCCCAAGCATTTTCCTTGTTTTTTTATTCAAAAAATAAAATCAGAACCACAAAATTAAAATGGCAAAATTTTAAATATATGAAAATAAGTATCCAAAAGTTGAAGCCCTTAACGAAGTTTTCATGCTTTGGTCTCAAGAACTAAAACCATTAATCGTAATATGCATTTATTAAGAAAATAAATACAAATCGAAACCACAAAATTAAAGAGGCAGACTTAAAAAAATGCAGAAGTCGAAGTCCAAAACGAAATCCCAAGCATTTTCCTCGTTTTTTTTTTATTCAAAAATAAAATCAGAACCACAAAATTAAAATGGCAAAATTTAAAAATAAAAAAATAAATACAAATCGAAACCACAAAATCAAAATTGCAAAATTTAAAATAGGAAAAAATCTGGCCAAAAGTTGAAGCCCAAAACGAACTTTTCAAGCATTGGCCTCAAGGATTAAAACCAAGAATCGTAATATGCGTTAATTAAGAAAATAAATACAAATCGAAACCACAAAATCAAAATGGCGAAATTTAAAAAAAGAAGAAAACTGGCCAAAAGTTGAAGCCCAAAACGAACTTTTCAAGCATTGGCCTCAAGGATTAAAACCATTAATCGTAATATGCGTTAATTAAGAAAATAAATACAAATCGAAACCACAAAATTAAAGAGGCAGACTTAAAAAAATGCAGAAGTCGAAGTCCAAAACGAAATCCCAAGCATTTTCCTCGTTTTTTTTTATTCAAAAAATAAAATCAGAACCACAAAATTAAAATGGCAAAATTTAAAAAATAAAAAAAATAAATACAAATCGAAACCACAAAATCAAAATTGCATAATTTAAAATAGGAAAAAATCTGGCCAAAAGTGGAAGCCCAAAACGAAGTTTTCAAGCATTGGTCTCAAGGATTAAAACCAAGAATCGTAATATGCGTTAATTAAGAAAATAAATACAAATCGAAACCACAAAATTAAAGAGGCAGACTTAAAAAAATGCAGAAGTCGAAGTCCAAAACGAAATCCCAAGCATTTTTCCTTGTTATTTTTTATTAAAAAAATAAAATCGGCACACAAAATCAAAATGGCGAAATTAAAAAAAAAGAAGAAAACTGGCCAAAAGTTGTAGCCCAAAACGAACTTTTCAAGCATTGGCCTCAAGGATTAAAACCAAGAATCGTAATATGCGTTAATTAAGAAAATAAATACAAATCGAAACCACAAAATCAAAATGGCGAAATTTAAAAAAAGAAGAAAACTGGCCAAAAGTTGAAGCCCAAAACGAACTTTTCAAGCATTGGCCTCAAGGATTAAAACCATTAATCGTAATATGCGTTAATTAAGAAAATAAATACAAATCGAAACCACAAAATTAAAGAGGCAGACTTAAAAAAATGCAGAAGTCGAAGTCCAAAACGAAATCCCAAGCATTTTCCTCGTTTTTTTTTATTCAAAAAATAAAATCAGAACCACAAAATTAAAATGGCAAAATTTAAAAATAAAAAAATAAATACAAATCGAAACCACAAAATCAAAATTGCATAATTTAAAATAGGAAAAAATCTGGCCAAAAGTGGAAGCCCAAAACGAAGTTTTCAAGCATTGGTCTCAAGGATTAAAACCAAGAATCGTAATATGCGTTAATTAAGAAAATAAATACAAATCGAAACCACAAAATTAAAGAGGCAGACTTAAAAAAATGCAGAAGTCGAAGTCCAAAACGAAATCCCAAGCATTTTCCTTGTTATTTTTTATTAAAAAAAATAAAATCGGCACACAAAATCAAAATGGCGAAATTTAAAAAAAGAAGAAAACTGGCCAAAAGTTGTAGCCCAAAACGAACTTTTCAAGCATTGGCCTCAAGGATTAAAACCAAGAATCGTAATATGCGTTAATTAAGAAAATAAATACAAATCGAAACCACAAAATCAAAATGGCGAAATTTAAAAAAAGAAGAAAACTGGCCAAAAGTTGAAGCCCAAAACGAACTTTTCAAGCATTGGCCTTAAGGATTAAAACCAAGAATCGTAATATGCGTTAATTAAGAAAATAAATACAAATCGAAACCAAAAAATTAAAGAGGCAGACTTAAAAAAATGCTGAAGTCGAAGTCCAAAACGAAATCCCAAACATTTTCCTTGTTTTTTTTTATTCAAAAAATAAAATCGGCACCACAAAATCAAAATGGCAAAAAGTTGAAGCCCAAAACGAAGTTTTCAAGCGTTGGTCTCAAGATTTAAAACCAAGAATCGTAATATGCGCTTATAAAGAAAATAAATACAAATCAAAACCACAAAATTAAAGAGGCAGACTTAAAAAAATGCAGAAGTCGAAGTCCAAAACGAAATCCCAAGCATTTTCCTCGTTTTTTTTTATTCAAAAAATAAAATCAGAACCACAAAATTAAAATGGCAAAATTTAAAAAATAAAAAAATAAATACAAATCGAAACCACAAAATCAAAATTGCATAATTTAAAATAGGAAAAAATCTGGCCAAAAGTGGAAGCCCAAAACGAAGTTTTCAAGCATTGGTCTCAAGGATTAAAACCAAGAATCGTAATATGCGTTAATTAAGAAAATAAATACAAATCGAAACCACAAAATTAAAGAGGCAGACTTAAAAAAATGCAGAAGTCGAAGTCCAAAACGAAATCCCAAGAATATTCCTTGTTATTTTTTATTAAAAAAAATAAAATCGGCACACAAAATCAAAATGGCGAAATTTAAAAAAAGAAGAAAACTGGCCAAAAGTTGAAGCCCAAAACGAACTTTTCAAGCATTGGCCTCAAGGATTAAAACCAAGAATCGTAATATGCGTTAATTAAGAAAATAAATACAAATCGAAACCACAAAATCAAAATGGCGAAATTTAAAAAAAGAAGAAAACTGGCCAAAAGTTGAAGCCCAAAACGAAGTTTTCAAGCATTGGCCTCAAGGATTAAAACCAAGAATCGTAATATGCGTTAATTAAGAAAATAAATACAAATCGAAACCAAAAAATTAAAGAGGCAGACTTAAAAAAATGCTGAAGTCGAAGTCCAAAACGAAATCCCAAGCATTTTCCTTGTTTTTTTTTATTCAAAAAATAAAATCGGCACCACAAAATCAAAATGGCAAAAAGTTGAAGCCCAAAACGAAGTTTTCAAGCGTTGGTCTCAAGATTTAAAACCAAGAATCGTAATATGCGCTTATAAAAAAAATAATTACAAATCAAAACCACAAAATTAAAGAGGCAGACTTAAAAAATGCAGAAGTCGAAGTCCAAAACGAAATCCTAAGCATTTTCCTTGTTTTTTTATTCAAAAAATAAAATCAGAACCACAAAATTAAAATGGCAAAATTTAAAATATATGAAAATAAGTATCCAAAAGTTGAAGCCCTTAACGAAGTTTTCATGCTTTGGTCTCAAGAACTAAAACCATTAATCGTAATATGCATTTATTAAGAAAATAAATACAAATCGAAACCACAAAATTAAAGAGGCAGACTTAAAAAAATGTAGAAGTCGAAGTCCAAAACGAAATCCCAAGCATTTTCCTCGTTTTTTTTTTATTCAAAAAATAAAATCAGAACCACAAAATTAAAATGGCAAAATTTAAAAATAAAAAAATAAATACAAATCGAAACCACAAAATCAAAATTGCAAAATTTAAAATAGGAAAAAATCTGGCCAAAAGTTGAAGCCCAAAACGAAGTTTTCAAGCATTGGTCTCAAGGATTAAAACCAAGAATCGTAATATGCGTTAATTAAGAAAATAAATACAAATCGAAACCACAAAATCAAAAATCTTAAAAAAAGAAGAAAACTGACCAAAAGTTGAAGCCCAAAACGAACTTTTCAAGCATTGGCCTCAAGGATTAAAACCATGAATCGTAATATGCGTTAATTAAGAAAATAAATACAAATCGAAACCACAAAATTAAAGAGGCAGACTTAAAAAAATGCAGAAGTCGAAGTCCAAAACGAAATCCCAAGCATTTTCCTCGTTTTTTTTTTATTCAAAAAATAAAATCAGAGCCACAAAATTAAAATGGCAGAATTTAAAAATAAAAAAATAAATACAAATCGAAACCACAAAATCAAAATTGCAAAATTTAAAATAGGAAAAAATCTGGCCAAAAGTTGAAGCCCAAAACGAAGTTTTCAAGCATTGGTCTCAAGGATTAAAACCAAGAAACGTAATATGCGTTAATTAAGAAAAATAAATACAAATCGAAACCACAAAATTAAAGAGGCAGACTTAAAAAAATGCAGAAGTCGAAGTCCAAAACGAAATCCCAAGCATTTTCCTTGTTATTTTTTATTAAAAAAAATAAAATCGGCACACAAAATCAAAATGGCGAAATTTAAAAAAAAGAAGAAAACTGGCCAAAAGTTGAAGCCCAAAACGAACTTTTCAAGCATTGGTCTCAAGGATTAAAACCAAGAATCGTAATATGCGTTAATTAAGAAAATAAATACAAATCGAAACCACAAAATCAAAATGGCGAAATTTAAAAAAAGAAGAAAACTGGCCAAAAGTTGAAGCCCAAAACGAAGTTTTCAAGCATTGGTCTCAAGGATTAAAACCAAGAATCGTAATATGCGTTAATTAAGAAAATAAATACAAATCGAAACCACAAAATCAAAAATCTTAAAAAAAGAAGAAAACTGACAAAAAGTTGAAGCCCAAAACGAACTTTTCAAGCATTGGCCTCAAGGATTAAAACCATGAATCGTAATATGCGTTAATTAAGAAAATAAATACAAATCGAAACCACAAAATTAAAGAGGCAGACTTAAAAAAATGCAGAAGTCGAAGTCCAAAACGAAATCCCAAGCATTTTCCTCGTTTTTTTTTTATTCAAAAAATAAAATCAGAGCCACAAAATTAAAATGGCAGAATTTAAAAAATAAAAAAATAAATACAAATCGAAACCACAAAATCAAAATTGCAAAATTTAAAATAGGAAAAAAATCTGGCCAAAAGTTGAAGCCCAAAACGAAGTTTTCAAGCATTGATCTCAAGGATTAAAACCAAGAATCGTAATATGCGTTAATTAAGAAAATAAATACAAATCGAAACCACAAAATTAAAGAGGCAGACTTAAAAAAATGCAGAAGTCGAAGTCCAAAACGAAATCCCAAGCATTTTCCTTGTTATTTTTTATTAAAAAAAATAAAATCGGCACACAAAATCAAAATGGCGAAATTTAAAAAAAGAAGAAAACTGGCCAAAAGTTGAAGCCCAAAACGAAGTTTTTAAGCATTGGTCTCAAGGATTAAAACCAAGAATCGTAATATGCGTTAATTAAGAAAATAAATACAAATTGAAACCACAAAATTAAAGAGGCAGACTTAAAAAATGCAGAAGTCGAAGTCCAAAACGAAATCCCAAGCATTTTCCTTGTTTTTTTTTATTCAAAAAATAAAATCGGCACCACAAAATCAAAATGGCAAAAAGTTGAAGCCCAAAACGAAGTTTTCAAGCGTTGGTCTCAAGATTTAAAACCAAGAATCGTAATATGCGCTTATAAAAAAAATAATTACAAATCAAAACCACAAAATTAAAGAGGCAGACTTAAAAAAATGCAGAAGTCGAAGTCCAAAACGAAATCCCAAGCATTTTCCTTGTTATTTTTTATTAAAAAAAATAAAATCGGCACACAAAATCAAAATGGCGAAATTTAAAAAAAGAAGAAAACTGACAAAAAGTTGAAGCCCAAAACGAACTTTTCAAGCATTGGCCTCAAGGATTAAAACCATGAATCGTAATATGCGTTAATTAAGAAAATAAATACAAATCGAAACCACAAAATTAAAGAGGCAGACTTAAAAAAATGCAGAAGTCGAAGTCCAAAACGAAATCCCAAGCATTTTCCTCGTTTTTTTTTTATTCAAAAAATAAAATCAGAGCCACAAAATTAAAATGGCAGAATTTAAAAATAAAAAAATAAATACAAATCGAAACCACAAAAATCAAAATTGCAAAATTTAAAATAGGAAAAAATCTGGCCAAAAGTTGAAGCCCAAAACGAAGTTTTCAAGCATTGGTCTCAAGGATTAAAACCAAGAATCGTAATATGCGTTAATTAAGAAAATAAATACAAATCGAAACCACAAAATTAAAGAGGCAGACTTAAAAAAATGCAGAAGTCGAAGTCCAAAACGAAATCCCAAGCATTTTCCTCGTTTTTTTTTTATTCAAAAAATAAAATCAGAGCCACAAAATTAAAATGGCAGAATTTAAAAATAAAAAAATAAATACAAATCGAAACCACAAAATCAAAATTGCAAAATTTAAAATAGGAAAAAATCTGGCCAAAAGTTGAAGCCCAAAACGAAGTTTTCAAGCATTGGTCTCAAGGATTAAAACCAAGAAACGTAATATGCGTTAATTAAGAAAATAAATACAAATCGAAACCACAAAATTAAAGAGGCAGACTTAAAAAAATGCAGAAGTCGAAGTCCAAAACGAAATCCCAAGCATTTTCCTTGTTATTTTTTATTAAAAAAAATAAAATCGGCACACAAAATCAAAATGGCGAAATTTAAAAAAAGAAGAAAACTGGCCAAAAGTTGAAGCCCAAAACGAACTTTTCAAGCATTGGTCTCAAGGATTAAAACCAAGAATCGTAATATGCGTTAATTAAGAAAATAAATACAAATCGAAACCACAAAATCAAAATGGCGAAATTTAAAAAAAGAAGAAAACTGGCCAAAAGTTGAAGCCCAAAACGAAGTTTTCAAGCATTGGTCTCAAGGATTAAAACCAAGAATCGTAATATGCGTTAATTAAGAAAATAAATACAAATCGAAACCACAAAATCAAAAATCTTAAAAAAAGAAGAAAACTGACAAAAAGTTGAAGCCCAAAACGAACTTTTCAAGCATTGGCCTCAAGGATTAAAACCATGAATCGTAATATGCGTTAATTAAGAAAATAAATACAAATCGAAACCACAAAATTAAAGAGGCAGACTTAAAAAAATGCAGAAGTCGAAGTCCAAAACGAAATCCCAAGCATTTTCCTCGTTTTTTTTTTTATTCAAAAAATAAAATCAGAGCCACAAAATTAAAATGGCAGAATTTAAAAATAAAAAAATAAATACAAATCGAAACCACAAAAATCAAAATTGCAAAATTTAAAATAGGAAAAAATCTGGCCAAAAGTTGAAGCCCAAAACGAAGTTTTCAAGCATTGGTCTCAAGGATTAAAACCAAGTATCGTAATATGCGTTAATTAAGAAAATAAATACAAATCGAAACCACAAAATTAAAGAGGCAGACTTAAAAAAATGCAGAAGTCGAAGTCCAAAACGAAATCCCAAGCATTTTCCTTGTTATTTTTTATTAAAAAAAATAAAATCGGCACACAAAATCAAAATGGCGAAATTTAAAAAAGAAGAAAACTGGCCAAAAGTTGAAGCCCAAAACGAACTTTTCAAGCATTGGCCTCAAGGATTAAAACCAAGAATCGTAATATGCGTTAATTAAGAAAATAAATACAAATCGAAACCACAAAATCAAAATGGCGAAATTTAAAAAAAGAAGAAAACTGGCCAAAAGTTGAAGCCCAAAACGAAGTTTTCAAGCATTGGTCTCAAGGATTAAAACCAAGAATCGTAATATGCGTTAATTAAGAAAATAAATACAAATCGAAACCACAAAATTAAAGAGGCAGACTTAAAAAAATGCAGAAGTCGAAGTCCAAAACGAAATCCCAAGCATTTTCCTTGTTTTTTTTTATTCAAAAAATAAAATCGGCACCACAAAATCAAAATGGCAAAAAGTTGAAGCCCAAAACGAAGTTTTCAAGCGTTGGTCTCAAGATTTAAAACCAAGAATCGTAATATGCGCTTATAAAGAAAATAATTACAAATCAAAACCACAAAATTAAAGAGGCAGACTTAAAAAAATGCAGAAGTCGAAGTCCAAAACGAAATCCTAAGCATTTTCCTTGCTTTTTTATTCAAAAAATAAAATCAGAACCACAAAATTAAAATGGCAAAATTTAAAATATATGAAAATAAGTATCCAAAAGTTGAAGCCCTTAACGAATTTTTCATGCTTTGGTCTCAAGAACTAAAACCATTAATCGTAATATGCATTTATTAAGAAAATAAATACAAATCGAAACCACAAAATTAAAGAGGCAGACTTAAAAAAATGCAGAAGTCGAAGTCCAAAACGAAATCCCAAGCATTTTCCTTGTTATTTTTTAATTAAAAAAATAAAATCGGCACAACTAAATTAAAATGGCAAAGTTTAAAATAAGAAAATAAGTATCCGGAAGTTCAATCCCAAAACGAAGTTTTCAAGCGTTGGTCTCAAGAATCAAAACCATTAATCGTAATATGCATTTATTAAGAAAATAAATACAAATCGAAACCACAAAATCAAAATGGCAAAATTTAAAATAAGAAAATAAGTATCCAAAAGTTGAAGCCCAAAACGAAGTTTTCAAGCATTGGTCTCAAGGATTAAAACCAAGAATCGTAATATCCGCTTATTAAGAAAATAAATACAAATCGAAACCACAAAATTAACGAGCCACACTTAAAAAAATGCAGAAGTCAAAGTCCAAAACGAAATCCCAAGCATTTTCCTTGTTATTTTTATTCAAAAAATAAATCGGCACCAAAAAATCAAAATGGCATAAAGTTGAGGCCCAAAACGAAGTTTTTAAGCGTTGGTCTCAAGAATTAAAACCAAGAATCGTAATATGCGCTTATTAAGAAAAAAAATACAAATCAAAACCACAAAATTAAAGAGGCAGACTTAAAAAAAAAGGAAGAAGTCGAAGTCCAAAACGAAATCCCAAGAATTTTCCTTGTTTTCTTTATTCAAATAATAAAATCGGCACACAAAATCAAAATGGCAAAATTTAAAATATATGAAAATAAGTATCCAAAAGTTGAAGCCCTTAACGAAGTTTTCAAGCTTTGATCTCAAGAACTCAAACCAAGAATCGTAATATGCATTTATTAAGAAAATAAATACAAATCGAAACCACAAAATTAAAGAAGCAGACTTAAAAAAATGCAGAAGTCGAAGTCCAAAACGAAATCTCAAGCATTTTCCTCGTTTTTTTTTTATTCAAAAAATAAAATCAGAACCACAAAATTAAAATGGCAAAATTTAAAAATAAAAAATAAAAAAAAAAAAATACAAATCGAAACCACAAAATCAAAATTGCAAAATTTAAAATATGAAAAAATCTGGCCAAAAGTTGAAGCCCAAAACGAAGATTTCAAGCATTGGTCTCAAGGATTAAAACCAAGAATCGTAATATGCGTTAATTAAGAAAATAAATACAAATCGAAACCACAAAATTAAAGAGGCAGACTTAAAAAAATGCAGAAGTCGCAGTCCAAAACGAAATCCCAAGCATTTTCCTTGTTATTTTTTAATTAAAAAAATAAAATCGGCACACAAAATCAAAATGGCGAAATTTAAAAAAAGAAGAAAACTGGCCAAAAGTTGAAGCCCAAAACGAACTTTTCAAGCATTGGCCTCAAGGATTAAAACCAAGAATCGTAATATCCGCTTATTAAAAAAATAAATACAAATCGAAACCACAAAATCAAAATGGCGAAATTTAAAAAAAGAAGGAAACTGGCCAAAAGTTGAAGCCCAAAACGAACTTTTCAAGCATTGGCCTCAAGGATTAAAACCATGAATCGTAATATGCGTTAATTAAGAAAATAAATACAAATCGAAACCACAAAATTGAAGAGGCAGACTTAAAAAAATGCAGAAGTCGACGTCCAAAACGAAATCCCAAGCATTTTCCTCGTTTTTTTTTTTATTCAAAAAATAAAATCAGAACCACAAAATTAAAATGGCAAAATTTAAAAATAAATAAATAAATACAAATCGAAACCACAAAATCAAAATTGCAAAATTTTAAAATAGGAAAAAATCTGGCCAAAAGTTGAAGCCCAAAACGAAGATTTCAAGCATTGGTCTCAAGGATTAAAACCAAGAATCGTAATATGCGTTAATTAAGAAAATAAATACAAATCGAAACCACAAAATTAAAGAGGCAAACTTAAAAAAATGCAGAAGTCGAAGTCCAAAACGAAATCCCAAGCATTTTCCTTGTTATTTTTTAATTAAAAAAATAAAATCGGCACCACAAAATCAAAATGGCGAAATTTAAAAAAAGAAGAAATCTGGCCAAAAGTTGAAGCCCAAAACGAACTTTTCAAGCATTGGCCTCAAGGATTAAAACCAAGAATCGTAATATGCGTTAATTAAGGAAATAAATACAAATCGAAACCACAAAATCAAAATGGCGAAATTTAAAAAAAGAAGAAAACTGGCCAAAAGTTGAAGCCCAAAACGAACTTTTCAAGCATTGTCCTCAAGGATTAAAACCATGAATCGTAATATGCGTTAATTAAGAAAATAAATACAAATCGAAACCACAAAATTAAAGAGGCAGACTTAAAAAAATGCAGAAGTCGAAGTCCAAAACGAAATCCCAAGCATTTTCTTCGTTTTTTTTTTATTCAAAAAATAAAATCAAAACCACAAAACTAAAATGGCAAAATTTAAAAATAAAAAAATAAAAAAAATACAAATCGAAACCACAAAATCAAAATTGCAAAATTTAAAATAGGAAAAAATCTGGCCAAAAGTTGAAGCCCAAAACGAAGTTTTCAAGCATTGGTCTCAAGGATTAAAACCAAGAATCGTAATATGCGTTAATTAAGAAAATAAATACAAATCGAAACCACAAAATTAAAGAGGCAGACTTAAAAAAATGCAGAAGTCGAAGTCCAAAACGAAATCCCAAGCATTTTCCTTGTTTTTTTTATTCAAAAAATAAAATCAGAACCACAAAATTAAAATGGCAAAATTTAAAAATAAAAAAATAAATACAAATCGAAACCACAAAATCAAAATTGCAAAATTTAAAATAGGAAAAAATCTGGCCAAAAGTTGAAGCCCAAAACGAAGTTTTCAAGCATTGGTCTCAAGGATTAAAACCAAGAATCGTAATATGCGTTAATTAAGAAAATAAATACAAATCGAAACCACAAAATTAAAGAGGCAGACTTAAAAAAATGCAGAAGTCGAAGTCCAAAACGAAATCCCAAGCATTTTCCTTGTTTTTTTTATTCAAAAAATAAAATCGGCACCACAAAATCAAAATGGCAAAAAATATTAAGTTAAAGCCCAAAACGAAGTTTTCAAGCGTTGGTCTCAAGATTTAAAACCAAGAATCGTAATATGCGCTTATAAAGAAAATAAATACAAATCAAAACCACAAAATTAAAGAGGCAGACTTAAAAAAATGCAGAAGTCGAAGTCCAAAACGAAATCCCAAGCATTTTCCTAGTTTTTTTTTTTATTCAAAAAATAAAATCGGCACCACAAAATTAAAATGGCAAAATTTAAAAATAAAAAAATAAATAAAAATCGAAACCACAAAATCAAAATTGCAAAAATTTAAAATAAGAAGAAATCTGGCCAAAAGTTGAAGCCCAAAACGAAGTTTTCAAGCATTGGTTTCAAGGATTAAAACCAAGAATCGTAATATGCGTTAGTTAATAAAATAAATACAAATCAAAAACACAAAATTAAAGAGGAAGACTTAAAAAAATGCAGAAGTCGAAGTCCAAAACGAAATCTCAAGGATTTTCTTTTTTTTTTTATTCAAAAAATAAATCGGCACCACAAAATCAAAATGGCAAAAAGTTGAAGCCCAAAACGAAGTTTTCAAGCGTTGGTCTCAAGAATTAAAACCAAGAATCGTAATATGCGCTTATTAAGAAAAAAATACAAATCCAAACCATAAAATTAAAGAGGCAGACTTAAAAAAAAGGAAGAAGTTGAAGTCCAAAACGAAATCCCAAGAATTTTCCTTTTTTTTTATTCAAAAAATAAAACCGGCACACAAAATCAAAATGGCAAAATTTAAAATAAGAAAATAAGTATCAAAAAGTTGAAGCCCAAAACGAAGTTTTCAAGCATTGGTCTCAAGGATTAAAACCAAGAATCGTAATATCCGCTTATTAAAAAAATAAATACAAATCGAAACCACAAAATCAAAATGCCAAAATTTAAAATAAGAAAATAAGTATCCAAAAGTTGAAGCCCAAAACGAAGTTTTCAAGCACTGGTCTCAAATATTAAAACCAAGAATCGTAATATCCGCTTATTAAGAAAATAAATACAAATCGAAACCACAAAATCAAAATGGCAAAGTTTAAAATAAGAAAATAAGTATGCAAAAGTTGAAGCCCAACTCAAACATTGGTCTCAAGGATTTAAACCAAGAATCGTAATATCCGCTTATTAAGAAAATAATTCAAATCGAAATCACAAAATTAAAGAGGCAGACTTAAAAAAATGCAGAAGTCGAAGTCCAAAACGAAATCCCAAGCATTTTCCTTGTTTTTTTTATTCAAAAAATAAAACCGGCACCACAAAATCAAAATGGCAAAAAGTTGAAGCCCAAAACGAAGTTTTTAAGCGTTGGTCTCAAGATTTAAAACCAAGAATCGTAATATGCGCTTATAAAGAAAATAAATACAAATCAAAACCACAAAATTAAAGAGGCAGACTTAAAAAAATGCAGAAGTCGAAGTCCAAAACGAAATCCCAAGCATTTTCCTTGTTTTTTTTTATTCAAAAAATACAATCGGCACCACAAAATCAAAATGGCGAAATTTAAAATAAGAAAATAGGTATCCAAAAGTTGAATCCCAAAACGAAGTTTTCAAGCGTTGCTCTCAAGAATTAAAACCAAGAATCGTATAATGCGCTTATTAAGAAAAAAAATACAAATCAAAATCACAAAATTAAAAAGGCAGACTTAAAAAATGCAGAAGTCGAAGTCCAAAACGAAATCCCAAGCATTTTCCTTGTTTTTTTTTATTCAAAAAATAAAATCGGCCCCACAAAATCAAAATGGCAAAATTTAAAATAAGAAAATAAGTATCCAAAAGTTGAAAGTTATGCGCTTATTAAGAAAATAAATACAAATCGAAACCACAAAATTAACGAGCCACACTTAAAAAAATGCAGAAGTCGAAGTCCAAAACGAAATATCAAGCATTTTCCTTGTTTTTTTTATTCAAAAAAATAAATCGGCACCACAAAATCAAAATGGCAAAAAGTTGAAGCCCAAAACGAAGTTTTCAAGCGTTGGTCTCAAGAATTAAAACCAAGAATCGTAATATGCGCTTATTAAGAAAAAAATACAAATCAAAACCATAAAATTAAAGAGGCAGACTTAAAAAACAGGAAGAAGTTGAAGTCCAAAACGAAATCCCAAGAATTTTCCTTTTTTTTTTATTCAAAAAATAAAATCGGCACACAAAATCAAAATGGCAAAATTTAAAATAAGAAAATAAGTATCCAAAAGTTGAAGCCCAAATCGAAGTTTTCAAGCATTGGTCTCAAGGATTACAACCAAGAATCGTAATATCCGCTTATTAAGAAAATAAATACAAATCGAAACCACAAAATCAAAATGCCAAAATTTAAAATAAGAAAATAAGTATCCAAAAGTTGAAGCCCAAAACGAAGTTTTCAAGCACTGGTCCTAAGGATTAAAACCAAGAATCGTAATATCCGCTTATTAAGAAAATAAATACAAATCGAAACCACAAAATTAAAGAAGCAGACTTAAAAAAATGCAGTAGTCGAATTCCAAAACGAAATCCCAAGCATTTTCCTTGTTTTTTTATTCAAAAAATGAAATCGAAACCACAAAATCAAAATGGCAAAGTTTAAAATAAGAAAATAAGTATCCAAAAGTTGAAGCCCAAAACGAAGTTTTCAAGCATTGGTCTCAAGGATTTAAACCAAGAATCGTAATATCCGCTTATTAAGAAAATAAATACAAATCAAAACCACAAAATTAAAGAGGCAGACTTAAAAAAATGCAGAAGTTGAAGTCCAAAACGAAATCCCAAGAATTTTCCTTTTTTTTTTTATTCAAAAAATAAAATCGGCACACAAAATCAAAATGGCAAAAAGTTGAAGCCCAAAACGAAGTTTTCAAGCGTTGGTCTCAAGATTTAAAACCAAGAATCGTAATATGCGCTTATAAAGAAAATAAATACAAATCAAAACCACAAAATTAAAGAGGCAGACTTAAAAAAATGCAGAAGTCGAAGTCCAAAACGAAATCCCAAGCATTTTCCTTGTTTTTTTTTATTCAAAAAATAAAATCGGTACCACAAAATCAAAATGGCGAAATTTAAATAAGTATCCAAAAGTTGAAAGTTATGCGCTTATTAAGAAAATAAATACAAATCGAAACCACAAAATTAACGAGCCACACTTAAAAAAATGCAGAAGTCAAAGTCCAAAACGAAATCCCAAGCATTTTGCTTGTTTTTTTTTATTCAAAAAATAAAATCGGTACCACAAAATCAAAATGACGAAATTTAAAATAAGAAAATAAGTATCCAAAAGTTGAAGCCCAAAACGAAATTTTCAAGCGTTGGTCTCAAGAATTAAAACCAAGAATCGTATAATGCGCTTATTAAGAAAAAAAATACAAATCAAAATCACAAAATTAAAGAGGCAGACTTAAAAAAAAGGAAAAAGTCGAAGTCCAAAACGAAATCCCAAGAATTTTCCTTTTTTTTTTATTCAAATAATAAAATCGGCACACAAAATCAAAATGGTAAAATTTCAAATAAGAAAATAAGTATCCAAAAGTTGAAGCCCAAAACGAAGTTTTCAAGCATTGGTCTCAAGGATTTAAACCAAGAATCGTAATATCCGCTTATTAAGAAAATAATTCAAATCGAAATCACAAAATTAAAGAGGCAGACTTAAAAAAATGCAGAAGTCGAAGTCCAAAACGAAATCCCAAGAATTTTCCTTGTTTTTTTTATTCAAAAAATAAAATCGGCACCACAAAATCAAAATGGCAAAAAGTTGAAGCCCAAAACGAAGTTTTTAAGCGTTGGTCTCAAGATTTAAAACCAAGAATCGTAATATCCGCTTATTAAGAAAATAAATACAAATCGAAACCACAAAATCAAAATGCCAAAATTTAAAATAAGAAAATAAGTATCCAAAAGTTGAAGCCCAAAACGAAGTTTTCAAGCACTGGTCTCAAATATTAAAACCAAGAATCGTAATATCCGCTTATTAAGAAAATAAATACAAATCGAAACCGCAAAATTAAAGAAGCAGACTTAAAAGAATGCAGTAGTCGAATTCCAAAACGAAATGCCAAGCATTTTCCTTGTTTTTTTTATTCAAAAAATAAAATCGGCACACAAAATCAAAATGGCAAAAATTTAAAATAAGAGAATAAGTATCCAAAAGTTGAAGCCGAAAACGAAGTTTTCAATCATTGGTTTCAAGGATTAAAACCTAGAATCGTAATATACGCTTATTAAGAAAATAAATACAAATCGAAACCACAAAATCAAAATGGCAAAGTTTAAAATAAGAAAATAAGTATGCAAAAGTTGAAGCCCAACTCAAACATTGGTCTCAAGGATTTAAACCAAGAATCGTAATATCCGCTTATTAAGAAAATAATTCAAATCGAAATCACAAAATTAAAGAGGCAGACTTAAAAAAATGCAGAAGTCGAAGTCCAAAACGAAATCCCAAGCATTTTCCTTGTTTTTTTTATTCAAAAAATAAAACCGGCACCACAAAATCAAAATGGCAAAAAGTTGAAGCCCAAAACGAAGTTTTTAAGCGTTGGTCTCAAGATTTAAAACCAAGAATCGTAATATGCGCTTATAAAGAAAATAAATACAAATCAAAACCACAAAATTAAAGAGGCAGACTTAAAAAAATGCAGAAGTCGAAGTCCAAAACGAAATCCCAAGCATTTTCCTTGTTTTTTTTTATTCAAAAAATACAATCGGCACCACAAAATCAAAATGGCGAAATTTAAAATAAGAAAATAGGTATCCAAAAGTTGAATCCCAAAACGAAGTTTTCAAGCGTTGCTCTCAAGAATTAAAACCAAGAATCGTATAATGCGCTTATTAAGAAAAAAAAATACAAATCAAAATCACAAAATTAAAAAGGCAGACTTAAAAAATGCAGAAGTCGAAGTCCAAAACGAAATCCCAAGCATTTTCCTTGTTTTTTTTTATTCAAAAAATAAAATCGGCCCCACAAAATCAAAATGGCAAAATTTAAAATAAGAAAATAAGTATCCAAAAGTTGAAAGTTATGCGCTTATTAAGAAAATAAATACAAATCGAAACCACAAAATTAACGAGCCACACTTAAAAAAATGCAGAAGTCGAAGTCCAAAACGAAATATCAAGCATTTTCCTTGTTTTTTTTATTCAAAAAATAAATCGGCACCACAAAATCAAAATGGCAAAAAGTTGAAGCCCAAAACGAAGTTTTCAAGCGTTGGTCTCAAGAATTAAAACCAAGAATCGTAATATGCGCTTATTAAGAAAAAAATACAAATCAAAACCATAAAATTAAAGAGGCAGACTTAAAAAACAGGAAGAAGTTGAAGTCCAAAACGAAATCCCAAGAATTTTCCTTTTTTTTTTATTCAAAAAATAAAATCGGCACACAAAATCAAAATGGCAAAATTTAAAATAAGAAAATAAGTATCCAAAAGTTGAAGCCCAAATCGAAGTTTTCAAGCATTGGTCTCAAGGATTACAACCAAGAATCGTAATATCCGCTTATTAAGAAAATAAATACAAATCGAAACCACAAAATCAAAATGCCAAAATTTAAAATAAGAAAATAAGTATCCAAAAGTTGAAGCCCAAAACGAAGTTTTCAAGCACTGGTCCTAAGGATTAAAACCAAGAATCGTAATATCCGCTTATTAAGAAAATAAATACAAATCGAAACCACAAAATTAAAGAAGCAGACTTAAAAAAATGCAGTAGTCGAATTCCAAAACGAAATCCCAAGCATTTTCCTTGTTTTTTTATTCAAAAAATGAAATCGAAACCACAAAATCAAAATGGCAAAGTTTAAAATAAGAAAATAAGTATCCAAAAGTTGAAGCCCAAAACGAAGTTTTCAAGCATTGGTCTCAAGGATTTAAACCAAGAATCGTAATATCCGCTTATTAAGAAAATAAATACAAATCAAAACCACAAAATTAAAGAGGCAGACTTAAAAAAATGCAGAAGTCGAAGTCCAAAACGAAATCCCAAGCATTTTCCTTGTTTTTTTTATTCAAAAAATAAAATCGGCACACAAAATCAAAATGGCAAAAAGTTGAAGCCCAAAACGAAGTTTTCAAGCGTTGGTCTCAAGATTTAAAACCAAGAATCGTAATATGCGCTTATAAAGAAAATAAATACAAATCAAAACCACAATATTAAAGAGGCAGACTTAAAAAAATGCAGAAGTCGAAGTCCAAAACGAAATCCCAAGCATTTTCCTTGTTTTTTTTTATTCAAAAAATAAAATCGGTACCACAAAATCAAAATGGCGAAATTTAAATAAGTATCCAAAAGTTGAAAGTTATGCGCTTATTAAGAAAATAAATACAAATCGAAACCACAAAATTAACGAGCCACACTTAAAAAAATGCAGAAGTCAAAGTCCAAAACGAAATCCCAAGCATTTTGCTTGTTTTTTTTTATTCAAAAAATAAAATCGGTACCACAAAATCAAAATGACGAAATTTAAAATAAGAAAATAAGTATCCAAAAGTTGAAGCCCAAAACGAAATTTTCAAGCGTTGGTCTCAAGAATTAAAACCAAGAATCGTATAATGCGCTTATTAAGAAAAAAAATACAAATCAAAATCACAAAATTAAAGAGGCAGACTTAAAAAAAAGGAAAAAGTCGAAGTCCAAAACGAAATCCCAAGAATTTTCCTTTTTTTTTTATTCAAATAATAAAATCGGCACACAAAATCAAAATGGTAAAATTTCAAATAAGAAAATAAGTATCCAAAAGTTGAAGCCCAAAACGAAGTTTTCAAGCATTGGTCTCAAGGATTTAAACCAAGAATCGGAATATCCGCTTATTAAGAAAATAATTCAAATCGAAATCACAAAATTAAAGAGGCAGACTTAAAAAAATGCAGAAGTCGAAGTCCAAAACGAAATCCCAAGAATTTTCCTTGTTTTTTTTATTCAAAAAATAAAATCGGCACCACAAAATCAAAATGGCAAAAAGTTGAAGCCCAAAACGAAGTTTTCAAGCATTGGTCTCGAGGTTTAAAACCAAGAATCGTAATATGCGCTTATAAAGAAAATAAATACAAATCAAAACCACAAAATTAAAGAGGCAGACTTAAAAATATGCAGAAGTCGAAGTCCAAAACAAAATCCCAAGCATTTTCCCTGTTTTTTTTTATTCAAAAAATAAAATCGGCCCCACAAAATCAAAATGACGAAATTTAAAATAAGAAAATAAGTATCCAAAAGTTGAAAGTTATGCGCTTATTAAGAAAATAAATACAAATCGAAACCACAAAATTAACGAGCCACACTTAAAAAAATGCAGAAGTCGAAGTCCAAAACGAATTCCCAAGCATTTCCTTGCTTTTTTTATTCAAAAAATTAAATCGGCACCACAAAATCAAAATGGCAAAAAGTTGAAGCCCAAAACGAAGTTTTCAAGCGTTGGTCTCAAGAATTAAAACCAAGAATCGTAATATGCGCTTATTAAGAAAATAAATACAAATTAAAACCACAAAATTAAAGAGGCAGTCTTAAAAAAAGGAAGAAGTTGAAGTCCAAAACGAAATCCCAAGAATATTCCTTTTTTTTTTATTCTAAAATAAAATCGGCACACAAAATCAAAATGGTAAAATTTAAAATAAGAAAATAAGTATCCAAAATTTGAAGCCCAAAACGAAGTTTTCAAGCATTGGTCTCAAGGATTTAAACCAAGAATCGGAATATCCGCTTATTAAGAAAAGAATTCAAATCGAAATCACAAAATAAAGAGGCAGACTTAAAAAAATGCAGAAGTCGAAGTCCAAAACGAAATCCCAAGCATTTTCCTTGTTTTTTTTTATTCAAAAAATAAAATCGGTACCACAAAATCAAAATGGCGAAATTTAAAATAAGAAAATAAGTATCCAAAAGTTGAAGCCCAAAACGAAGTTTTCAAGCGTTGGTCTCAAGAATTAAAACCAAGAATCGTATAATGCGCTTATTAAGAAAAAAAATACAAATCAAAATCACAAAATAAAGAGGCAGACTTAAAAAAATGCAGAAGTCGAAGTCCAAAACGAAATCCCAAGAATTTTCCTTTTTTTTTATTCAAATAATAAAATCGGCACACAAAATCAAAATGGTAAAATTTAAAATAAGAAAATAAGTATCCAAAAGTTGAAGCCCAAAACGAAGTTTTCAAGCATTGGTCTTAAGGATTTAAACCAAGAATCGGAATATCCGCTTATTAAGAAAATAATTGAAATCGAAATCACAAAATTAAAGAGGCAGACTTAAAAAAATGCAGAAGTCGAAGTCCAAAACGAAATCCCAAGCATTTTCCTTGTTTTTTTTATTCAAAAAATAAAATCGGCACCACAAAATCAAAATGGCAAAAAGTTGAAGCCCAAAACGAAGTTTTCAAGCGTTGGTCTCAAGAATTAAAACCAAGAATCGTAATATGCGCCTATTAAGAAAATAAATACAAATTAAAACCACAAAATTAAAGAGGCAGACTTAAAAAAAGGAAGAAGTTGAAGTCCAAAACGAAATCTCAAGAATATTCCTTTTTTTTTTTATTAAAAAAATAAAATCGGCACACAAAATCAAAATGGTAAAATTTAAAATAAGAAAATAAGTATCCAAAAGTTGAAGCCCAAAACGAAGTTTTCAAGCATTGGTCTCAAGGATTAAAACCAAGAATCGTAATGTGCGTTAATTAAGAAAATAAATACAAATCGAAATCACAAAATCAAAATGGCAAAGTTTAAAATAAGAAAATAAGTATCCAAAAGTTGAAGCCCAAAACGAAGTTTTCAAGCATTAGTCGCAAGGATTTAAACCAAGAATCGTAATATCCGCTTATTAAGAAAATAATTTAAATCGAAATCACAAAATTAAAGAGGCAGACTTAAAAAAATGCAGAAGTCGAAGTCCAAAACGAAATCCCAAGCATTTTCCTTGTTTTTTTTATTCAAAAAATAAAATCGGCACCACAAAATCAAAATGGCAAAAAGTTGAAGTCCAAAACGAAGTTTTCAAGCGTTGGTCTCAAGATTTAAAACCAAGAATCGTAATATGCGCTTATAAAGAAAATAAATACAAATCAAAACCACAAAATTAAAGAGGCAGACTTAAAAAAATGCAGAAGTCGAAGTCCAAAACGAAATCCCAAGCATTTTCCTTGTTTTTTTTTTATTCAAAAAATAAAATCGGCACCACAAAATCAAAATGGCGAAATTTAAAATAAGAAAATAAGTATCCAAAAGTTGAAGCCCAAAACTAAGTTTTCAAGCGTTGGTTTCAAGAATTAAAACCAAGAATCGTATAATGCGCTTATTAAGAAAAAAAATACAAATCAAAATCACAAAACTAAAGAGGCAGACTTAAAAAAAAGGAAAAAGTCGAAGTCCAAAACGAAATCCCAAGAATTTTCCTTTTTTTTTATTCAAATAATAAAATCGGCACACAAAATCAAAATGGTAAAATTTAAAATAAGAAAATAAGTATCCAAAAGTTGAAGCCCAAAACGAAGTTTTCAAGCATTGGTCTCAAGGATTTAAACCAAGAATCGTAATATCCGCTTATTAAGAAAATAATTCAAATCGAAATCACAAAATTAAGGAGGCAGACTTAAAAAAACGCAGAAGTCGAAGTCCAAAACGAAATCCCAAGCATTTTCCTTGTTTTTTTTATTCAAAAAATAAAATCGGCACCACAAAATCAAAATGGCGAAATTTAAAATAAGAAAATAAGTATCCAAAAGTTGAAAGTTATGCGCTTATTAAGAAAATAAATACAAATCGAAACCACAAAATTAACGAGCCACACTTAAAAAAATGCAGAAGTCGAAGTCCAAAACGAAATCCCAAGCACTTTCCTTGTTTTTTTTATTCAAAAAATTAAATCGGCACCACAAAATCAAAATGGCAAAAAGTTGAAGCCCAAAACGAAGTTTTCAAGCGTTGGTCTCAAGAATTAAAACCAAGAATCGTAATATGCGCTTATTAAGAAAAAAATACAAATTAAAACCACAAAATTAAAGAGGCAGACTTAAAAAAAGGAAGAAGTTGAAGTCCAAAACGAAATCCCAAGAATATTCCTTTTTTTTTTATTCAAAAAATAAAATCAGAACCACAAAATCAAAATGGCAAAATTTATAATATATGAAAATAAGTATCCAAAAGTTGAAGCCCAAAACGAAGTTTTCAAGCGTTGGTCTCAAGAATTAAAACCATTAATCGTAATATGCATTTATTAAGAAAATAAATACAAATCGAAACCACAAAATTAAAGAGGCAGACTTCAAAAAAAGGAAAAAGTCGAAGTCCAAAACGAAACCCCAAGAATTTTCCTTTTTTTTTATTCAAATAATAAAATCGGCACACAAAATCAAAATGGCAAAATTTAAAATAAGAAAATAAGTATCCAAAAGTTGAAGCCCAAAACGAAGTTTTCAAGCATTGGTCTCGAGGTTTAAAACCAAGAATCGTAATATCCGCTTATTAAGAAAATAAATACAAATCGAAACCACAAAATCAAAATGGCAAAATTTAAAATATGAAAATAAGGATCCAAAAGTTGAAGTCCAAAACGAAGTTTTCAAGCATTGGTCTCAAGGATTAAAACCAAGAATCGTAATATGCGCTTATTAAGAAAATAAATACAAATCGAAACCACAAAATTAAAGAGGCAGACTTAAAAAAATGCAGAAGTCGAAGTCCAAAACGAAATCCCAAGCATTTTCCTTGTTTTTTTTATTCAAAAAATAAAATCAGAACCACAAAATCAAAATGGCAAAATTTAAAATATATGAAAATAAATATCCAAAAGTTGAAGCCCAAAACGAAGTTTTCAAACGTTGTTCTCAAGAATTAAAACCATTAATCGTAATATGCATTTATTAAGAAAATAAATGCAAATCGAAACCACAAAATTAAAGAGGCGGACTTAAAAAAATGCAGAAGTCGAAGGTCAAAACGAAATTTTTTTATTCAAAAAACAAGTGAGAAAAGTGATCTTCGGCTTGCCGAAGATGGTATACCCTTGAAAACAAAAAAGTTTTCCATACAAAGCCTTGTTTTCATATCGGTCATTGGTATAACAGCTATATGATATAGTAGTCCGATCCGGACCAAACTTTCACAAATCGTGTATGGCTATGTCAAATAAATAAATGTTAAATTCGGTTGCAATAGCTTGGAAAACAAAAAAATTTCCCATACAAAGACGTGTTTTCATATCGGTCGTTTGTATGGCAGCTATATGATATAGTGGTCCGATCCGACCGATTCTTAAACTTGATCTGCGTGCAACAAAAATAATGATCTGGTAAAAATTTCAAAACGCTAGCTTTAAAACTACTGTCTATTTTTTGCATAGAAACAGACGGACAGACGGACACGGCTATATCGACTTGGCTGTTGATGCTGATCAAGAATATATATACTTTGTGGGGTCGGAGATGCTTCCTTTAATGCGTTACACATTTCTGGACAAAATTATAATACCCTTTTTCAAGGGTATAATAAAATCAGCACCACAAAATTAAAATGGCAAAATTTAAAATATATGAAAATAAGTATCCAAAAGTTAAAGCCCTTAACGAAGTTTTCATGCATTGGTCTCAAGGATTAAAACCATGAATCGTAATAAGCGCTTATTAAGAAAATAATACAAATAGAAACCACAAAATTAAAGAAGCAGACATAAAAAAATGCAGAAGTCGAAGTCCAAAACGAAATCCCAATCATTTTCCATGTTTTTTTTATTCACAAAATAAAATCGGCACCACAAAATCAAAATGGCAAAAACTTGAAGCCTAAAACGAAGTTTTCAAGCGTTGGTCTCAAGATTTAAAACCAAGAATCGTAATATGCGCTTATAAAGAAAATAAATACAAATCAAAACCACAAAATTAAAGAGGCAGACTTAAAAAAATGCAGAAGTCGAAGTCCAAAACGAAATTCCAAGCATTTTCCTTGTTTTCTTTTATTCAAAAAATAAAATTGGCACACAAAATCAAAATGGCGAAATTTAAAATAAGAAAATAAGTATCCAAAAGTTGAAAGTTATGCGCTTATTAAGAAAATAAATACAAATCGAAACCACAAAATTAACGAGCCACACTTAAAAAAATGCAGAAGTCAAAGTCCAAAACGAACTCCCAAGCATTTTCCTTGTTATTTTTATTCAAAAAATAAATCGGCACCAAAAAATCAAAATGGCAAAAAGTTGAAGCCCAAAACGAAGATTTCAAGCGTTGGTCTCAAGAATTAAAACCAAGAATCGTAATATGCGCTTATTAAGAAAAAAAATACAAATCAAAACAACAAAATTAAAGAGGCAGACTTAAAAAAAAGGAAGAAGTCGAAGTCCAAAACGAAATCGCAAGAATTTTCCTTTTTTTTATTATGCAAATAATAAAATCGGCACACAAAATCAAAATGGCAAAATTTAAAATATATGAAAATAAGTATCCAAAAGTTGAAGCCCTTAACGAAGTTTTCATGCTTTGGTCTCAAGAACTCAACCATTAATCGTAATATGCATTTATTAAGAAAATAAATACAAATCTAAACCACAAAATTAAAGAGGCAGACTTAAAAAAATGCAGAAGAAAATAAGTATCCAAAAGTTGAAGCCCAAAACGAAGTTTTCAAGCATTGGTCTCAAGGATTAAAACCAAGAATCGTAATATCCGCTTATTAAGAAAATAAATACAAATCGAAACCACAAAATCAAAATGCCAAAATTTAAAATAAGAAAATAAGTATCCAAAAGTTGAAGCCCAAAACGAAGTTTTCAAGCATTGGTCTCAAGGATTAAAACCAAGAATCGTAATATGCGTTAATTAAGAAAATAAATACAAATCAAAACCACAAAATTAAAGAGGCAGACTTAAAAAAATGCAGAAGTCGAAGTCCAAAACGAAATCCCAAGCATTTTCCTTGTTTTCTTTTATTCAAAAAATAAAATCGGCACCACAAAATCAAAATGGCGAAATTTAAAATAAGAAAATAAGTATCCAAAAGTTGAAAGTATATGCGCTTATTAAGAAAATAAATACAAATCGAAACCACAAAATTAACGAGCCACACTTAAAAAAATGCAGAAGTCAAAGTCCAAAACGAAATCCCAAGCATTTTCCTCGTTTTTTTTTGTATTCAAAAAATAAAATCAGAACCACAAAATTAAAATGTTAAAATTTAAAAATAAAAAATTAATACAAATCGAAACCACAAAATCAAAATTGCAAAATTTAAAATGGGAAAAAATCTGGCCAAAAGTTGAAGCCCAAAACGAAGTTTTCAAGCATTGGTCTCAAGGATTAAAACCAAGAATCGTAATATGCGTTAATTAAGAAAATAAATACAAATCGAAACCACAAAATCAAAATGGCGAAATTTAAAAAAAGAAGAAAACTGGCCAAAAGTTGAAGCCCAAAACGATGTTTTCAAGCATTGGTCTCAAGGATTAAAACCAAGAATCGTAATATCCGCTTATTAAGAAAATAAAAACAAATCAAAACCACAAAATCAAAATGGCAAAATTTAAAATAAGAAAATAAGTATCCAAAAGTTGAACCCCAAAACGATATTTTCAAGCGTTGGTCTTAAGATTTGAAACCAAGAATCGCAATATGCGCTTATAAAGAAAATAAATACAAATCAAAATCACAAAATTAAAGAGGCAGACTTAAAAAAATGCAGAAGTCGAAGTCCAAAACGAAATCCCAAGCATTTTCCTTGTTTTTTTTATTCAAAAAATAAAATCCGCACCACAAAATCAAAACGGCAAAAAAAAAAAAACAAAGTTGAAGCCCAAAACGAAGTTTTCAAGCGTTGGTCTCAAGATTTAAAACCAAGAATAGTAATATGCGCTTATAAAGAAAATAAATACAAATCAAAACCACAAAATTAAAGAGGCAGACATAAAAAAATGCAGAAGTCGAAGTCCAAAACGAAATCCCAATCATTTTCCTTTTTTTTTTATTCAAAAAATAAAATTGGCACACAAAATCAAAATGGCAAAATTTAAAATAAGAAAATAAGTATCCAAAACTTGAAAGTTATGCGCTTATTAAGAAAATAAATACAAATCAAAACCACAAAATTAAAGAGGCAGACTTAAAAAAATGCAGAAGTCGAAGTCAAAAACGAAATCCCAAGCATTTTCCTTGTTTTTTTTATTAAAAAAATAAATCGGCACCACAAAATCAAAATGGCAAAAAAAAACAAAGTTGAAGCCCAAAACGAAGTTTTCAACCGTTGGTCTCAAGATTTAAAACCAAGAATCGTAATATGCGCTTATAAAGAAAATAAATACAAATCAAAACCACAAAATTAAAGTTGGCAGACTTAAAAAAATGCAGAAGTCGAAGTCCAAAACGAAATCCCAAGCATTTTCCTTTTATTTTTTTTATTCAAAAAATAAAATCGGCACACAAAATCAAAATGGCAAAATTTAAAATATGAAAATAGGTTTCCAAAAGTTGAAGCCCAAAACGAAGGTTTCAAGCATTGGTCTAAAGGATTAAAACCAAGAATCGTAATATCCGCTTATTAAGAAAATAAATACAAATCGAAACCACAAAATCAAAATGGCAAAATTTAAAATAAGAAAATAAGTATCCAAAAGTTGAAAGTTATGCGCTTATTAAGAAAATAAATACAAATCAAAACCACAAAATTAAAGAGGCAGACTTAAAAAAATGCAGAAGTCGAAGTCCAAAACGAAATCCCAAGCATTTTCCTTGTTTTTTTTTATTCAAAAAATAAAATCAGAACCACAAAATCAAAATGGCGAAATTTAAAATAAGAAAATAAGTATCCAAAAGTTAAAGTTATGCGCATATTAAGAAAATAAATACAAATCGAAACCACAAAATTAAAGAGCCACACCTAAAAAAATGCACAAGTCGAAGTCCAAAACGAAATCCCAAGCATTTTCCTTGTTTTTTTTATTCAAAAAATAAAATCAGCACCACAAAATCAAAATGGCAAAATAAATAAAAAAATAAATATCCATAAGTTGAAGCCCAAAACGAAGTTTTCAAGCGTTGGTCTCAAGAATTAAAACCAAGAATCGTAATATGCGCTTATTAAGAAAAAAAATACAAATTAAAACCACAAAATTAAAGAGGCAGACTTAAAAAAAGGAAGAAGTTGAAGTCCAAAACGAAATCCCAAGAATTTTCCTTTTTTTTTATTCAAAAAATAAAATCGGCACACAAAATCAAAATGGCAAAATTTAAAATAAGAAAATAAGTATCCAAAAGTTGAAGCCCAAAACGAAGTTTTCAAGCATTGGTCTCAAGTATTAAAACCATGAATCGTAATATCCGCTTATTAAGAAAATAAATACAAATCGAAACCACAAAATTAAAGAAGCAGACTTAAAAAAATGAAGATGTCGAAGTCCAAAACGAAATGCCAAGCATTTTCCTTGTTTTTTTATTCAAAAAATTAAATCGGCACATTAAATCAAAATGGCAAAAATTTAAAATAAGAAAATAAGTATCCAAAAGTTGAAGCCGAAAACGAAGTTTTCAATCATTGGTCTCAAGGATTAAAACCTAGAATCGTAATATGCGCTTATTAAGAAAATAAATACAAATCGAAACCACAAAATTAAATAGGCAGACTTATAAAAATGTAGAAGTCGAAGTCCAAAACGAAATCCAATGAAAATTCCTTTTCTTTTTTATTCAAAAAATAAAATCGGCACACAAAATCAAAATGGTAAAATTTAAAATAAGAAAATAGGTATCCAAAAGTTGAAGCCCAAAACGAAGTTTTCAAGCATTGGTCTCAAGAATTAAAACCAAGAATCGTAATATCCGCTTATTATGAAAATAAATACAAATCGAAACCACAAAATCAAAATGGCAAAATTTAAAATAAGAAAACAAGTATCCAAAAGTTGAAGCCCAAAACGATATTTTCAAGCGTTGGTCTTAAAAATTAAAACCAAGAATCGTAATATGCGCTAATTAAGAAAAAAATACAAATCAAAACCACAAAATTAAAGAGGCAGACTTAAAAAATAAGGAAAAAGTCGAAGTCCAAAACGAAATCCCAAGCATTTTCCTTTTTTTTTTTAATCAAATAATAAAATCGGCACACAACAGCACAAAAAAAAGCACACAAAATGGAAAAATTTAAAATAAGAAAAAATCTGGCTAAAAGTTGAAGCCCAAAACGAAGTTTTCAAGTAGTGGTCTCAAGGATTAAAACCAAAAATCGTAATATGCGTTAATTAAGAAAATAAATACAAATCGAAACCACAAAATTAAAGAGGAAGACTTAAAAAAATGCAGAAGTCGAAGTCCAAAACGAAATCCCAAGCATTTTCCTTGTTATTTTTTAATTAAAAAAATAAAATCGGCACACAAAATCAAAATGGCAAAATTTAAAAAAAAAGAGAAAACAGGCCAAAAGTTGAATCCCAAAACGAACTTTTCTAGCATTGGTCTCAAGGATTTAAACCAAGAATCGTAATATGCGCTTATTAAGAAAATAAATACAAATCAAAACCACAAAATTAAAGAGGCAGACTTAAAAAAATGCAGAGGTCGAAGTCCAAACCGAAATCCCAAGCATTTTCCTCGTATTTTTTTTATTATTCAAAAAATAAAATCAGAACCACAAAATTAAAATGGCAAAATTTAAAAATAAAAAAATAAATACAAATCGAAACCACAAAATCAAAATTGCAAAATTTAAAATAACAAAAAATCTGGCCAAAAGTTGAAGCCCAAAACGCAGTTTTCAAGCATTGGTCTCAAGGATTAAAACCAAGAATCGTAATATGCGCTTATTAAGAAAAAAAATACAAATCGAAACCACAAAATCAAAATGGCAAAATTTAAAATAAGAAAATAAGTATCCAAAAGTTGAAGCCCAAAACGATATTTTCAAGCGTTGGTCTTAAAAATAAAAACCAAGAATCGTAATATGCGCTAATTAAGAAAAAAATACAAATCAAAACCACAAAATTAAAGAGGCAGACTTAAAAAAATGCAGAAGTCGAAGTCCAAACCGAAATCCCAAGCATTTTCCTCGTATTTTTTTCTTATTCAAAAAATAAAATCAGAACCACAAAATTAAAATGGCAAAATTTAAAAATAAAAAAATAAATACAAGTCGAAACCACAAAATCAAAATTGCAAAATTTAAAATAACAAAAAATCTGGCCAAAAGTTGAAGCCCAAAACGCAGTTTTCAAGCATTGGTCTCAAGGATTAAAACCAAGAATCGTAATATGCGCTTATTAAGAAAATAAATACAAATCAAAACCACAAAATTAAAGAGGCAGACTTAAAAAAAAGGAAAAAATCGAAGTCCAAAACGAAATGCCAAGCATTTTCCTTGTTTTTTTTTATTCAAAAAAATAAAATCGGCACCACAAAATCAAAATGCCGAAATTTAAAATAAGAAAATAAGTATCCAAAAGTTGAAACCAAAACGAAATTTCAACATGTCTCAAAGAATAAAACCAAGAATCGTAATATGCGCTTATTAAGAAAATAAATACAAATCGAAACCACAAAATTAACGAGCCACACTTAAAAAATGCAGAAGTCGAAGTCCAAAACGAAATCCCAAGAATTTTCCCTGTTTTTTTTATTCAAAAAATAAAATCGGCACCACAAAATCAAAATGGCAAAAAAAAAGTTGAAGCCCAAAACGAAGTTTTCAAGCGTTGGTCTCAAGATTTAAAACCAAGAATCGTAATATGCGCTTATACAGAAAATAAATACAAATCAAAACCACAAAATTAAAGAGGCAGACTTAAAAAAATGCCGAAGTCGAAGTACAAAACGAAATCCCAAGCATTTTCCTTGTTTTTTTTATTCAAAAAATAAATCGGCACAACAAAATAAACATGGCAAAAAGTTGAAGCCCAAAACGAAGTTTTCAAGCGTTGGTCTCAAGAATTAAAACCAAGAATCGTAATATGCGCTTATTAAGAAAATAAATACAAATCAAAACCACAAAATTAAAGAGGCAGATTTCAAAAAAAGGAAAAAGTTGAAGTCCAAAACGAAATCCCAAGAATTTTCCTTTTTTTTTATTCAAAAAATAAAATCGGAACACAAAATCAAAATGGCAAAATTTAAAATAAGAAAATAGGTATCCAAAGGTTGAAGCCCAAAACGATATTTTTAAGCGTTGGTCTCAAAAATTAAAACCAAGAATCGTAATATGCGCTAATTAAGAAAAAAATACAAATCAAAACCACAAAATTAAAGAGGCAGACTTAAAAAAAAGGAAAAAGTCGAAGTCCAAAACGAAATCCCAAGCATTTTCCTTTTTTTTTTTTAATCAAATAATAAAATCGGCACACAAAAGCACAAAAAAATGCACACAAAATGGAAAAATTTAAAATAAGAAAAAATCTGGCTAATAGTTGAAGCCCAAAACGAAGTTTTCAAGCAGTGGTCTCAAGGATTAAAACGAAGAATCGTAATAATCGCAAAACGAAATCCAAAGCATTTTCCTTGTTTTTTTTATTCAAAAAATAAATCGGCACCACAAAATAAAAATGGCAAAAAGTTGAAGCCCAAAACGAAGTTTTCAAGCATTGGTCTCAAGTATTAAAACCAAGAATCGTAATATCCGCTTATTAAAAAAATAAATACAAATCGAAACCACAAAATCAAAATGCCAAAATTTAAAATAAGAAAATAAGTATCCAAAAGTTGAAGCCGAAAACGAAGTTTTCAAGCATTAGTCTCAAGGATTAAAACCTAGAATCGTAATATACGCTTATTAAGAAAATAATACAAATAGAAACCACAAAATTAAAGAGGCAGACTTAAAAATATGCAGAAGTGGAAGTCCAAAACGATATCCCAAGCATTTTCCCAGTTATTTTTTATTAAAAAAAATAAAATCGGCACAACAAAATTAAAATGGCAAAGTTTAAAATAAGAAAATAAGTATCCGAAAGTTGAAGCCCAAAACGAAGTTTTCAAGCGTTGGTCACAAGAATCAAAACCATTAATCGTAATATGCATTTATTAAGAAAATAAATACAAATTGAAATCACAAAATTAAAGAGGCAGACTTAAAAAAATGCAGAAGTTGAAGTCCAAAACGAAATCCCAAGAATTTTCGTTTTTTTTTTTATTCAAAAAATAAAATCAGCACCACAAAATCAAAATGGCAAAATTAAAAAAAAAAAATACCAAAAGTTGAAGCCCAAAACGAAGTTTTCAAGCGTTGGTCTCAAGATTTAAAACCAAGAATCGTAATATGCGCTTATAAAGAAAATAAATACAAATCAAAACCACAAAATTAAAGAGGCAGACTTAAAAAAATGCAGAAGTCGAAGTCCAAAACGAAATCCCAAGCATTTTCCTTGTTTTTTTTTATTCAAAAAATAAAATCGGCACCACAAAATCAAAATGGCGAAATTTAAAATAAGAAAATAAGTATCCAAAAGTTGAAACAAAATTTACTTCAATAAAACCAAGAATCGTTATGCGCTTATTAAGAAAATAAATACAAATCGAAACCGCAAAATTAACGAGCCACGCTTAAAAAAATGCAGAAATCGAAGTCCAAAACGAAATCCCAAGCATTTCCCTCGTTTTTTTTTTTTATTCAAAAAATAAAATCAGAACCACAAAATTAAAATGGTAAAATTTAAAATAAGAAAATAAGTATTTAAAAGTTGAAACCCAAAACGAAGTTTTCATGAAATGGTCTCAAGGATTAAAACCAAGAATCGTTATATGCGTTAATAAAGAAAATAAATACAAATCGAAACCACAAATTTAAAGAGGCAGACTTAAAAAAATGCAGAAGTCGAAGTCCAAAACGAAATCCCAAGCATTTTCCTTGTAATTTTTTATTCAAAAAATAAAATCAGAACCACAAAATTAAAATGGCAAAGTTTAAAATAAGAAAATAAGTATTCAAAAGTTAAAGCCCAAAACGAAGTTTTCAAGCATTGGTCTCAAGAATTAAAACCTAGAACCGTAATATGCATTTATTAATCAAATAAATACAAATCGAAATAACAAACTTAAAGAGGCAGACTTAAAAAAATGCAGAAGTTGAAGTCCAAAACGAAATCCCAAAAATTTTCCTTTTTTTTTATTTAAAAAATAAAATCGGTACACAAAATCAAAATGGCAAAATTTAAAATTAGAAAAAAGTATCCAAAAGTTGAAGCCCAAAACGAAGTTTTTAAGCATTGGTCTCAAGGATTAAAACCAAGAATCGTAATATCCGCTTATTAAGAAAATTAATACAAATCGAAACCACAAAATTAAAGAAGCAGACTTAAAAAAATGCAGAAGTCAAAGTCCAAAACGAAATCCCAAGCATTTTCCTTGTTATTTTTTAATTAAAAAAATAAAATGGGCACACAAAATCAAAATGGCAAAATTTAAAAAAAGAAAAAAACTGGCCAAAGTTGAAGCCCAAAACGAACTTTTCAAGCATTGGTCTCAAGGATTAAAACCAAGAATCGTAATATGCGCTTATTAAGAAAATAAATACAAATCGAACCCACAAATTTAAAGAGGCAGACTTAAAAAAATGCAGAAGTTGAAGTCCAAAACGAAATCCCAAGCATTTTCGTTGTTATTTTTTATTCAAAAAATAAAATCAGAACCACAAAGTTAAAATGGCAAAGTTTAAAATAAGAAAATAAGTATTCAAAAGTTGAAGCCCAAAACGAAGTTTTCAAGCATTGGTCTCAAGAATTAAAACATAGAATCGTAATATGCATTTATTAAGAAAATAAATACAAATCGAACCCACAAATTTAGAGAGGCAGACTTAAAAAAATGCAGAAGTTGAAGTCCAAAACGAAATCCCAAGCATTTTCCTTTTTTTTTTTATTCAAAAAATAAAATCGGAACCACAAAATCAAAATGGCAAAATTTTAAAAAAAAAAAAAAATATCCAAAAGTTGAAGCCCAAAACGAAGTTTTCAAGCGTTGGTCTCAAGATTTAAAACCAAGAATCGTAATATGCGCTTATAAAGAAAATAAATACAAATCAAAACCACAAAATTAAAGAGGCAGACTTAAAAAAATGCAGAAGTCGAAGTCCAAAACGAAATCCCAAGCATTTTCCTTGTTTTTTTTTATTCAAAAAATAAAATCGGCACCACAAAATCAAAATGGCGAAATTTAAAATAAGAAAATAAGTATCCAAAAGTTGAAAAATTTCAATTCATAAACCAAGAATCGTATATGCGCTTATTAAGAAAATAAATACAAATCGAAACTGCAAAATTAAAGAGCCACGCTTAAAAAAATGCAGAAATCGAAGTCCAAAACGAAATCCCAAGCATTTCCCTTGTTTTTTTTTTTATTCAAAAAATAAAATCAGAACCACAAAATCAAAATGGCAAAATTTAAAATAAGAAAATAAGTATCTAAAAGTTGAAGCCCAAAACGAAGTTTTCAAGCAATGGTCTCAAGGATTAAAACCAAGAATCGTTATATGCGTTAATAAAGAAAATAAATACAAATCGAAACCACAAATTTAAAGAGGCCGACCTAAAAAAATGCAGAAGTCGAAGTCCAAAACGAAATCCCAAGCATATTTCTTGTTATTTTTTATTCAAAAAATAAAATCAGAACCACAAAATTAAAATGGCAAAGTTTAAAATAAGAAAATAAGTATTCAAAAGTCAAAGCCCAAAACGAAGTTTTCAAGCATTGGTCTCAAGAATTAAAACCTAGAATCGTAATATGCATTTATGAATCAAATAAATACAAATCGAAATAACAAACTTAAAGAGGCAGACTTAAAAAATTGCAGAAGTCGAAGTCCAAAACGAAATCCCAAGCATTTTCCTCATTTTTTTTTTTATTCAAAAAATAAAATCAGAAACCACAAAATTAAAATGGCAAAGTTTAAAATAAGAAAATAAGTATTCAAAAGTTGAAGCCCAAAACGAAGTTTTCAAGCATTGGTCTCAAGAATTAAAACCTAGAATCGTAATATGCATTTATTAAGAAAATAAATACAAATCGAACCCACAAATTTAAAGAGGCAGACTTAAAAAAATGCAGAAGTTGAAGTCCAAAACGAAATCCCAAGAATTTTCCTTTTTTTTTTTATTCAAAAAATAAAATCGGCACACAAAATCAAAATGGCAAAATTAAAAAAAAAAAAAAAATATCCAAAAGTTGAAGCCCAAAACGAAGTTTTCAAGCGTTGGTCTCAAGATTTAAAACCAAGAATCGTAATATGCGCTTATTAAGAAAATAAATACAAATCAAAACCACAAAATTAACGAGGCAGACTTAAAAAAATGTATAAGTTGAAGTCCAAATCAAAATTCCAAGCATTTTCCTTGTTTTTTTTTATTCAAAAAATAAAATCGGCACCACAAAATCAAAATGGCGAAATTTAAAATAAGAAAATAAGTATCCAAAAGTTGAAAAAGTATATGCGCTTATTAAGAAAATAAATACAAATCGAAACCGCAAAATTAACGAGCCAGGCTTAAAAAAATGCAGAAATCGAAGTCCAAAACGAAATCCCAAGCATTTCCCTCGTTTTTTTTTTTTTATTCAAAAAATAAAATCAGAACCACAAAATTAAAATGGCAAAGTTTAAAATAAGAAAATAAGTATTCAAAAGTTGAAGCCCAAAACGAAGTTTTCAAGCATTGGTCTCAAGGATTAAAACCTAGAATCGTAATATGCATTTATTAAGAAAATAAATACAAATCGAACCCACAAATTTAAAGAGGCAGACTTAAAAAAATGCAGAAGTTGAAGTCCAAAACGAAATCCCAAGCATTTTCGTTGTTATTTTTTATTCAAAAAATAAAATCAGAGCCACAAAGTTAAAATGGCAAAGTTTAAAATAAGAAAATAAGTATTCAAAAGTTGAAGCCCAAAACGAAGTTTTCAAGCATTGGTCTCAAGAATTAAAACCTAGAATCGTAATATGCATTTATTAAGAAAATAAATACAAATCGAACCCACAAATTTAGAGAGGCAGACTTAAAAAAATGCAGAAGTTGAAGTCCAAAACGAAATCCCAAGCATTTTCCTCATTTTTTTTTTTATTCAAAAAATAAAATTAGAACCACAAAATTAAAATGGCAAAGTTTAAAATAAGAAATTAAGTATTCAAAAGTTGAAGCCCAAAACGAAGTTTTCAAGCATTGGTCTCAAGAATTAAAACCTAGAATCGTAATATGCATTTATTAAGAAAATAATTACAAATCGAAATAACAAACTTAAAGAGGCAGACTTAAAAAAATGCAGAAGTCGAAGTCCAAAACGAAATCCCAAGCATTTTCCTCGTTTTTTTTTGTTATTCAAAAAATAAAATCAGAACCACAAAGTTAAAATGGCAAAATTTAAAAATAAAAAACTAAATACAAATCGAAACCACAAAATCAAAATTGCAAAATTTAAAATAAGAAAAAATCTGGCCAAAAGTTGAAGCCCAAAACGAAGTTTTCAAGCATTGGTCTCAAGGATTAAAACCAAGAATCGTAATATGCGCTTATTAAGAAAATAAATACAAATCGAAACCACAAAATTAAAGAGGCAGACTTAAAAAAATGCAGAAGTCGAAGTCCAAAACGAAATCCCAAGCATTTTCCTTGTTATTTCTTAATTAAAAAAATAAAATCAGAACCACAAAATCAAAATGGCAAAGTTTAAAATAAGAAAATAAGTATCCAAAAGTTGAAGCCCAAAACGAAGGTTTTAAGTATTGGACTTAAGGATTGAAACCATGAATCGTAATATGCGCTTATTAAGAAAATAAATACAAATCGAAACCACAAAATTAAAGAGGCAGACTTAAAAAAATGCAGAAGTCGAAGTCCAAAACGAAATCCCAAGCATTTTTCTTGTTATTTTTTAATTCAAAAAATAAAATCAGCACCACAAAATCAAAATGGCAAAATTTAAAATAAGAAAATAAGTATCCAAAAGTTGAAGCCCAAAACGAAGTTTTCAAGCGTTGGTCTCAAGAATCAAAACCAAGAATCGTAATATGCGCTTATTAAGAAAATAAATACAAATTGAAATCACAAAATTAAAGAGGCAGACTTAAAAAAATGCAGAAGTCGAAGTCCAAAACGAAATCCCAAGAATTTTCCTTTTTTTTTTTTTTTTAAAATAAAATCGGTACACAAAATCAAAATGGCAAAATTTAAAATTAGAAAAAAAGTATCCAAAAGTTGAAGCCCAAAACGAAGTTTTTAAGCATTGGTCTCAAGGATTAAAACCAAGAATCGTAATATCCGCTTATTAAGAAAATAAATACAAATCGAAACCACAAAATTAAAGAAGCAGACTTAAAAAAATGCAGAAGTCGAAGTTCAAAACGAAATCCCAAGCATTTTCCTTGTTATTTTTTAATTAAAAAAATAAAATCGGCAAACAAAATCAAAATGGCAAAATTTAAAAAAAAGAAGAAAACTGGCCAAAAGTTTAATCCCAAAACGAACTTTTCAAGCATTGGCCTCAAGGATTAAAACCAAGATTCGTAATATGCGCTTATTAAGAAAATAAATACAAATCGAAATCACATTATTAAAGAGGCAGACTTAAAAAAATGCAGAAGTCGAAGTCCAAAACGAAATCCCAAGCATTTTCCTTGTTTTTTTTATTCAAAAAATAAAATCAGAACCACAAAATCAAAATGGCAAAATTTAAAATAAGAAATTAAGTAACCAAAAGTCGAAGCCCAAAACCAAGTTTTCAAGCATTGGTCTCAGGGATTAAAGCCAGGAATCGTAATATCCGCTTATTTCTTATGTTCTTACATAAATACAAATCGAAATCATAAAATTAAAGAGGCAGACTTAAAAAAATGTAGAAGTCGAAGTCCAAAACGAAATCCCAAGCATTTTCCTTGTTATTTTTAATTCAAAAAATAAAATCAGAACCACAAAATTAAAATGGCAAATTTTAAAATAAGAAAATAAGTATTCAAAAGTTGAAGCCCAAAACGAAGTTTTCAAGCATTGGTCTCAAGGATTAAAACCATGTATCGTAATATGCATTTATTAAAAAAATAAATACAAATCGAACCCACAAACTTAAAGAAGCAGACTTAAAAAAATGCAGAAGTCGAAGTCCAAAACGAAATCCCAAGCATTTTCCTCGTTTTTTTTTGGATTCAAAAAATAAAATCAGAACCACAAAATTGAAATGGCAAAGTTTAAAATAAGAAAATAAGTATTCAAAAGTTGAAGCCCAAAACGAAGTTTTTAAGCATTGGTCTCAAGGATAAAAACCATGAATCGTAATATCCGCTTATTAAGAAAATAAATACAAATTGAAATCACAAAATTAAAGAGGTACACTTAAAAAAATGCAGAAGTCGAAGTCCAAAACGAAATCCCAAGCATTTTCCTCGTTTTTTTTTTTATTCAAAAAATAAAATCAGAACCACAAAATTAAAATGGCAAAATTTAAAATAAGAAAATAAGTATCTAAAAGTTGAAACCCAAAGCGAAGTTTTCATGCAATGGTCTCAAGGATTAAAACCAAGAATCGTAATATCCGCTTATTAAGAAAATAAATACAAATCGAAATCACAAAATTAAAGAGGCAGACTTAAGAAAATGCAGAAGTCGAAGTCCAAAACGAAATCCCAAGCATTTTCCTTGTTTTTTTTTATTCAAAAAATAAAATCGGCACCACAAAATCAAAATGGCGAAATTTAAAATAAGAAAATAAGTATCCAAAAGTTGAAACCAAAACGAAGTTTTCAAGCATTGTCTCAAGGATTAAAACCAAGAATCGTTATGCGCTTATTAAGAAAATAAATACAAATCGAAACCACAAAATTAAAGAGCCACACTTAAAAAAATGCAGAAGTCGAAGTCCAAAACGAAATCCCAAGCATTTTCCTCGTTTTTTTTTTTATTCAAAAAATAAAATCAGAACCACAAAATTAAAATGGCAAAATTTAAAATAAGAAAATAAGTATCCAAAAGTTGAAACCCAAAGCGAAGTTTTCAAGCATTGGTCTCAAGGATTAAAACCAAGAATCGTAATATCCGCTTATTAAGAAAATAAATACAAATCGAAACCACAAAATTAAAGAGGCAGACTTAAGAAAATGCAGAAGTCGAAGTCCAAAACGAAATCCCAAGCATTTTCCTCGTTTTTTTTTGTTATTCAAAAAATAAAATCAGAACCACAAAGTTAAAATGGCAAAATTTAAAAATAAAAAACTAAATACAAATCGAAACCACAAAATCAAAATTGCAAAATTTAAAATAAGAAAATAAGTCTGGCCAAAAGTTGAAGCCCAAAACGAAGTTTTCAAGCATTGGTCTCAAGGATTAAAACAAAGAATCATAATATGCGTTTATTACGAAAATAAATACAAATCGAAACCACAAAATTAAAGAGGCATACTTAAAAAAATGCAGAAGTCGAAGTCCAACACGAAATCCCAAGCATTTTCCTTGTTATTTCTTAATTAAAAAAATAAAATCGGCACCACAAAATTGAAATGGCAAAGTTTAAAATAAGAAAATAAGTATCCGAAAGTTGAAGCCCAAAACGAAGTTTTCAAGCATTGGTCTCAAGGATTAAAACCATGAATCGTAATATGCGCTTATTAAGAAAATAAATACAAATCGAAACCACAAAATTAAAGAGGCAGACTTAAAAAAATGCAGAAGTCGAAGTCCAAAACGAAATCCCAAGCATTTTCCTTGTTATTTTTTAATCAAAAAATAAAATCGGCACCACAAAATCAAAATGGCAAAATTTAAAATAAGAAAATAAGTATCCAAAAGTTGAAGCCCAAAACGAAGTTTTCAAGCATTGGTCTCAAGGATTAAAACCAAGAATCGTAATATGCGTTTATTAAGAAAATAAATACAAATCGAAACCACAAAATTAAAGAGGCAGACTTAAAAAAATGCAGAAGTCGAAGTCCAAAACGAAATCCCAAGAATTTTCCTTGTTTTTTTTTTTTTAAAATAAAATCGGTACACAAAATCAAAATGGCAAAATTTAAAATTAGAAAAAAAGTATCCAAAAGTTGAAGCCCAAAACGAAGTTTTCAAGCATTGGTCTCAAGGATTAAAACCAAGAATCGTAATATCCGCTTATTAAGAAAATAAATACAAATCGAAACCACAAAATTAAAGAAGCAGACTTAAAAAAATGCAGAAGTCGAAGTCCAAAACGAAATCCCAAGCATTTTCCTTGTTATTTTTTAATTAAAAAATAAAATCGGCAAACAAAATCAAAATGGCAAAATTTAAAAAAAAGAAGAAAACTGGCCAAAAGTTGAAGCCCAAAACGAAGTTTTCAAGCATTGGCCTCAAGGATTAAAACCAAGATTCGTAATATGCGCTTATTAAGAAAATAAATACAAATCGAAATCACATTATTAAAGAGGCAGACTTAAAAAAATGCAGAAGTCGAAGTCCAAAACGAAATCCCAAGCATTTTCCTTGTTTTTTTTATTCAAAAAATAAAATCAGAACCACAAAATCAAAATGGCAAAATTTAAAATAAGAAAATAAGTATCCAAAAGTCGAAGCCCAAAACCAAGTTTTCAAGCATTGGTCTCAGGGATTAAAGCCAGGAATCGTAATATCCGCTTATTTCTTATGATCTTAAATAAATACAAATCGAAATCATAAAATTAAAGAGGCAGACTTAAAAAAATGTAGAAGTCGAAGTCCAAAACGAAATCCCAAGCATTTTCCTTGTTATTTTTAATTCAAAAAATAAAATCAGAACCACAAAATCAAAATGGCAAATTTTAAAATAAGAAAATAAGTATTCAAAAGTTGAAGCCCAAAACGAAGTTTTCAAGCATTGGTCTCAAGGATTAAAACCATGAATCGTAATATGCGTTTATTAAAAAAATAAATACAAATCGAACCCACAAACTTAAAGAAGCAGACTTAAAAAAATGCAGAAGTCGAAGTCCAAAACGAAATCCCAAGCATTTTCCTTGTTTTTTTTTGGATTCAAAAAATAAAATCAGAACCACAAAATCGAAATGGCAAAGTTTAAAATAAGAAAATAAGTATTCAAAAGTTGAAGCCCAAAACGAAGTTTTTAAGCATTGGTCTCAAGGATAAAAACCATGAATCGTAATATCCGCTTATTAAGAAAATAAATACAAATCGAAACCACAAAATTAAAGAGGTACACTTAAAAAAATGCAGAAGTCGAAGTCCAAAACGAAATCCCAAGCATTTTCCTCGTTTTTTTTTTTTATTCAAAAAATAAAATCAGAACCACAAAATTAAAATGGCAAAATTTAAAATAAGAAAATAAGTATCTAAAAGTTGAAACCCAAAGCGAAGTTTTCATGCAATGGTCTCAAGGATTAAAACCAAGAATCGTAATATCCGCTTATTAAGAAAATAAATACAAATCGAAATCACAAAATTAAAGAGGCAGACTTAAGAAAATGCAGAAGTCGAAGTCCAAAACGAAATCCCAAGCATTTTCCTTGTTTTTTTTTATTCAAAAAATAAAATCGGCACCACAAAATCAAAATGGCGAAATTTAAAATAAGAAAATAAGTATCCAAAAGTTGAAACCAAAACAATTTACTTTAGATTAAAACCAAGAATCGTTATGCGCTTATTAAGAAAATAAATACAAATCGAAACCACAAAATTAACGAGCCACACTTAAAAAAATGCAGAAGTCGAAGTCCAAAACGAAATCCCAAGCATTTTCCTCGTTTTTTTTTTATTCAAAAAATAAAATCAGAACCACAAAATCAAAATGGCAAAATTTAAAATAAGAAAATAAGTATCCAAAAGTTGAAACCCAAAGCGAAGTTTTCATGCAATGGTCTCAAGGATTAAAACCAAGAATCGTAATATCCGCTTATTAAGAAAATAAATACAAATCGAAATCACAAAATTAAAGAGGCAGACTTAAGAAAATGCAGAAGTCGAAGTCCAAAACGAAATCCCAAGCATTTTCCTTGTTTTTTTTTATTCAAAAAATAAAATCGGCACCACAAAATCAAAATAGCGAAATTTAAAATAAGAAAAAAAATTTGGCCAAAAGTTGAAGCCCAAAACGAAGTTTTCAAGCATTGGCCTCAAGGATTAAAACCAAGTATCGTAATATGCGCTTATTAAGAAAATCAATACAAATCGAAACCACAAAATTAAAGAGGCAGACTTACAAAAATGCAAAAGTCGAAGTCCAAAACGAAATCCCAAGCATTTTCCTCGTTTTTTTTTTATCCAAAAAATAAAATCAGAACCACAAAATTAAAATGGCAAAGTTTAAAATAAGAAAATAAGTATTCAAAAGTGGAAGCCCAAAACGAAGTTTTCAAGCATTGGTCTCAAGGATTAAAACCAAGAATCGTAATGTGGGCTTATTAAGAAAATAAATACAAATCGAAACCACAAAATTAAAGAGGCAGACTTAAAAAATTGCAGAAGTCGAAGTTCAAAACGAAATCCCAAGCAGTTTTCTTTTTTTTTTTATTCAAAAAATAAAATCGGCACACAAAATCAAAATGGCAAAATTTAAAATAAGAAAATAAGTATCCAAAAGTTGAAGCCCAAAACGAAGTTTTCAAGCATTGGTCTCAAGGAAAAAAAAATCTGGCCAAAAGTTGAAGCCCAAAACGAAGTTTTCAAGCATTGGTCTCAAGGATTAAAACCAAGAATCGTAATATGCGCTTATTAAGAAAATAAATACAAATCGAAACCACAAAATTAAAGAGGCAGACTTAAAAAATTGCAGAAATCGAAGTCCAAAACGAAATCCCAAGAATTTTCCTTTTTTTTTTTTATTCAAAAAATAAAATCGGCACACAAAATCAAAATGGCAAAATTTAAAATAAGAAAATAAGTAACCAAAAGTTGAAGCCCAAAACGAAGTTTTCAATCATTGGTCTCAAGGATTAAAACCAAGAATCGTAATATCTGCTTATTTCTTATGATCTTAAATAAATACAAATCGAAATCATAAAATTAAAGAGGCAGACTTAAAAAAATGCAGAAGTCGAAGTCCAAAACGAAATCCCAAGCATTTTCGTTGTTATTTTTTATTCAAAAAATAAAATCAGAACCACAAAATTAAAATGGCAAAGTTTAAAATAAGAAAATATGTAACCAAAAGTTGAAGCCCAAAACGAAGTTTTCAAGTATTGGTCTCAAGGATTAAAACCAAGAATCGTAATATGCATTTATTAAGAAAATAAATACAAATCGAAATAATAAAATTAAAGAGGCAGACTTAAAAAAATGAAGAAGTCGAAGTCCAAAACGAAATCCCAAGAATTTTTCTTTTTTTTTTTATTCAATAAATAAAATCGGCACATAAAATCAAAATGGCAAAATTTAAAATAAAACAAGTGAGAAAAGTTATCTTCGGCTTGCCGAAGATGGTATACCCTTGAAAACAAAAAGTTTTCCCTACAAAGACTTTTTTTCATATCGGTCGTTTGTATGGCAGCTATATGATATAGTGGCCCGATCCGGACCAAACTTTCACAAATTATGTATGCCTATGTCAAATGGATAAAGATTGAATTCGGTTGCAATAGCTTTGAAAACAAAAAGTTTTCCATACAAAGACTTGTTTTCATATCGGTCGTTTGTATGGCAGTTATATGATATAGCAATCTGATCCGGATTAAACTCTCACATATCATGTATGGCTATGTCAAATGGATAAATGTTGAATTCGGTTGCAATAGCTTGGAAAACAAAAAGTTTTCCATACAAAGACTTGTTTTCATATCGGTCGTTTGTATGGCAGCTATATGATATAGTGGTCCGATCCGACCGATTCTTAAACTTGATCTGCGTCCAACAAAAATAATGATCTGGTAAAAATTTCAAAACGCTAGCTTTAAAACTACTGTCTATTTTTTGCATAGAAACAGACGGACAGACGGACAGAGGGACAGACGGACAGACGGACATGGCTATATCCACTCGGCTGTTGATGCTGATCAAGAATATATATACTTTGTGGGGTCGGAGATGCTTCCTTTAATGCGTTACACATTTCTGGACAAAATTATAATACCCTTCTTCAAGGGTATAACAAGTGAGAAAAGGTATCTTCGGCTTGCCGAAGACGTTATACCCTTGAAAACAAAAGTTTTCATACAAAGACTTTTTTTCATATCGGTCGTTTGTATGGCAGCTATATGATATAGAGGTCCGATCCGGACCAAACTTTCACAAATCATGTATGTCTATGTCAAATGGATATATATTGAATTCGGTTGCAATAGCTTGGAAAACAAAAAGTTTTCCATACAAAGACTTGTTTTCATATCGGTCGTTTGTATGGCAGCTATATGATATAGTAGTCCGGTCCGACCGATTCTTAAACTTGATCTGCGTGCAATAAAAATAATGATCTGGTAAAAATTTCAAAACGCTAGCTTTAAAACTACTGTCTATTTTTTGCATAGAAACAGACGGACAGACGGACAGACGGACAGAGGGACAGACGGACAGACGGACAGACGGACAGAGGGACAGACGGACAGAGGGACAGACGGACATGGCTATATCGACTCGGCTGTTGATGCTGATCAAGAATATATATACTTTGTGGGGTCGGAGATGCTTCCTTTAATGCGTTACACATTTCTGGACAAAATTATAATACCCTTTTTCAAGGTTATAAAAATATGCAACCTAAAGTTGAAGCCCAAAACGAAGTTTTCAAGCATAGGTCTCAAGGATTAAAACCAAAAATCGTAATATGCGCTTATTAAGAAAATAAATACAAATCGAAACCACAAAATTAAAGAGGCAGACTTAAAAAAATGCAGAAGTCGAAGTCCAAAACGAAATCCCAAGCATTTTCCTTTTTTTTTTATTCAAAAAATAAAATCGGCACCACAAAATCAAAATACCGAAATTTAAAATAAGAAAATAAGTATTCAAAAGTTGAAGCCCAAAACGAAGTTTTCAAGCATTGGTCTCAAGGATTAAAACCAAGAATCGTAATGTGCGCTTAGTAAGAAAATAAATACAAATCGAAACCACAAAATTAAAGAGGCAGACTTAAAAAATTGCAGAAGTCGAAGTCCAAAACGAAATCCCAAGAATTTTCCTTTATTTTTTTATTCAAAACATAAAATCGGCACACAAAATCAAAATGGCAAAATTTAAAATAAGAAAATAAGTAACCAAAAGTTGAAGCCCAAAACGAAGTTTTCAAGCATTGGTCTCAAGGAAAAAAAATCTGGCCAAAAGTTGAAGCCCAAAACGAAGTTTTGAAGCATTGGTCTCAAGGATTAAAACCAAGAATCGTAATGTGGGCTTAGTAAGAAAATAAATACAAATCGAAACCACAAAATTAAAGAGGCAGACTTAAAAAATTGCAGAAGTCGGAGTTCAAAACGAAATCCCAAGAAGTTTTCTTTTTTTTTTTATTCAAAAAATAAAATCGGCACACAAAATCAAAATGGCAAAATTTAAAATAAGAAAATAAGTATCCAAAAGTTGAAGCCCAAAACGAAGTTTTCAAGCATTGGTCTCAAGGAAAAAAAATCTGGCCAAAAGTTGAAGCCCAAAACGAAGTTTTCAAGCATTGGTCTCAAGGATTAAAACCAAGAATCGTAATGTGCGCTTAGTAAGAAAATAAATACAAATCGAAACCACAAAATTAAAGAGGCAGACTTAAAAAATTGCAGAAATCGAAGTCCAAAACGAAATCCCAAGAATTTTCCTTTTTTTTTTTTTATTCAAAAAATAAAATCGGCACACAAAATCAAAATGGCAAAATTTAAAATAAGAAAATAAGTAACCAAAAGTTGAAGCCCAAAACGAAGTTTTCAATCATTGGTCTCAAGGATTAAAACCAAGAATCGTAATATCTGCTTATTTCTTATGTTCTTACATAAATACAAATCGAAATCATAAAATTAAAGAGGCAGACTTAAAAAAATGCAGAAGTCGAAGTCCAAAACGAAATCCCAAGCATTTTCGTTGTTATTTTTTATTCAAAAAATAAAATCAGAACCACAAAATTAAAATGGCAAAGTTTAAAATAAGAAAATATGTAACCAAAAGTTGAAGCCCAAAACGAAGTTTTCAAGTATTGGTCTCAAGGATTAAAACCAAGAATCGTAATATGCATTTATTAAGAAAATAAATACAAATCGAAATAATAAAATTAAAGAGGCAGACTTAAAAAAATGAAGAAGTCGAAGTCCAAAACGAAATCCCAAGAATTTTTCTTTTTTTTTTTATTCAATAAATAAAATCGGCACATAAAATCAAAATGGCAAAATTTAAAATAAAACAAGTGAGAAAAGTTATCTTCGGCTTGCCGAAGATGGTATACCCTTGAAAACAAAAAGTTTTCCCTACAAAGACTTTTTTTCATATCGGTCGTTTGTATGGCAGCTATATGATATAGTGACCCGATCCGGACCAAACTTTCACAAATTATGTATGCCTATGTCAAATGGATAAAGATTGAATTCGGTTGCAATAGCTTGGAAAACAAAAAAGTTTTCCATACAAAGACTTGTTTTCATATCGGTCGTTTGTATGGCAGCTATATGATATAGTGGTCCGATCCGACCGATTCTTAAACTTGATCTGCGTCCAACAAAAATAATGATCTGGTAAAAATTTCAAAACGCTAGCTTTAAAACTACTGTCTATTTTTTGCATAGAAACAGACGGACAGACGGACAGACGGACAGAGGGACAGACGGACAGACGGACATGGCTATATCCACTCGGCTGTTGATGCTGATCAAGAATATATATACTTTGTGGGGTCGGAGATGCTTCCTTTAATGCGTTACACATTTCTGGACAAAATTATAATACCCTTCTTCAAGGGTATAACAAGTGAGAAAAGGTATCTTCGGCTTGCCGAAGACGTTATACCCTTGAAAACAAAAGTTTTCATACAAAGACTTTTTTCATATCGGTCGTTTGTATGGCAGCTATATGATATAGAGGTCCGATCCGGACCAAACTTTCACAAATCATGTATGTCTATGTCAAATGGATATATATTGAATTCGGTTGCAATAGCTTGGAAAACAAAAAGTTTTCCATACAAAGACTTGTTTTCATATCGGTCGTTTGTATGGCAGCTATATGATATAGTAGTCCGGTCCGACCGATTCTTAAACTTGATCTGCGTGCAACAAAAATAATGATCTGGTAAAAATTTCAAAACGCTAGCTTTAAAACTACTGTCTATTTTTTGCATAGAAACAGACGGACAGACGGACAGACGGACAGACGGACAGAGGGACAGACGGACAGACGGACAGACGGACAGAGGGACAGACGGACAGAGGGACAGACGCACATGGCTATATCGACTCGGCTGTTGATGCTGATCAAGAATATATATACTTTGTGGGGTCGGAGATGCTTCCTTTAATGCGTTACACATTTCTGGACAAAATTATAATACCCTTTTTCAAGGGTATAAAAATATGCAACCTAAAGTTGAAGCCCAAAACGAAGTTTTCAAGCATAGGTCTCAAGGATTAAAACCAAAAATCGTAATATGCGCTTATTAAGAAAATAAATACAAATCGAAACCACAAAATTAAAGAGGCAGACTTAAAAAAATGCAGAAGTCGAAGTCCAAAACGAAATCCCAAGCATTTTCCTTTTTTTTTTTATTCAAAAAATAAAATCGGCACCACAAAATCAAAATACCGAAATTTAAAATAAGAAAATAAGTATTCAAAAGTTGAAGCCCAAAACGAAGTTTTCAAGCATTGGTCTCAAGGATTAAAACCAAGAATCGTAATGTGCGCTTAGTAAGAAAATAAATACAAATCGAAACCACAAAATTAAAGAGGCAGACTTAAAAAATTGCAGAAGTCGAAGTCCAAAACGAAATCCCAAGAATTTTCCTTTTTTTTTTTTTATTCAAAAAATAAAATCGGCACACAAAATCAAAATGGCAAAATTTAAAATAAGAAAATAAGTAACCAAAAGTTGAAGCCCAAAACGAAGTTTTCAAGCATTGGTCTCAAGGAAAAAAAATCTGGCCAAAAGTTGAAGCCCAAAACGAAGTTTTCAAGCATTGGTCTCAAGGATTTAAACCAAGAATCGTAATGTGCGCTTAGTAAGAAAATAAATACAAATCGAAACCACAAAATTAAAGAGGCAGACTTAAAAAATTGCAGAAGTCGAAGTCGAAAACGAAATCCCAAGAATTTTTCTTTTTCTTTTTTATTCAAAAAATAAAATCGGCACACAAAATCAAAATTTGCAAAATTTAAAATAAGAAAAAATCTGGCCAAAAGTTGAAGCCTAAAACGAAGTTTTCATGCATTGGTCTCAAGGAAAAAAAAATCTGGCCAAAAGTTGAAGCCCAAAACGAAATTTTCAAGCATTGGTCTCAAGGATTAAAACCAAGAATCGTAATATGCGTTTATTAAGAAAATAAATACAAATCGAAACCATAAAATTAAAGAGGCATACTTAAAAAAATGCAGAAGTCGAAGTCCAAAACGAAATCCCAAGCATTTTCCTTGTTATTTTTTATTCAAAAAATAAAATCAAAACCACAAAATTAAAATGGCAAAGTTTAAAATAAGTATTCAAAAGTTGAAGCCCAAAACGAAGTTTTCAAGCATTGGTCTCAAGGATTAAAACCATGAATCGTAATATGCATTTATTAATAAAATAAATACAAATCGAACCCGCAAAATTAAAGAGGCAGACTTAAAAAAATGCAGAAGTCGAAGTCCAAAACGAAATCGCAAGCATTCTCCTCGTTTTTTTTTTTATTCAAAAAACAAAATCAGTACCACAAAATTAAAATGGCAAAGTTTAAAATAAGAATATAAGTATTCAAAAGTTGAAGCCCAAAACGAAGTTTTCAAGCATTGGTCTCAAGGATTAAAACCAAGTATCGTAATGTGCGCTTAGTAAGAAAATAAATACAAATCGAAACCACAAAATTAAAGAGGCAGACTTAAAAAATTGCAGAAGTCGAAGTCCAAAACGAAATCCCAAGAATTTTCCTTTTTGTTTTTTATTCAAAAAATAAAATCGGCACCACAAAATCAAAATGGCAAAATTTAAAATAAGAAAATAAGTAACCAAAAGTTGAAGCCTAAAACGAAGTTTTCAAGCATTGGTCTCAAGGATTAAAACCAAGAATCGTAATATCCGCTTATTTCTTATGTTCTTACATAAATACAAATCGAAATCATAAAATTAAAGAGGCAGACTTAAAAAAATGCAGAAGTCGAAGTCCAAAACGAAATCGCAAGCATTTTCCTTGTTATTTTTTATTCAAAAAATAAAATCAGAACCACAAAATTAAAATGGCAAAGTTTAAAATAAGAAAATAAGTATTCAAAAGTTGAAGCCCAAAACGAAGTTTTCAAGCATTGGTCTCAAGGATTAAAACCAAAAATCGTAATATGCGTTTATTAAGAAAATAAATACAAATCGAACCCACAAAATTAAAGAGGCAGACTTAAAAAAATGCAGAAGTCGAAGTCCAAAACGAAATCGCAAGCATTCTCCTCGTTTTTTTGTTTATTCAAAAAACAAAATCAGTACCACAAAATCAAAATGGCAAAGTTTAAAATAAGAATATAAGTATTCAAAAGTTGAAACCCAAAACGAAGTTTTCAAGCATTGGTCTCAAGGATTAAAACCAAGAATCGTAATGTGCGCTTAGTAAGAAAATAAATACAAATCGAAACCACAAAATTAAAGAGGCAGACTTTAAAAAATGCAGAAGTCGAAGCCCAAAACGAAATCCCAAGCATTTTCCCCGTTTTTTTTTTTTATTAATAAAATAAAATCAGAACCACAAAATTAAAATGGCAAAGTTTAAAATAAGAAAATATGTAACCAAAAGTTGAAGCCCAAAACGAAGTTTTCAAGCATTGGTCTCAAGGATTAAAACCAAGAATCGTAATATGCATTTATTAAGAAAATAAATACAAATCGAAATATCAAAATTAAAGAGGCAGACTTAAAAAAATGAAGAAGTCGAAGTCCAAAACGAAATCCCAAGAATTTTCCTTTTTTTTTTTATTCAAAAAATAAAATCGGCACATAAAATCAAAATGGCAAAGTTTAAAATAAGAAAATAAGTATTCAAAAGTTGAAGCCCAAAACTAAGTTTTCAAGCATTGGTCTCAAGGATTAAAACCAAGAATCGTAATGTGCGCTTAGTAAGAAAATAAATACAAATCGAAACCACAAAATTAAAAAGGCAGACTTAAAAAAATTTAGAAGTCGAAGTCCAAAACGAAGTCCCAAGCATTTTCCTTTTATTTTTTTTATTCAAAAAATAAAATCGGCACACAAAATCAAAATGGCAAAATTTAAAATATGAAAATAAGTATCCAAAAGTTGAAGCCCAAAACAAAGTTTTCAAGCATTGGTCTCAAGGATTAAAACCAAGAATCGTAATATCCGCTTATTTCTTATGTTCTTAAATAAATACAAATCGAAATCATAAAATTAAAGAGGCAGACTTAAAAAAATGCAGAAGTCGAAGTCCAAAACGAAATCCCAAGCATTTTCCTTGTTATTTTTTATTCAAAAAATAAAATCAGAACCACAAAATTAAAATGGCAAAGTTTAAAATAAGAAAATAAGTATTCAAAGGTTGAAGCCCAAAGCGAAGTTTTCAAGCATAGGTCTCAAGGATTAAAACCAAGAATCGTAATATGCGTTTATTAAGAAAATAAATACAAATCGAAACCATAAAATTAAAGAGGCATACTTAAAAAAATGCAGAAGTCGAAGTCCAAAACGAAATCCCAAGCATTTTCCTTGTTATTTTTTATTCAAAAAATAAAATCAAAACCACAAAATTAAAATGGCAAAGTTTAAAATAAGTATTCAAAAGTTGAAGCCCAAAACGAAGTTTTCAAGCATTGGTCTCAAGGATTAAAACCATGAATCGTAATATGCATTTATTAATAAAATAAATACAAATCGAACCCGCAAAATTAAAGAGGCAGACTTAAAAAAATGCAGAAGTCGAAGTCCAAAACGAAATCGCAAGCATTCTCCTCGTTTTTTTTTTTATTCAAAAAACAAAATCAGTACCACAAAATTAAAATGGCAAAGTTTAAAGTAAGAAAATATGTATCCAAAAGTTGAAGCCCAAAACGAAGTTTTCAAGCATTGGTCTCAAGGATTAAAACCAAGAATCGTAATATGCGCTTAGTAAGAAAATAAATACAAATCGAAACCACAAAATTAAAGAGGCAGACTTAAAAAAATGCAGAAGTCGAAGTCCAAAACGATATCCCAAGCATTTTCCTTGTTATTTTTTATTCAAAAAATAAAATCAGAACCACAAAATTAAAATGGCAAAGTTTAAAATAAGAAAATAAGTATTCAAAAGTTGAAGCCCAAAACGAAGTTTTCAAGCATAGGTCTCAAGGATTAAAACCAAGAATCGTAATATGCATTTATTAAGAAAATAAATACAAATCGAAATACCAAAATTAAAGAGGCAGACTTAAAAAAATGAAGAAGTTGAAGTCCAAAACGAAATCCCAAGAATTTTCTTTTTTTTTTTTATTCAAAAAATAAAATCGGCACATAAAATCAAAATGGCAATATTTAAAATAAGAAAATATGGAACCAAAAGTTGAAGCCCAAAACGAAGTTTTCAAGCATAGGTCTCAAGGATTAAAACCAAAAATCGTAATATGCGCTTATTTCTTATGTTCTTACATAAATACAAATCGAAATCATAAAATAAAGAGGCAGACTTAAAAAAATGCAGAAGTCGAAGTCCAAAACGAAATCCCAAGCATTTTCCTTGTTATTTTTTATTCAAAAAATAAAATCAGAACCACAAAATTAAAATGGCAAAGCTTAAAATAAGAAAATAAGTATTCAAAAGTTGAAGCCCAAAACGAAGTTTTCAAGCATAGGTCTCAAGGATTAAAACCAAGAATCGTAATATGCATTTATTAAGAAAATAAATACAAATCGAAATACCAAAATTAAAGAGGCAGACTTAAAAAAATGAAGAAGTTGAAGTCCAAAACGAAATCGCAAGAATTTTCCTTTTTTTTTTTATTCAAAAAATAAAATCGGCACATAAAATCAAAATGGCAATATTTAAAATAAGAAAATATGTAACCAAAAGTTGAAGCCCAAAACGAAGTTTTCAAGCATAGGTCTCAAGGATTAAAACCAAAAATCGTAATATGCGCTTATTAAGAAAATATATACAAATCGAAACCACAAAATTAAAGAGGCAGACTTAAAAAAATGCAGAAGTGGAAGTCCAAAACGATATCCCAAGCATTTTCCTTGTTATTTTTTAATTAAAAAATAAAATCGGCACCACAAAATTAAAATGTCGAAATTTAAAATAAGAAAATAAGTATTCAAAAGTTGAAGCTCAAAACGAAGTTTTCAAACATTGGTATCAAGGATTAATACCAATAATCGTAACATGCGCTTATTAAGAAAATAAATACAAATCGAAACCACAAAATTAAAGAGGCGGACTTAAAAAAATGCAGAAGTCGAAGTCCAAAACGAAATCCCTAACATTTTTCTTGTTTTTTTTTTGCAAAAAATAAAATCGGCACCACAAAATCAAAATGGCAAAAAGTTGAAGCCCAACACGAAGTTTCAAACGTTGGTCTCAAGAATAAAAACCATTAATCGTAATATACATTTATTAAGAAAATAAATACAAATCGAAATAACAAAATTAAAGAGGCAGACTTAAAAAAATGCAGAAGTCGAAGTCCAAACGAAATCCCAAGAATTTAACTATTTTTGTTTTATTCAAAAAATAAAATCGGCACCCAAAATCAAAATGGCAAAATTTAAAATAAGAAAATAAGTAACCAAAAGTTGAAGCCCAAAACGTAGTTTTCAAGCGTTGGTCTCAAGTATTAAAACCAAGAATCCATGAAGAACCAAGAAGAAAGTAATACAAATCAAAACCACAAAATTAAGGAGGCAGACTTAAAAAAATCCAGAAATCGAAGCCAAAAACAGAATCCCAAGCATTTTCCTTGTTTTTTTTATACAAAAAATAAAATCGGCACCACAAAATCAAAATGGCAAAATTTAAAATATATGAAAATAAGTATCCGAAAGTTGAAGCCCAAAACGAAGTTTTTTAAGCATTGGTCTCAAGGATTAAAACCATGAATCGTAATATGCGGTTTTTATGAAAATAATACAAATCGAAACCACAAAATTAAATAGGCAGATTTAAAAAGTCGAAGTCCAAAACGAAATCTTTAACATTTTTCTTGTTTTTTTTTTCAAAAAATAAAATCGGCACCACAAAATCAAAATGGCGGAATTTAAAATAAGAATATAAGTATCCAAAAGTTGAAAAACCAAGAATGTTATGTGCTTATTAAGAAAATAAATACAAATCGAAACCACAAAATTAACGGGCCAGTACTTAAAAAAATGCAGAAGTCGAAGTCCAAAACGAAATCCCAACCGTTTTCCTAGTTTTTTTTCTTCAAAAATAAAATCGGCACCACAAAATCAAAATGGCAAAAAGTTGAAGCCCAAAACGAAGTTTCAAGCGTTGGTCTCAAGAATCAAAACCATGAATCGTAATATGCATTTAAAGAAAATAAATACAAATAGAAATAGAAATACAAAATTAAAGAGGCAGACTTAAAAAAATGCAGAAGTCGAAGTCCAAACGAAATCCCATGAATTTTCCTATTTTTGTTTTATTCAAAAAATAAAATCGGCACACAAAATCAAAATGGCAAAATTTAAAATAAGAAAATAAGTATCCAAAAGTTGAAGCCCAAAACGAAGTTTTCAAGCAATGGTCTCAAGGATTAAAACCAAGAATCTAAGAAGAACTAAGAAGAAAGTAATACAAATCAAAACCACAAAATTAAGGAGGCAGACTTAAAAAATGCATAAATCGAAGCCAAAAACAAAATCCCAAGCATTTTCCTTTTTTTTTTTATACAAAAAATAAAATCGGCACCACAAAATCAAAATGGCAAAATTTAAAATATATGAAAATAACTATACAAAAGTTGAAGCCCAAAACGTAGTTTTCAAGCATTGGTCTCAAGAATTAAAACCATTAATCGTAATATGCATTTATTAAAAAAATAAATACAAATCGAAACCACAAAATTAAAGACGCAGACTTAAAAAAATGGAGATGTCGAAGTCCAAAACGAAATCCCAAGCATTTTCCTTTTTTTTTTATGTTTAAAAAATAAAATCGGCACCACAAAATCAAAATGCCGAAATTTAAAATATGAAAATGAGTATCCCAAAGTTGAAGCCCAAAACGAAGTTTTCAAGCATTGGTCTCAAGGATTAAAACCAAGAATCGTAATATTCGGTTATTAAGAAAATAAATACAAATCAAAACCACAAAATCAAAATGTCGAAATTTAAAATAAGAAAATAAGTATTCAAAAGTTGAAGCCCAAAACGAAGTTTTCAAACATTGGTTTCAAAGATTAATACCAATAATCGTAACATGCGCTTATTAAGAAAATAAATACATATCGAAACCATAAAATTAAAGAGGCGGAGTTAAAACAAATGCAGAAGTCGAAGTCCAAAACGAAATCCCAAGCATTTTCCTTGTTTTTTTTATACAAAAAATAAAATCGGCACCACAAAAATCAAAATGGCAAAATTTAAAATATTTGAAAATAAGTATCCAAAAGTTGAAGCCCAAAACGAAGTTTTCAAGCAATGGTCTCAAGGATTAAAACCATGAATCGTAATATTCGCTTATTAAGAAAATAAATACAAATCAAAACCACAAAATCAAAATGTCGAAATTTAAAATAAGAAAATAAGTATTCAAAAGTTGAAGCCCAAAACGAAGTTTTCAAACATTGGTATCAAGGATTAATACCAATATTCGTAACATGCGCTTATTAAGAAAATAAATACAAATCGAATCCACAAAATTAAAGAAGCGGAGTTAAAACAAATGCAGAAGTCGAAGTCCAAAACGAAATACCAAGCATTTTCCTATTTTTTTTATACAAAAAATAAAATCGGCACCACAAAATCAAAATGGCAAAATTTAAAATATATGAAAATAAGTATCCAAAAGTTGAAGCCCAAAACGAAGTTTTCAAGCATTGGTCTCAAGAATTAAAACCATTAATCGTAATATGCATATATTAAGAAAATAAATACAAATCGAAACCACAAAATTAAAGACGCAGACTTAAAAAAATGGAGAAGTCGAAGTCCAAAACGAAATCCCAAGCATTTTCCTTGTTTTTTTTATACAAAAAATAAAATCGGCACCACAAAATCAAAATGGCAAAATTTAAAATATTTGAAAATAAGTATCCAAAAGTTGAAGCCCAAAACGAAGTTTTCAAGCATTGGTCTCAAGGATTAAAACCAAGAATCGTAATATTCGCTTATTAAGAAAATAAATACAAATCAAAACCACAAAATCAAAATGTCGAAATTTAAAATAAGAAAATAAGTATTCAAAAGTGGAAGCCCAAAACGAAGTTTTCAAACATTGGTATCAAGGATTAATACCAATAATCGTAACATGCGCTTATTAAGAAAATAAATACAAATCGAATCCACAAAATTAAAGAGGCGGAGTTAAAACAAATGCAGAAGTCGAAGTCCAAAACGAAATCCCAAGCATTTTCCTATTTTTTTTTATACAAAAAATAAAATCGGCACCACAAAATCAAAATGGCAAAATTTAAAATATATGAAAATAAGTATCCAAAAGTTGAAGCCCAAAACGAAGTTTTCAAGCATTGGTCTCAAGAATTAAAACCATTAATCGTAATATGCATATATTAAGAAAATAAATACAAATCGAAACCACAAAATTAAAGACGCAGACTTAAAAAAATGGAGAAGTCGAAGTCCAAAACGAAATCCCAAGCATTTTCCTTGTTTTTTTTATACAAAAAATAAAATCGGCACCACAAAATCAAAATGGCAAAATTTAAAATATTTGAAAATAAGTATCCAAAAGTTGAAGCCCAAAACGAAGTTTTCAAGCATTGGTCTCAAGGATTAAAACCAAGAATCGTAATATTCGCTTATTAAGAAAATAAATACAAATCAAAACCACAAAATCAAAATGTCGAAATTTAAAATAAGAAAATAAGTATTCAAAAGTTGAAGCCCAAAACGAAGTTTTCAAACATTGGTATCAAGGATTAATACCAATAATCGTAACATGCGCTTATTAAGAAAATAAATACAAATCGAATCCACAAAATTAAAGAGGCGGAGTTAAAACAAATGCAGAAGTCGAAGTCCAAAATGAAATCCCAAGCATTTTCCTATTTTTTTTTATACAAAAAATAAAATCGGCACCACAAAATCAAAATGGCAAAATTTAAAATATATGAAAATAAGTATCCAAAAGTTGAAGCCCAAAGCGAAGTTTTCAAGCATTGGTCTCAAGAATTAAAACCATTAATCGTAATATGCATATATTAAGAAAATAAATACAAATCGAAACCACAAAATTAAAGACGCAGACTTAAAAAAATGGATAAGTCGAAGTCCAAAACGAAATCCCAAGCATTTTCCTTGTTTTTTTTATACAAAAAATAAAATCGGCACCACAAAATCAAAATGGCAAAATTTAAAATATTTGAAAATAAGTATCCAAAAGTTGAAGCCCAAAACGAAGTTTTCAAGCATTGGTCTCAAGGATTAAAACCAAGAATCGTAATATTCGCTTATTAAGAAAATAAATACAAATCAAAACCACAAAATCAAAATGTCGAAATTTAAAATAAGAAAATAAGTATTCAAAAGTGGAAGCCCAAAACGAAGTTTTCAAACATTGGTATCAAGGATTAATACCAATAATCGTAACATGCGCTTATTAAGAAAATAAATACAAATCGAATCCACAAAATTAAAGAGGCGGAGTTAAAACAAATGCAGAAGTCGAAGTCCAAAACGAAATCCCAAGCATTTTCCTATTTTTTTTTATACAAAAAATAAAATCGGCACCACAAAATCAAAATGGCAAAATTTAAAATATATGAAAATAAGTATCCAAAAGTTGAAGCCCAAAACGAAGTTTTCAAGCATTGGTCTCAAGAATTAAAACCATTAATCGTAATATGCATATATTAAGAAAATAAATACAAATCGAAACCACAAAATTAAAGACGCAGACTTAAAAAAATGGAGAAGTCGAAGTCCAAAACGAAATCCCAAGCATTTTCCTTGTTTTTTTTATACAAAAAATAAAATCGGCACCACAAAATCAAAATGGCAAAATTTAAAATATTTGAAAATAAGTATCCAAAAGTTGAAGCCCAAAACGAAGTTTTCAAGCATTGGTCTCAAGGATTAAAACCAAGAATCGTAATATTCGCTTATTAAGAAAATAAATACAAATCAAAACCACAAAATCAAAATGTCGAAATTTAAAATAAGAAAATAAGTATTCAAAAGTTGAAGCCCAAAACGAAGTTTTCAAACATTGGTATCAAGGATTAATACCAATAATCGTAACATGCGCTTATTAAGAAAATAAATACAAATCGAATCCACAAAATTAAAGAGGCGGAGTTAAAACAAATGCAGAAGTCGAAGTCCAAAATGAAATCCCAAGCATTTTCCTATTTTTTTTTATACAAAAAATAAAATCGGCACCACAAAATCAAAATGGCAAAATTTAAAATATATGAAAATAAGTATCCAAAAGTTGAAGCCCAAAGCGAAGTTTTCAAGCATTGGTCTCAAGAATTAAAACCATTAATCGTAATATGCATATATTAAGAAAATAAATACAAATCGAAACCACAAAATTAAAGACGCAGACTTAAAAAAATGGATAAGTCGAAGTCCAAAACGAAATCCCAAGCATTTTCCTTGTTTTTTTTATACAAAAAATAAAATCGGCACCACAAAATCAAAATGGCAAAATTTAAAATATTTGAAAATAAGTATCCAAAAGTTGAAGCCCAAAACGAAGTTTTCAAGCATTGGTCTCAAGGATTAAAACCAAGAATCGTAATATTCGCTTATTAAGAAAATAAATACAAATCAAAACCACAAAATCAAAATGTCGAAATTTAAAATAAGAAAATAAGTATTCAAAAGTTGAAGCCCAAAACGAAGTTTTCAAACATTGGTATCAAGGATTAATACCAATAATCGTAACATGCGCTTATTAAGAAAATAAATACAAATCGAATCCACAAAATTAAAGAGGCGGAGTTAAAACAAATGCAGAAGTCGAAGTCCAAAACGAAATCCCAAGCATTTTCCTATTTTTTTTTATACAAAAAATAAAATCGGCACCACAAAATCAAAATGGCAAAATTTAAAATATATGAAAATAAGTATCCAAAAGTTGAAGCCCAAAACGAAGTTTTCAAGCATTGGTCTCAAGAATTAAAACCATTAATCGTAATATGCATATATTAAGAAAATAAATACAAATCGAAACCACAAAATTAAAGACGCAGACTTAAAAAAATGGAGAAGTCGAAGTCCAAAACGAAATCCCAAGCATTTTCCTTGTTTTTTTTTATTTAAAAAATAAAATCGGCACCACAAAATCAAAATGCCGAAATTTAAAATATGAAAATAAGTATCCAAAAGTTGAAGCCCAAAACGAAGTTTTCAAGCATCGGTCTCAAGGATTAAAACCAAGAATCGTAATATGCGCTTATTAAGAAAATAAATACAAATCGAAACCACAAAAATAAAGAGGCAGACTTATAAAAATGCAGAAGTCGAAGTCCAAAACGAAATCCCAAGCATTTTCCTTGTTTTTTTTATTCAAAAAATAAAATCAAAACCACAAAATCAAAATGCCAAAATTTAAAATAAGAAAATAAGTGTCCAAAAGTTGAAGCCCAAAACGAAGTTTTCAAGCATTGGTCTCAAGGAATAAAACCAAGAATCGTAATATTCGCTTATTAAGAAAATAAATACAAATCAAAACCACAAAATCAAAATGTCGAAAATTAAAATAAGAAAATAAGTATTCAAAAGTTGCAGCCCAAAACGAAGTTTTCAAAAATTGGTATCAAGGATTAATACCAATAATCGAAACATGCGCTTATTAAGAAAATAAATACAAATCGAAACCACAAAATTAAAGAGGCGGACTTAAAACAAATGCTGAAGTCGAAGTCCTAAACGAAAACCCAAGCATTTTCCTTGTTTTTTTTTTCTTCACAAAATAAAATCGGCACCACAAAATTAAAATGGCAAAGTTTTAAATAAGAAAATAAGTATCCAAAAGTTGAAGCCCAAATCGAAGTTTTCAAGCATTGGTCTCAAGGATTAGAATCATGAATCGTAATATGCGCTAATTAAGAAAATAATACAAATCAAAACCACAAAATTAAGGAGGCAGACTTAAAAAAATGCAGAAGTAGAAGTCCAAAACGAAATCCCAAGCATTTTCCTTGTTTTTTTTATTTAAAAAATAAAATTGGCACCACAAAATCAAAATGCCGAAATTTAAAATAAGAAAATAAGTATCCAAAAGTTGAAGCCCAAAACGAAGTTTTCAAGCATTGGTCTCAAGGATTAAAACCAAGAATCGTAATATGCGCTTATTAAAAAAATAAGTACAAATCGAAACCACAAAAATAAAAAGGCGGACTTAAAACAAATGCAGAAGTCGAAGTCCAAAACGAAAACCCAAGCATTTTCCTTGTTTTTTTTTATTCAAAAAATAAAATCGGTACCACAAAATTAAAAAGGCAGACAATTAAAGAGGCCAAAACGAAGTTTTCAAGCAATGGTCCCAAGGATTAAAACCAAGAATCGTAATATGCGCTAATTAAGAAAATAATACAAATCAAAACCACAAAATTAAGGAGGCAGACTTAAAAAAATGCAGAAGTCGAAGTCCAAAACGAAATACCACGCATTTTCCTTGTTTTTTTTATTCAAAAAATAAAATCAGAACCACAAAATCAAAATGGCAAAATTTAAAATATATGAAAATAAGTATCCAAAAGTTGAAGCCCAAAACGAAGATTTCAAGCGTTGGTCTCAAAACCATTAATCGTAATATGCATTTATTAAGAAAATAAATACAAATCGAAACCACAAAATTAAAGAGGCAGACTTAAAAAAATGCAGAAGTCGAAATCCAAAACGAAAACCCAAGCCTTTTCCTTGTTTTTTTTATTCAAAAAATAAAATCGGCACCACAAAATCAAAATGCCAAAATTTAAAATAAGAAAATAAGTATCCCAGAGTTGAAGCCCAAAACGAAGTTTTCAAGCATTGGTCTCAAGGATTAAAACCAAGAATCGTAATATGCGCTTATTAAAAAAATAAGTACAAATCGAAACCACAAAAATAAAGAGGCGGACTTAAAACAAATGCAGAAGTCGAAGTCCAAAACGAAAACCCAAGCATTTTCCTTGTTTTTTTTTATTCAAAAAATAAAATCGGCATTACAAAATTAAAATGGCAAAGTTTAAAATAAGAAAATAGGTATTCAAAAGTTGAAGCCCAAAACAAAGATTTCAAGTATTGGTCTCAAGGATTAAAACCATGAATCGTAATATGAATTTATTAAGAAAATAAATACAAATCGAAACCACAAAATTAAGGAGGCAGACTTAAAAAAATGCAGCAGTCGAAGTTCAAAACGAAATACCACGCATTTTCCTTGTTTTTTTTTTCTTCAAAAAATAAAATCAGAACCACAAAATCAAAATGCCAACATTTAAAATAAGAAAACAAGTATCCAAAAGTTGAAGCCCAAATCGAAGTTTTCAAGCATTGGTCTCAAGGATTTCGAAGTCCAAAACGAAATCCCAAGCATTTTTCTTGTTTTTTTTATTTAAAAAATAAAATCGGCACCACAAAATCAAAATGCGGAAATTTAAAATAAGAAAATTAGTATCCAAAAGTTGAAGCCCAAAACGAAATTTTCAAGCATTGGTCTCAAGGATTAAAACCAAGAATCGTAATATGCGCTTATTAAAAAAATAAATACAAATCGAAACCACAAAAATAAAGAGGCGGACTTAAAAAAATGCAGAAGTCGAAGTCCAAAACGAAATCCCAAGCATTTTCCTTGTTTTTTTTCTTCAAAAAATAAAATCAGATCCACAAAATCAATATGCCAAAACTTAAAATAAGAAAACAAGTAAAGCCTAAATCGAAGTTTTCAAGCATTGGTCTCAAGGATTAAAACCATGAATCGTAATATGCGCTAATTAAGAAAATAATACAAATCGAAACCACAAAATTAAAGAGGCAGACAATTAAAGAGGCCAAAACGAAGTTTTCAAGCAATGGTCTCAAGGACTAAAACCAAGAATCGTAATATGCATTTATTAAGAAAATAAATACAAATCGAAACCACAAAATTAAAGAGAGCAGACTTAAAAAAATGCAGAAGTCGAAGTCCAAAACAAAATCCCAAGCATTTTCCTTGTTTTTTTTATTCAAAAAATAAAATCAGAACCACAAAATCAAAATGGCAAAATTTATAATATATGAAAATAAGTATCCAAAAGTTGAAGCCCAAAACGAAGTTTTCAGGCGTTGGTCTCAAGAATTAAAACCATTAAAGGTAATATGCATTTATTAAGAAAATAATACAAATCGAAACCACAAAATTAAAGAGGCAGACAATTAAAGAGGCCAAAACGAAGTTTTCAAGCGTTGGTCTCAAGAATTAAAACCATTAATCGTAATATGCATTTATTAAGAAAATAAATACAAATCGAAACCACAAAATTAAAGCGGCAGACTTAAAAAAATGCAGAAGTCGAAGTCCAAAACGAAATCCCAAGCGTTTTCCTTGTTTTTTTTATCCAAAAAATAAAATCAGAACCACAAAATCAAAATGGCAAAATTGAAAATATATGAAAATAAGTATCCAAAAATTGAAGCCCAAAACGAAGTTTTCAAGCGTTGGTCTCAAGAATTAAAACCATTAATCGTAATATGCATTTATTAAGGAAATAAATACAAATCAAAACCACAAAATTAAAGAGGCAGACTTAAAAAAATGCAGAAGTCGAAGTCCAAAACGAAAACCCAAGCATTTTCCTTGTTTTTTTTTTATTCAAAAAATAAAATCGGCACCACAAAATTAAAGAGGCAGACAATTAAAGAGGCCAAAACGAAGTTTTCAAGCAATGGTCTCAAGGATTAAAACCAAGAATCGTAATATGCGCTAATTAAGAAAATAATACAAATCAAAACCACAAAATTAAGGAGGCAGACTTAAAAAAATTCAGAAGTCGAAGTCCAAACCGAAATCCCAAGCATTTTCCTTGTTTTTTTTATTTAAAAAATAAAATCGGCACCACAAAATTAAAATGGCAAAGTTTAAAATAAGAAAATAAGTATTCAAAAGTTGAAGCCCAAAACGAAGTTTTCAAGGATTGGTCTCAAGGATTAAAACCATGAATCGTAATATGAATTTATTAAGAAAATAAATACAAATCGAAATAACAAAATTAAAGAGGCAGACTTAAAAAATGCAGAAGTCGAAGTCCAAAACGAAAACCCAAGCATTTTCCTTGTTTTTTTTTTATTCAAAAAATAAAATCGGCACCACAAAATTAAAGAGGCAGACAATTAAAGAGGCCAAAACGAAGTTTTCAAGCAATGGTCTCAAGGATTAAAACCAAGAATCGTAATATGCGCTAATTAAGAAAATAATACAAATCAAAACCACAAAATTAAGGAGGCAGACTTAAAAAAATTCAGAAGTCGAAGTCCAAACCGAAATCCCAAGCATTTTCCTTGTTTTTTTTCTTCAAAAAATAAAATCAGATCCACAAAATCAAAATGCCAAAATTTAAAATAAGAAAACAAGTATCCAAAAGTTGAAGCCCAAATCGAAGTTTTCAAGCATTGGTCTCAAGGATTTCTAAGTCCAAACCAAAATCCCAAGCATTTTCCTTGTTTTTTTTATTCCAAAAATAAAATCGGCACCACAAAATCAAAATGCGGAAATTTAAAATAAGAAAATAAGTATCCAAAAGTTGAAGCCCAAAACGAAATTTTCAAGCATTGGTCTCAAGGATTAAAACCAAGAATCGTAATATGCGCTTATTAAAAAAATATATACAAATCGAAACCACAAAAAAAAGAGGCGGACTTAAAAAAATGCAGAAGTCGAAGTCCAAAACGAAATCCCAAGCATTTTCCTTGTTTTTTTTGTTCAAAAAATAAAATCAGACCCACAAAATCAAAATGCCAAAATTTAAAATAAGAAAACAAGTATCCAAAAGTTGAAGCCCAAATCGAAGTTTTCAAGCATTGGTCTCAAGGATTAAAACCATGAATCGTAATATGCGCTAATTAAGAAAATAATACAAATCGAAACCACAAAATTAAAGAGGCAGACAATTAAAGAGGCCAAAACGAAGTTTTCAAGCAATGGTCTCAAGGATTAAAACCAAGAATTGTAATATGCGCTAATTAAGAAAATAATACAAATCAAAACCACAAAATTAAGGAGGCAGACTTAAAAAAATGCAGAAGTCGAAGTCCATAACGAGATCCCAAGCATTTTCCTTGTTTTGTTTATTCAAAAATTAAAATCGGCACCACAAAAAAAAAATGCCGAAATTTAAAATAAGAAAATAAGTATCCAAAAGTTGAAGCCCAAAACGAAGTTTTTAAGCATTGGTCTCAAGGATTAAAACCAAGAATCGTAATATGCGCTTATTAAAAAAATAAATACAAATCGAAACCACAAAAATAAAGAGGCGGACTTAAAAAAATGCAGAAGTCGAAGTCCAAAACAAAATCCCAAGCATTTTCCTTGTTCTTTTTTATTCAAAAAATAAAATCAGAACCACAAAATCAAAATGGCAAAATTTATAATATATGAAAATAAGTATCCAAAAGTTGAAGCCCAAAACGAAGTTTTCAAGCGTTGGTCTCAAGAATTAAAACCATTAATCGTAATATGCATTTATTAAGAAAATAAATACAAATCGAAACCACAAAATTAAAGAAGCAGACTTAAAAAAATGCAGAAGTCGAAGTCCAAAACGAGATCCCAAGCATTTTCCTTGTTTTGTTTATTCAAAAAATAAAATCGGCACCACAAAATCAAAATGCCGAAATTTAAAATAAGAAAATAAGTATCCAAAAGTTGAAGCCCAAAACGAAGTTTTTAAGCATTGGTCTCAAGGATTAAAACCAAGAATCGTAATATGCGCTTATTAAAAAAATAAATACAAATCGAAACCACAAAAATAAAGAGGCGGACTTAAACAAATGCAGAAGTCGAAGTCCAAAACAAAATCCCAAGCATTTTCCTTGTTTTTTTTATTCAAAAAATAAAATCAGAACCACAAAATCAAAATGGCAAAATTGAAAATATATGAAAATAAGTATCCAAAAGTTGAAGCCCAAAACGAAGTTTTCAAGCGTTGGTCTCAAGAATTAAAACCATTAATCGTAATATGCATTTATTAAGAAAATAAATACAAATCGAAACCACAAAATTAAAGAGGCAGACTCAAAAAAATGCGGAAGTCGAAGTCCAAAACGAAATCCCAAGCATTTTCCTTGTTTTTTTTATTTAAAAAATAAAATCGGCACCACAAAATCAAAATGCCGAAATTTAAAATAAGAAAATAAGTATCCAAAAGTTGAAGCCCAAATGAAATTTTCAAGCATTGGTCTCAAGGATTAAAACCAAGAATCGTAATATGCGCTAATTAAGAAAATAATACAAATCGAAACCACAAAATTAAAGAGGCAGACAATTAAAGAGGCCAAAACGAAGTTTTCAAGCAATGGTCTCAAGGATTAAAACCAAGAATCGTAATATGCGCCAAATAAGAAAATAATACAAATCAAAACCACAAAATTAAGGAGGCAGACTTAAAAAAATGCAGAAGTGGAAGTCCAAAACGAAATCCCAAGCATTTTCCTTGTTTTTTTTATTTAAAAAATAAAATCGGCACCACAAAATCAAAATGCCGAAATTTAAAATAAGAAAATAAGTATCCAAAAGTTGAAGCCCAAATGAAATTTTCAAGCATTGGTCTCAAGGATTAAAACCAAGAATCGTAATATGCGCTAATTAAGAAAATAATACAAATCGAAACCACAAAATTAAAGAGGCAGACAATTAAAGAGGCCAAAACGAAGTTTTCAAGCGTTGGTCTCAAGAAATAAAACCATTAATCGTAATATGCATTTATTAAGAAAATAAATACAAATCGAAACCACAAAATTAAAGCGGCAGACTTAAAAAAATCCAGAAGTCGAAGTCTAAAACGAAATCCCAAGCATTTTCCTTGTTTTTTTTATTCAAAAAATAAAATCAGAACCACAAAATCAAAATGGCAAAATTGAAAATATATGAAAATAAATATCCAAAAGTTGAAGCCCAAAACGAAGTTTTCAAGCGTTGGTCTCAAGAATTAAAACCATTAATCGTTATATGCATTTATTAAGGAAATAAATACAAATTGAAACCACAAAATTAAAGAGGCAGACTTAAAAAAATGCAGAAGTCGAAGTCCAAAACGAAATCCCAAGCATTTTTCTTGTTTTTTTTATTCAAAAAATAAAATCAGAACCACAAAATCAAAATGCCAAAATTTAAAATAAGAAAATAAGTATCCAAAAATTGAAGCCCAAATCGAAGTTTTCAAGCATTGGTCTCAAGGATTAAAACCATGAATCGTAATATGCGCTAATTAAGAAAATAATACAAATCGAAACCACAAAATTAAAGAGGCAGACAATTAAAGAGGCCAAAACGAAGTTTTCAAGCAATGGTCTCAAGGATTAAAACCAAGAATCGTAATATGCGCCAAATAAGAAAATAATACAAATCGAAACCACAAAAATAAAGAGGCGGACTTAAACAAATGCAGAAGTCGAAGTCCAAAACAAAATCCCAAGCATTTTCCTTGTTTTTTTTATTCAAAAAATAAAATCAGAACCACAAAATCAAAATGGCAAAATTGAAAATATATGAAAATAAGTATCCAAAAGTTGAAGCCCAAAACGAAGTTTTCAAGCGTTGGTCTCAAGAATTAAAACCATTAATCGTAATATGCGCTTATTAAGAAAATAAATACAAATCAAAACCACAAAAATAAAGAGGCAGACTTAAAAAAATGCAGAAGTCGAAGTCCAAAACGAAATCCCAAGCATTTTCCTTGTTTTTTTTATTTAAAAAATAAAATCGGCACCACAAAATCAAAATGCCGAAATTTAAAATAAGAAAATAAGTATCCAAAAGTTGAAGCCCAAATGAAATTTTCAAGCATTGGTCTCAAGGATTAAAACCAAGAATCGTAATATGCGCTAATTAAGAAAATAATACAAATCGAAACCACAAAATTAAAGAGGCAGACAATTAAAGAGGCCAAAACGAAGTTTTCAAGCAATGGTCTCAAGGATTAAAACCAAGAATCGTAATATGCGCCAAATAAGAAAATAATACAAATCAAAACCACAAAATTAAGGAGGCAGACTTAAAAAAATGCAGAAGTCGAAGTCCAAAACGAAATCCCAAGCATTTTCCTTGTTTTTTTTATTTAAAAAATAAAATCGGCACCACAAAATCAAAATGCCGAAATTTAAAATTTTGATAATATTTAAATGTTTAATATTATTATTTAAGTAATGAATCCGTGCTACAATTTTGCACCTTAACAATACAATTAAAAAGTTATTTTAATAAGCCCATCGCCGTGCTCTTAGCACGGGGATTTATGATAATGAAGGGTAAAACGGGGATTTATGTTCGTGGAGGTGGAAGCGTCTTCACGAAGCCTTGTCTTTTTAGCCTTCTAAGCGGCCTGGCGGGAAGTAAATTTCTGGCTAGTTCGCTGCGATGGGTGGTGAGTCTGTCTCTGTACCTGCTGGTGTGCCTATTGATCTGCTCCTCCACAGTATGCAGATTGAGGTCTCGGTGTAAAGTTGAATTCCTTACATACCACGGACTGTTGGTTATCTGCCTTAGGGTACGATTCTGCAGTACCTGGATGCGATTACAGTTAGATTTTGCTGCAATCCCCCAAATTTGCAGCCCGTAGAGCCAGATTGGGGCGACACACTGAACGTAAACTTTTCTCTTCACCCTAAGTGACATACTGCTCTTTCTGCTCAGCAGCCAACGTAATTGCTGAAGTCTTAGGACGCACCTCTTGCGAGTGGCTACAAGATGCGGCAAGAAAGTGAGTCGCTTGTCAAGAGTAATTCCAAGATACTTCACCGTTGCTTGTTGCTCCAGGATCTGTCCTTCCATTTGGATTGGTGGGATTGTTCTCATCCTAAGTGTGAAGGTAGGGTTGGACGTTTTTCGAGGGTTTATCTTAAGGTTCCACCTCTTGCACCACGCTGATAGGACTGCAACGTATCCCTGCAGACCGTCTGCTGCCTCAAAGCGACATTTGGAGCTATACAGAACGGCAATGTCGTCTGCATATGTGGCAATTAGAGCCTTCGAGGGGTCTTCCATGTAGTCATCGTCGGGTACGGGCAAGTCTGCAGTATAAAAAGAGTACAGGAGCGGGCCAAGAACACTGCCTTGCGGGACTCCAGCTCTCATCTGGGCAGGCGCAGAGTAAGTGTCCCGAATCTTGACTTTAAATATCCGCCCTTCCAGGTAGGACTTTAGGAGCAAGTAATATGGTGCTGGTAGTAAATCTTTCACCTTGCAAAGGAGACCGTCGTGCCACACCCGATCAAAGGCTTGTTGAATATCAATGAAAACTGAGTTGCAGTATTCAAGGTTATCAAATGCCTGTAGAATAAGAAAATAAGTATCCAAAAGTTGAAGCCCAAATGAAATTTTCAAGCATTGGTCTCAAGGATTAAAACCAAGAATCGTAATATGCGCTAATTAAGAAAATAATACAAATCGAAACCACAAAATTAAAGAGGCAGACAATTAAAGAGGCCAAACGAAGTTTTCAAGCGTTGGTCTCAAGAATTAAAACCATTAATCGTAATATGCATTTATTAAGAAAATAAATACAAATCGAAACCACAAAATTAAAGCGGCAGACTTAAAAAAATCCAGAAGTCGAAGTCTAAAACGAAATCCCAAGCATTTTCCTTGTTTTTTTTATTCAAAAAATAAAATCAGAACCACAAAATCAACATGGCAAAATTGAAAATATATGAAAATAAATATCCAAAAGTTGAAGCCCAAAACGAAGTTTTCAAGCGTTGGTCTCAAGAATTAAAACCATTAATCGTTATATGCATTTATTAAGGAAATAAATACAAATAAAAACCACAAAATTAAAGAGGCAGACTTAAAAAAATGCAGAAGTCGAAGTCCAAAACGAAATCCCAAGCATTTTCCTTGTTTTTTTTATTCAAAAAATAAAATCAGAACCACAAAATCAAAATGCCAAAATTTAAAATAAGAAAATAAGTATCCAAAAATTGAAGCCCAAATCGAAGTTTTCAAGCATTGGTCTCAAGGATTAAAACCATGAATCGTAATATGCGCTAATTAAGAAAATAATACAAATCGAAACCACAAAATTAAAGAGGCAGACAATTAAAGAGGCCAAAACGAAGTTTTCAAGCAATGGTCTCAAGGATTAAAACCAAGAATCGTAATATGCGCCAAATAAGAAAATAATACAAATCAAAACCACAAAATTAAGGAGGCAGACTTAAAAAAATGCAGAAGTCGAAGTCCAAAACGAAATCCCAAGCATTTTCCTTGTTTTTTTTTATTCAAAAAATAAAATCAGAACCACAAAATCAAAATGGCAAAATTTATAATATATGAAAATAAGTATCCAAAAGTTGAAGCCCAAAACGAAGTTTTCAAGCGTTGGTCTCAAGAATTAAAACCATTAATCGTAATATGCATTTATTAAGGAAATAAATACAAATCAAAACCACAAAATTAAAGAGGAAGACTTAAAAAAATGCAGAAGTCGAAGTCCAAAACGAAAACCCAAGCATTTTCCTTGTTTTTTTTATTTAAAAAATAAAATCGGCACCACAAAATCAAAATGCCGAAATTTAAAATAAGAAATTAAGTATCCAAAAGTTGAAGCCCAAAACGAAGTTTTCAAGCATTGGTCTCAAGGATTAAAACCAGGAATCGTAATATGCGCTTATTAAAAAAATAAGTACAAATCGAAACCACAAAAATAATGAGGCGGACTTAAAACAAATGCAGAAGTCGAAGTCCAAAACGAAATCCCAAGCATTGTTCTTGTTTTTTTTTTATTCAAAAAATAAAATCGGCACCACAAATTTAAAGAGGCAGACAATTAAAGAGGCCAAAACGAAGTTTTCAAGCAATGGTCTCAAGGATTAAAACCAAGAATCGTAATATGCGCTAATTAAGAAAATAATACAAATCAAAAACACAAAATTAAGGAGGCAGACTTAAAAAAATGCAGAAGTCGAAGTCCAAAACGAAAACCCAAGCATTTTCCTTGTTTTTTTTTATTCAAAAAATAAAATCGGCAACACAAAATTAAAATGGCAAAGTTTAAAATAAGAAAATAAGTATTCAAAAGTTGAAGCCCAAAACGAAGTTTTCAAGCATTGGTCTCAAGGATTAAAACCAAGAATCGTAATATGCGCTTATTAAAAAAATAAGTACAAATCGAAACCACAAAAATAAAGAGGCGGACTTAAAACAAATGCAGAAGTCAAAGTCCAAAACGAAAACCCAAGCATTTTCCTTGTTTTTTTTTATTCAAAAAATAAAATCGGCAACACAAAATTAAAATGGCAAAGTTTAAAATAAGAAAATAAGTATTCAAAAGTTGAAGCCCAAAACGAAGTTTTCAAGTATTGGTCTCAAGGATTAAAACCATGAATCGTAATATGAATTTATTAAGAAAATAAATACAAATCGAAACCACAAAATTAAGGAGGCAGACTTAAAAAAATGCAGCAGTCGAAGTTCAAAACGAAATCCCACGCATTTTCCTTGTTTTTTTTTTCTTCAAAAAATAAAATCAGAACCACAAAATCAAAATGCCAAAATTTAAAATAAGAAAACAAGTATCCAAAAGTTGAAGCCCAAATCGAAGTTTTCAAGCATTGGTCTCAAGGATTAAAACCATGAATCGTAATATGCGCTAATTAAGAAAATAATACAAATCGAAACCACAAAATTAAAGAGGCAGACAATTAAAGAGGCCAAAACGAAGTTTTCAAGCAATGGTCTCAAGGATTAAAACCAAGAATTGTAATATGCGCTAATTAAGAAAATAATACAAATCAAAACCACAAAATTAAGGAGGCAGACTTAAAAAAATGCAGAAGTCGAAGTCCAAAACGAGATCCCAAGCATTTTCCTTGTTTTGTTTATTCAAAAAATAAAATCGGCACCACAAAATCAAAATGCCGAAATTTAAAATAAGAAAATAAGTATCCAAAAGTTGAAGCCCAAAACGAAGTTTTTAAGCATTGGTCTCAAGGATTAAAACCAAGAATCGTAATATGCGCTTATTAAAAAAATATATACAAATCGAAACCACAAAAATAAAGAGGCGGACTTAAAAAAATGCAGAAGTCGAAGTCCAAAACGAAATCCCAAGCATTTTGCTTGTTTTTTTTCTTCAAAAAATAAAATCAGAACCACAAAATCAAAATGCCAAAATTTAAAATAAGAAAACAAGTATCCAAAAGTTGAAGCCCAAATCGAAGTTTTCAAGCATTGGTCTCAAGGATTAAAACCATGAATCGTAATATGCGCTAATTAAGAAAATAATACAAATCGAAACCACAAAATTAAAGAGGCAGACAATTAAAGAGGCCAAAACGAAGTTTTCAAGCAATGGTCTCAAGGATTAAAACCAAGAATTGTAATATGCGCTAATTAAGAAAATAATACAAATCAAAACCACAAAATTAAGGAGGCAGACTTAAAAAAATGCAGAAGTCGAAGTCCAAAACGAAAACCCAAGCATTTTCCTTGTTTTTTTTTCTTCAAAAAATAAAATCGGCAACACAAAATTAAAATGGCAAAGTTTAAAATAAGAAAATAAGTATCCAAAAGTTGAAGCCCAAATCGAAGTTTTCAAGCATTGGTCTCAAGGATTTCGAAGTCCAAAACGAAATCCCAAGCATTTTCCTTGTTTTTTTTATTCAAAAAATAAAATCGGCACCACAAAATCAAAATGCGGAAATTTAAAATAAGAAAATAAGTATCCAAAAGTTGAAGCCCAAAACGAAATTTTCAAGCATTGGTCTCAAGGATTAAAACCAAGAATCGTAATATGCGCTTATTAAAAAAATATATACAAATCGAAACCACAAAAATAAAGAGGCGGACTTAAAAAAATGCAGAAGTCGAAGTCCAAAACGAAATCCCAAGCATTTTGCTTGTTTTTTTCTTCAAAAAATAAAATCAGAACCACAAAATCAAAATGCCAAAATTTAAAATAAGAAAACAAGTATCCAAAAGTTGAAGCCCAAATCGAAGTTTTCAAGCATTGGTCTCAAGGATTAAAACCATGAATCGTAATATGCGCTAATTAAGAAAATAATACAAATCGAAACCACAAAATTAAAGAGGCAGACAATTAAAGAGGCCAAAACGAAGTTTTCAAGCAATGGTCTCAAGGATTAAAACCAAGAATTGTAATATGCGCTAATTAAGAAAATAATACAAATCAAAACCACAAAATTAAGGAGGCAGACTTAAAAAAATGCAGAAGTCGAAGTCCAAAACGAGATCCCAAGCATTTTCCTTGTTTTGTTTATTCAAAAAATAAAATCGGCACCACAAAATCAAAATGCCGAAATTTAAAATAAGAAAATAAGTATCCAAAAGTTGAAGCCCAAAACGAAGTTTTTAAGCATTGGTCTCAAGGATTAAAACCAAGAATCGTAATATGCGCTTATTAAAAAAATAAATGCAAATCGAAACCACAAAAATAAAGAGGCGGACTTAAAAAAATGCAGAAGTCGAAGTCTAAAACAAAATCCCAAGCATTTTCCTTGTTTTTTTTATTCAAAAAATAAAATCAGAACCACAAAATCAAAATGGCAAAATTTATAATATATGAAAATAAGTATCCAAAAGTTGAAGCCCAAAACGAAGTTTTCAAGCGTTGGTCTCAAGAATTAAAACCATTAATCGTAATATTAAGAAAATAAATACAAATCGAAACCACAAAATTAAAGAGGCAGACTTAAAAAAATGCAGAAGTCGAAGTCCAAAACGAAATCCCAAGCATTTTCCTTGTTTTTTTTATTTAAAAAATAAAATCGGCACCACAAAATCAAAATGCCGAAATTTAAAATAAGAAAATAAGTATCCAAAAGTTGAAGCCCAAATGAAATTTTCAAGCATTGGTCTCAAGGATTAAAACCAAGAATCGTAATATGCGCTTATTAAAAAAATATATACAAATCGAAACCACAAAAATAAAGAGGCGGACTTAAAACAAATCCAGAAGTCGAAGTCCAAAACGAAATCCCAAGCATTTTCCTTGTTTTTTTTATTCAAAAAATAAAATCAGAACCACAAAATCAAAATGGCAAAATTTATAATATATGAAAATAAGTATCCTAAAGTTGAAGCCCACAACGAAGTTTTCAAGCCTTGGTCTCAAGAATTAAAACCATTAATCGTAATATGCATTTATTAAGAAAATAATACAAATCGAAACCACAAAATTAAAGAGGCAGACAATTAAAGAGGCCAAAACGAAGTTTTCAAGCGCTGGTCTCAAGAATTAAAACCATTAATCGTAATATGCATTTATTAAGAAAATAAATACAAATCGAAACCACAAAATTAAAGCGGCAGACTTAAAAAAATGCAGAAGTCGAAGTCTAAAACGAAATCCCAAGCATTTTCCTTGTTTTTTTTTTATTCAAAAAATAAAATCAGAACCACAAAATCAAAATGGCAAAATTGAAAATATATGAAAATAAGTATCCAAAAGTTGAAGCCCAAAACGAAGTTTTCAAGCGTTGGTCTCAAGAATTAAAACCATTTATCGTAATATGCATTTATTAAGGAAATAAATACAAATCAAAACCACAAAATTAAAGAGGCAGACTTAAAAAAATGCAGAAGTCGAAGTCCAAAACGAAATCCCAAGCATTTTCCTTGTTTTTTTTATTCAAAAAATAAAATCAGAACCACAAAATCAAAACGCCAAAATTAAAAATAAGAAAATAAGTATCCAAAAATTGAAGCCCAAATCGAAGTTTTCAGGCATTGGTCTCAAGGATTAAAACCATGAATCGTAATATGCGCTAATTAAGAAAATAATACAAATCGAAACCACAAAATTAAAGAGGCAGACAATTAAAGAGGCCAAAACGAAGTTTTCAAGCAATGGTCTCAAGGATTAAAACCAAGAATCGTAATATGCGCTAAATAAGAAAATAATACAAATCAAAACCACAAAATTAAGGAGGCAGACTTAAAAAAATGCAGAAGTCGAAGTCCAAAACGAAATCCCAAGCATTTTCCTTGTTTTTTTTTATTCAAAAAATAAAATCAGAACCACAAAATCAAAATGGCAAAATTTATAATATATGAAAATAAGTATCCAAAAGTTGAAGCCCAAAACGAAGTTTTCAAGCGTTGGTCTTAAGGATTAAAACCATTAATCGTAATATGCATTTATTAAGAAAATAAATACAAATCGAAACCACAAAATTAAAGAGGCAGACTTAAAAAAATGCAGAAGTCGAAGTCCAAAACAAAATCCCAAGCATTTTCGTTGTTTTTTTTATTCAAAAAATAAAATCAGAACCACAAAATCAAAAAGGCAAAAATTTATAATATATGAAAATAAGTATCCAAAAGTTGAAGCCCAAAACGAAGTGTTTAAGCGTTGGTCTTAAGAATTAAAACCATTAATCGTAATATGCATTTATTAAGAAAATAAATACAAATCGAAACCACAAAATTAAAGAGGCAGACTTAAAAAATTGCAGAAGTCGAAGTCCAAAACGAAATCCCAAGCATTTTCCTTGTTTTTGTTATTTAAAAAATAAAATCGGTACCACAAAATCAAAATACCGAAATTTAAAATAATAAAATAAGTATTCAAAAGTTGAAGCCCAAAACAAAAGTTTCAAGCATTGGTCTCAAGGATTAAAACCAAGAATCGTAATATGCGCTTATTAAAAAAAAATATACAAATCGAAACCACAAAAATAAAGAGGCGGACCTAAAAAAATGCAGAAGTCGAAGTCCAAAACGAAATCCCAAGCATTTTCCTTGTCTTTTTTATTCAAAAAATAAAAACAGAACCACAAAATCAAAATTTCAAAATTTATAATATATGAAAATAAGTATCCAAAAGTTGAAGCCCACAACGAAGTTTTCAAGCGTTGGTCTCAAGAATTAAAACCATTAATCGTAATATGCATTTATTAAGAAAATAATACAAATCGAAACCACAAAATTAAAGAGGCAGACAATTAAAGAGCCCAAAACGAAGTTTTCAAGCAATGGTCTCAAGGATTAAAACCAAGAATTGTAATATGCGCTAATTAAGAAAATAATACAAATCAAAACCACAAAATTAAGGAGGCAGACACAAAAAAATGCAGAAATCGAAGTCCAAAACGAAATCCCAAGCATTTTCCTTGTTTTTTTTTATTCAAAAAATAAAATCAGAACCACAAAATCAAAATGGCAAAATTTAAAATAAGAAAATAAGTATCCAAAAGTTGAAGCCCAAAACGAAGTTTTCAAGCGTTGGTCTAAAGAATTAAAACCATTAATCGTAATATGCATTTATTAAGGAAATAAATACAAATCAAAACCACAATATTAAAAAGGCAGACTTAAAAAAATGCAGAAGTCGAAGTCCAAAACGAAAACCCAAGCATTTTCCTTGTTTTTTTTTTATTCAAAAAATAAAATCGGCACCACAAAATTAAAGAGGCAGACAATTAAAGAGGCCAAAACGAAGTTTTCAAGCAATGGTCTCAAGGATTAAAACCAAGAATTGTAATATGCGCTAATTAAGAAAATAATACAAATCAAAACCACAAAATTAAGGAGGCAGACACAAAAAAATGCAGAAGTCGAAGTCCAAAACGAGATCCCAAGCATTTTCCTTGTTTTGTTTATTCAAAAAATAAAATCGGCACCACAAAATCAAAATGCCGAAATTTAAAATAAGAAAATAAGTATCCAAAAGTTGAAGCCCAAAACGAAGTTTTTAAGCATTGGTCTCAAGGATTAAAACCAAGAATCGTAATATGCGCTTATTAAAAAAATAAATACAAATCGAAACCACAAAAATAAAGAGGCGGACTTAAAAAAATGCAGAAGTCGAAGTCCAAAACGAAATCCCAAGCATTTTCCTTGTTTTTTTTATTCAAAAAATAAAATCAGAACCACAAAATCAAAATGGCAAAATTTATAATATATGAAAATAAGTATCCAGAAGTTGAAGCCCAAAACGAAGTTTTCAAGCGTTGGTCTCAAGAATTAAAACCATTAATCGTAATATGCATTTATTAAGAAAATAATACAAATCGAAACCACAAAATTAAAGAGGCAGACAATTAAAGAGCCCAAAACGAAGTTTTCAAGCAATGGTCTCAAGGATTAAAACCAAGAATTGTAATATGCGCTAATTAAGAAAATAATACAAATCAAAACCACAAAATTAAGGAGGCAGACACAAAAAAATGCAGAAATCGAAGTCCAAAACGAAATCCCAAGCATTTTCCTTGTTTTTTTTTATTCAAAAAATAAAATCAGAACCACAAAATCAAAATGGCAAAATTTATAATATATGAAAATAAGTATCCAAAAGTTGAAGCCCAAAACGAAGTTTTCAAGCGTTGGTCTCAAGAATTAAAACCATTAATCGTAATATGCATTTATTAAGAAAATAATACAAATCAAAACCACAAAATTAAAGAGGCAGACTTAAAAAATGCAGAAGTCGAAGTCCAAAACGAAATCCCAAGCATTTTCCTTGTTTTTTTTATTCAAAAAATAAAATCAGAACCACAAAATCAAAATGCCAAAATTTAAAATAAGAAAATAAGTATCCAAAAGTTGAAGCCCAAATCGAAGTTTTCAAGCATTGGTCTCAAGGATTAAAACCATGAATCGTAATATGCGCTAACTAAGAAAATAATACAAATCGAAACCACAAAATTAAAGAGACAGACAATTAAAGAGGCCAAAACGAAGTTTTCAAGCAATGGTCTCAAGGATTAAAACCAAGAATCGTAATATGCGCTAAATAAGAAAATAGTACAAATCAAAACCACAAAATTAAGGAGGCAGACTTAAAAAAATGCAGAAATCGAAGTCCAAAACGAAATCCCAAGCATTTTCCTTGTTTTTTTTTATTCAAAAAATAAAATCAGAACCACAAAATCAAAATGGCAAAATTTATAATATATGAAAATAAGTATCCAAAAGTTGAAGCCCAAAACGAAGTTTTCAAGCGTTGGTCTCAAGAATTAAAACCATTAATCGTAATATGCATTTATTAAGGAAATAAATACAAATCAAAACCACAATATTAAAAAGGCAGACTTAAAACAATGCAGAAGTCGAAGTCCAAAACGAAAACCCAAGCATTTTCCTTGTTTTTTTTTTATTCAAAAAATAAAATCGGCACCACAAAATTAAAGAGGCAGACAATTAAAGAGGCCAAAACGAAGTTTTCAAGCAATGGTCTCAAGGATTAAAACCAAGAATTGTAATATGCGCTAATTAAGAAAATAATACAAATCAAAACCACAAAATTAAGGAGGCAGACACAAAAAAATGCAGAAGTCGAAGTCCAAAACGAGATCCCAAGCATTTTCCTTGTTTTGTTTATTCAAAAAATAAAATCGGCACCACAAAATCAAAATGCCGAAATTTAAAATAAGAAAATAAGTATCCAAAAGTTGAAGCCCAAAACGAAGTTTTTAAGCATTGGTCTCAAGGATTAAAACCAAGAATCGTAATATGCGCTTATTAAAAAAATAAATACAAATCGAAACCACAAAAATAAAGAGGCGGACTTAAAAAAATGCAGAAGTCGAAGTCCAAAACGATATCCCAAGCATTTTCCTTGTTTTTTTTATTCAAAAAATAAAATCAGAACCACAAAATCAAAATGGCAAAATTTATAATATATGAAAATAAGTATCCAGAAGTTGAAGCCCAAAACGAAGTTTTCAAGCGTTGGTCTCAAGAATTAAAACCATTAATCGTAATATGCATTTATTAAGAAAATAAATACAAATCGAAACCACAAAATTATAGAGGCAGACTTAAAAAAATGCAGAAGTCGAAGTCCAAAACGAAATCCCAAGCATTTTCCTTGTTTTTTTTATTCAAAAAATAAAATCAGAACCACAAAATCAAAATGGCAAAATTTATAATATATGAAAATAAGTATCCAAAAGTTGAAGCCCAAAACGAAGTTTTCAAGCGTTGGTCTCAAGAATTAAAACCATTAATCGTAATATGCATTTATTAAGAAAATAAATACAAATCGAAACCACAAAATTATAGAGGCAGACTTAAAAAAATGCAGAAGTCGAAGTCCAAAACGAAATCCCAAGCATTTTCCTTGTTTTTTTTATTTAAAAAATAAAATCGGCACCACAAAATCAAAATGCCGAAATTTAAAATAAGAAAATAAGTATCCAAAAGTTGAAGCCCAAATGAAATTTTCAAGCATTGGTCTCAAGGATTAAAACCAAGAATCGTAATATGCGCTTATTAAAAAAATATATACAAATCGAAACCACAAAAATAAAGAGGCGGACTTAAAACAAATCCAGAAGTCGAAGTCCAAAACGAAATCCCAAGCATTTTCCTTGTTTTTTTTATTCAAAAAATAAAATCAGAACCACAAAATCAAAATGGCAAAATTTATAATATATGAAAATAAGTATCCTAAAGTTGAAGCCCACAACGAAGTTTTCAAGCGTTGGTCTCAAGAATTAAAACCATTAATCGTAATATGCATTTATTAAGAAAATAATACAAATCGAAACCACAAAATTAAAGAGGCAGACAATTAAAGAGGCCAAAACGAAGTTTTCAAGCGTTGGTCTCAAGAATTAAAACCATTAATCGTAATATGAATTTATTAAGAAAATAAATACAAATCGAAACCACAAAATTAAAGCGGCAGACTTAAAAAAATGCAGAAGTCGAAGTCCAAAACGAAATCCCAAGCATTTTCCTTGTTTTTTATACCCTTGAAAAAGGGTATTATAATTTTGTCCAGAAATGTGTAACGCATTAAAGGAAGCATCTCCGACCCCACAAAGTATATATATTCTTGATCAGCATCAACAGCCGAGTCGATATAGCCATGTCCGTCTGTCCGTCTGTCCGTCTGTTTCTATGCAAAAAATAGACAGTAGTTTTAAAGCTAGCGTTTTGAAATTTTTACCAGATCATTATTTTTGTTGCACGCAGATCAAGTTTAAGAATCGGTCGGATCGGACCACTATATCATATAGCTGCCATACAAACGACCGATATGAGAACAAGTCTTTGTATGGAAAACTTTTTAGTTTTCCAAGCTATTGCAACCGAATTCAACGTTTATCCATTTGACATAGGCATACATAATTTGTGAAAGTTTGATCCGGATCAGATCACTATATCATATAGCTGCCATACAAACGACCGATATGAAAACAAGTCTTTGTATGGAAAACTTTTTTGTTTTCCAAGCTATTGCAACCGAATTCAACTTTTTTTCATTTGACATAGGCATACATCATTTGTGAAAGTTTGGTCCGGATCGGACCACTATATCATATAGCTGCCATACAAACGACCGATATGAAAACAAGGCTTTTGTATGGAAAACTTTTTTGTTTTCCAACCTATTGCAACTGAATTCAACATTTTTTCATTTGACATAGCCACACACGATTTGTGAAAGGTTGGTCCGGATCGGATTACTATATCATATAGCTGCCATACAAACGACCGATATGAAAACAAGGCTTTTGTATGGAAAACTTTTTTGTTTTCAAGGGTATACCATCTTCGGCAAGCCGAAGATAACTTTTCTCACTTGTTTTTATTCAAAAATAAAATCGGCATCACAAAATAAAAATGGCAAAATTTAAAATAAGAAAATAAGTATCCAAAAGTTGAAACCCGAAAAGAAGTTTTCAAGCAATGGTCTCAAGGATTAAAACCATGAATCGTAATATGCATTTTTTAAGAAAATAAATACAAATCGAAACCACGAAGTTAAGGAGGCAGACTTAAAAAAATGCGAAGTCGAAGTCAAAAACGAAATCCCAAGAATGTTCCTTGTTTTTTTTATTCAAAAAATAAAATCGACACCACAAAATTAAAATGGCCAAATTTAAAATAAGAAAATAAGTATCCAAAAGTTGAAGCCCAAAACGAAGTTTTCAAGCATTGGTCTCAAGGATTAAAACCATGAATCGTAATATGCATTTATTAAGAAAATACATAAAAATCGAAACCACAAATCCAAAATTACAAAATTTAAAATAAGAAAGTTAGTATCCAAAAGATGAAGCCCAAACCGAAGTTTTCAAACATTGGTATCAAGGATGAAAACCAATAATCGTAATATGCGCTTATTAAGAAAATAAATACAAGTCGAAACCACAAAATTAAAGAGGCGGACTTAAAAAAATGCAGAAGTCGAAGTCCAAAACGAAATCCCAAGCATTTTCCTTGTTTTTGTTATTTAAAAAATAAAATCGGCACCAAAAAATCAAAATACCGAAATTTAAAATAAGAAAATAAGTATCCAAAAGTTGAAGCCCAAAACAAAACTTTCAAGCATTGGTCTCAAGGATTAAAACCAAGAATCGTAATATGCGCTTATTAAAAAAAAATATACAAATCGAAACCACAAAAATAAAGAGGCGGACCTAAAAAAATGCAGAAGTCGAAGTCCAAAACGAAATCCCAAGCATTTTCCTTGTCTTTTTTATTCAAAAAATAAAATCAGAACCACAAAATCAAAATGGCAAAATTTATAATATATGAAAATAAGTATCCAAAAGTTGAAGCCCACAACGAAGTTTTCAAGCGTTGGTTTGGTCCGGATCGGACCACTATATCATATAGCTGCCTTACAAACTACCGATATGAAAACAAGGCTTTTGTATGGAAAACTTTTTTGTTTTCCAACCTATTGCAACTGAATTCAACATTTTTTCATTTGACATAGCCACACATGATTTGTGAAAGGTTGGTCCGGATCGGATTACTATATCATATAGCTGCCATACAAACGACCGATATGAAAACAAGGCTTTTGTATGGAAAACTTTTTTGTTTTCAAGGGTATACCATCTTCGGCAAGCCGAAGATAACTTTTCTCACTTGTTTTTATTCAAAAATAAAATCGGCATCACAAAATAAAAATGGCAAAATTTAAAATAAGAAAATAAGTATCCAAAAGTTGAAACCCGAAACGAAGTTTTCAAGCAATGGTCTCAAGGATTAAAACCATGAATCGTAATATGCATTTTTTAAGAAAATAAATACAAATCGAAACCACGAAGTTAAGGAGGCAGACTTAAAAAAATGCGAAGTCGAAGTCCAAAACGAAATCCCAAGAATGTTCCTTGTTTTTTTTATTCAAAAAATAAAATCGACACCACAAAATTAAAATGGCCAAATTTAAAATAAGAAAATAAGTATCCAAAAGTTGAAGCCCAAAACGAAGTTTTCAAGCATTGGTCTCAAGGATTAAAACCATGAATCGTAATATGCATTTATTAAGAAAATACATAAAAATCGAAACCACAAATCCAAAATTACAAAATTTAAAATAAGAAAGTTAGTATCCAAAAGATGAATCCCAAAACCGAAGTTTTCAAACATTGGTATCAAGGATGAAAACCAATAATCGTAATATGCGCTTATTAAGAAAATAAATACAAGTCGAAACCACAAAATTAAAGAGGCAGACTTAAAAAAATGCAGAAGTCGAAGTCCAAAACGAAATCCCAAGCATTTTCCTTGTTTTTGTTATTTAAAAAATAAAATCGGCACCAAAAAATCAAAATACCGAAATTTAAAATAAGAAAATAAGTATCCAAAAGTTGAAGCCCAAAACAAAACTTTCAAGCATTGGTCTCAAGGATTAAAACCAAGAATCGTAATATGCGCTTATTAAAAAAAAATATACAAATCGAAACCACAAAAATAAAGAGGCGGACCTAAAAAAATGCAGAAGTCGAAGTCCAAAACGAAATCCCAAGCATTTTCCTTGTCTTTTTTATTCAAAAAATAAAATCAGAACCACAAAATCAAAATGGCAAAATTTATAATATATGAAAATAAGTATCCAAAAGTTGAAGCCCACAACGAAGTTTTCAAGCGTTGGTCTCAAGAATTAAAACCATTAATCGTAATATGAATTTATTAAGAAAATAAATACAAATCGAAACCACAAAATTAAAGCGGCAGACTTAAAAAAATGCAGAAGTCGAAGTCCAAAACGAAATCCCAAGCATTTTCCTTGTTTTTGTTATTCAAAATTTAAAATATATGAAAATAAGTATCCAAAAGTTGAAGCCCAAAACGAAGTTTTCAAGCGTTGGTCTCAAGAATTAAAACCATTAATCGTAATATGCATTTATTAAGAAAATAATACAAATCGAAACCACAAAATTAAAGAGGCAGACAATTAAAGAGGCCAGAACGAAGTTTTCAAGCATTGGTCTCAAGGATTAAAACCATGAATCGTTATATGCGCTTTTTAAGAAAATAAATACAAATCGAAACCACAAAGTTAAGAAGGCAGACTTAAAAAAATGCAGAAGTCGAAATCCAAAACGAAATCCCAAGCATTTTCTTTTCTTTATAACATATGAAAATAACTATCCAAAAGTTGAAGCCCACAACGAAGTTTTCAAGCGTTGGTCTCAAGAATTAAAACCATTAATCGTAATATGCATTTATTAAGAAAATAATACAAATCGAAACCACAAAATTAAAGAGGCAGACAATTAAAGAGGCCAGAACGAAGTTTTCAAGCATTGGTCTCAAGGATTAAAACCATGAATCGTTATATGCGCTTTTTAAGAAAATAAATACAAATCGAAACCACAAAGTTAAGAAGGCAGACTTAAAAAAATTCAGAAGGCGAAGTCCAAAACGAAATCCCAAGCATTTTCCTTGTTTTTTTTATTTAAAAAATAAAATCGGCACCACAAAATCAAAATGCCGAAATTTAAATTAAGAAAATTAGTATCCAAAAGTTGAAGCCCAAAACGAAGTTTTCAAGCAATGGTCTCAAGGATTAAAACCAAGAATTGTAATATGCGCTAATTAAGAAAATAATACAAATCAAAACCACAAAATTAAGGAGGCAGACTTAAAAAAATGCAGAAGTCGAAGTCCATAACGAGATCCCAAGCATTTTCCTTGTTTTGTTTATTCAAAAATTAAAATCGGCACCACAAAATCAAAATGCCGAAATTTAAAATAAGAAAATAAGTATCCAAAAGTTGAAGCCCAAAACGAAGTTTTTAAGCATTGGTCTCAAGGATTAAAACCAAGAATCGTAATATGCGCTTATTAAAAAAATAAATACAAATCGAAACCACAAAAATAAAGAGGCGGACTTAAAAAAATGCAGAAGTCGAAGTCCAAAACGAAATCCCAAGCATTTTCCTTGTTTTTATACCCTTGAAAAAGGGTATTATAATTTTGTCCAGAAATGTGTAACGCATTAAAGGAAGCAGGAAGTAGTTTTAAAGCTAGCGTTTTGAAATTTTTACCAGATCATTATTTTTGTTGCACGCAGATTAAGTTTAAGAATCGGTCGGATCGGACCACTATATCATATAGCTGCCATACAAACGACCGATACAAAAACAAGTCTTTGTATGGGAAACTTTTTTGTTTTCCAACCTATTGCAACCGAATTCAACACTTATTCATTTGATATAGCCACACACGATTTGTGAAAGGTTGGTTCGGATCGGATCACTATATCATATAGCTGCCATACAAACGACCGATACGAAAACAAGTCTTTGTATGGGAAACTTTTTTGTTTTCCAACCTATTGCAACCGAATTCAACACTTATTCATTTGATATAGCCACACACGATTTGTGAAAGGTTGGTCCGGATCGAATTACTATATCATATAGCTGCCATACAAACGACCGATATGAAAACAAGGCTTCTGTATGGAAAACTTTTTTGTTTTCAAGGGTATACCATCTTCGGCAAGCCGAAGATAACTTTTCTCACTTGTTTTTATTCAAAAAATAAAATCGGCACCACAAAATCAAAATGGCAAAATTTAAAATAAGAAAATAAGTATCCAAAAGTTGAAACCCGAAACGAAGTTTTCAAGCAATGGTCTCAAGGGTTAAAACCATGAATCGTAATATGCATTTTTTAAGAAAATAAATACAAATCGAAACCACGAAGTTAAGGAGGCAGACTTAAAAAAATGCAGAAGTCGAAGTCCAAAACGAAATCCCAAGAATGTTCCTTGTTTTTTTTATTCAAAAAATAAAATCGACACCATAAAATTAAAATGGCCAAATTTAAAATAAGAAAATAAGTATCCAAAAGTTGAAGCCCAAAACGAAGTTTTCAACCATTGGTCTCAAGGATTAAAACCATGAATCGTAATATGCATTTATTAAGAAAATACATAAAAATCGAAACCACAAATCCAAAATTACAAAATTTAAAATAAGAAAGTTAGTATCCAAAAGATGAAGCCCAAACCGAAGTTTTCAAACATTGGTATCAAGGATGAAAACCAATAATCGTAATATGCGCTTATTAAGAAAATAAATACAAATCGAAACCACAAAATTAAAGAGGCGGACTTAAAAAAATGCAGAAGTCGAAGTCCAAAACGAAATCCAAAGCATTTTCCTTGTTTTTTTCATTCAAAAAATAAACTCGGCACCACAAAATTAAAATGGCAAAGTTTAAAATAAGAAAATAAGTATCCAAAAGTTGAAGCGCAAAACGAAGTTTTCAAGCATTGGTCTCAAGGATTAAAACCATGAATCGTAATATGCATTTATTACGAAAATAAATACAAATCGAAACCACAAAATTAAGGAGGCAGACTTAAAAAAATGCAGAAGTCGAAGTCCAAAACGAAATCCCAAGCATTTTCCTTGTTTTTATACCCTTGAAAAAGGGTATTATAATTTTGTCCAGAAATGTGTAACGCATTAAAGGAAGCATCTCCGACCCCACAAAGTATATATATTCTTGATCAGTATCAACAGCCGAGTCGATATAGCCATGTCCGTCTGTCCGTCTGTCAGTAAATAGTTTAGTAGACACTAGTTTAATAGACAGTAGTTTTAAAGCTAGCGTTTTGAAATTTTTACCAGATCATTATTTTTGTTGCACGCAGATTAAGTTTAAGAATCGGTCGGATCGGACCACTATATCATATAGCTGCCATACAAACGACCGATATGAAAACAAGTCTTTGTATGGAAAACTTTTTTGTTTTCCAACCTATTGCAACTGAATTCAATATTTTTTCATTTGACATAGCCACACACGATTTGTCAAAGGTTGGTCCGGATCGGATTACTATATCATATAGCTGCCATACCTACGACCGATATGAAAACAAGGCTTTTATATGAAAAACTTTTTTGTTTTCAAGGGTATACCATCTTCGGCAAGCCGAAGATAACTTTTCTCACTTGTTTTTATTCAAAAAATAAAATCGGCATCACAACATCAAAATGGCAAAATTTAAAATAAGAAAATAAGTATCCAAAAGTTGAAACCCGAAACGAAGTTTTCAAGCAATGGTCTCAAGGATTAAAACCATGAATCGTAATATGCATTTTTTAAGAAATAAATACAAATCGAAACCACGAAGTTAAGGAGGCAGACTTAAAAAAATGCAGAAGTCGAAGTCCAAAACGAAATCCCAAGAATGTTCCTTGTTTTTTTTATTCAAAAAATAAAATCGACACCACAAAATTAAAATGGCCAAATTTAAAATAAGAAAATAAGTATCCAAAAGTTAAAGCCCAAAACGAAGTTTTCAAGTATTGGTCTCAAGGATTAAAACCATGAATCGTAATATGCATTTATTAAGAAAATACATAAAAATCGAAACCACAAATCCAAAATTACAAAATTTAAAATAAGACAGTAAGTATCCAAAAGATGAAGCCCAAACCGAAGTTTTCAAACATTGGTATCAAGGATGAAAACCAATAATCGTAATATGCGCTTATTAAGAAAATAAATACAAATCGAAACCACAAAATTAAAGAGGCAGACTTAAAAAAATGCAGAAGTCGAAGTCCAAAACGAAATCCCAAGCATTTACCTTGTTTTTTTTTATACAAAAAATAAAATCGGCACCACAAAATTAAAATGGCAATGTTTAAAATAAGAAAATAAGTATCCAAAAGTTGAAGCCCAAAACGAAGTTTTCAAGCATTGATCTCAAGGATTAAAACCATGAATCGTAATATGCATTTATTAAGAAAATAAATACAAATCGAAACCACAAAATTAAGGAGGCAGACTTAAAAAAATGCAGAAGTCGAAGTCTAAAACGAAATCCCAAGCATGTTCCTTGTTTTTTTTATTCAAAAAATAAAATCGACACCACAAAATTAAAATGGCAAAGTTTAAAATAAGAAAATAAGTATCCAAAAGTAGAAGCCCAAAACGAAGTTTTCAAGCATTGGTCTCAAGGTTTAAAACCATGAATATTACGATATTCGCTTATTAAGAAAATAAATAAAAATCGAAACCACAAAATCAAAATGGCAACATTTAAAATAAGAAAATAATTATCCAAAAGTTGAAACCCAAACCGAAGTTTTCAATCATTCGTCAAGAATTAAAACCAATAATCGTAATATGCGCTTATTAAGAAAATAAATACAAATCGAAACCACAAAATTAAAGAGGCAGACTTAAAAAAATGCAGAAGTCGAAGTCCAAAACGAAATCCCAAGCATTTTCCTTGTTTTTTTTATTTAAAAAATAAAATCGGCACCACAAAATCAAAATGCCGTATTTTAAAATACGAAAATAAGTATCGAAAACGAAGTTTTTAAGTATTGGTCTCAAGGATTAAAACCAAGAATCGTAATATGCGCTTATTAAGAAAATAAATACAAATCGAAGCCACAAAAATAAAGAGGCGGACTTAAAACAAATGCAGAAGTCGAAGTCCAAAACGAAATCCCAAGCATTTTCCTGGTTTTTCCAAAAGTTGAAACCCAAACCGAAGTTTTCAAGCAATGGTCTCAAGGATTAAAACCAAGAATCGTAATATTCGCTTATTAAGAAAATAAATAAAAATCGAAACCAACGATTAAAACCATGAATCGTAATATGCATTTATTAAGAAAATAAATACAAATCGAAACCACAAAATTAAGGAGTCAGACTTAAAAAAATGCAGAAGTCGAAGTCTAAAACGAAATCCCAAGCATGTTCCTTGTTTTTTTTATTCAAAAAATAAAATCGACACCACAAAATTAAAATGGCAAAGTTTAAAATAAGAAAATAAGTATCCAAAAGTAGAAGCCCAAAACGAAGTTTTCAAGCATTGGTCTCAAGGTTTAAAACCATGAATATTACGATATTCGCTTATTAAGAAAATAAATAAAAATCGAAACCACAAAATCAAAATGGCAACATTTAAAATAAGAAAATAATTATCCAAAAGTTGAAACCCAAACCGAAGTTTTCAATCATTCGTCAAGAATTAAAACCAATAATCGTAATATGCGCTTATTAAGAAAATAAATACAAATCGAAACCACAAAATTAAAGAGGCAGACTTAAAAAAATGCAGAAGTCGAAGTCCAAAACGAAATCCCAAGCATTTTCCTTGTTTTTTTTATTTAAAAAATAAAATCGGCACCACAAAATCAAAATGCCGTATTTTAAAATACGAAAATAAGTATCGAAAACGAAGTTTTTAAGTATTGGTCTCAAGGATTAAAACCAAGAATCGTAATATGCGCTTATTAAGAAAATAAATACAAATCGAAGCCACAAAAATAAAGAGGCGGACTTAAAACAAATGCAGAAGTCGAAGTCCAAAACGAAATCCCAAGCATTTTCCTGGTTTTTCCAAAAGTTGAAACCCAAACCGAAGTTTTCAAGCAATGGTCTCAAGGATTAAAACCAAGAATCGTAATATTCGCTTATTAAGAAAATAAATAAAAATCGAAACCAACGATTAAAACCATGAATCGTAATATGCATTTATTAAGAAAATAAATACAAATCGAAACCACAAAATTAAGGAGTCAGACTTAAAAAATGCAGAAGTCGAAGTCTAAAACGAAATCCCAAGCATGTTCCTTGTTTTTTTTATTCAAAAAATAAAATCGACACCACAAAATTAAAATGGCAAAGTTTAAAATAAGAAAATAAGTATCCAAAAGTAGAAGCCCAAAACGAAGTTTTCAAGCATTGGTCTCAAGGTTTAAAACCATGAATATTACGATATTCGCTTATTAAGAAAATAAATAAAAATCGAAACCACAAAATCAAAATGGCAACATTTAAAATAAGAAAATAATTATCCAAAAGTTGAAACCCAAACCGAAGTTTTCAATCATTCGTCAAGAATTAAAACCAATAATCGTAATATGCGCTTATTAAGAAAATAAATACAAATCGAAACCACAAAATTAAAGAGGCAGACTTAAAAAAATGCAGAAGTCGAAGTCCAAAACGAAATCCCAAGCATTTTCCTTGTTTTTTTTATTTAAAAAATAAAATCGGCACCACAAAATCAAAATGCCGTATTTTAAAATACGAAAATAAGTATCGAAAACGAAGTTTTTAAGTATTGGTCTCAAGGATTAAAACCAAGAATCGTAATATGCGCTTATTAAGAAAATAAATACAAATCGAAGCCACAAAAATAAAGAGGCGGACTTAAAACAAATGCAGAAGTCGAAGTCCAAAAACGAAATCCCAAGCATTTTCCTGGTTTTTCCAAAAGTTGAAACCCAAACCGAAGTTTTCAAGCAATGGTCTCAAGGATTAAAACCAAGAATCGTAATATTCGCTTATTAAGAAAATAAATAAAAATCGAAACCAACGATTAAAACCATGAATCGTAATATGCATTTATTAAGAAAATAAATACAAATCGAAACCACAAAATTAAGGAGTCAGACTTAAAAAAATGCAGAAGTCGAAGTCTAAAACGAAATCCCAAGCATGTTCCTTGTTTTTTTTATTCAAAAAATAAAATCGACACCACAAAATTAAAATGGCAAAGTTTAAAATAAGAAAATAAGTATCCAAAAGTAGAAGCCCAAAACGAAGTTTTCAAGCATTGGTCTCAAGGTTTAAAACCATGAATATTACGATATTCGCTTATTAAGAAAATAAATAAAAATCGAAACCACAAAATCAAAATGGCAACATTTAAAATAAGAAAATAATTATCCAAAAGTTGAAACCCAAACCGAAGTTTTCAATCATTCGTCAAGAATTAAAACCAATAATCGTAATATGCGCTTATTAAGAAAATAAATACAAATCGAAACCACAAAATTAAAAAGGCAGACTTAAAAAAATGCAGAAGTCGAAGTCCAAAACAAAATCCCAAGCATTTTCCTTGTTTTTTTCTTAAAAAAATAAAATCGGCACCACAAAATCAAAATGCCGTATTTTAAAATACGAAAATAAGTATCCAAAACGAAGTTTTTAAGTATTGGTCTCAAGGATTAAAACCAAGAATCGTAATATGCGCTTATTAAGAAAATAAATACAAATCGAAGCCACAAAAATAAAGAGGCGGACATAAAAAAATGCAGAAGTCGAAGTCCAAAACGAAATCCCAAGCATTTTCCTGGTTTTTCCAAAAGTTGAAACCCAAACCGAAGTTTTCAAGCAATGGTCTCAAGGATTAAAACCAAGAATCGTAATATTCGCTTATTAAGAAAATAAATAAAAATCGAAACCAACGATTAAAACCATGAATCGTAATATGCATTTATTAAGAAAATAAATACAAATCGAAACCACAAAATTAAAGAGGCAGACTTAAAAAAATGCAGAAGTCGAAGTCCAAAACGAAATCCCAAGCATTTTCCTTGTTTTTTTTATTTAAAAAATAAAATCGGCACCACAAAATCAAAATGCCGTATTTTAAAATACGAAAATAAGTATCCAAAACGAAGTTTTTAAGTATTGGTCTCAAGGATTAAAACCAAGAATCGTAATATGCGCTTATTAAGAAAATAAATACAAATCGAAGCCACAAAAATAAAGAGGCGGACATAAAAAAATGCAGAAGTCGAAGTCCAAAACGAAATCCCAAGCATTTTCCTGGTTTTTCCAAAAGTTGAAGCCCCAACCGAAGTTTTCAAACATTGGTATCAAGGTTTAAAACCAATAATCGTAATATGCGCTTAATAAAAAATAAATTCAAATCGAAACCACAGAATTAAAGAGGCTGACTTAAAAAAATGCAGAAGTCGAAGTCCAAAACGAAATCCCAAGCATTTTCCTGGTTTTTCCAAAAGTTGAAACCCAAACCGAAGTTTTCAAGCAATGGTCTCAAGGATTAAAACCAAGAATCGTAATATTCGCTTATTAAGAAAATAAATAAAAATCGAAACCAAGGATTAAAACCATGAATCGTAATATGCATTTATTAAGAAAATAATACAAAACGAAACCACAAAAATAAAGAGACTTAAAAATGCAGAAGTCGAAGTCCAAAACGAAATCCCAAGCATTTTCCTTGTTTTTTTTATTCAAAAAATAAAATCAGAACAACAAAATCAAAATGGTAAAATTTAAAAATATATGAAAATAAGTAACCAAAAGTTGAAGCCCAAACCGATGTTTTCAAACATTGGTATCAAGGATTAAAACCAATAATCGTAATATGCGCTTATTAAGAAAAATAAATTCAAATCGAAACCACAAAATTAAAGAGGTGGACTTAAAAAAATGCAGAAGTCGAAGTCCAAAACGAAATCCCAAGCATTTTCCTTGTTTTTTTTTATTCAAAAAATAAAATCGGCAGCACAAAATTAAAATGGCAAAGTTTAAAATAAGAAAATAAGTATCCAAAAGTTGAAGCGCAAAACGAAGTTTTCAAGCATTGGTATCAAGGATTAAAACCATTTTTTTTTTTTTTTTTTTTTTTTTTATATAAAATTGTATTTATTTACAGTGCAGTGTACTGTTACTGTTTGTAGCAACTTATACTGCAGGGTATCACATAATTTCTATTGAGTATTAACATATTTAAATACTTAAACCTACTTAATTAGGGAGCCTGGAGGCATGAATTAATTTTATGAATTAATTTATAAATCTTCTTGGTAGATCTGTTGGGTGAATGCGCAGGAGCCTCCTTCTCGCCCTCAGTCCCAAGACACGTCGCCTCATCGAGAGTTTCCGAGCCAACTGGTTTGGGTGGATTCCCAATTTGTTAACGTACGCAGTTGCATGTGCGTTTATGACATCGCCAATCCTTGGTACCTTCAGCTCTTTTTCAATGTCTTTGTTTCGGATGTACCAAGCCGCTCCAGATAGTTTACGCAAAATTTGCGACTGCGCCACACGAATTTTGTTGAGGTGCGACTTTGCAGCGATGCCATACACTTGGATGCCATATTTCCAAATAGGAGCCAAGACAACCTTATAAATTTTGGCCTTGTTGGAGACTGAAAGTTTGTTTCCAGGCCTAAGGAGCCAAGCCATGCTGTTCGCCTTTGTTTTGAGCCGCCGAGTTACATCCGTTACATGGCGTTGAAATGTAAGTCGCTTATCCAGAGTGACACCGAGATATTTGTGGGCGTTCGATTGTGTGAGGAGCTCTCCATGCAGAAACACACCAGGTAATGTGTCTTTTCTCAGGGTGTACGTCACGGAAACACACTTTTCCGGATTGACTGCAATGTTCCAGCGTAGGGCCCAGTTCTCAAATTTTTTTAGATACAGCTGAAGCGTATCAGTGGCTGTATAGACGCAAGTATCTCTGGCCAGGACTGCAGTGTCATCAGCAAAAGTGGCAACTAGCAGGTCATTGGGATCTGTAAGCGACATGTTGGCAGCTGAGGGCATGTCGTGCGTATACAGGCTATATAGTGTTGGACCTAACACACTTCCCTGGGGTACACCTGCTCTGACTCTTTTTGTTTGGGAGGACAGTCCGTCCTGTACTACTTTAAAGGATCGCTCGTGGAGGAAGCTTTTTATTATTAAAAAGAGCTGAGGATTTAGTAGCCTTTTAAGCTTGTGCAGAAGTCCTTCATGCCACACTCTGTCGAAAGCCTGCTGGATGTCCAGAAAAGCTCCAACGACGTACTCCTTTCCATGGAAACCTTCCAATACAAAGTTTACTACGCGGTGTAGCTGTTCAGGTGTGCCATGCCTGAGTCTAAAGCCAAACTGAAACTTCGGAATAGCTTTCTGGACCTTTCGCGACTCGAGCAATCTTCTCAGGATGCACCTCTCAAGTAATTTTCCAAATGCTGGAAGCAGGCTTATTGGGCGATAGGAGTCTAATTCCTCTGCTGGCTTCCCACTTTTATGGAGCATAATGATATTCGCCTTCTTCCAGGCGCTTGGGAAGTGTCCCAGTCGAAGAGCAGAGTTGAAAATTAATACAAGGAATAACAAAGCTCTGTGGGGCATCAGCTTAATGGAGCGGTTGTCGATGTGATCCGCACCAGGAGCCTTGTTTTTGCGAAGGGATTTTATATCATCTTCCAATTCCGTGAGTTTAATAGGCTTTACAGGAAGAGCCATCTGCAATGGGGCTTCTAGGGATTCAGCAACCAGTTGTACTCGTCTTGGCGATGCTGTCTCGAACGGCTGGAATCTTTCCTCCAGGTTTCTGGCAAACGCTTCAGCTCTATCCTGAGGTGATTTTGCCCAAGTGCCATCTGAGTTACGAACTGGAAACTTTGGAGCAACTTGTCTCTTGAATCTCTTCGTGAGCTTCCAGAGCGCGAATTTTGAGTTTTCATCGGCAGTAACTTTCCCCAGGAACGCGTCAGTTGCTTCTCTTTTCAGTATGGCTAGTACTTTTCACCCGATTTGATATCCTTCGGTACAGTCTGTCAATTATTGGATCATTGGTCCTGATGAACTCACGCCGGAGACGTTTCTTGAGAGTTAAGAGTCCTACTGCTTCCGGAGAGAGAGCGATGTTGCTACGCACGTTGCGTAGTTGCACTGCGCCGCCAGGAGCTGCAATTTGAGCTGCATCTTTGATCTTCTTCATAAAAGATTCAACCGCTTTCTCGATATCGTCTGCTGTATTTATCTCTGTATTGAGGTTAAAGGCATTGTTAAGTTCGTACTGAAACAGCCTTATATTCGCACCAGGTGGAACCAGCATCCTAATAGGGGCGGTACTATGAGGTGACGTTGTTAGTGAAGCGATCAGCGGCAAGTGATCAGAAGAAAGGTCATACTCTTCGCGTACTGATAGTAGACTGTTAGCTATACCTTTGTACAAGAAGAAGTCGATACATGAAGGTACATTCCTCGTGTTAATTAAAACCATGAATCGTAATATTACGATAAATGCATATGCATTTATTAAGAAAATAAATACAAATCGAAACCACAAAATCAAGGAGGCAGACTTAAAAAAATGCAGAAGTCGAAGTCCAAAACGAAATCCCAAGCATTTTCCTTGTTTTTTTTTATTCAAAAAATAAAATCTGCACCACAAAATTAAAATGGAAAAGTTTAAAATAAGAAAATAAGTATCCAAAAATTGAAGCGCAAAACGAAGTTGTATCCAAAAGTAGAAGCCCTAAACGAAGTTTTCAAGCATTGGTCTCAAGGTTTAAAACCATGAATATTACGATATTCGCTTATTAAGAAAATAAATAAAAATCGAAACCACAAAATCAAAATGGCAACATTTAAAATAAGAAAATAATTATCCAAAAGTTGAAACCCAAACCGAAGTTTTCAAGCAATGGTCTCAAGGATTAAAACCAAGAATCGTAATATTCGCTTATTAAGAAAATAAATAAAAATCGAAACCACAAATCAAAAATGGCAAAATTTAAAATAAGAAAATAAGTATCCAAAAATTGAAGCCCTAACCGTAGTTTTCAAACATTGGTATCAAGGTTTAAAACCAATAATCGTAATATGCGCTTAATAAAAAATAAATTCAAATCGAAACCACAAAATTAAAGAGGCGGACTTAAAAAAATGCAGAAGTCGAAGTCCAAAACGAAATCCCAAGCATTTTCCTTGTTTTTTTTTATTCAAAAAATAAAATCGGCAGCACAAAATTAAAATGGCAAAGTTTAAAATAAGAAAATAAGTATCCAAAAGTTGAAGCGCAAAACGAAGTTTTCAAGCATTGGTATCAAGGATTAAAACCATGAATCGTAATATTACGATAAATGCATATGCATTTATTAAGAAAATAAATACAAATCGAAACCACAAAATCAAGGAGGCAGACTTAAAAAAAAATGCAGAAGTCGAAGTCCAAAACGAAATCCCAAGCATTTTCCTTGTTTTTTTTTATTCAAAAAATAAAATCTGCACCACAAAATTAAAATGGAAAAGTTTAAAATAAGAAAATAAGTATCCAAAAATTGAAGCGCAAAACGAAGTTGTATCCAAAAGTAGAAGCCCTAAACGAAGTTTTCAAGCATTGGTCTCAAGGTTTAAAACCATGAATATTACGATATTCGCTTATTAAGTAAATAAATAAAAATCGAAACCACAAAATCGAAATGGCAACATTTAAAATAAGAAAATAATTATCCAAAAGTTGAAACCCAAACCGAAGTTTTCAATCATTCGTCAAGAATTAAAACCAATAATCGTAATATGCGCTTATTAAGAAAATAAATACAAATCGAAACCACAAAATTAAAGAGGCAGACTTAAAAAAATGCAGAAGTCGAAGTCCAAAACGAAATCCCAAGCATTTTCCTTGTTTTTTTTTATACAAAAAATAAAATCGGCACCACAAAATTAAAATGGCAAAGTTTAAAATAAGAAAATATGTATCCAAAAGTAGAAGCCCAAAACGAAGTTGTATCCAAAAGTAGAAGCCCTAAACGAAGTTTTCAAGCATTGGTCTCAAGGTTTAAAACCATGAATATTACGATATTCGCTTATTAAGAAAATAAATAAAAATCGAAACCACAAAATCAAAATGGCAACATTTAAAATAAGAAAATAATTATCCAAAAGTTGAAACCCAAACCGAAGTTTTCAATCATTCGTCAAGAATTAAAACCAATAATCGTAATATGCGCTTATTAAGAAAATAAATACAAATCGAAGCCACAAAAATAAAGAGGCGGACATAAAAAAATGCAGAAGTCGAAGTCCAAAACGAAATCCCAAGCATTTTCCTGGTTTTTCCAAAAGTTGAAACCCAAACCGAAGTTTTCAAGCAATGGGTCTCAAGGATTAAAACCAAGAATCGTAATATTCGCTTATTAAGAAAATAAATAAAAATCGAAACCACAAATCAAAAATGGCAAAATTTAAAATAAGAAAATAAGTATCCAAAAGTTGAAGCCCAAACCGAAGTTTTCAAACATTGGTATCAAGGTTTAAAACCAATAATCGTAATATGCGCTTAATAAAAAATAAATTCAAATCGAAACCACAAAATTAAAGAGGCGGACTTAAAAAAATGCAGAAGTCGAAGTCCAAAACGAAATCCCAAGCATATTCCTTGTTTTTTTTTATTCAAAAAATAAAATCGGCACCAGAAAATTAAAATGGCAAAGTTTAAAATAAGAAAATAAGTATCCAAAAATTGAAGCGCAAAACGAAGTTTTCAAGCATTGGTATCAAGGATTAAAACCATGAATCGTAATATTACGATAAATGCATTTGCATTTATTAAGAAAATAAATACAAATCGAAACCACAAAATTAAGGAGGCAGACTTAAAAAAATGCAGAAGTCGAAGTCCAAAAGGAAATCCCAAGCATTTTCCTTGTTTTTTTTTATTCAAAAAATAAAATCGGCACCACTAAATTAAAATGGAAAAGTTTAAAATAAGAAAATAAGTATCCAAAAATTGAAGCGCAAAACGAAGTTTTCAAGCATTGGTATCAAGGATTAAAACCATGAATCGTAATATTACGATAAATGCATTTGCATTTATTAAGAAAATAAATACAAATCGAAACCACAAAATTAAGGAGGCAGACTTAAAAAAATGCAGAAGTCGAAGTCCAAAACGAAATCCCAAGCATTTTCCTTGTTTTTTTTTATTCAAAAAATAAAATCGGCACCACAAAATTAAAATGGAAAAGTTTAAAATAAGAAAATAATTATCCAAAAGTTGAAACCCAAACCGAAGTTTTTAATCATTCGTCAAGAATTAAAACCAATAATCGTAATATGCGCTTATTAAGAAAATAAATACAAATCGAAACCACAAAATTAAGGAGGCAGACTTAAAAAAATGCAGAAGTCGAAGTCCAAAACGAAATCCTAAGCATTTTTCCTTGATTTTTTTATTTAAAAAATAAAATCGGCACCACAAAATCAAAATGCCGAAATTTAAAATAAAAAAATAAGTATCCAAAAGTTGGAGCCCAAAACGAAGTTTTCAAGCAATGGTCTGAAGGATTGAAACCAAGAATCGTAATATGCGCTAATTAAGAAAATAATACAAATCGAAACCGCAAAAATAAAGAGGCGGACTTAAAAAAATGCAGAAGTCGAAGTCCAAAACGAAATCCCAAGCATTTTCCTTGTTTTTTTATTTAAAAAATAAAATCGGCCCCACAAAAATCAAAATGCCGAAATTTAAAATACGAAAATAAGTATCCAAAAGTTGAAACCCAAACCGAAGTTTTCAATCATTCGTCAAGGATTAAAACCAATAATCGTAATATGCGCTTATTAAGAAAATAAATTCAAATCGAAACCACAAAATTAAAGAGGCGGACTTAAAAAAATGCAGAAGTCGAAGTCCAAAACGAAATCCCAAGCATTTTCCTTGTTTTTCCAAAAGTTGGAACCCAAACCGAAGTTTTCAAGCAATGGTCTCAAGGATTAAAACCAAGAATCGTAATATGCGCTAATTAAGAAAATAATACAAAACGAAACCACAAAAATAAAGAGACTTAAAAATGCAGAAGTCGAAGTCCAAAACGAAATCCCAAGCATTTTCCTTGTTTTTTTTATTCAAAAAATAAAATCAGAACAACAAAATCAAAATGGTAAAATTTAAAATATATGAAAATAAGTAACCAAAAGTTGAAGCCCAAACCGATGTTTTCAAACATTGGTATCAAGGATTAAAACCAATAATCGTAATATGCGCTTATTAAGAAAATAAATTCAAATCGAAACCACAAAATTAAAGAGGCGGACTTACAAAAATGCAGAAGTCGAAGTCCAAAACGAAATCCCAAGCATTTTCCTTGTTTTTGTTATTTAAAAAATAAAATCGGCACCACAAAATCAAAATGCCGAAATTTAAAATAAAAAAAAATGTATCCAAAAGTTGAATCCCAAAAACGAAGTTTTCAAGCAATGGTCTCAAGGATTAAAACCAAGAATCGTAATATGCGCTAATTAAGAAAATAATACAAATCGAAACCACAAAAATAAAGAGACTTAAAAAAATGCAGAAGTCGAAGTCCAAAACGAAATCCCAAGCATTTTCCTTGTTTTTTTATTTAAAAAAATAAAATCGGCCCCACAAAATCAAAATGCCGAAATTTAAAATACGAAAATAAGTATCCAAAAGTTGAAACCCAAACCGAAGTTTTCAAGCATTCGTCAAGGATTAAAACCAATATTCGTTATATGCGCTTATTAAGAAAATAAATACAAATCGAAACCACAAAATTAAAGAGGTAGACTTAAAAAAATGCAGAAGTCGAAGTCCAAAACGAAATCGCAAGAATTTTCCTTGTTTTTTTATTCAAAAAATAAAATCAGAACCACAAAATCAATATGGCAAAATTTAAAATATATGAAAATAAGTATCCAAAAGTTGAAGCCCAAAACGAAGTTTTCAACCATTGGTCTCAAGGATTAAAACCAAGAATCGTAATATGCGCTTATTAAGAAAATAAATACAAATCGAAACCACAAAATTAAAGAGGCAGACATCAAAAAATGCAGAAGTCCATTGGTATCAAGGATTAAAACCATGAATCGTAATATTACGATAAATGCATTTGCATTTATTAAGAAAATAAATACAAATCGAAACCACAAAATTAAGGAGGCAGACTTAAAAAAATGCAGAAGTCGAAGTCCAAAACGAAATCCCAAGCATTTTCCTTGTTTTTTTTTATTCAAAAAATAAAATCGGCACCACAAAATTAAAATGGAAAAGTTTAAAATAAGAAAATAATTATCCAAAAGTTGAAACCCAAACCGAAGTTTTCAATCATTCGTCAAGAATTAAAACCAATAATCGTAATATGCGCTTATTAAGAAAATAAATACAAATCGAAACCACAAAATTAAGGAGGCAGACTTAAAAAAATGCAGAAGTCGAAGTCCAAAACGAAATCCTAAGCATTTTCCTTGATTTTTTTATTTAAAAAATAAAATCGGCACCACAAAATCAAAATGCCGAAATTTAAAATAAAAAAATAGGTATCCAAAAGTTGGAGCCCAAAACGAAGTTTTCAAGCAATGGTCTGAAGGATTGAAACCAAGAATCGTAATATGCGCTAATTAAGAAAATAATACAAATCGAAACCGCAAAAATAAAGACTTAAAAAAATGCAGAAGTCGAAGTCCAAAACGAAATCCCAAGCATTTTCCTTGTTTTTTTATTTAAAAAATAAAATCGGCCCCACAAAATCAAAATGCCGAAATTTAAAATACGAAAATAAGTATCCAAAAGTTGAAACCCAAACCGAAGTTTTCAATCATTCGTCAAGGATTAAAACCAATAATCGTAATATGCGCTTATTAAGAAAATAAATTCAAATCGAAACCACAAAATTAAAGAGGCGGACTTAAAAAAATGCAGAAGTCGAAGTCCAAAACGAAATCCCAAGCATTTTCCTTGTTTTTTTATTCAAAAAATAAAATCAGAACCACAAAATCAATATGGCAAAATTTAAAATATATGAAAATAAGTATCCAAAAGTTGAAGCCCAAAACGAAGTTTTCAACCATTGGTCTCAAGGATTAAAACCAAGAATCGTAATATGCGCTTATTAAGAAAATAAATACAAATCGAAACCACAAAATTAAAGAGGCAGACATCAAAAAATGCAGAAGTCCATTGGTATCAAGGATTAAAACCATGAATCGTAATATTACGATAAATGCATTTGCATTTATTAAGAAAATAAATACAAATCGAAACCACAAAATTAAGGAGGCAGACTTAAAAAAATGCAGAAGTCGAAGTCCAAAACGAAATCCCAAGCATTTTCCTTGTTTTTTTTTATTCAAAAAATAAAATCGGCACCACAAAATTAAAATGGAAAAGTTTAAAATAAGAAAATAATTATCCAAAAGTTGAAACCCAAACCGAAGTTTTCAATCATTCGTCAAGAATTAAAACCAATAATCGTAATATGCGCTTATTAAGAAAATAAATACAAATCGAAACCACAAAATTAAGGAGGCAGACTTAAAAAAATGCAGAAGTCGAAGTCCAAAACGAAATCCTAAGCATTTTCCTTGATTTTTTTATTTAAAAAATAAAATCGGCACCACAAAATCAAAATGCCGAAATTTAAAATAAAAAAATAAGTATCCAAAAGTTGGAGCCCAAAACGAAGTTTTTAAGCAATGGTCTGAAGGATTGAAACCAAGAATCGTAATATGCGCTAATTAAGAAAATAATACAAATCGAAACCGCAAAAATAAAGAGGCGGACTTAAAAAAATGCAGAAGTCGAAGTCCAAAACGAAATCCCAAGCATTTTCCTTTTTTTTTTATTTAAAAAATAAAATCGGCCCCACAAAATCAAAATGCCGAAATTTAAAATACGAAAATAAGTATCCAAAAGTTGAAACCCAAACCGAAGTTTTCAATCATTCGTCAAGGATTAAAACCAATAATCGTAATATGCGCTTATTAAGAAAATAAATTCAAATCCAAACCACAAAATTAAAGAGGCGGACTTAAAAAAATGCAGAAGTCGAAGTCCAAAACGAAATCCCAAGCATTTTCCTTGTTTTTCCAAAAGTTGGAACCCAAACCGAAGTTTTCAAGCAATGGTCTCAAGGATTAAAACCAAGAATCGTAATATGCGCTTATTAAGAAAATAAATTCAAATCGAAACCACAAAATTAATGAGGCGGACTTACAAAAATGCAGAAGTCGAAGTCCAAAACGAAATCCCAAGCATTTTCCTTGTTTTTTTTATTTAAAAATTAAAATCGGCACCACAAAATCAAAATGCCGAAATTTAAAATAAAAAAATATGTATCCAAAAGTTGAATCCCAAAACGAAGTTTTCAAGCAATGGTCTCAAGGATTAAAACCAAGAATCGTAGTAGGCGCTAATTAAGAAAATAATACAAAACGAAACCACAAAAATAAAGAGACTTAAAAATGCAGAAGTCGAAGTCCAAAACGAAATCCCAAGCATTTTCCTTGTTTTTTTTATTCAAAAAATAAAATCAGAACAACAAAATCAAAATGGTAAAATTTAAAATATATGAAAATAAGTAACCAAAAGTTGAAGCCCAAACCGATGTTTTCAAACATTGGTATCAAGGATTAAAACCAATAATCGTAATATGCGCTTATTAAGAAAATAAATTCAAATCGAAACCACAAAATTAAAGAGGCGGACTTACAAAAATGCAGAAGTCGAGGTCCAAAACGAAATCCCAAGCATTTTCCTTGTTTTTGTTATTTAAAAAATAAAATCGGCACCACAAAATCAAAATGCCGAAATTTAAAATAAAAAAAAATGTATCCAAAAGTTGAATCCCAAAACGAAGTTTTCAAGCAATGGTCTCAAGGATTAAAACCAAGAATCGTAATATGCGCTAATTAAGAAAATAATACAAATCGAAACCACAAAAATAAAGAGACTTAAAAAAATGCAGAAGTCGAAGTCCAAAACGAAATCCCAAGCATTTTCCTTGTTTTTTTATTTAAAAAATAAAATCGGCCCCACAAAATCAAAATGCCGAAATTTAAAATACGAAAATAAGTATCCAAAAGTTGAAACCCAAACCGAAGTTTTCAATCATTCGTCAAGGATTAAAACCAATATTCGTTATATGCGCTTATTAAGAAAATAAATACAAATCGAAACCACAAAATTAAAGAGGTAGACTTAAAAAAATGCAGAAGTCGAAGTCCAAAACGAAATCGCAAGAATTTTCCTTGTTTTTTTATTCAAAAAATAAAATCAGAACCACAAAATCAATATGGCAAAATTTAAAATATATGAAAATAAGTATCCAAAAGTTGAAGCCCAAAACGAAGTTTTCAACCATTGGTCTCAAGGATTAAAACCAAGAATCGTAATATGCGCTTATTAAGAAAATAAATACAAATCGAAACCACAAAATTAAAGAGGCAGACATCAAAAAATGCAGAAGTCGAAATCCAAAACGAAATCCCAAGCATTTTCCTTGTTTTTTTAAATTAAAAAATAAAATCGGCACCACAAAATCAAAATGCCGAAATTTAAAATAAAAAAATACGTATCCAAAAGTTGAAGCCCAAAACGAAGTTTTTAAACGTTGGTCTCAAGAATTAAAACCATTAATCGTAATATGCATTTATTAAGAAAATAAATACAAATCGAAACCACAAAATTAAAGAGGCAGACTTAAAAAAACAAAGCAGTCGAAGTCCAAAACGAAATCCCAAGCATTTTCCTTGTTTTTTTTTATTCAAAAAATAAAATCGACACCACAAAATTAAAATGGCAAAGTTTAAAATAAGAAAATAGGTTTCCAAAAGTTGAAGCCCAAAACGAAGTTTTCAAGCATTGGTCTCAAGGATTAAAACCATGAATCGTTATATTCGCTTATTATGAAAATAAATAAAAATCGAAACCACAAATCCAAAATGGCAAAATTTAAAATAAGAAAATAAGTATCCAAAAGTTGAAGCCCAAACCGAAGTTTTCAAACATTGGTATCAAGGATTAAAACCAATAATCGTAATATGCGCTTATTAAGAAAATAAATTCAAATCGAAAGCACAAAATTAAAGAGGCGGACTTAAAAAAATGCAGAAGTCGAAGTCCAAAACGAAATCCCAAGCATTTCCCTTGTTTTTTTTTATTCAAAAAATAAAATCGGCACCACAAAAGTAAAATGGCAAAGTTTAAAATAAGAAAATAAGTATCCAAAAGTTGAATCCCAAAACGCAGTTTTCAGGCATTGATCTCAAGGATTAAAACCGTAATAATCGCTTATTAAGAAACAAGTGAGAAAAGTTTTCTTCGGCTTGCCGAAGATGGTATACCCTTGAAAACAAAAAAGTTTTCCATACAGACATGTTTTCATATCGGTCGTTTGTATGGCAGCTATATGATATAGTGGTCCGATCCGGACCAAACATTCACAAATCATGTACGGCTGTATCAAATAAATAAGTGTTGAATTCGGTTGCAATAGGTTGGAAAACAAAAAAGTTTCCCATAAAAAGACTTGTTTTCATATCGGTTGTTTGTATGGCAGCTATATGATAAAGTGGACCGAATCGGACCAAACTTTTACAAATCATGTATGGCTATGTCAAATAAAATAATGTTGAATTCGGTTGCAATAGGTTGGAAAACAAAAAAGTTTTCCATACAAAGACTTGTTTTTATATCGGTCGTTTGTATGGCAGTTATATGATATAGTGATCGGATCCGGATCAAACTTATAAAAATCATGTTCGGCTATGTCAAATGAATAAATGTTGAATTCGGTTGCAATAGGTTGGAAAACAAAAAAGTTTCCCATACAAAGACTTGTTGTCATATCGATCGTTTGTATGGCAGCTATATGATATAGTGGTCCGATCCGACCGATTCTTAAACTTGATCTGCGTGCAACAAAAATAATTATCTGGTAAAAATGTCAAAACGCTAGCTTTAAAACTACTGTCTATTTTTTGCATAGAAACAGACGGACAGACGGACATGGCTATATCGACTCGGCTGTTGATGCTGATCAAGAATATATATACTTTGTGGGGTCGGAGATGCTTCCTTTAATGCGTTACACATTTCTGGACAAAATTATAATACCCTTTTTCAAGGGTGTAATAAAATCGGCACCACAAATCAAAATGGCAAAATTTAAAATATATGAAAATAAGTATCCAAAAGTTGAAGCCCAAAACAAAGTTTTCAAACGTTGGTCTCAAGGATTAAAACCAATAATCGTAATATGCGCTTATTAAGAAAAAAAATTCAAATCGAAACCACAAAATTAAAGAGGCGGACTTAAAAAAATGCAGAAGTCGAAGTCCAAAACGAAATCCCAAGCATTTTCCTTGTTATACCCTTGAAAAAGGGTATTATAATTTTGTCCAGAAATGTGTAACGCATTAAAGGAAGCATCTCCGACCCCACAAAGTATATATATTCTTGATCAGCATCAACAGCCGAGTCGATATAGCCATGTCCGTCTGTCCGTCTGTCCGTCTGTTTCTATGCAAAAAATAGACAGTAGTTTTAAAGCTAGCGTTTTGAAATTTTTACCAGATCATTATTTTTGTTGCACGCAGATCAAGTTTAAGAATCGGTCCGATCGGACCACTATATCATATAGCTGCCATACAAACGACCGATATGAAAACAAGTCTTTGTATGGAAAACTTTTTAGTTTTCCAAGCTATTGCAACCGAATTCAACATTTATCCATTTGACATAGGCATACATGATTTGTGAAAGTTTGATCCGGATCAGATCACTATATCATATAGCTGCCATACAAACGACCGATATGAAAACAAGTCTTTGTATGGAAAACTTTTTTGTTTTCCAAGCTATTGCAACCGAATTCAACTTTTATCCATTTGACATAGGCATACATCATTTGTGAAAGTTTGGTCCGGATCGGACCACTATATCATATAGCTGCCATACAAACGACCGATATGAAAAAAAAGTCTTTGTATGGAAAACTTTTTGTTTTCAAGGGTATACCATCTTCGGCAAGCCGAAGATAACTTTTCTCACTTGTTTTTTTTATTCAAAATATAAAATCGGCACCACAAAATAAAAATGGCAAAGTTTAAATTAAGAAAATAAGTATCCAAAAGTTGAAGCCCAAAACGAAGTTTTCAAGCATTTGTCTCAAGGATTAAAACCATGAATCGTAATATGCATTTATTAAGAAAATAAATACAAATCGAAGCCACAAAATTAAGAAGGCAGACTTAAAAAAACAAGGAAGTCGAAGTCCAAAACGAAATCCCAAGCATTTTCCTTGTTTTTTTTATTTAAAAAATAGAATAAGAATAATAAGAAAATAAGTATCCAAAAGTTAAAGCCCAAAACGAAGTTTTCAAGCATTGGTCTCAAGGATTAAAACCAAGAATCGTAATATTCGTTTATTAAGAAAATAAATACAAATCGAAACACAAAAATAAAGAGGCGGACTTAAAAAAATGCAGAAGTCGAAGTCCAAAACGAAATCCCAAGCATTTTCCTTGTTTTTTTTATTTAAAAAATAGAATCGGCACCACAAAATCAAAATGACGAAATTTAAAATAAGAAAATAAGTATCCAAAAAATGAAGCCCAAAACGAAGTTTTCAAGCATTGGTCTCAAGGATTAAAACCAACAATCGTAATATGCATTTATTAAGAAAATAAATACAAATCGAAAGCACAAAATCAAAATGCCAAAATTTAAAATAAGAAAATAAGTATTCAAAAGTTGAAGCCCAAAACGAAGTTTTCAAGCATTGGTCTCAAGGATTAAAACCACGAATCGTAATATGCGCTTATTAAGAAAATAAATACAAATCGAAACCACAAAAATAAAGAGGCGGACTTAAAAAAATGCAGAAGTCGAAGTCCAAAACGAAATCCCAAGCATTTTCCTTGTTTTTTTTATTTAAAAAATAGAATCGGCACCACAAAATCAAAATGACGAAATTTAAAATAAGAAAATAAGTATCCAAAAGTTGAAGCCCAAAACGAAGTTTTCAAGCATTGGTCTCAAGGATTAAAACCACGAATCGTAATATGCGCTTATTAAGAAAATAAATACAAATCGAAACACAAAAATAAAGACGCGGACTTAAAAAAAAGCAGAAGTCGAAGTCCAAAACGAAATCCGAAGCATTTCCCTTGTTTTTTATATTTAAAAAATAGAATCGGCACCACAAAATCAAAATGACGAAATTTAAAATAAGAAAATAAGTATCCAAAAGTTGAAGCCCAAAACGATGTTTTCAAACGTTGGTCTCTTGAATTAAAACCATTAATCGTAATATGCATTTATTAAGAAAATAAATACAAATCGAAACTAAAAAATTAAAGAGGCAGACTTAAAAAAACGAAGAAGTCGAAGTCCAAAACGAAATCCTAAGCATTTTCCTTGTTTTTTTTATTTAAAAAATAAAATCGGCACCACAAAATCAAAATGCCGAAATTTAAAATAAGAAAATAAGTATCCAAAAGTTGAAGCCCAAAACGAAGTTTTCAAAAGTTGGTCTCAAGAATTAAAACCATTAATCGTAATATGCATTTATTAAGAAAATAAATACAAATCGAAACCACAAAATTAAAGAGGCAGACTTAAAAAAAACGAAGAAGTCGAAGTCCAAAACGAAATCCCAAGCATTTTCCTTGTTTTTTTTATTTAAAAAATAAAATCGGCACCACAAAATCAAAATGCCGAAATTTAAAATAAGAAAATAAGTATCCAATAGTTGAAGCCCAAAACGAAGTTTTCAAGCATTGGTCTCAAGGATTAAAACCAAGAATCGTAATATGCGCTTATTAAGAAAATAAATACAAATCGAAACACAAAAATAAAGAGGCGGACTTGAAAAAATGCAGAAGTCGAAGTCCAAAACGAAATCCCAAGCATTTTCCTTGTTTTTTTTATTTAAAAAATAGAATCGGCACCACAAAATCAAAATGACGAAATTTAAAATAAGAAAATAAGTATCCAAAAGTTGAAGCCCAAAACGAAGTTTTCAAGCATTGGTCTCAAGGATTAAAACCAACAATCGTAATATGCATTTATTAAGCAAATAAATACAAATCGAAAGCACAAAATTAAAGAGGCAGACTTAAAAAAACGAAGAAGTCGAAGTCCAAAACGAAATCCCAAGCGTTTTCCTTGTTTTTTTTATTTAAAAAATAAAATCGGCACCACAAAATCAAAATGGCAAAATTTAAAATAAGAAAATAAGTATCCAAAAGTTGAAGCCCAAAACGAAGTTTTCAACCATTGGTCTCAAGGATTAAAACCAAGAATCGTAATATGCATTTATTAAGAAAATAAATACAAATCAAAACCACAAAATCAAAACGCCAAAATTTAAAATAAGAAAATAAGTATTCAAAAGTTGAAGCCCAAAACGAAGTTTTCAAGCATTGATCTCAAGGATTAAAACCAACAATCGTAATATGCATTTATTAAGAAAATAAATACAAATCGAAAGCACAAAATTAAAGAGGCAGACTTAAAAAAACGAAGAAGTCGAAGCCCAAACCAAATCCCAAGCATTTTCCTTGTTTTTTTTATTTACAAAATAAAATCGGCACCACAAAATCAAAATGGCAAAATTTAAAATAAGAAAATAAGTATCCAAAAGTTGAAGCCCAAAACGAAGTTTTCAAGCATTGGTCTCAAGGATTAAAACCAAGAATCGTAATATGCGCTTATTAAGAAAATAAATACAAATCGAAACCACAAAAATAAAGAGGCGGACTTAAAAAAATGCAGAAGTCGAAGTCCAAAACGAAATCCCAAGCATTTTCCTTGTTTTTTTTTATTTAAAAAATAGAATCGGCACCACAAAATCAAAATGACGAAATTTAAAATAAGAAAATAAGTATCCAAAAGTTGAAGCCCAAAACGAAGTTTTCAAGCATTGGTCTCAAGGATAACCACGAATCGTAATATGCGCTTATTAAGAAAATAAATACAAATCGAAACCACAAAAATAAAGAGGCGGACTTAAAAAAATGCAGAAGTCGAAGTCCAAAACGAAATCCCAAGCATTTTCCTTGTTTTTTTTTTTATCAAAAAATAAAATCAGAACCACAAAATCAAAATGGCAAAATTTAAAATATATGAAAATAAGTATCCAAAAGTTGAAGCCCAAAACAAAGTTTTCAAACGTTGGTCTCAAGAATTAAAACCATTAATCGTAATATGCATTTATTAAGAAAATAAATACAAATCGAAACTACAAAATTAAAGAGGCAGACTTAAAAAAACGAAGAAGTCGAAGTCCAAAACGAAATCCCAAGCATTTTCCTTGTTTTTTTTATTTAAAAAATAGAATCGGCACCACAAAATCAAAATGACGAAATTTAAAATAAGAAAATAAGTATCCAAAAGTTGAAGCCCAAAACGAAGTTTTCAAGCATTGGTCTCAAGGATAACCACGAATCGTAATATGCGCTTATTAAGAAAATAAATACAAATCGAATCCACAAAAATAAAGAGGCGGACTTCAAAAAATGCAGAAGTCGAAGTCCAAAACGAAATCCCAAGCATTTTCCTTGTTTTTTTTATTCAAAAAATAAAATCAGAACCACAAAATCAAAATGGCAAAATTTAAAATATATGAAAATAAGTATCCAAAAGTTGAAGCCCAAAACAAAGTTTTCAAACGTTGGTCTCAAGAATTAAAACCATTAATCGTAATATGCATTTATTAAGAAAATAAATACAAATCGAAGCTACAAAATTAAAGAGGCAGACTTAAAAAAACGAAGAAGTCGAAGTCCAAAACAAAATCCCAAACATTTTCCTTGTTTTTTTATTTAAAAAATAAAATCGGCACCACAAAATCAAAATGCCGAAATTTAAAATAAGAAAATAAGTATCCAAAAGTTGAAGCCCAAAACGAAGTTTTCAAGCATTGGTCTTAAGGATTAAAACCAACAATCGTAATATGCATTTATTAAGAAAATAAATACAAATCGAAAGCACAAAATTAAAGAGGCAGACTTAAAAAAACGAAGAAGTCGAAGTCCAAAACGAAATCCCAAGCATTTTCCTTGTTTTTTTTATTTACAAAATAAAATCGGCACCACAAAATCAAAATGGCAAAATTTAAAATAAGAAAATAAGTATCCAAAAGTTGAAGCCCAAAACGAAGTTTTCAAGCATTGGTCTCAAGGATTAAAACCAAGAATCGTAATATGCGCTTATTAAGAAAATAAATACAAATCGAAACCACAAAAATAAAGAGGCGGACTTAAAAAAATGCAGAAGTCGAAGTCCAAAACGAAATCCCAAGCATTTTCCTTGTTTTTTTTTATTTAAAAAATAGAATCGGCACCACAAAATCAAAATGACGAAATTTAAAATAAGAAAATAAGTATCCAAAAGTTGAAGCCCAAAACGAAGTTTTCAAGCATTGGTCTCAAGGATAACCACGAATCGTAATATGCGCTTATTAAGAAAATAAATACAAATCGAAACCAAAAAATAAAGAGGCGGACTTAAAAAAATGCAGAAGTCGAAGTCCAAAACGAAATCCCAAGCATTTTCCTTGTTTTTTTTTTTTATCAAAAAATAAAATCAGAACCACAAAATCAAAATGGCAAAATTTAAAATATATGAAAATAAGTATCCAAAAGTTGAAGCCCAAAACAAAGTTTTCAAACGTTGGTCTCAAGAATTAAAACCATTAATCGTAATATGCATTTATTAAGAAAATAAATACAAATCGAAACTACAAAATTAAAGAGGCAGACTTAAAAAAACGAAGAAGTCGAAGTCCAAAACAAAATCCCAAGCATTTTCCTTGTTTTTTTTATTTAAAAAATAGAATCGGCACCACAAAATCAAAATGACGAAATTTAAAATAAGAAAATAAGTATCCAAAAGTTGAAGCCCAAAACGAAGTTTTCAAGCATTGGTCTCAAGGATAACCACGAATCGTAATATGCGCTTATTAAGAAAATAAATACAAATCGAATCCACAAAAATAAAGAGGCGGACTTCCAAAAATGCAGAAGTCGAAGTCCAAAACGAAATCCCAAGCATTTTCCTTGTTTTTTTTATTCAAAAAATAAAATCAGAACCACAAAATCAAAATGGCAAAATTTAAAATATATGAAAATAAGTATCCAAAAGTTGAAGCCCAAAACAAAGTTTTCAAACGTTGGTCTCAAGAATTAAAACCATTAATCGTAATATGCATTTATTAAGAAAATAAATACAAATCGAAGCTACAAAATTAAAGAGGCAGACTTAAAAAAACGAAGAAGTCGAAGTCCAAAACAAAATCCCAAACATTTTCCTTGTTTTTTTATTTAAAAAATAAAATCGGCACCACAAAATCAAAATGCCGAAATTTAAAATAAGAAAATAAGTATCCAAAAGTTGAAGCCCAAAACGAAGTTTTCAAGCATTGGTCTCAAGGACCACGAATCGTAATATGCGCTTATTAAGAAAATAAATACAAATCGAAGCCACAAAAATAAAGAGGCGGACTTAAAAAAATGCAGAAGTCGAAGTCCAAAACGAAATCCCCAGCATTTTCCTTGTTTTTTTTATTTAAAAAATATAATCGGCACCACAAAATCAAAATGACGAAATTTAAAATAAGAAAATAAGTATCCAAAAGTTGAAGCCCAAAACGAAGTTTTCAAACGTTGGTCTCAAGAATTAAAACCATTAATCGTAATATGCATTTATTAAGAAAATAAATACAAATCGAAACTACAAAATTAAAGAGGCAGACTTAAAAAAACAAAGAGGTCAAAGACCAAAACGAAATCCCAAGCATTTTCCTTGTTTTTTTATTTAAAAAATAAAATCGGCACTACAAAATCAAAATGCCGAAAATTAAAATAAGAAAATAAGTATCCAAAAGTTGAAGCCCTAAACGAAGTTTTCAAGCATTGGTCTCAAGGATTAAAACCAAGAATCGTAATATGCGCTTATTAAGAAAATAAATACAAATCGAAACCACAAAAATAAAGAGGCGGACTTAAAAAAATGCAGAAGTCGAAGTCCAAAACGAAATCCCAAGCATTTTCCTTGTTTTTTTATTTAAAAAATAGAATCGGCACCACAAAATCAAAATGACGAAATTTAAAATAAGAAAATAAGTATCCAAAAGTTGAAGCCCAAAACGAAGTTTTCAAGCATTGGTCTCAAGGATAACCACGAATCGTAATATGCGCTTATTAAGAAAATAAATACAAATCGAATCCACAAAAATAAAGAGGCGGACTTCAAAAAATGCAGAAGTCGAAGTCCAAAACGAAATCCCAAGCATTTTCCTTGTTTCTTTTATTCAAAAAATAAAATCAGAACCACAAAATCAAAATGGCAAAATTTAAAATATATGAAAATAAGTATCCAAAAGTTGAAGCCCAAAACAAAGTTTTCAAACGTTGGTCTCAAGAATTAAAACCATTAATCGTAATATGCATTTATTAAGAAAATAAATACAAATCGAAGCTACAAAATTAAAGAGGCAGACTTAAAAAAACGAAGAAGTCGAAGTCCAAAACAAAATCCCAAACATTTTCCTTGTTTTTTTATTTAAAAAATAAAATCGGCACCACAAAATCAAAATGCCGAAATTTAAAATAAGAAAATAAGTATCCAAAAGTTGAAGCCCAAAACGAAGTTTTCAAGCATTGGTCTCAAGGACCACGAATCGTAATATGCGCTTATTAAGAAAATAAATACAAATCGAAACTACAAAATTAAAGAGGCAGACTTAAAAAAACAAAGAGGTCAAAGACCAAAACGAAATCCCAAGCATTTTCCTTGTTTTTTTATTTAAAAAATAAAATCGGCACTACAAAATCAAAATGCCGAAATTTAAAATAAGAAAATAAGTATCCAAAAGTTGAAGCCCAAAACGAAGTTTTCAAGCATTGGTCTCAAGGACCACGAATCGTAATATGCGCTTATTAAGAAAATAAATACAAATCGAAGCCACAAAAATAAAGAGGCGGACTTAAAAAAATGCAGAAGTCGAAGTCCAAAACGAAATCCCCAGCATTTTCCTTGTTTTTTTTATTTAAAAAATATAATCGGCACCACAAAATCAAAATGACGAAATTTAAAATAAGAAAATAAGTATCCAAAAGTTGAAGCCCAAAACGAAGTTTTCAAACGTTGGTCTCAAGAATTAAAACTATTAATCGCAATATGCATTTATTAAGAAAATAAATACAAATCGAAACTACAAAATTAAAGAGGCAGACTTAAAAAAACAAAGAGGTCAAAGACCAAAACGAAATCCCAAGCATTTTCCTTGTTTTTTTATTTAAAAAATAAAATCGGCACTACAAAATCAAAATGCCGAAATTTAAAATAAGAAAATAAGTATCCAAAAGTTGAAGCCCTAAACGAAGTTTTCAAGCATTGGTCTCAAGGATTAAAACCAAGAATCGTAATATGCGCTTATTAAGAAAATAAATACAAATCGAAACCACAAAAATAAAGAGGCGGACTTAAAAAAATGCAGAAGTCGAAGTCCAAAACGAAATCCCAAGCATTTTCCTTGTTTTTTTATTTAAAAAATAGAATCGGCACCACAAAATCAAAATGACGAAATTTAAAATAAGAAAATAAGTATCCAAAAGTTGAAGCCCAAAACGAAGTTTTCAAGCATTGGTCTCAAGGATAACCACGAATCGTAATATGCGCTTATTAAGAAAATAAATACAAATCGAATCCACAAAAATAAAGAGGCGGACTTCAAAAAATGCAGAAGTCGAAGTCCAAAACGAAATCCCAAGCATTTTCCTTGTTTTTTTTATTCAAAAAATAAAATCAGAACCACAAAATCAAAATGGCAAAATTTAAAATATATGAAAATAAGTATCCAAAAGTTGAAGCCCAAAACAAAGTTTTCAAACGTTGGTCTCAAGAATTAAAACCATTAATCGTAATATGCATTTATTAAGAAAATAAATACAAATCGAAGCTACAAAATTAAAGAGGCAGACTTAAAAAAACGAAGAAGTCGAAGTCCAAAACAAAATCCCAAACATTTTCCTTGTTTTTTTATTTAAAAAATAAAATCGGCACCACAAAATCAAAATGCCGAAATTTAAAATAAGAAAATAAGTATCCAAAAGTTGAAGCCCAAAACGAAGTTTTCAAGCATTGGTCTCAAGGATAACCACGAATCGTAATATGCGCTTATTAAGAAAATAAATACAAATCGAAGCCACAAAAATAAAGAGGCGGACTTAAAAAAATGCAGAAGTCGAAGTCCAAAACGAAATCCCCAGCATTTTCCTTGTTTTTTTTATTTAAAAAATATAATCGGCACCACAAAATCAAAATGACGAAATTTAAAATAAGAAAATAAGTATCCAAAAGTTGAAGCCCAAAACGAAGTTTTCAAACGTTGGTCTCAAGAATTAAAACCATTAATCGTAATATGCATTTATTAAGAAAATAAATACAAATCGAAACCACAAAATTAAAGAGGCAGACTTAAAAAAACAAAGAGGTCAAAGACCAAAACGAAATCCCAAGCATTTTCCTTGTTTTTTTATTTAAAAAATAGAATCGGCACTACAAAATCAAAATGCCGAAATTTAAAATAAGAAAATAAGTATCCAATAGTTGAAGCCCAAAACGAAGTTTTCAAGCATTGGTCTCAAGGATTAAAACCAAGAATCGTAATATGCGCTTATTAAGAAAATAAATACAAATCGAAACCACAAAAATAAAGAGGCGGACTTAAAAAAATGCAGAAGTCGAAGTCCAAAACGAAATCCCAAGCATTTTCCTTGTTTTTTTTATTTAAAAAATAGAATCGGCACCACAAAATCAAAATGACGAAATTTAAAATAAGAAAATAAGTATCCAAAAGTTGAAGCCCAAAACGAAGTTTTCAAGCATTGGTCTCAAGGATAACCGCGAATCGTAATATGCGCTTATTAAGAAAATAAATACAAATCGAAGCCACAAAAATAAAGAGGCGGACTTAAAAAAAAGCAGAAGTCGAAGTCCAAAACGAAATCCCAAGCATTTTCCTTGTTTTTTTTATTCAAAAAATAAAATCAGAACCACAAAATCAAAATGGTAAAATTTAAAATATATGAAAATAAGTATCCAAAAGTTGAAGCCCAAAACGAAGTTTTCAAACGTTGGTCTCAAGAATTAAAACCATTAATCGTAATATGCATTTATTAAGAAAATAAATACAAATCGAAACTACAAAATTAAAGAGGCAGACTTAAAAAAACGAAGAGGTCAAAGTCCAAAAACGAAATCCCAAGCATTTTCCTTGTTTTTTTATTTAAAAAATAAAATCGGCACACAAAATCAAAATGCCAAAATTTAAATTAAGAAAATAAGTATCCAAAAGTTGAAGCCCAAAACGAAGTTTTCAAACATTGGTCTCAAGGATTAAAACCAAGAATCGTAATATTCGCTTATTAAGAAAATAAATACAAATCGAAACCACAAAAATAAAGAGGCGGACTTAAAAAAATGCAGAAGTCGAAGTCCAAAACGAAATCCCAAGCATTTTCCTTATTTTTTTTATTCAAAAAATAAAATCAAAACCACAAAATCAAAATGGCAAAATTTAAAATATATGAAAATAAGTATCCAAAAGTTGAAGCCCAAAACAAAGTTATCAAGCATTGGTCTCAAGGATAACCACGAATCGTAATATGCGCTTATTAAGAAAATAAATACAAATCGAAACCACAAAATTAAAGATCCAGACTTAAAAAATGCAGAAGTCGAAGTCCAAAACGAAATCCCAAGCATTTTCCTTGTTTTTTTTATTCAAAAAATAAAATCAGAACCACAAAATCAAAATGGCAAAATTTAAAATATGTGAAAATAAGTATCCAAAAGTTGAAGGCCAAAACGAAGTTTTCAAACGTTGGTCTCAAGAATTAAAACCATTAATCGTAATATGCATTTATTAAGAAAATAAATACAAATGGAAACCACAAAATCAAAATGGCAAAATTTAAAATAAGAAAATAAGTATCCAAGAGTTGAAGCCCAAAACGAAGTTTTCAGGCATTGGTCTCAAGGATTAAAACCAAGAATCGTAATATGCGCTTATTAAGAAAATAAATACAAATCGAAACCACAAAAATAAAGAGGCGGACTTAAAAAAATGCAGAAGTCGAAGTCCAAAACGAAATCCCAAGCATTTTCCTTGTTTTTTTTATTTAAAAAATAGAATCGGCACCACAAAATCAAAATGACGAAATTTAAAATAAGAAAATAAGTATCCAAAAGTTGAAGCCCAAAACGAAGTTTTCAAGCATTGGTCTCAAGGATAACCACGAATCGTAATATGCGCTTATTAAGAAAATAAATACAAATCGAAGCCACAAAAATAAAGAGGCGGACTTAAAAAAATGCAGAAGTCGAAGTCCAAAACGAAATCCCAAGCATTTTCCTTGTTTTTTTTATTCAAAAAATAAAATCAGAACCACAAAATCAAAATGTCAAAATTTAAAATATATGAAAAAAAGTATCTAAAAGTTGAAGCCCAAAAAGAAGTTTTAAAACGTTGGTCTCAAGACTTAAAACCATTAATCGTAATATGCATTTATTAAGAAAATAAATACAAATCGAAACCACAAAATCAAAATGGTAAAATTTAAAATAAGAAAATAAGTATCCAAAAGTTGAAGACGAAAACGAAGTTTTCAAGCATTGGTCTCAAGGATTAAAACCAACAATCGTAATATGCGCTTATTAAGAAAATAAATACAAATCGAAACCACAAAATTAAGGATCCAGACTTAAAAAAATGCAGAAGTCGAAGTCCAAAACGAAATCCCAAGCATTTTCCTTGTTTTTTTTATTCAAAAAATAAAATCAGAACCACAAAATCAAAATGGCAAAATATAAAATATATGAAAATAAGTATCCAAAAGTTGAAGCCAAAAACGAAGTTTTCAAAAGTTGGTCTCAAGAATTAAAACCATTAATCGTAATATGCATTTATTAAGAAAATAAATACAAATCGAAACCACAAAATTAAAGAGGCAGACTTAAAAAAAACGAAGAAGTCGAAGTCCAAAACGAAATCCCAAGCATTTTCCTTGTTTTTTTTATTTAAAAAATAAAATCGGCACCACAAAATCAAAATGCCGAAATTTAAAATAAGAAAATAAGTATCCAAGAGTTGAAGCCCAAAACGAAGTTTTCAAGCATTGGTCTCAAGGATTAAAACCAAGAATCGTAATATGCGCTTATTAAGAAAATAAATACAAATCGAAGCCACAAAAATAAAGAGGCGGACTTAAAAAAATGCAGAAGTCGAAGTCCAAAACGAAATCCCAAGCATTTTCCTTGTTTTCTTTATTCAAAAAATAAAATCAGAACCACAAAATCAAAATGGCAAAATTTAAAATATATGAAAATAAGTATCTAAAAGTTGAAGCCCAAAACGAAGTTTTCAAACATTGGTCTCAAGAATTAAAACCAATAATCGTAATAGGCATTTATTAAGAAAATAAATACAAATCGAAACCACAAAATCAAAATGGCAAAATTTAAAATAAGAAAATAAGTATCCAAAAGTTGAAGACGAAAACGAAGTTTTCAAGCATTGGTCTCAAGGATTAAAACCAACAATCGTAATATAGTATGCGCTTATTAAGAAAATAAATACAAATCGAAACTACAAAATTAAGGATCCAGACTTAAAAAAATGCAGAAGTCGAAGTCCAAAACAAAATCCCAAGCATTTTCCTTGTTTTTTTTATTCAAAAAATAAAATCAGAACCACAAAATCAAAATGGCAAAATATAAAATATATGAAAATAAGTATCCAAAAGTTGAAGCCCAAAACGAAGTTTTCAAACATTGGTCTCAAGAATTAAAACCATTAATCGTAATATGCATTTATTAAGAAAATAAATACAAATCGAAACCACAAAATTAAAGAGGCAGACTAAAAAAAAACGAAGAAGTCGAACTCCAAAACGAAATCCCAAGCATTTTCCTTGTTTTTTTTATTTAAAAAATAAAATCGGCACCACAAAATCAAAATACCGAAATTTAAAATAAGAAAATAAGTATCCAAAAGTTGAAGCCCAAAAAGAAGTTTTCAAGCATTGGTCTCAAGGATTAAAACCAAGAATCGTAATATGCGCTTATTAAGAAAATAAATACAAATCGAAGCCACAAAAATAAAGAGGCGGACCTAAAAAAACGAAGAAGTCGAAGTCCAAAACGAAATCCCAAGCATTTTCCTTGTTTTTTTTATTCAAAAAATAAAATCAGAACCACAAAATCAAAATGGTAAAATTTAAAATATATGAAAATAAGTATCCAAAAGTTGAAGCCCAAAACGAAGTTTTCAAACGTTGGTCTCAAGAATTAAAACCATTAATCGTAATATGCATTTATTAAGAAAATAAATACAAATCGAAACTACAAAATTAAAGAGGCAGACTTAAAAAAACGAAGAGGTCAACGTCCAAAACGAAATCCCAAGCATTTTCCTTGTTTTTTTATTTAAAAAATAAAATCGGCACACAAAATCAAAATGCCAAAATTTAAAATAAGAAAATAAGTATCCAAAAGTTGAAGCCCAAAACGAAGTTTTCAAACATTGGTCTCAAGGATTAAAACCAAGAATCGTAATATTCGCTTATTAAGAAAATAAATACAAATCGAAACCACAAAAATAAAGATCCAGACGTAAAAAATAGCAGAAGTCGAAGTCCAAAACGAAATCCCAAGCATTTTCCTTGTTTTTTTTATTCAAAAAATAAAATCAGAACCACAAAATCAAAATGGCAAAATTTAAAATATGTGAAAATAAGTATCCAAAAGTTGAAGGCCAAAACGAAGTTTTCAAACGTTGGTCTCAAGAATTAAAACCATTAATCGTAATATGCATTTATTAAGAAAATAAATACAAATCGAAACCACAAAATCAAAATGGCAAAATTTAAAATAAGAAAATAAGTATCCAAGAGTTGAAGCCCAAAACGAAGTTTTCAGGCATTGGTCTCAAGGATTAAAACCAAGAATCGTAATATGCGCTTATTAAGAAAATAAATACAAATCGAAACCACAAAAATAAAGAGGCGGACTTAAAAAAATGCAGAAGTCGAAGTCCAAAACGAAATCCCAAGCATTTTCCTTGTTTTTTTTATTTAAAAAATAGAATCGGCACCACAAAATCAAAATGACGAAATTTAAAATAAGAAAATAAGTATCCAAAAGTTGAAGCCCAAAACGAAGTTTTCAAGCATTGGTCTCAAGGATAACCACGAATCGTAATATGCGCTTATTAAGAAAATAAATACAAATCGAAGCCACAAAAATAAAGAGGCGGACTTAAAAAAATGCAGAAGTCGAAGTCCAAAACGAAATCCCAAGCATTTTCCTTGTTTTTTTTATTCAAAAAATAAAATCAGAACCACAAAATCAAAATGTCAAAATTTAAAATTAATGAAAAAAAGTATCTAAAAGTTGAAGCCCAAAAAGAAGTTTTAAAACGTTGGTCTCAAGACTTAAAACCATTAATCGTAATGTGCATTTATTAAGAAAATAAATACAAATCGAAACCACAAAATCAAAATGGCAAAATTTAAAATAAGAAAATAAGTATCCAAAAGTTGAAGACGAAAACGAAGTTTTCAAGCATTGGTCTCAAGGATTAAAACCAAGAATCGTAATATGCGCTTATTAAGAAAATAAATACAAATCGAAACCACAAAATTAAGGATCCAGACTTAAAAAAATGCAGAAGTCGAAGTCCAAAACGAAATCCCAAGCATTTTCCTTGTTTTTTTTATTCAAAAAATAAAATCAGAACCACAAAATCAAAATGGCAAAATATAAAATATATGAAAATAAGTATCCAAAAGTTGAAGCCAAAAACGAAGTTTTCAAAAGTTGGTCTCAAGAATTAAAACCATTAATCGTAATATGCATTTATTAAGAAAATAAATACAAATCGAAACCACAAAATTAAAGAGGCAGACTTAAAAAAAACGAAGAAGTCGAAGTCCAAAACGAAATCCCAAGCATTTTCCTTGTTTTTTTTATTTAAAAAATAAAATCGGCACCACAAAATCAAAATGCCGAAATTTAAAATAAGAAAATAAGTATCCAAGAGTTGAAGCCCAAAACGAAGTTTTCAAGCATTGGTCTCAAGGATTAAAACCAAGAATCGTAATATGCGCTTATTAAGAAAATAAATACAAATCGAAGCCACAAAAATAAAGAGGCGGACATAAAAAAATGCAGAAGTCGAAGTCCAAAACGAAATCCCAAGCATTTTCCTTGTTTTTTTTATTTAAAAAATAGAATCGGCACCACAAAATCAAAATGACGAAATTTAAAATAAGAAAATAAGTATCCAAAAGTTGAAGCCCAAAACGAAGTTTTCAAGCACTGGTCTCAAGGATAACCACGAATCGTAATATGCGCTTATTATGAAAATAAATACAAATCGAAGCCACAAAAATAAAGAGGCGGACTTAAAAAAATGCAGAAGTCGAAGTCCAAAACGAAATCCCAAGCATTTTCCTTGTTTTCTTTATTCAAAAAATAAAATCAGAACCACAAAATCAAAATGGCAAAATTTAAAATATATGAAAATAAGTATCTAAAAGTTGAAGCCAAAAACGAAGTTTTCAAACATTGGTCTCAAGAATTAAAACCAATAATCGTAATATGCATTTATTAAGAAAATAAATACAAATCGAAACCACAAAATCAAAATGGCAAAATTTAAAATAAGAAAATAAGTATCCAAAAGTTAAAGACGAAAACGAAGTTTTCAAGCATTGGTCTCAAGGATTAAAACCAACAATCGTAATATAGTATGCGCTTATTAAGAAAATAAATACAAATCGAAACTACAAAATTAAGGATCCAGACTTAAAAAAATGCAGAAGTCGAAGTCCAAAACAAAATCCCAAGCATTTTCCTTGTTTTTTTTATTCAAAAAATAAAATCAGAACCACAAAATCAAAATGGCAAAATATAAAATATATGAAAATAAGTATCCAAAAGTTGAAGCCCAAAACGAAGTTTTCAAACATTGGTCTCAAGAATTAAAACCATTAATCGTAATATGCATTTATTAAGAAAATAAATACAAATCGAAACCACAAAATTAAAGAGGCAGACTAAAAAAAACGAAGAAGTCGAACTCCAAAACGAAATCCCAAGCATTTTCCTTGTTTTTTTTATTTAAAAAATAAAATCGGCACCACAAAATCAAAATGCCAAAATTTAAAATAAGAAAATAAGTATCCAAAAGTTGAAGCCCAAAAAGAAGTTTTCAAGCATTGGTCTCAAGGATTAAAACCAAGAATCGTAATATGCGCTTATTAAGAAAATAAATACAAATCGAAGCCACAAAAATAAAGAGGCGGACTTAAAAAAACGAAGAAGTCGAAGTCCAAAACGAAATCCCAAGCATTTTCCTTGTTTTTTTTATTCAAAAAATAAAATCAGAACCACAAAATCAAAATGGCAAAATTTAAAATAAGAAAATAAGTATCCAAAAGTTGAAGACGAAAACGAAGTTTTCAAGCATTGGTCTCAAGGATTAAAACCAACAATCGTAATATGCGCTTATTAAGAAAATAAATACAAATCGAAACCACAAAATTAAAGAGGCAGACTAAAAAAAACGAAGAAGTCGAAGCCCAAAACGAAATCCCAAGCATTTTCCTTGTTTTTTTTATTCAAAAAATAAAATCAGAACCACAAAATCAAAATGGCAAACTTTAAAATATATGAAAATAAGTATCTAAAAGTTGAAGCCCAAAACGAAGTTTTCAAACGTTGGTCTCAAGAATTAAAACCATTAATCGTAATATGCATTTATTAAGAAAATAAATACAAATCGAAACCACAAAATCAAAATGGCAAAATTTAAAATAAGAAAATAAGTATCCAAAAGTTGAAGCCCAAAACGAAGTTTTCAAGCATTGGTCTCAAGGATTAAAACCAAGAATCGTAATATTCGCTTATTAAGAAAATAAATACAAATCGAAACCACAAAATTAAAGAGGCAGACTAAAAAAAACGAAGAAGTCGAAGTCCAAAACGAAATCCCAAGCATTTTCCTTGTTTTTTTTATTAAAAAAATAAAATCAGAACCACAAAATCAAAATGGCAAAATCTAAAATATATGAAAATAAGTATCTAAAAGTTGAAGCCCAAAACGAAGTTTTCAAACGTTGGTCTCAAGAATTAAAACCATTAATCGTAATATGCATTTATTAAGAAAATAAATACAAATCGAAACCACAAAATCAAAATGGCAAAATTTAAAATAAGAAAATAAGTATCCAAAAGTTGAAGACGAAAACGAAGTTTTCAAGCATTGGTCTCAAGGATTAAAACCAACAATCGTAATATGCGCTTATTAAGAAAATAAATACAAATCGAAACCACAAAATTAAAGAGGCAGACTTAAAAAAAACGAAGAAGTCGAAGTCCAAAACGAAATCCCAAGCATTTTCCTTGTTTTTTTATTTAAAAAATAAAATCGGCACCACAAAATTAAAATGGCAAAGTTTAAAATAAGAAAATAAGTATCCTAAAGTTTAAGCCCAAAACGAAGTTTTCAAGCATTGGTCTCAAGGATTAAAACCAAGAATCGTAATATGCGCTTATTAAGAAAATAAATACAAATCGAAACCACAAAAATAAAGAGGCGGACTTAAAAAAATGCAGAAGTCGAAGTCCAAAACGAAATCCCAAGCATTTTCCTTGTTTTTTTTATTTAAAAAATAAAATCGGCACCACAAAATCAAAATGCCGAAATTTAAAATAAGAAAATAAGTATCCTAAAGTTGAAGCCGAAAACGAAGTTTTCAAGCATTGGTCTCAAGGATTAAAACCAAGAATCGTAATATGCGCTTATTAAGAAAATAAATATAATCGAAACCACAAAAATAAAGAGGCGGACTTAAAAAAATGCAGAAGTCGAAGTCCAAAACGAAATCCCAAGCATTTTCCTTGTTTTTTTTATTTAAAAAATAAAATCGGCACCACAAAATCAAAATGCCGAAATTTAAAATAAGAAAATAAGTATCCAAAAGTTGAAGCCCAAAACGAAGTTTTCAAGCATTGGTCTCAAGGATTAAAACCAAGAATCGTAATATGCGCTTATTAAGAAAATAAATACAAATCGAAACCACAAAAATAAAGAGGCGGACCTAAAAAAATGCAGAATTCGAAGTCCAAAACGAAATCCCAAGCATTTTCCTTGTTTTTATACCCTTGAAAGAGGGTATTATAATTTTTTCCAGAAATGTGTAACGCATTAAAGGAAGCATCTCCGACCCCACAAAGTATATATATTCTTGATCAGCATCAACAGCCGAGTCGATATAGCCATGTCCGTCTGTCCGTCTGTCTGTCCGTCTGTCCGTCTGTCCGTCTGTTTCTATGCAAAAAATAGACAGTAGTTTTAAAGCTAGCGTTTTGAAATTTTTACCAGATCATTATTTTTGTTGCACGCAGATCAATTTTAAGAATCGGTCGGATCGGACCACTATATCATATAGCTGCCATAAAAACGACCGATAAGAAAACAAGTCTTTGTATGGAAAACTTTTTTGTTTTCAAGGGTATACCATCTTCGGCAAGCCGAAGATAACTTTTCTCACTTGTTTTTATTTAAAAAATAGAATCGGCACCACAAAATCAAAATGACGAAATTTAAAATAAGAAAATAAGTATCCAAAAGTTGAAGCCCAAAACGAAGTTTTCAAGCATTGGTCTCAAGGATAACCACGAATCGTAATATGCGCTTATTAAGAAAATAAATACAAATCGAAGCCACAAAAATAAAGAGGCGGACTTAAAAAAATGCAAAAGTCGAAGTCCAAAACGAAATCCCAAGCATTTTCCTTGTTTTTTTTATTTAAAAAATAAAATCGGCACCACAAAATCAAAATGCCGAAATTTAAAATAAGAAAATAAGTATCCAAAAGTTGAAGCCCAAAAAGAAGTTTTCAAGCATTGGTCTCAAGGATTAAAACCAAGAATCGTAATATGCGCTTATTAAGAAAATAAATACAAATCGAAACCACAAAATTAAAGATCCAGACTTAAAAAAATGCAGAAGTCGAAGTCCAAAACGAAATCCCAAGCATTTTCCTTGTTTTTTTTATTTAAAAAATAAAATCGGCACCACAAAATCAAAATGCCGAAATTTAAAATAAGAAAATAAGTATCCAAAAGTTGAAGCCCTTAACGAAGTTTTCGAGCGTTGGTCTCAAGTATTAATACCAAGAATCGTAATATGCGCTTATCAAGAAAATAAATACAAATCGAAACCACAAAAATAAATAGGCGGACTTAAAAAAATGCAGAAGTCGAAGTCCAAAACGAAATCCCAAGCATTTTCTTGTTTTTTATATTTAAAAAATAGAATCGGCACCACAAAACCAAAATGACGAAATTTAAAATAAGAAAATAAGTATCCAAAAGTTGAAGCCCAAAACGAAGTTTTCAAGCATTGGTCTCAAGGATTAAAACCAAGAATCGTAGTATGCGCTTATTAAGAAAATAAATACAAATCGAAACCACAAAAAAAAAGAGGCGGACCTAAAAAAATGCAGAAGTCGAAGTCCAAAACGAAATCCCAAGCATTTTCCTTGTTTTTTTATTTAAAAAATAAAATCGGCACACAAAATCAAAATGCCAAAATTTAAAATAAGAAAATAAGTATCCAAAAAATGAAGCCCAAAACGAAGTTTTCAAGCATTGGTCTCAAGGATAACCACGAATCGTAATATGCGCTTATTAAGAAAATAAATACAAATCGAAACCACAAAATTAAAGAGGCAGACTTAAAAAAACGAAGAAGTCGAAGTCCAAAACGAAATCCCAAGCATTTTCCTTGTTTTTTTTATTTAAAAAATAAAATCGGCACCACAAAATCAAAATGCCGAAATTTAAAATAAGAAAATAAGTATCCAAAAGTTGAAGCCCTTAACGAAGTTTTCGAGCGTTGGTCTCAAGGATTAATACCAAGAATCGTAATATGCGCTTATCAAGAAAATAAATACAAATCGAAACTACAAAAATAAGAGGCGGAACTAAAAAAATGCAGAAGTCGAAGTCCGAAACGAAATCCCAAGCATTTTCCTTGTTTTTTTTATTTAAAAAATAGATTTGGCACCACAAAATCAAAATGACGAAATTTAAAATAAGAAAATAAGTATCCAAAAGTTGAAGCCCAAAACGAAGTTTTCAAGCATTGGTCTCATGGATTAAAACCAAGAATCGTAATATGCGCTTATTAAGAAAATAAATACAAATCGAAACCACAAAAATAAATAGGCGGACTTAAAAAAATGCAGAAGTCGAAGTCCAAAACGAAATCCCAAGCATTTTCCTTGTTTTTTATATTTAAAAAATAGAATCGGCACCACAAAACCAAAATGACGAAATTTAAAATAAGAAAATAAGTATCCAAAAGTTGAAGCCCAAAACGAAGTTTTCAAGCATTGGTCTCAAGGATTAAAACCAAGAATCGTAATATGCGCTTATTAAGAAAATAAATACAAATCGAAACCACAAAAAAAAAGAGGCGGACCTAAAAAAATGCAGAAGTCGAAGTCCAAAACGAAATCCCAAGCATTTTCCTTGTTTTTTTTATTTAAAAAATAGAATCGGCACCACAAAATCAAAATGACGAAATTTAAAATAAGAAAATAAGTATCCAAAAGTTGAAGCCCAAAACGAAGTTTTCAAGCATTGGTCTCAAGGATAACCACGAATCGTAATATGCGCTTATTAAGAAAATAAATACAAATCGAAACCACAAAATTAAAGAGGCAGACTTAAAAAAACGAAGAAGTCGAAGTCCAAAACGAAATCCCAAGCATTTTCCTTGTTCTTTTTATTTAAAAAATAAAATCGGCACCACAAAATCAAAATGCCGAAATTTAAAATAAGAAAATAAGTATCCAAAAGTTGAAGCCCAAAAAGAAGTTTTCAAGCATTGGTCTCATGGATTAAAACCAAGAATCGTAATATGCGCTTATTAAGAAAATAAATACAAATCGAAACCACAAAAATAAATAGGCGGACTTAAAAAAATGCAGAAGTCGAAGTCCAAAACGAAATCCCAAGCATTTTCCTTGTTTTTTATATTTAAAAAATAGAATCGGCACCACAAAACCAAAATGACGAAATTTAAAATAAGAAAATAAGTATCCAAAAGTTGAAGCCCAAAACGAAGTTTTCAAGCATTGGTCTCAAGGATTAAAACCAAGAATCGTAATATGCGCTTATTAAGAAAATAAATACAAATTGAAACCACAAAAAAAAAGAGGCGGACCTAAAAAAATGCAGAAGTCGAAGTCCAAAACGAAATCCCAAGCATTTTCTTTGTTTTTTTTATTTAAAAAATAGAATCGGCACCACAAAATCAAAATGACGAAATTTAAAATAAGAAAATAAGTATCCAAAAGTTGAAGCCCAAAACGAAGTTTTCAAGCATTGGTCTCAAGGATAACCACGAATCGTAATATGCGCTTATTAAGAAAATAAATACCAATCGAAACCACAAAATTAAAGAGGCAGACTTAAAAAAATGCAGAAGTCGAAGTCTAAAACGAAATCCCAAGCATTTTCCTTGTTTTTTTTATTTATAAAATAGAATCGGCACCACAAAATCAAAATGACGAAATTTAAAATAAGAAAATAAGTATCCAAAAGTTGAAGCCCAAAAAGAAGTTTTCAAGCATTGGTCTCATGGATTAAAACCAAGAATCGTAATATGCGCTTATTAAGAAAATAAATACAAATCGAAACCACAAAAATAAATAGGCGGACTTAAAAAAATGCAGAAGTCGAAGTCCAAAACGAAATCCCAAGCATTTTCCTTGTTTTTTATATTTAAAAAATAGAATCGGCACCACAAAACCAAAATGACGAAATTTAAAATAAGAAAATAAGTATCCAAAAGTTGAAGCCCAAAACGAAGTTTTCAAGCATTGGTCTCAAGGATTAAAACCAAGAATCGTAATATGCGCTTATTAAGAAAATAAATACAAATTGAAACCACAAAAAAAAAGAGGCGGACCTAAAAAAATGCAGAAGTCGAAGTCCAAAACGAAATCCCAAGCATTTTCTTTGTTTTTTTTATTTAAAAAATAGAATCGGCACCACAAAATCAAAATAACGAAATTTAAAATAAGAAAATAAGTATCCAAAAGTTGAAGCCCAAAACGAAGTTTTCAAGCATTGGTCTCAAGGATAACCACGAATCGTAATATGCGCTTATTAAGAAAATAAATACCAATCGAAACCACAAAATTAAAGAGGCAGACTTAAAAAAATGCAGAAGTCGAAGTCTAAAACGAAATCCCAAGCATTTTCCTTGTTTTTTTTATTTATAAAATAGAATCGGCACCACAAAATCAAAATGACGAAATTTAAAATAAGAAAATAAGTATCCAAAAGTTGAAGACCAAAACGAAGTTTAAAAGCATTGGTCTCAAGGATAACCACGAATCGTAATATGCGCTTATTAAGAAAATAAATACCAATCGAAACCACAAAATTAAAGAGGCAGACTTAAAAAAACGAAGAAGTCGAAGTCCAAAACGAAATCCCAAGCATTTTCCTTGTTTTTTTTATTTAAAAAATACAATCGGCACCACAAAATCAAAATGACGAAATTTAAAATATATGAAAATAAGTATCTAAAAGTTGAAGCCCAAAACGAAGTTTTCAAGCATTGGTCTCAAGGATAACCACGAATCGTAATATGCGCTTATTAAGAAAATAAATACCAATCGAAACCACAAAATTAAAGAGGCAGACTTAAAAAAATGCAGAAGTCGAAGTCTAAAACGAAATCCCAAGCATTTTCCTTGTTTTTTTTATTTATAAAATAGAATCGGCACCACAAAATCAAAATGACGAAATTTAAAATAAGAAAATAAGTATCCAAAAGTTGAAGCCCAAAAAGAAGTTTTCAAGCATTGGTCTCATGGATTAAAACCAAGAATCGTAATATGCGCTTATTAAGAAAATAAATTCAAATCGAACCCACAAAATTAAAGAGGCAGACTTAAAAAAACGAAGAAGTCGAAGTCCAAAACGAAATCCCAAGCACTTTCCTTTTTTTTTTTATTCAAAAAATAAAATAAGAACCACAAAATCAAAATGGCAAAATTTAAAATATATAAAAATAAGTATCCAAAAGTTGAAGCCCAAAACGAAGTTTTCAAATGTTGGTCTCAAGAATTAAAACCATTAATTGTAATATGCATTTATTATGAAAATAAATACAAATCGAAACCACATAATCAAAATAGCAAAATTTAAAATCAGAAAATAAGTATTCAAAAGTTGAAGACCAAAACGATGTTTTCAAACATTGGTATTAAGGATTAAAATCAATAATCGTAATATGCGCTTATTAAGAAAATAAATACAAATCGAAACCACAAAATTAAAGAGGCGGACTTAAAAAAATGCGGAAGTCGAAATCCAAAACGAAATCCCAAGCATTTTCCTTGTTGTTTTTATTCAAAAAATAAAATCAGAACCACAAAATCAAAATGGCAAAATATAAAATATATGAAAATAAGTATCCAAAAGTTGAAGCCCAAAACGAAGTTTTCAAGCATTGGTCTCAAGGATAACCACGAATCGTAATATGCGCTTATTAAGAAAATAAATACAAATCGAAACCACAAAAATAAAGAGGCGGACTTAAAAAAATGCAGAAGTCGAAGTCTAAAACGAAATCCCAAGCATTTTCCTTGTTTTTTTTAATTAAAAAATAAAATCGGCACCTCAAAATTAAAATAGCAAAGTTTAAAATAAGAAAATAAGTATCCAAAAGTTGAAGCCCAAAACGAAGTTTTCAAGCATTGGTCTCGAGGATTAAAACCAAGAATCGTAATATGCGCTTATTAAGAAAATAAATACAAATCGAAACCACAAAAATAAAGAGGCGGACTTAAAAAAATGCAGAAGTCGAAGTCCAAAACGAAATCCCAAGCATTTTCCTTGTTTTTTTTATTTAAAAAATAGAATCGGCACCACAAAATCAAAATGACGATATTTAAAATAAGAAAATAAGTATCCAAAAGTTGAAGCCCAAAACGATGTTTTCAAGCATTGGTCTCAAGGCTAACCACGAATCGTAATATGCGCTTATTAAGAAAATAAATACAAATCGAAACCCCAAAAATAAAGAGGCGGACTTAAAAAAATGCAGAAGTCGAAGTCCAAAACGAAATCCCAAGCATTTTCCTTGTTTTTTTTATTTAAAAAATACAATCGGCACCACAAAATCAAAATGACGAAATTTAAAATATATGAAAATAAGTATCTAAAAGTTGAAGCCCAAAACGAAGTTTTCAAACGTTGGTCTCAAGAATTAAAACCATTAATCGTAATATGCATTTATTAAGAAAATAAATACAAATCGGCACCACAAAATCAAAATGCCGAAATTTAAAATAAGAAAATAAGTATCCAAAAGTTGAAGCCCAAAAAGAAGTTTTCAAGCATTGGTCTCAAGGATTAAAACCAAGAATCGTAATATGCGCTTATTAAGAAAATAAATACAAATCGAAACCACAAAATTAAAGATCCAGACTTAAAAAAATGCAGAAGTCGAAGTCCAAAACGAAATCCCAAGCATTTTCCTTGTTTTTTTTATTTAAAAAATAAAATCGGCACCACAAAATCAAAATGCCGAAATTTAAAATAAGAAAATAAGTATCCAAAAGTTGAAGCCCTTAACGAAGTTTTCGAGCGTTGGTCTCAAGTATTAATACCAAGAATCGTAATATGCGCTTATCAAGAAAATAAATACAAATCGAAACCACAAAAATAAATAGGCGGACTTAAAAAAATGCAGAAGTCGAAGTCCAAAACGAAATCCCAAGCATTTTCTTGTTTTTTATATTTAAAAAATAGAATCGGCACCACAAAACCAAAATGACGAAATTTAAAATAAGAAAATAAGTATCCAAAAGTTGAAGCCCAAAACGAAGTTTTCAAGCATTGGTCTCAAGGATTAAAACCAAGAATCGTAGTATGCGCTTATTAAGAAAATAAATACAAATCGAAACCACAAAAAAAAAGAGGCGGACCTAAAAAAATGCAGAAGTCGAAGTCCAAAACGAAATCCCAAGCATTTTCCTTGTTTTTTTATTTAAAAAATAAAATCGGCACACAAAATCAAAATGCCAAAATTTAAAATAAGAAAATAAGTATCCAAAAAATGAAGCCCAAAACGAAGTTTTCAAGCATTGGTCTCAAGGATAACCACGAATCGTAATATGCGCTTATTAAGAAAATAAATACAAATCGAAACCACAAAATTAAAGAGGCAGACTTAAAAAAACGAAGAAGTCGAAGTCCAAAACGAAATCCCAAGCATTTTCCTTGTTTTTTTTATTTAAAAAATAAAATCGGCACCACAAAATCAAAATGCCGAAATTTAAAATAAGAAAATAAGTATCCAAAAGTTGAAGCCCAAAACGAAGTTTTCAAGCATTGGTCTCAAGGATAACCACGAATCGTAATATGCGCTTATTAAGAAAATAAATACCAATCGAAACCACAAAATTAAAGAGGCAGACTTAAAAAAATGCAGAAGTCGAAGTCTAAAACGAAATCCCAAGCATTTTCCTTGTTTTTTTTATTTATAAAATAGAATCGGCACCACAAAATCAAAATGACGAAATTTAAAATAAGAAAATAAGTATCCAAAAGTTGAAGACCAAAACGAAGTTTAAAAGCATTGGTCTCAAGGATAACCACGAATCGTAATATGCGCTTATTAAGAAAATAAATACCAATCGAAACCACAAAATTAAAGAGGCAGACTTAAAAAAACGAAGAAGTCGAAGTCCAAAACGAAATCCCAAGCATTTTCCTTGTTTTTTTTATTTAAAAAATACAATCGGCACCACAAAATCAAAATGACGAAATTTAAAATATATGAAAATAAGTATCTAAAAGTTGAAGCCCAAAACGAAGTTTTCAAGCATTGGTCTCAAGGATAACCACGAATCGTAATATGCGCTTATTAAGAAAATAAATACCAATCGAAACCACAAAATTAAAGAGGCAGACTTAAAAAAATGCAGAAGTCGAAGTCTAAAACGAAATCCCAAGCATTTTCCTTGTTTTTTTTATTTATAAAATAGAATCGGCACCACAAAATCAAAATGACGAAATTTAAAATAAGAAAATAAGTATCCAAAAGTTGAAGCCCAAAAAGAAGTTTTCAAGCATTGGTCTCATGGATTAAAACCAAGAATCGTAATATGCGCTTATTAAGAAAATAAATTCAAATCGAACCCACAAAATTAAAGAGGCAGACTTAAAAAAACGAAGAAGTCGAAGTCCAAAACGAAATCCCAAGCACTTTCCTTTTTTTTTTTATTCAAAAAATAAAATAAGAACCACAAAATCAAAATGGCAAAATTTAAAATATATAAAAATAAGTATCCAAAAGTTGAAGCCCAAAACGAAGTTTTCAAATGTTGGTCTCAAGAATTAAAACCATTAATTGTAATATGCATTTATTATGAAAATAAATACAAATCGAAACCACATAATCAAAATAGCAAAATTTAAAATCAGAAAATAAGTATTCAAAAGTTGAAGACCAAAACGATGTTTTCAAACATTGGTATTAAGGATTAAAATCAATAATCGTAATATGCGCTTATTAAGAAAATAAATACAAATCGAAACCACAAAATTAAAGAGGCGGACTTAAAAAAATGCGGAAGTCGAAATCCAAAACGAAATCCCAAGCATTTTCCTTGTTGTTTTTATTCAAAAAATAAAATCAGAACCACAAAATCAAAATGGCAAAATATAAAATATATGAAAATAAGTATCCAAAAGTTGAAGCCCAAAACGAAGTTTTCAAGCATTGGTCTCAAGGATAACCACGAATCGTAATATGCGCTTATTAAGAAAATAAATACAAATCGAAACCACAAAAATAAAGAGGCGGACTTAAAAAAATGCAGAAGTCGAAGTCTAAAACGAAATCCCAAGCATTTTCCTTGTTTTTTTTAATTAAAAAATAAAATCGGCACCTCAAAATTAAAATAGCAAAGTTTAAAATAAGAAAATAAGTATCCAAAAGTTGAAGCCCAAAACGAAGTTTTCAAGCATTGGTCTCGAGGATTAAAACCAAGAATCGTAATATGCGCTTATTAAGAAAATAAATACAAATCGAAACCACAAAAATAAAGAGGCGGACTTAAAAAAATGCAGAAGTCGAAGTCCAAAACGAAATCCCAAGCATTTTCCTTGTTTTTTTTATTTAAAAAATAGAATCGGCACCACAAAATCAAAATGACGATATTTAAAATAAGAAAATAAGTATCCAAAAGTTGAAGCCCAAAACGATGTTTTCAAGCATTGGTCTCAAGGCTAACCACGAATCGTAATATGCGCTTATTAAGAAAATAAATACAAATCGAAACCCCAAAAATAAAGAGGCGGACTTAAAAAAATGCAGAAGTCGAAGTCCAAAACGAAATCCCAAGCATTTTCCTTGTTTTTTTTATTTAAAAAATACAATCGGCACCACAAAATCAAAATGACGAAATTTAAAATATATGAAAATAAGTATCTAAAAGTTGAAGCCCAAAACGAAGTTTTCAAACGTTGGTCTCAAGAATTAAAACCATTAATCGTAATATGCATTTATTAAGAAAATAAATACAAATCGAAACCACATAATCAAAATAGCAAAATTTAAAATCAGAAAATAAGTATTCAAAAGTTGAAGCCCAAAACGAAGTTTTCAAGCATTGGTCTCAAGGATTAAAAGCAACAATCGTAATATGCGCTTATTAAGAAAATAAATACAAATCGAAACCACAAAATTAAAGATCCAGACTTAAAAAAAATGCAGAAGTCGAAGTCCAAAACGAAATCCCAAGCATTTTCCTTGTTTTTTTTATTCAAAAAATAAAATCAGAGCCACAAAATCAAAATGGCAAAATATAAAATATATGAAAATAAGTATCCAAAAGTTGAAGCCCAAAACGAAGTTTTCAAACGTTGGTCTCAAGAATTAAAACCATTAATCGTAATATGCGCTTATTAAGAAAATAAATACAAATCGAAACCACAAAAATAAAGAGGCAGACTTAAAAAAATGCAGAAGTCGAAGTCCAAAACGAAATCCCAAGCATTTTCCTTGTTTTTTTTATTTAAAAAATACAATCGGCACCACAAAATCAAAATGACGAAATTTAAAATAAGAAAATAAGTATCCAAAAGTTGAAGCCCAAAACGAAGTTTTCAAGCATTGGTCTAAAGGATAACCACGAATCGTAATATGCGCCTATTAAGAAAATAAATTCAAATCGAACCCACAAAATTAAAGAGGCAGACTTAAAAAAACGAAGAAGTCGAAGTCCAAAACGAAATCCCAAGCATTTTCCTTGTTTTTTTTTATTCAAAAAATAAAATAAGAACCACAAAATCAAAATGGCAAAATTTAAAATATATAAAAATAAGTATCCAAAAGTTGAAGCCCAAAACGAAGTTTTCAAATGTTGGTCTCAAGAATTAAAACCATTAATTGTAATATGCATTTATTATGAAAATAAATACAAATCGAAACCACATAATCAAAATAGCAAAATTTAAAATCAGAAAATAAGTATTCAAAAGTTGAAGACCAAAACGATGTTTTCAAACATTGGTATTAAGGATTAAAATCAATAATCGTAATATGCGCTTATTAAGAAAATAAATACAAATCGAAACCACAAAATTAAAGAGGCGGACTTAAAAAAATGCGGAAGTCGAAATCCAAAACGAAATCCCAAGCATTTTCCTTGTTTTTTTTAATTAAAAAATAAAATCGGCACCTCAAAATTAAAATAGCAAAGTTTAAAATAAGAAAATAAGTATCCAAAAGTTGAAGCCCAAAACGAAGTTTTCAAGCATTGGTCTCAAGGATTAAAACCAACAATCGTAATATGCACTTATTAAGAAAATAAATACAAATCGAAACCACAAAATTAAAGATCCAGACTTAAAAAAAATGCAGAAGTCGAAGTCCAAAACGAAATCCCAAGCATTTTCCTTGTTGTTTTTATTCAAAAAATAAAATCAGAACCACAAAATCAAAATGGCAAAATATAAAATATATGAAAATAAGTATCCAAAAGTTGAAGCCCAAAACGAAGTTTTCAAACGTTGGTCTCAAGAATTAAAATCAATAATCGTAATATGCGCTTATTAAGAAAATAAATACAAATCGAAAGCACAAAATTAAAGAGGCGGACTTAAAAAATGCAGAAGTCGAAGTCCAAAACGAAATCCCAAGCATTTTCCTTGATTTTTTTATTTAAAAAATAGAATCGGCACCACAAAATCAAAATGACGATATTTAAAATAAGAAAATAAGTATCCAAAAGTTGAAGCCCAAAACGATGTTTTCAAGCATTGGTCTCAAGAATTAAAACCATTAATCGTAATATGCATTTATTAAGAAAATAAATACAAATCGAAACCACATAATCAAAATAGCAAAATTTAAAATCAGAAAATAAGTATTCAAAAGTTGAAGCCCAAAACGAAGTTTTCAAGCATTGGTCTCAAGGATTAAAACCAACAATCGTAATATGCGCTTATTAAGAAAATAAATACAAATCGAAAGCACAAAATTAAAGAGGCGGACTTAAAAAAATGCAGAAGTCGAAGTCCAAAACGAAATCCCAAGCATTTTCCTTGTTTTTTTTATTCAAAAAATAAAATCAGAACCGCAAAATCAAAATGGCAAAATTTAAAATATATGAAAATAAGTATCTAAAAGTTGAAGCCCAAAACGAAGTTTTCAAACGTTGGTCTCAAGAATTAAAACCATTAATCGTAATATGCATTTATTAAGAAAATAAATACAAATCGAAACCACATAATCAAAATAGCAAAATTTAAAATCAGAAAATAAGTATTCAAAAGTTGAAGCCCAAAACGAAGTTTTCAAGCATTGGTCTCAAGGATTAAAACCAACAATCGTAATATGCGCTTATTAAGAAAATAAATACAAATCGAAACCACAAAATTAAAGAGGCGGACTTAAAAAAATGCGAAAGTCGAAATCCGAAACGAAATACCAAGCATTTTCCTTGTTTTTTTTTATTTAAAAAATAAAATCGGCACCACAAAATTAAAATGGCAAAGTTTAAAATAAGAAAATAAGTATTCAAAAGTTGAAGCCCAAAACGAAGTTTTCAAGCATTGGTCTCAAGGATTAAAACCAAGAATCGTAATATGCGCTTATTAAGAAAATAAATACAAATCGAAACCACAAAAATAAAGAGGCGGACTTAAAAAAATGCAGAAGTCGAAGTCCAAAACGAAATCCCAAGCATTTTCCTTGTTTTTTTTATTTAAAAAATAGAATCGGCACCACAAAATCAAAATGACGATATTTAAAATAAGAAAATAAGTATCCAAAAGTTGAAGCCCAAAACGAAGTTTTCAAGCATTGGTCTCAAGTATAACCACGAATCGTAATATGCGCTTATTAAGAAAATAAATACAAATCGAAACCCCAAAAATAAAGAGGCGGACTTAAAAAAATGCAGAAGTCGAAGTCCAAAACGAAATCCCAAGCATTTTCCTTGTTTTTTTTATTCAAAAAATAAAATCAGAACCGCAAAATCAAAATGGCAAAATTTAAAATATATGAAAATAAGTATCTAAAAGTTGAAGCCCAAAACGAAGTTTTCAAACGTTGGTCTCAAGAATTAAAACCATTAATCGTAATATGCATTTATTAAGAAAATAAATACAAATCGAAACCACATAATCAAAATAGCAAAATTTAAAATCAGAAAATAAGTATTCAAAAGTTGAAGCCCAAAACGAAGTTTTCAAGCATTGGTCTCAAGGATTAAAAGCAACAATCGTAATATGCGCTTATTAAGAAAATAAATACAAATCGAAACCACAAAATTAAAGATCCAGACTTAAAAAAAATGCAGAAGTCGAAGTCCAAAACGAAATCCCAAGCATTTTCCTTGTTTTTTTTATTCAAAAAATAAAATCAGAGCCACAAAATCAAAATGGCAAAATATAAAATATATGAAAATAAGTATCCAAAAGTTGAAGCCCAAAACGAAGTTTTCAAACGTTGGTCTCAAGAATTAAAACCATTAATCGTAATATGCGCTTATTAAGAAAATAAATACAAATCGAAACCACAAAAATAAAGAGGCGGACTTAAAAAAATGCAGAAGTCGAAGTCCAAAACGAAATCCCAAGCATTTTCCTTGTTTTTTTTATTTAAAAAATACAATCGGCACCACAAAATCAAAATGACGAAATTTAAAATAAGAAAATAAGTATCCAAAAGTTGAAGCCCAAAACGAAGTTTTCAAGCATTGGTCTAAAGGATAACCACGAATCGTAATATGCGCCTATTAAGAAAATAAATTCAAATCGAACCCACAAAATTAAAGAGGCAGACTTAAAAAAACGAAGAAGTCGAAGTCCAAAACGAAATCCCAAGCATTTTCCTTGTTTTTTTTTATTCAAAAAATAAAATAAGAACCACAAAATCAAAATGGCAAAATTTAAAATATATAAAAATAAGTATCCAAAAGTTGAAGCCCAAAACGAAGTTTTCAAATGTTGGTCTCAAGAATTAAAACCATTAATTGTAATATGCATTTATTATGAAAATAAATACAAATCGAAACCACATAATCAAAATAGCAAAATTTAAAATCAGAAAATAAGTATTCAAAAGTTGAAGACCAAAACGATGTTTTCAAACATTGGTATTAAGGATTAAAATCAATAATCGTAATATGCGCTTATTAAGAAAATAAATACAAATCGAAACCACAAAATTAAAGAGGCGGACTTAAAAAAATGCGGAAGTCGAAATCCAAAACGAAATCCCAAGCATTTTCCTTGTTTTTTTTAATTAAAAAATAAAATCGGCACCTCAAAATTAAAATAGCAAAGTTTAAAATAAGAAAATAAGTATCCAAAAGTTGAAGCCCAAAACGAAGTTTTCAAGCATTGGTCTCAAGGATTAAAACCAACAATCGTAATATGCACTTATTAAGAAAATAAATACAAATCGAAACCACAAAATTAAAGATCCAGACTTAAAAAAAATGCAGAAGTCGAAGTCCAAAACGAAATCCCAAGCATTTTCCTTGTTGTTTTTATTCAAAAAATAAAATCAGAACCACAAAATCAAAATGGCAAAATATAAAATATATGAAAATAAGTATCCAAAAGTTGAAGCCCAAAACGAAGTTTTCAAACGTTGGTCTCAAGAATTAAAATCAATAATCGTAATATGCGCTTATTAAGAAAATAAATACAAATCGAAAGCACAAAATTAAAGAGGCGGACTTAAAAAAATGCAGAAGTCGAAGTCCAAAACGAAATCCCAAGCATTTTCCTTGTTTTTTTTATTTAAAAAATAGAATCGGCACCACAAAATCAAAATGACGATATTTAAAATAAGAAAATAAGTATCCAAAAGTTGAAGCCCAAAACGATGTTTTCAAGCATTGGTCTCAAGAATTAAAACCATTAATCGTAATATGCATTTATTAAGAAAATAAATACAAATCGAAACCACATAATCAAAATAGCAAAATTTAAAATCAGAAAATAAGTATTCAAAAGTTGAAGCCCAAAACGAAGTTTTCAAGCATTGGTCTCAAGGATTAAAACCAACAATCGTAATATGCGCTTATTAAGAAAATAAATACAAATCGAAAGCACAAAATTAAAGAGGCGGACTTAAAAAAATGCAGAAGTCGAAGTCCAAAACGAAATCCCAAGCATTTTCCTTGTTTTTTTTATTCAAAAAATAAAATCAGAACCGCAAAATCAAAATGGCAAAATTTAAAATATATGAAAATAAGTATCTAAAAGTTGAAGCCCAAAACGAAGTTTTCAAACGTTGGTCTCAAGAATTAAAACCATTAATCGTAATATGCATTTATTAAGAAAATAAATACAAATCGAAACCACATAATCAAAATAGCAAAATTTAAAATCAGAAAATAAGTATTCAAAAGTTGAAGCCCAAAACGAAGTTTTCAAGCATTGGTCTCAAGGATTAAAACCAACAATCGTAATATGCGCTTATTAAGAAAATAAATACAAATCGAAACCACAAAATTAAAGAGGCGGACTTAAAAAAATGCGGAAGTCGAAATCCGAAACGAAATACCAAGCATTTTCCTTGTTTTTTTTTATTTAAAAAATAAAATCGGCACCACAAAATTAAAATGGCAAAGTTTAAAATAAGAAAATAAGTATTCAAAAGTTGAAGCCCAAAACGAAGTTTTCAAGCATTGGTCTCAAGGATTAAAACCAAGAATCGTAATATGCGCTTATTAAGAAAATAAATACAAATCGAAACCACAAAAATAAAGAGGCGGACTTAAAAAAATGCAGAAGTCGAAGTCCAAAACGAAATCCCAAGCATTTTCCTTGTTTTTTTTATTTAAAAAATAGAATCGGCACCACAAAATCAAAATGACGATATTTAAAATAAGAAAATAAGTATCCAAAAGTTGAAGCCCAAAACGAAGTTTTCAAGCATTGGTCTCAAGTATAACCACGAATCGTAATATGCGCTTATTAAGAAAATAAATACAAATCGAAACCCCAAAAATAAAGAGGCGGACTTAAAAAAATGCAGAAGTCGAAGTCCAAAACGAAATCCCAAGCATTTTCCTTGTTTTTTTTATTCAAAAAATAAAATCAGAACCGCAAAATCAAAATGGCAAAATTTAAAATATATGAAAATAAGTATCTAAAAGTTGAAGCCCAAAACGAAGTTTCAAACGTTGGTCTCAAAAATTAAAACCATTAATCGTAATATGCATTTATTAAGAAAATAAATACAAATCGAAACCACATAATCAAAATAGCAAAATTTAAAATCAGAAAATAAGTATTCAAAAGTTGAAGCCCAAAACGAAGTTTTCAAGCATTGGTCTCAAGGATTAAAACCAACAATCGTAATATGCGCTTATTAAGAAAATAAATACAAATCGAAACCACAAAATTAAAGATCCAGACTTAAAAAAAATGCAGAAGTCGAAGTCCAAAACGAAATCCCAAGCATTTTCCTTGTTTTTTTTATTCAAAAAATAAAATCAGAACGACAAAATCAAAATGGCAAAATATAAAATATATGAAAATAAGTATCCAAAAGTTGAAGCCCAAAACGAAGTTTTCAAACGTTGGTCTCAAGAATTAAAACCATTAATCGTAATATGCATTTATTAAGAAAATAAATACAAATCGAAACCACAAAAATAAAGAGGCGGACTTAAAAAAATGCAGAAGTCGAAGTCCAAAACGAAATCCCAAGCATTTTCCTTGTTTTTTTTATTTAAAAAATACAATAGGCACCACAAAATCAAAATGACGAAATTTAAAATAAGAAAATAAGTATCCAAAAGTTGAAGCCCAAAACTAAGTTTTCAAATGTTGGTCTCAAGAATTAAAACCATTAATCGTAATATGCATTTATTAAGAAAATAAATACAAATCGGCACCACAAAATCAAAATGACGAAATTTAAAATAAGAAAATAAGTATCCAAAAGTTGAAGCCCAAAACGAAGTTTTCAAGCATTGGTCTCAAGGATAACCACGAATCGTAATATGCGCCTATTAAGAAAATAAATTCAAATCGAACCCACAAAATTAAAGAGGCAGACTTAAAAAAACGAAGAAGTCGAAGTCCAAAACGAAATCCCAAGCATTTTCCTTGTTTTTTTTTATTCAAAAAATAAAATAAGAACCACAAAATCAAAATGGCAAAATTTAAAATATATAAAAATAAGTATCCAAAAGTTGAAGCCCAAAACGAAGTTTTCAAATGTTGGTCTCAAGAATTAAAACCATTAATTGTAATATGCATTTATTATGAAAATAAATACAAATCGAAACCACATAATCAAAATAGCAAAATTTAAAATCAGAAAATAAGTATTCAAAAGTTGAAGACCAAAACGATGTTTTCAAACATTGGTATTAAGGATTAAAATCAATAATCGTAATATGCGCTTATTAAGAAAATAAATACAAATCGAAACCACAAAATTAAAGAGGCGGACTTAAAAAAATGCGGAAGTCGAAATCCAAAACGAAATCCCAAGCATTTTCCTTGGTTTTTTTAATTAAAAAATAAAATCGGCACCTCAAAATTAAAATAGCAAAGTTTAAAATAAGAAAATAAGTATCCAAAAGTTGAAGCCCAAAACGAAGTTTTCAAGCATTGGTCTCAAGGATTAAAACCAACAATCGTAATATGCACTTATTAAGAAAATAAATACAAATCGAAACCACAAAATTAAAGATCCAGACTTAAAAAAAATGCAGAAGTCGAAGTCCAAAACGAAATCCCAAGCATTTTCCTTGTTGTTTTTATTCAAAAAATAAAATCAGAACCACAAAATCAAAATGGCAAAATATAAAATATATGAAAATAAGTATCCAAAAGTTGAAGCCCAAAACGAAGTTTTCAAACGTTGGTCTCAAGAATTAAAATCAATAATCGTAATATGCGCTTATTAAGAAAATAAATACAAATCGAAAGCACAAAAATAAACAGGCGGACTTAAAAAAATGCAGAAGTCGAAGTCCAAAACGAAATCCCAAGCATTTTCCTTGTTTTTTTTATTTAAAAAATAGAATCGGCACCACAAAATCAAAATGACGATATTTAAAATAAGAAAATAAGTATCCAAAAGTTGAAGCCCAAAACGATGTTTTCAAGCATTGGTCTCAAGGATAACCACGAATCGTAATATGCGCTTATTAAGAAAATAAATACAAATCGAAACCCCAAAAATAAAGAGGCGGACTTAAAAAAATGCAGAAGTCGAAGTCCAAAACGAAATCCCAAGCATTTTCCTTGTTTTTTTTATTCAAAAAATAAAATCAGAACCGCAAAATCAAAATGGCAAAATTTAAAATATATGAAAATAAGTATCTAAAAGTTGAAGCCCAAAACGAAGTTTTCAAACGTTGGTCTCAAGAATTAAAACCATTAATCGTAATATGCATTTATTAAGAAAATAAATACAAATCGAAACCACATAATCAAAATAGCAAAATTTAAAATCAGAAAATAAGTATTCAAAAGTTGAAGCCCAAAACGAAGTTTTCAAGCATTGGTCTCAAGGATTAAAACCAACAATCGTAATATGCGCTTATTAAGAAAATAAATACAAATCGAAACCACAAAATTAAAGAGGCGGACTTAAAAAAATGCGGAAGTCGAAATCCGAAACGAAATACCAAGCATTTTCCTTGTTTTTTTTATTTAAAAAATAAAATCGGCACCACAAAATTAAAATGGCAAAGTTTAAAATAAGAAAATAAGTATTCAAAAGTTGAAGCCCAAAACGAAGTTTTCAAGCATTGGTCTCAAGGATTAAAACCAAGAATCGTAATATGCGCTTATTAAGAAAATAAATACAAATCGAAACCACAAAAATAAAGAGGCGGACTTAAGAAAATGCAGAAGTCGAAGTCCAAAACGAAATCCCAAGCATTTTCCTTGTTTTTTTTTTATTCAAAAAATAAAATCAGAACGACAAAATCAAAATGGCAAAATTTAAAATATATGAAAATAAGTATCTAAAAGTTGAAGCCCAAAACGAAGTTTTCAAACGTTGGTCTCAAGAATTAAAACCATTAATCGTAATATGCATTTATTAAGAAAATAAATACAAATCGAAACCACATAATCAAAATAGCAAAATTTAAAATCAAAAAATAAGTATTCAAAAGTTGAAGCCCAAAACGAAGTTTTCAAGCATTGGTCTCAAGGATTAAAACCAACAATCGTAATATGCGCTTATTAAGAAAATAAATACAAATCGAAACCACAAAATTAAAGATCCAGACTTAAAAAAAATGCAGAAGTCGAAGTCCAAAACGAAATCCCAAGCATTTTCCTTGTTTTTTTTATTCAAAAAAATAAAATCAGAACGACAAAATCAAAATGGCAAAATATAAAATATATGAAAATAAGTATCCAAAAGTTGAAGCCCAAAACGAAGTTTTCAAACGTTGGTCTCAAGAATTAAAACCATTAATCGTAATATGCATTTATTAAGAAAATAAATACAAATCGAAACCACAAAAATAAAGAGGCGGACTTAAAAAAATGCAGAAGTCGAAGTCCAAAACGAAATCCCAAGCATTTTCCTTGTTTTTTTTTATTTAAAAAATACAATCGGCACCACAAAATCAAAATGACGAAATTTAAAATAAGAAAATAAGTATCCAAAAGTTGAAGCCCAAAACTAAGTTTTCAAATGTTGGTCTCAAGAATTAAAACCATTAATCGTAATATGCATTTATTAAGAAAATAAATACAAATCGAAACCACAAAATCAAAATGGCAAAATTTAAAATAAAAAAATAAGTATTCAAAAGTTGAAGACCAAAACGAAGTTTTCAAACATTGGTATTAAGGATTAAAATCAATAATCGTAATATGCGCTTATTAAGAAAATAAATACAAATCGAAAGCACAAAATTAAAGAGGCGGACTTAAAAAAATGCGGAAGTCGAAATCCGAAACGAAATCCCAAGCATTTTCCTTGTTTTTTTTATTTAAAAAATAAAATCGGCACCACAACATTAAAATGGCAAAGTTTAAAATAAGAAAATAAGTATTCAAAAGTTGAAGCCCAAAACGAAGTTTTCAAGCATTGGTCTCAAGGATTAAATCCAAGAATCGTAATATGCGCTTATTAAGAAAATAAATACAAATCGAAACCACAAAAATAAAGAGGCGGACTTAAAAAAATGCAGAAGTCGAAGTCCAAAACGAAATCCCAAGCATTTTCCTTGTTTTTTTTATTTAAAAAATAGAATCGGCACCACAAAATCAAAATGACGATATTTAAAATAAGAAAATAAGTATCCAAAAGTTGAAGCCCAAAACGATGTTTTCAAGCATTGGTCTCAAGGATAACCACGAATCGTAATATGCGCTTATTAAGAAAATAAATACAAATCGAAACCCCAAAAATAAAGAGGCGGACTTAAAAAATGCAAAAGTCGAAGTCCAAAACGAAATCCCAAGCATTTTCCTTGTTTTTTTTATTCAAAAAATAAAATCAGAACCGCAAAATCAAAATGACGAAATTTAAAATAAGAAAATAAGTATCCAAAAGTTGAAGCCCAAAACTAAGTTTTCAAATGTTGGTCTCAAGAATTAAAACCATTAATCGTAATATGCATTTATTAAGAAAATAAATACAAATCGAAACCACAAAATCAAAATGGCAAAATTTAAAATAAAAAAATAAGTATTCAAAAGTTGAAGACCAAAACGAAGTTTTCAAACATTGGTATTAAGGATTAAAATCAATAATCGTAATATGCGCTTATTAAGAAAATAAATACAAATCGAAAGCACAAAATTAAAGAGGCGGACTTAAAAAAATGCGGAAGTCGAAATCCGAAACGAAATCCCAAGCATTTTCCTTGTTTTTTTTATTTAAAAAATAAAATCGGCACCACAACATTAAAATGGCAAAGTTTAAAATAAGAAAATAAGTATTCAAAAGTTGAAGCCCAAAACGAAGTTTTCAAGCATTGGTCTCAAGGATTAAAACCAAGAATCGTAATATGCGCTTATTAAGAAAATAAATACAAATCGAAACCACAAAAATAAAGAGGCGGACTTAAAAAAATGCAGAAGTCGAAGTCCAAAACGAAATCCCAAGCATTTTCCTTGTTTTTTTTATTTAAAAAATAGAATCGGGACCACAAAATCAAAATGACGATATTTAAAATAAGAAAATAAGTATCCAAAAGTTGAAGCCCAAAACGATGTTTTCAAGCATTGGTCTCAAGGATAACCACGAATCGTAATATGCGCTTATTAAGAAAATAAATACAAATCGAAACCCCAAAAATAAAGAGGCGGACTTAAAAAAATGCAAAAGTCGAAGTCCAAAACGAAATCCCAAGCATTTTCCTTGTTTTTTTTATTCAAAAAATAAAATCAGAACCGCAAAATCAAAATGGCAAAATTTAAAATATATGAAAATAAGTATCTAAAAGTTGAAGCCCAAAACGAAGTTTTCAAACGTTGGTCTCAAGAATTAAAACCATTATTCGTAATATGCATTTATTAAGAAAATAAATACAAATCGAAACCACAAAATCAAAATGGCAAAATTTAAAATAAGAAAATAAGTATTCAAAAGTTGAAGACCAAAACGAAGTTTTCAAAGAGTGGTATTAAAGATTAAAATCAATAATCGTAATATGCGCTTATTAAGAAAATAAATACAAATCGAAAGCACAAAATTAAAGAGGCGGACTTAAAAAAATGCGGAAGTCGAAATCCGAAACGAAATCCCAAGCATTTTCCTTGTTTTTTTTATTTAAAAAATAAAATCGGCACCATAAAATTAAAATGGCAAAGTTTAAAATAAGAAAATAAGTATTCAAAAGTTGAAGCCCAAAACGATGTTTTCAAGCATTGGTCTCAAGGATAACCACGAATCGTAATATGCGCTTTTTAAGAAAATAAATACAAATCGAAACCCCAAAAATAAAGAGGCGGACTTAAAAAAATGCAAAAGTCGAAGTCCAAAACGAAATCCCAAGCATTTTCCTTGTTTTTTTATTCAAAAAATAAATTCAGAACCACAAAATTAAAATGGCAAAATTTAAAATATATGAAAATAAGTATCTAAAAGTTGAAGCCCAAAACGAAGTTTTCAAACGTTGGTCTCAAGAAGTAAAACCATTAATCGTAATATGCATTTATTAAGAAAATAAATACAAATCGAAACCACAAAAATAAAGAGGCGGACTTAAAAAAATGCAGAAGTCGAAGTCCAAAACGAAATCCCAAGCATTTTCCTTGTTTTTTTTATTTAAAAAATACAATCGGCACCACAAAATCAAAATGACGAAATTTAAAATAAGAAAATAAGTATCCAAAAGTTGAAGCCCAAAACTAAGTTTTCAAATGTTGGTCTCAAGAATTAAAACCATTAATCGTAATATGCATTTATTAAGAAAATAAATACAAATCGAAACCACAAAATCAAAATGGCAAAATTTAAAATAAAAAAATAAGTATTCAAAAGTTGAAGACCAAAACGAAGTTTTTAAACATTGGTATTAAGGATTAAAATCAATAATCGTAATATGCGCTTATTAAGAAAATAAATACAAATCGAAAGCACAAAATTAAAGAGGCGGACTTAAAAAAATGCGGAAGTCGAAATCCGAAACGAAATCCCAAGCATTTTCCTTGTTTTTTTTATTTAAAAAATAAAATCGGCACCACAACATTAAAATGGCAAAGTTTAAAATAAGAAAATAAGTATTCAAAAGTTGAAGCCCAAAACGAAGTTTTCAAGCATTGGTCTCGAGGATTAAAACCAAGAATCGTAATATGCGCTTATTAAGAAAATAAATACAAATCGAAACCACAAAAATAAAGAGGCGGACTTAAAAAAATGCAGAAGTCGAAGTCCAAAACGAAATCCCAAGCATTTTCCTTGTGTTTTTAATTTAAAAAATAGAATCGGCACCACAAAATCAAAATGACGATATTTAAAATAAGAAAATAAGTATCCAAAAGTTGAAGCCCAAAACGATGTTTTCAAGCATTGGTCTCAAGGATAACCACGAATCGTAATATGCGCTTATTAAGAAAATAAATACAAATCGAAACCCCAAAAATAAAGAGGCGGACTTAAAAAAATGCAAAAGTCGAAGTCCAAAACGAAATCCCAAGCATTTTCCTTGTTTTTTTTATTCAAAAAATAAAATCAGAACCGCAAAATCAAAATGACGAAATTTAAAATAAGAAAATAAGTATCCAAAAGTTGAAGCCCAAAACTAAGTTTTCAAATGTTGGTCTCAAGAATTAAAACCATTAATCGTAATATGCATTTATTAAGAAAATAAATACAAATCGAAACCACAAAATCAAAATGGCAAAATTTAAAATAAAAAAATAAGTATTCAAAAAGTTGAAGACCAAAACGAAGTTTTCAAACATTGGTATTAAGGATTAAAATCAATAATCGTAATATGCGCTTATTAAGAAAATAAATACAAATCGAAACCCCAAAATTAAAGAGGCGGACTTAAAAAAATGCGGAAGTCGAAATCCGAAACGAAATCCCAAGCATTTTCCTTGTTTTTTTTATTTAAAAAATAAAATCGGCACCACAACATTAAAATGGCAAAGTTTAAAATAAGAAAATAAGTATTCAAAAGTTGAAGCCCAAAACGAAGTTTTCAAGCATTGGTCTCAAGGATTAAAACCAAGAATCGTAATATGCGCTTATTAAGAAAATAAATACAAATCGAAACCACAAAAATAAAGAGGCGGACTTAAAAAAATGCAGAAGTCGAAGTCCAAAACGAAATCCCAAGCATTTTCCTTGTTTTTTTTATTTAAAAAATAGAATCGGGACCACAAAATCAAAATGACGATATTTAAAATAAGAAAATAAGTATCCAAAAGTTGAAGCCCAAAACGATGTTTTCAAGCATTGGTCTCAAGGATAACCACGAATCGTAATATGCGCTTATTAAGAAAATAAATACAAATCGAAACCCCAAAAATAAAGAGGCGGACTTAAAAAAATGCAAAAGTCGAAGTCCAAAACGAAATCCCAAGCATTTTCCTTGTTTTTTTTATTCAAAAAATAAAATCAGAACCGCAAAATCAAAATGGCAAAATTTAAAATATATGAAAATAAGTATCTAAAAGTTGAAGCCCAAAACGAAGTTTTCAAACGTTGGTCTCAAGAATTAAAACCATTATTCGTAATATGCATTTATTAAGAAAATAAATACAAATCGAAACCACAAAATCAAAATGGCAAAATTTAAAATAAGAAAATAAGTATTCAAAAGTTGAAGACCAAAACGAAGTTTTCAAAGAGTGGTATTAAAGATTAAAATCAATAATCGTAATATGCGCTTATTAAGAAAATAAATACAAATCGAAAGCACAACATTAAAGAGGCGGACTTAAAAAAATGCGGAAGTCGAAATCCGAAACGAAATCCCAAGCATTTTCCTTGTTTTTTTTTATTTAAAAAATAAAATCGGCACCATAAAATTAAAATGGCAAAGTTTAAAATAAGAAAATAAGTATTCAAAAGTTGAAGCCCAAAACGATGTTTTCAAGCATTGGTCTCAAGGATAACCACGAATCGTAATATGCGCTTTTTAAGAAAATAAATACAAATCGAAACCCCAAAAATAAAGAGGCGGACTTAAAAAAATGCAAAAGTCGAAGTCCAAAACGAAATCCCAAGCATTTTCCTTGTTTTTTTATTCAAAAAATAAATTCAGAACCACAAAATTAAAATGGCAAAATTTAAAATATATGAAAATAAGTATCTAAAAGTTGAAGCCCAAAACGAAGTTTTCAAACGTTGGTCTCAAGAATTAAAACCATTAATCGTAATATGCATTTATTAAGAAAATAAATACAAATCGAAACCACAAAATCAAAATGGCAAAATTTAAAATAAGAAAATAAGTATTCAAAAGTTGAAGACCAAAACGAAGTTTTCAAAGAGTGGTATTAAAGATTAAAATCAATAATCGTAATATGCGCTTATTAAGAAAATAAATACAAATCGAAAGCACAAAATTAAAGAGGCGGACTTAAAAAAATGCGGAAGTCGAAATCCGAAACGAAATCCCAAGCATTTTCCTTGTTTTTTTTATTTAAAAAATAAAATCGGCACCATAAAATTAAAATGGCAAAGTTTAAAATAAGAAAATAAGTATTCAAAAGTTGAAGCCCAAAACGATGTTTTCAAGCATTGGTCTCAAGGATAACCACGAATCGTAATATGCGCTTTTTAAGAAAATAAATACAAATCGAAACCCCAAAAATAAAGAGGCGGACTTAAAAAAATGCAAAAGTCGAAGTCCAAAACGAAATCCCAAGCATTTTCTTTGTTTTTTTATTCAAAAAATAAATTCAGAACCACAAAATTAAAATGGCAAAATTTAAAATATATGAAAATAAGTATCTAAAAGTTGAAGCCCAAAACGAAGTTTTCAAACGTTGGTCTCAAGAATTAAAACCATTAATCGTAATATGCATTTATTAAGAAAATAAATACAAATCGAAACCACAAAATCAAAATGGCAAAATTTAAAATAAGAAAATAAGTATTCAAAAGTTGAAGACCAAAACGAATTTTTCAAAGAGTGGTATTAAGGATTAAAATCAATAATCGTAATATGCGCTTATTAAGAAAATAAATACAAATCGAAACCACAAAAATAAAGAGGCGGACTTAAAAAATGCAGAAGTGGAAGTCCAAAACGAAATCCCAAGCATTTTCCTTGTTTTTTTTATTTAAAAAATAGAATCGGCTCCACAAAATCAAAATGACGATATTTAAAATAAGAAAATAAGTATCCAAAAGTTGAAGCCCAAAACGATGTTTTCAAGCATTGGTCTCAAGGATAACCACGAATCGTAATATGCGCTTATTAAGAAAATAAATACAAATCGAAACCCCAAAAATAAAGAGGCGGACTTAAAAAAATGCAAAAGTCGAAGTCCAAAACGAAATCCCAAGCATTTTCCTTGTTTTTTTTATTCAAAAAATAAAATCAGAACCGCAAAATCAAAATGGCAAAATTTAAAATATATGAAAATAAGTATCTAAAAGTTGAAGCCCAAAACGAAGTTTTCAAACGTTGGTCTCAAGAATTAAAACCATTAATCGTAATATGCATTTATTAAGAAAATAAATACAAATCGAAACCACATAATCAAAATAGCAAAATTTAAAATCAGAAAATAAGTATTCAAAAGTTGAAGCCCAAAACGAAGTTTTCAAGCATTGGTCTCAAGGATTAAAACCAACAATCGTAATATGCGTTTATTAAGAAAATAAATACAAATCGAAACCACAAAATTAAAGATCCAGACTTAAAAAAAATGCAGAAGTCGAAGTCCAAAACGAAATCCCAAGCATTTTCCTTGTTTTTTTTATTCAAAAAATAAAATCAGAACCACAAAATCAAAATGGCAAAATATAAAATATATGAAAATAAGTATCCAAAAGTTGAAGCCCAAAACGAAGTTTTCAAACGTTGGTCTCAAGAATTAAAACCATTAATCGTAATATGCATTTATTAAAAAAATAAATACAAATCGAAACCACAAAAATAAAGAGGCGGACTTAAAAAAATGCAGAAGTCGAAGTCCAAAACGAAATCCCAAGCATTTTCCTTGTTTTTTTTTATTTAAAAAATAAAATCAGAACCACAAAATCAAAATGGCAAAATTTAAAATATATGAAAATAAGTATCTAAAAGTTGAAGCCCAAAACGAAGTTTTCAAACGTTGGTCTCAAGAATTAAAACCATTAATCGTAATATGCATTTATTAAGAAAATAAATACAAATCGAAACCACAAAATCAAAATGGCAAAATATAAAATATATGAAAATAAGTATCCAAAAGTTGAAGCCCAAAACGAAGTTTTCAAACGTTGGTCTCAAGAATTAAAACCATTAATCGTAATATGCATTTATTAAGAAAATAAATACAAATCGAAACCACAAAAATAAAGAGGCGGACTTAAAAAAATGCAGAAGTCGAAGTCCAAAACGAAATCCCAAGCATTTTCCTTGTTTTTTTTATTTAAAAAATACAATCGGCACCACAAAATCAAAATGACGAAATTTAAAATAAGAAAATAAGTATCCAAAAGTTGAAGCCCAAAACGAAGTTTTCAAATGTTGGTCTCAAGAATTAAAACCATTAATCGTAATATGCATTTATTAAGAAAATAAATACAAATCGAAACCACAAAATCAAAATGGCAAAATTTAAAATAAGAAAATAAGTATTCAAAAGTTGAAGACCAAAACGAAGTTTTCAAACATTGGTATTAAGGATTAAAATCAATAATCGTAATATGCGCTTATTAAGAAAATAAATACAAATCGAAAGCACAAAATTAAAGAGGCGGACTTAAAAAAAATGCGGAAGTCGAAATCCGAAACGAAATCCCAAGCATTTTCCTTGTTTTTTTTATTTAAAAAATAAAATCGGCACCACAAAATTAAAATGGCAAAGTTTAAAATAAGAAAATAAGTATTCAAAAGTTGAAGCCCAAAACGAAGTTTTCAAGCATTGGTCTCAAGGATTAAAACCAAGAATCGTAATATGCGCTTATTAAGAAAATAAATACAAATCGAAACCACAAAAATAAAGAGGCGGACTTAAAAAAATGCAGAAGTCGAAGTCCAAAACGAAATCCCAAGCATTTTCCTTGTTTTTTTTATTTAAAAAATAGAATCGGCACCACAAAATCTAAATGACGATATTTAAAATACGAAAATAAGTATCCAAAAGTTGAAGCCCAAAACGATGTTTTCAAGCATTGGTCTCAAGGATAACCACGAATCGTAATATGCGCTTATTAAGAAAATAAATACAAATCGAAACCCCAAAAATAAAGAGGCGGACTTAAAAAAATGCAGAAGTCGAAGTCCAAAACGAAATCCCAAGCATTTTCCTTGTTTTTTTTATTCAAAAAATAAAATCAGAACCGCAAAATCAAAATGGCAAAATTTAAAATATATGAAAATAAGTATCTAAAAGTTGAAGCCCAAAACGAAGTTTTCAAACGTTGGTCTCAAGAATTAAAACCATTAATCGTAATATGCATTTATTAAGAAAATAAATACAAATCGAAACCACATAATCAAAATAGCAAAATTTAAAATCAGAAAATAAGTATTCAAAAGTTAAAGCCCAAAACGAAGTTTTCAAGCATTGGTCTCAAGGATTAAAACCAACAATCGTAATATGCGCTTATTAAGAAAATAAATACAAATCGAAACCACAAAATTAAAGATCCAGACTTAAAAAAAATGCAGAAGTCGAAGTCCAAAACGAAATCCCAAGCATTTTCCTTGTTTTTTTTATTCAAAAAATAAAATCAGAACCACAAAATCAAAATGGCAAAATATAAAATATATGAAAATAAGTATCCAAAAAGTTGAAGCCCAAAACGAAGTTTTCAAACGTTGGTCTCAAGAATTAAAACCATTAATCGTAATATGCATTTATTAAGAAAATAAATACAAATCGAAACCACAAAAATAAAGAGGCGGACTTAAAAAAATGCAGAAGTCGAAGTCCAAAACGAAATCCCAAGCATTTTCCTTGTTTTTTTTATTTAAAAAATAAAATCAGAACCACAAAATCAAAATGGCAAAATTTAAAATATATGAAAATAAGTATCTAAAAGTTGAAGCCCAAAACGAAGTTTTCAAACGTTGGTCTCAAGAATTAAAACCATTAATCGTAATATGCATTTATTAAGAAAATAAATACAAATCGAAACCACAAAATCAAAATGGCAAAATATAAAATATATGAAAATAAGTATCCAAAAGTTGAAGCCCAAAACGAAGTTTTCAAACGTTGGTCTCAAGAATTAAAACCATTAATCGTAATATGCATTTATTAAGAAAATAAATACAAATCGAAACCACAAAAATAAAGAGGCGGACTTAAAAAAATGCAGGAGTCGAAGTCCAAAACGAAATCCCAAGCATTTTCCTTGTTTTTTTTATTTAAAAAATACAATCGGCACCACAAAATCAAAATGACGAAATTTAAAATAAGAAAATAAGTATCCAAAAGTTGAAGCCCAAAACGAAGTTTTCAAATGTTGGTCTCAAGAATTAAAACCATTAATCGTAATATGCATTTATTAAGAAAATAAATACAAATCGAAACCACAAAATCAAAATGGCAAAATTTAAAATAAGAAAATAAGTATTCAAAAGTTGAAGACCAAAACGAAGTTTTCAAACATTGGTATTAAGGATTAAAATCAATAATCGTAATATGCGCTTATTAAGAAAATAAATACAAATCGAAAGCACAAAATTAAAGAGGCGGACTTAAAAAAATGCGGAAGTCGAAATCCGAAACGAAATCCCAAGCATTTTCCTTGTTTTTTTTATTTAAAAAATAAAATCGGCACCACAAAATTAAAATGGCAAAGTTTAAAATAAGAAAATAAGTATTCAAAAGTTGAAGCCCAAAACGAAGTTTTCAAGCATTGGTCTCAAGGATTAAAACCAAGAATCGTAATATGCGCTTATTAAGAAAATAAATACAAATCGAAACCACAAAAATAAAGAGGCGGACTTAAAAAAATGCAGAAGTCGAAGTCCAAAACGAAATCCCAAGCATTTTCCTTGTTTTTTTTATTTAAAAAATAGAATCGGCACCACAAAATCTAAATGACGATATTTAAAATAAGAAAATAAGTATCCAAAAGTTGAAGCCCAAAACGATGTTTTCAAGCATTGGTCTCAATTATAACCACGAATCGTAATATGCGCTTATTAAGAAAATAAATACAAATCGAAACCCCAAAAATAAAGAGGCGGACTTAAAAAAATGCAAAAGTCGAAGTCCAAAACGAAATCCCAAGCATTTTCCTTGTTTTTTTTATTCAAAAAATAAAATCAGAACCGCAAAATCAAAATGGCAAAATTTAAAATATATGAAAATAAGTATCTAAAAGTTGAAGCCCAAAACGAAGTTTTCAAACGTTGGTCTCAAGAATTAAAACCATTATTCGTAATATGCATTTATTAAGAAAATAAATACAAATCGAAACCACAAAATCAAAATGGCAAAATTTAAAATAAGAAAATAAGTATTCAAAAGTTGAACCCAAAACGAAGTTTTCAAAGAGTGGTATTAAGGATTAAAATCAATAATCGTAATATGCGCTTATTAAGAAAATAAATACAAATCGAAAGCACAAAATTAAAGAGGCGGACTTAAAAAAATGCGGAAGTCGAAATCCGAAACGAAATCCCAAGCATTTTCCTTGTTTTTTTTATTTAAAAAATAAAATCGGCACCACATAATTAAAATGGCAAAGTTTAAAATAAGAAAATAAGTATTCAAAAGGTGAAGCCCAAAACGAAGTTTTCAAGCATTGGTCTCAAGGATTAAAACCAAGAATCGTAATATGCGCTTATTAAGAAAATAAATACAAATCGAAACCACAAAAATAAAGAGGCGGACTTAAAAAAATGCAGAAGTCGAAGTCCAAAAACGAAATCCCAAGCATTTTCCTTGTTTTTTTTATTCAAAAAATAAAATCAGAACCACAAAATCAAAATGGCAAAATTTAAAATATATGAAAATAAGTATCTAAAAGTTGAAGCCCAAAACGAAGTTTTCAAACGTTGGTCTCAAGAATTAAAACCATTAATCGTAATATGCATTTATTAAGAAAATAAATACAAATCGAAACCACAAAATCAAAATGGCAAAATTTAAAATAAGAAAATAAGTATTCAAAAGTTGAAGACCAAAACGAAGTTTTCAAAGAGTGGTATTAAGGATTAAAATCAATAATCGTAATATGCGCTTATTAAGAAAATAAATACAAATCGAAACCACAAAAATAATGAGGCGGACTTAAAAAATGCAGAAGTGGAAGTCCAAAACGAAATCCCAAGCATTTTCCTTGTTTTTTTTATTCAAAAAATAAAATCAGAACCACAAAATCAAAATGGCAAAATATAAAATATATGAAAATAAGTATCCAAAAGTTGAAGCCCAAAACGAAGTTTTCAAACGTTGGTCTCAAGAATTAAAACCATTAATCGTAATATGCATTTATTAAGAAAATAAATACAAATCAAAACCACAAAAATAAAGAGGCGGACTTAAAAAAATGCAGAAGTCGAAGTCCAAAACGAAATCCCAAGCATTTTCCTTGTTTTTTTTATTTAAAAAATAGAATCGGCACCACAAAATCAAAATGACGAAATTTAAAATAAGAAAATAAGTATCCAAAAGTTGAAGCCCAAAACGAAGTTTTCAAATGTTGGTCTCAAGAATTAAAACCATTAATCGTAATATGCATTTATTAAGAAAATAAATGCAAATCGAAACCACAAAATCAAAATGGCAAAATTTAAAATAAGAAAATAAGTGTTCAAAAGTTGAAGACCAAAACGAAGTTTTCAAACATTAGTATTAAGGATTAAAATCAATAATCGTAATATGCGCTTATTAAGAAAATAAATACAAATCGGAAGCACAAAATTAAAGAGGCGGACTTAAAAAAATGCGGAAGTCGAAATCCGAAACGAAATCCCAAGCATTTTCCTTGTTTTTTTTATTTAAAAAATAAAATCGGCACCACAAAATTAAAATGGCAAAGTTTAAAATAAGAAAATAAGTATTCAAAAGTTGAAGCCCAAAACGAAGTTTTCAAGCATTGGTCTCAAGGATTAAAACCAAGAATCGTAATATGCGCTTATTAAGAAAATAAATACAAATCGAAACCACAAAAATAAACAGGCGGACTTAAAAAAATGCAGAAGTCGAAGTCCAAAACGAAATCCCAAGCATTTTCCTTGTTTTTTTTATTTAAAAAATAGAATCGGCACCACAAAATCAAAATGACGATATTTAAAATAAGAAAATAAGTATCCAAAAGTTGAAGCCCAAAACGATGTTTTCAAGCATTGGTCTCAAGGATAACCACGAATCGTAATATGCGCTTATTAAGAAAATAAATACAAAACGAAGTTTTCAAACGTTGGTCTCAAGAATTAAAACCATTAATCGTAATATGCATTTATTAAGAAAATAAATACAAATCGAAACCACAAAATCAAAATGGCAAAATTTAAAATAAGAAAATAAGTATTCAAAAGTTGAAGACCAAAACGAAGTTTTCAAAGAGTGGTATTAAGGATTAAAATCAATAATCGTAATATGCGCTTATTAAGAAAATAAATACAAATCGAAACCACAAAAATAATGAGGCGGACTTAAAAAAATGCAGAAGTGGAAGTCCAAAACGAAATCCCAAGCATTTTCCTTGTTTTTTTTATTCAAAAAATAAAATCAGAACCACAAAATCAAAATGGCAAAATATAAAATATATGAAAATAAGTATCCAAAAGTTGAAGCCCAAAACGAAGTTTTCAAACGTTGGTCTCAAGAATTAAAACCATTAATCGTAATATGCATTTATTAAGAAAATAAATACAAATCAAAACCACAAAAATAAAGAGGCGGAAATGTTGGTCTCAAGAATTAAAACCATTAATCGTAATATGCATTTATTAAGAAAATAAATACAAATCGAAACCACAAAATCAAAATGGCAAAATTTAAAATAAGAAAATAAGTGTTCAAAAGTTGAAGCCCAAAACGAAGTTTTCAAGCATTGGTCTCAAGGATTAAAACCAAGAATCGTAATATGCGCTTATTAAGAAAATAAATACAAATCGAAACCACAAAAATAAACAGGCGGACTTAAAAAAATGCAGAAGTCGAAGTCCAAAACGAAATCCCAAGCATTTTCCTTGTTTTTTTTATTTAAAAAATAGAATCGGCACCACAAAATCAAAATGACGATATTTAAAATAAGAAAATAAGTATCCAAAAGTTGAAGCCCAAAACGATGTTTTCAAGCATTGGTCTCAAGGATAACCACGAATCGTAATATGCGCTTATTAAGAAATTAAATACAAATCGAAACCCCAAAAATAAAGAGGCGGACTTAAAAAAATGCAGAAGTCGAAGTCCAAAACGAAATCCCAAGCATTTTCCTTGTTTTTTTTATTCAAAAAATAAAATCAAAACCACAAAATCAAAATGGCAAAATTTAAAATATATGAAAATAAGTATCTAAAAGTTGAAGCCCAAAACGAAGTTTTCAAACGTTGGTCTCAAGAATTAAAACCATTAATCGTAATATGCATTTATTAAGAAAATAAATACAAATCGAAACCACAAAATAAAAAATTTAAAAATCCAACAAAATGGCAAAATTTAAAAATAAGAAAATAAGTATTCAAAAGTTGAAGCCCAAAACGAAGTTTTCAAGCATTGGTCTCAAGGATTAAAACCAAGAATCGTAATATGCGCTTATTAAGAAAATAAATACAAATCGAAACCACAAAAATAAACAGGCGGACTTAAAAAAATGCAGAAGTCGAAGTCCAAAACGAAATCCCAAGCATTTTCCTTGTTTTTTTTATTTAAAAAATAGAATCGGCACCACAAAATCAAAATGACGATATTTAAAATAAGAAAATAAGTATTCAAAAGTTGAAGCCCAAAACGAAGTTTTCAAGCATTGGTCTCAAGGATTAAAACCAAGAATCGTAATATGCGCTTATTAAGAAAATAAATACAAATCGAAACCACAAAAATAAACAGGCGGACTTAAAAAAATGCAGAAGTCGAAGTCCAAAACGAAATCCCAAGCATTTTCCTTGTTTTTTTTATTCAAAAAATAAAATCAAAACCACAAAATCAAAATGGCAAAATTTAAAATATATGAAAATAAGTATCTAAAAGTTGAAGCCCAAAACGAAGTTTTCAAACGTTGGTCTCAAGAATTAAAACCATTAATCGTAATATGCATTTATTAAGAAAATAAATACAAATCGAAACCACAAAAATCAAAATGGCAAAATTTAAAATAAGAAAATAAGTATTCAAAAGTTGAAGACCAAAACGAAGTTTTCAAAGAGTGGTATTAAGGATTAAAATCAATAATCGTAATATGCGCTTATTAAGAAAATAAATACAAATCGAAACCACAAAATTAAAGAGGCGGACTTAAAAAAATGCGGAAGTCGAAATCCAAAACGAAATCCCAAGCATTTTCCTTGTTTTTTTATTTAAAAAATAAAATCGGCACCACAAAATTAAAATGGCAAAGTTTAAAATAAGAAAATAAGTATCCAAAAGTTGAAGCCCAAAACGAAGTTTTCAAGCATTGGTCTCAAGGATTAAAACCAACAATCGTAATATGTGGCTATTAAGAAAATAAATACAAATCGAAGCCACAAAAATAAAGAAGCGGACTTAAAAAAATGCAGCAGTCGAAGTCCAAAACGAAATCCCAAGCATTTTCCTTGTTTTTTTTTATTCAAAAAATAAAATCAGAACCACAAAATCGAAATGGCAAAATATAAAATATATGAAAATAAGTCTCCAAAAGTTGAAGCCCAAAACGAAGTTTTCAAACGTTGGTCTCAAGAATTAAAACCATTAATCGTAATATGCATTTATTAAGAAAACAAATACAAATCGAAACCACAAAATTAAAGAGGCAGACTTAAAAAAACGAAGAAGTCGAAGTCCAAAACGAAATCCCAAGCATTTTCCTTGTTTTTTTTAGTTAAAAAATAAAATTCGGCACCACAAAATCAAAATGCCGAAATTTAAAATAAGAAAATAAGTATCCAAAAGTTGAAGCCCAAAACGAAGTTTTCAAGCATTGGTCTCAAGGATTAAAACCAACAATCGTAATATGCGCTTATTAAGAAAATAAATACAAATCGAAACAACAAAATTAAAGATCCAGACTTAAAAAAATGCAGAAGTCGAAGTCCAAAACGAAATCCCAAGCATTTTCCTTGTTTTTTTTATTTAAAAAATAGAATCGGCACCACAAAATCAAAATGACGAAATTTAAAATAAGAAAATAAGTATCCAAAAGTTGAAGCCCAAAACGATGTTTTCAAGCATTGGTCTCAAGGATAAACCAAGAATCGTAATATGCGCTTATTAAGAAAATAAAAACAAATCGAAACCCCAAAAATAAAGAGGCGGACTTAAAAAAATGCAGAAGTCGAAGTCCAAAACGAAATCCCAAGCATTTTCCTTGTTTTTTTTATTCAAAAAATAAAATCAGAACCACAAAATCAAAATGGCAAAATTTAAAATATATGGAAAATAAGTATCTAAAAGTTGAAGCCCAAAACGAAGTTTTCAAACGTTGGTCTCAAGAATTAAAACCATGAATCGTAATATGCATTTATTAAGAAAATAAATACAAATCGAAACCACAAAATCAAAAATGGCAAAAATTTAAAAAATAAGAAAAATAAGTATTCAAAAGTTGAAGCCCAAAACGAAGTTTTCAAGCATTGGTCTCAAGGATTAAAACCAAGAATCGTAATATGCGCTTATTAAGAAAATAAATACAAATCGAAACCACAAAAATAAACAGGCGGACTTAAAAAAATGCAGAAGTCGAAGTCCAAAACGAAATCCCAAGCATTTTCCTTGTTTTTTTTATTTAAAAAATAAAATCGGCACCACAAAATCAAAATGACGATATTTAAAATAAGAAAATAAGTATTCAAAAGTTGAAGCCCAAAACGAAGTTTTCAAGCATTGGTCTCAAGGATTAAAACCAAGAATCGTAATATGCGCTTATTAAGAAAATAAATACAAATCGAAACCACAAAAAATAAACAGGCGGACTTAAAAAAATGCAGAAGTCGAAGTCCAAAACGAAATCCCAAGCATTTTCCTTGTTTTTTTTATTCAAAAAATAAAATCAAAACCACAAAATCAAAATGGCAAAATTTAAAATATATGAAAATAAGTATCTAAAAGTTGAAGCCCAAAACGAAGTTTTCAAACGTTGGTCTCAAGAATTAAAACCATTAATCGTAATATGCATTTATTAAGAAAATAAATACAAATCGAAACCACAAAATCCAAAATGGCAAAATTTAAAATAAGAAAATAAGTATCCAAAAGTTGAAGCCCAAAACGAAGTTTTCAAAGAGTGGTATCAAGGATTAAAACCAAGAATCGTAATATGCGCTTATTAAGAAAATAAATACAAATCGAAACCACAAAATTAAAGAGGCAGACTTAAAAAAATGCGGAAGTCGAAGTCCAAAACGAAATCCCAAGCATTTTCCTTGTTTTTTTTATTTAAAAAATAAAATCGGCACCACAAAATCAAAATGGCAAAATTTAAAATAAGAAAATAAGTATCCAAAAGTTGAAGCCCAAAACGAAGTTTTCAAGCATTGGTCTCAAGGATTAAAACCAACAATCGTAATATGTGCCTATTAAGAAAATAAATACAAATCGAAACCACAAAATTAAAGAAGCGGACTTAAAAAAATGCAGAAGTCGAAGTCCAAAAACGAAATCCCAAGCATTTTCCTTGTTTTTTTTTATTCAAAAAATAAAATCAGAACCACAAAATCGAAATGGCAAAATTTAAAATATATGAAAATAAGTCTCCAAAAGTTGAAGCCCAAAACGAAGGTTTCAAGCGTTGGTCTTAAGGATTGAAACCATGAATCGTAATATGCATTTATTAAGAAAATAAATACAAATCGAAACCACAAAATTAAAGAGGCAGACTTAAAAAAATGCAGAAGTCGAAGTCCAAAACGAAATCCCAAGCATTTTCCTTGTTTTTTTTTAGTTAAAAAATAAAATTCGGAACCACAAAATCAAAATGCCGAAATTTAAAATAAGAAAATAAGTATCCATAAGTTGAAGCCCAAAACGAAGTTTTCAAGCATTGGTCTCAAGGATTAAAACCAAGAATCGTAATATGCGCTTATTAAGAAAATAAATACAAATCGAAACCACAAAATTAAAGATGCAGACTTAAAAAAATGCAGAAGTCGAAGTCCAAAACGAAATCCCAAGCATTTTCCTTGTTTTTTTTATTCAAAAAATAAAATCGGAACCACAAAATCAAAATGGCAAAATTTAAAATATATGAAAATAAGTATCCAAAAGTTGAAGCCCAAAACGAAGTTTTCAAACGTTGGTCTCAAGAATTAAAACCATGAATCGTAATATGCATTTATTAAGAAAATAAATACAAATCGAAACCACAAAAATAAAGAGGCAGACTTAAAAAAATGCAGAAGTCGAAGTCCAAAACGAAATCCCAAGCATTTTCCTTGTTTTTTTTATTTAAAAAATAAAATCGGCACCACAAAATCAAAATGACGAAATTTAAAATAAGAAAATAAGTATCCAAAAGTTGAAGCCCAAAACGAAGTTTTCAAATGTTGGTCTCAAGAATTAAAACCATGAATCGTAATATGCATTTATTAAGAAAATAAATACAAATCGAAACCACAAAATAAAAAAAAACAAAATGGCAAAATTTAAAATAAGAAAATAAGTATTCAAAAGTTGAAGACCAAAACGAAGTTTTCAAACATTGGTATTAAGGATTAAAACCAAGAATCGTAATATGCGCTTATTAAGAAAATAAATACAAATCGAAAGCACAAAATTAAAGAGGCGGACTTAAAAAAATGCAGTAGTCGAAATCCAAAACGAAATCCCAAGCATTTTCCTTGTTTTTTTATTTAAAAAATAAAATCGGCACCACAAAATTAAAATGGCAAAGTTTAAAATAAGAAAATAAGTATTCAAAAAGTTGAAGCCCAAAACGAAGTTTTCAAGCATTGGTCTCAAGGATTAAAACCATGAATCGTAATATGCGCTAATTAAGAAAATAAATACAAATCGAAACCACAAAATTAAAGAGGCAGACTTAAAAAAATTCAGAAGTCGAAGTCCAAAACGACATCCCAAGCATTTTCCTTGTTTTTTTTTATTCAAAAAATAAAATCGGCACCACAAAATCAAAATGGCAAAATTTAAAATATATGAAAATAAGTATCTAAAAGTTGAAGCCCAAAACGAAGTTTTCAAGCAATGGTCTCAAGGATTAAAACCAAGAATCGTAATATGCATTTATTAAGAAAATAAATACAAATCGAAACCACAAAAATAAAGAGGCGGACTTAAAAAATGCAGAAGTCGAAGTCCAAAACGAAATCCCAAGCATTTTCCTTGTTTTTTTAATGAAAAAATAAAATCGGCACCACAAAATCAAAATGGCAAAATTTAAAATATATGAAAATAAGTATCCAAAAGTTGAAGCCCAAAACGAAGTTTTCAAACATTGGTCTCAAGAATTAAAACCAAGAATCGTAATATGCGCTTATTAAGAAAATAAATACAAATCGAAACCACAAAAATAAAGAGGCAGACTTAAAAAATGTAGAAGTCGAAGTCCAAAATGAAATCCCAAGCATTTTCCTTGTTTTTTTTATTGAAAAAATAAAATCGGCACCACAAAATCAAAATGGCAAAATTTAAAATATATGAAAATAAGTATCCAAAACTTGAAGCCCAAAACGAAGTTTTCAAACGTTGGTCTCAAGACTTAAAACCAAGAATCGTAATATGCATTTATTAAGAAAATAAATACAAATCGAAACCACAAAATTAAAGATCCAGACTTAAAAAAATGCAGAAGTCGAAGTCCAAAACGAAATCCCAATCATTTTCCTTGTTTTTTTTATTCAAAAAATAAAATCAGCACCACAAAATTAAAATGGCAAAGTTTAAAATAAGAAAATAAGTATCCAAAAGTTGAAGCCCAAAACGAAATTTTCAAGCATTGGTCTCAAGGATTTAAACCATGAATCGTATTATGCGCTTATTGGGAAAATAAATACAAATCGAAACCACAAAAATAAAGAGGCGGACTTAAAAAAATTCAGAAGTCGAAGTCCAAAACGAAATCCCAAGCATTTTCCTTGTTTTTTTTATTCAAAAAATAAAATCAGAACCACAAAATCAAAATGGCAAAATTTAAAATAAGAAAATAAGTATCCAAAAATTGAAGCCCAAAACGAAGTTTTCAAGCATTGGTCTCAAGGATTAAAACCAAGAATCGTAATATGCGCTAACTAAGAAAATAAATACAAATCAAAACCACAAAATTAAGGAGGCAGACTTAAAAAAATGCAGAAGACAATTTCCTTGTTTTTTTTTATTCAAAAAATAAAATCAGCACCACAAAATCAAAATGCCAAAATTTAAAATAAGAAAATAAGTATCCAAAAGTTGAAGCCCAAAACGAAGTTTTCAAGCATTGGTCTCAAGGATTAAAACCAACAATCGTAATATGCGCTTATTAAGAAAATAAATACAAATCGAAACCACAAAATTAAAGATCCAGATTTAAAAAGATGCAGAAGTCGAAGTCCAAAACGAAATCCCAAGCATTTTCCTTGTTTTTTTTATTCAAAAAATAAAATCAGAACCACAAAATCAAAATGGCAAAATTATAAAATATAGTAAAATAAGTATCCAAAAGTTGAAGCCCAAAACCAAGTTTTCAAACGTTGGTCTCAAGAATTAAAACCAAGTATCGTAATATGCGCTTATTAAGAAAATAAATGCAAATCGAAACCACAAAATTAAAGAGGCGGACTTAAAAAAATGCAGAAGTCGAAATCCAAAACGAAATCCCAAGCATTTTCCTTGTTTTTTTTATTCAAAAAATAAAATCAGAACCACAAAATCAAAATGGCAAAATTTAAAATATATGAAAATAAATATCCAAAAGTTGAAGCCCTTAACGAAGTTTTCAAGCGTTGGTCTCAAGAATTAAAACCATGAATCGTAATATGCATTTATTAAGAAAATAAATGCAAATCGAAACCACAAAATTAAAGAGGCGGACTTAAAAAAATGCAGAAGTCGAAGTCCAAAACGAAATCCCAAGCATTTTCCTTGTTTTTTTTTATTCAAAAAATAAAATCGGCACCACAAAATCAAAATGGCAAAATTTAAAATAAGAAAATAAGTATCCAAAAGTTGAAGCGCAAAACGAAGTTTTCAAGCATTGGTCTCAAGGATTAAAACCAAGAATCGTAATATGCGCTTATTAAGAAAATAAATACAAATCGAAACCACAAAAATAAAGAGGCGGACTTAAAAAATGTAGAAGTCGAAGTCCAAAATGAAATCCCAAGCATTTTCCTTGTTTTTTTTATTGAAAAAATAAAATCGGCACCACAAAATCAAAATGGCAAAATTTAAAATATATGAAAATAAGTATCCAAAAGTTGAAGCCCAAAACGAAGTTTTCAAACATTGGTCTCAAGACTTAAAACCAAGAATCGTAATATGCGTTTATTAAGAAAATAAATACAAATCGAAACCACAAAATTAAAGATCCAGACTTAAAAAAATGCAGAAGTCGAAGTCCAAAACGAAATCCCAATCATTTTCCTTGTTTTTTTTATTCAAAAAATAAAATCGGCACCACAAAATCAAAATGGCAAAATTTAAAATAAGAAAATAAGTATCCAAAAGTTGAAGCCCAAAACGAAATTTTCAAGCATTGGTCTTAAGGATTTAAACCATGAATCGTATTATGCGCTTAATAAGAAAATAAATACAAATCGAAACCACAAAAATAAAGAGGCAGACTTAAAAAAATTCAGAAGTCGAAGTCCAAAACGAAATCCCAAGCATTTTCCTTGTTTTTTTTTATTCAAAAAATAAAATCAGAATCACAAAATCAAAATGGCAAAATTTAAAATAAGAAAATAAGTATCCAAAAGTTGAAGCCCAAAACGAAGTTTTCAAGCATTGGTCTCAAGGATTAAAACCAAGAATCGTAATATGCGCTAACTAAGAAAATAAATACAAATCGAAACCACAAAATTAAAGAGGCAGACTTAAAAAAATGCAGAAGAAAAACAAATCCACAATTTCCTTGTTTTTTTTATTCAAAAAATAAAATCGGCACCACAAAATCAAAATGCCAAAATTTAAAATAAGAAAATAAGTATCCAAAAGTTGAAGCCCAAAACGAAGTTTTCAAGCATTGGTCTCAAGGATTAAAACCAAGAATCGTAATATGCGCTTATTAAGAAAAATAAATACAAATCGAAACCACAAAATTAAAGATCCAGATTTAAAAAGATGCAGAAGTCGAAGTCCAAAACGAAATCCCAAGCATTTTCCTTGTTTTTTTTATTCAAAAAATAAAATCAGAACCACAAAATCAAAATGGCAAAATTATAAAATATATTAAAATAAGTATCCAAAAGTTGAAGCCCAAAACCAAGTTTTCAAACGTTGGTCTCAAGGATTGAAACCATGAATCGTAATATGCATTTATTAAGAAAATAAATACAAATCAAAACCACAAAATTAAAGAGGCAGACTAAAAAAATGCAGAAGTCGAAGTCCAAAACGAAATCCCAAGCATTTTCCTTGTTTTTTTATTTAAAAAACAGAACCACAAAATCAAAATGCCGAAATTTAAAATAAGAAAATAAGTATTCAAAAGTTGAAGCCCAAAACGAAGTTTTCAAGCATTGGTCTCAAGGATTAAAACCAAGAATCGTAATATGCGCTTATTAAGAAAATAAATGCAAATCGAAACCACAAAATTAAAGAGGCAGACTTAAAAAAATGCAGAAGTCGAAGTCCAAAACGAAATCCCAAGCATTTTCCTTGTTTTTTTTATTCAAAAAATAAAATCAGAACCACAAAATCAAAATGGCAAAATTTAAAATATATGAAAATAAATATCCAAAAGTTGAAGCCCTTAACGAAGTTTTCAAGCGTTGGTCTCAAGAATTAAAACCATTAATCGTAATATGCGCTTATTAAGAAAATAAATACAAATCGAAACCACAAAATTAAAGAGGCGGACTTAAAAAAATGCAGAAGTCGAAGTCCAAAACGAAATCCCAAGCATTTTCCTTGTTTTTTTTATTCATAAAAAAATCAGAACCAACAAAATCAAAATGCCGAAATTTAAAATAAGAAAATAAGTATCCATAAATTGAAGCCCAAAACGAAGTTTTCAAGCATTGGTCTCAAGGATTAAAACCAAGAATCGTAATATGCGCTTACTAAGAAAATAATACAAATCAAAACCACAAAATTAAGGAGGCAGACTTAAAAAAATGCAGAAGCAATTTCCTTGTTTTTTTTATTCAAAAAATAAAATCGGAACCACAAAATCAAAATGGCAAAATTTAAAATATATGAAAATAAGTATCCAAAAGTTGAAGCCCAAAACGAAGGTTTCAAGCGTTGGTCTTAAGGATTGAAACCATGAATCGTAATATGCGCTTATTAAGAAAATAAATACAAATCGAAACCACAAAATTAAAGAGGCAGACTTAAAAAAATTCAGAAGTCGAAGTCCAAAACGAAATCCCAAGCATTTTCCTTGTTTTTTTTATTCAAAAAATAAAATCAGAATCACAAAATCAAAATGGCAAAATTTAAAATAAGAAAATAAGTATCCAAAAATTGAAGCCCAAAACGAAGTTTTCAAGCAATGGTCTCAAGGATTAAAACCAAGAATCGTAATATGCGCTAACTAAGAAAATAAATACAAATCAAAACCACAAAATTAAAGAGGCAGACTTAAAAAAATGCAGAAGAACAATTTCCTTGTTTTTTTTATTCAAAAAATAAAATCGGCACCACAAAATCAAAATGCCAAAATTTAAAATAAGAAAATAAGTATCCAAAAGTTGAAGCCGAAAACGAAGTTTTCAAGCATTGGTCTCAAGGATTAAAACCAAGAATCGTAATATGCGCTTATTAAGAAAATAAATACAAATCGAAACCACAAAATTAAAGATCCAGATTTAAAAAGATGCAGAAGTCGAAGTCCAAAACGAAATCCCAAGCATTTTCCTTGTTTTTTTTATTCAAAAAATAAAATCAGAACCACAAAATCAAAATGGCAAAATTATAAAATATATTAAAATAAGTATCCAAAAGTTGAAGCCCAAAACCAAGTTTTCAAACGTTGGTCTCAAGGATTAAAACCATGAATCGTAATATGCATTTATTAAGAAAATAAATGCAAATCGAAACCACAAAATTAAAGATCCAGACTTAAAAAAATGCAGAAGTCGAAGTCCAAAACGAAATCCCAAGCATTTTCCTTGTGTTTTTTATTCAATAAAAAAATCAGAACAACAAAATCAAAATGCCGAAATTTAAAATAAGAAAATAAGTATCCAAAAGTTGAAGCCCAAAACGAAGTTTTCAAGCATTGGTCTCAAGGATTAAAACCAAGAATCGTAATATGCGCTTATTAAGAAAATAAATGCAAATCGAAACCACAAAATTAAAGAGGCAGACTTAAAAAAATGCAGAAGTCGAAGTCCAAAACGAAATCCCAAGCATTTTCCTTGTTTTTTTTATTCAAAAAATAAAATCAGAACCACAAAATCAAAATGGCAAAATTTAAAATATATGAAAATAAGTATCCAAAAGTTGAAGCCCAAAACGAAGTTTTCAAACGTTGGTCTCAAGAATTAAAACCATGAATCGTAATATGCATTTATTAAGAAAATAAATGCAAATCGAAACCACAAAATTAAAGAGGCGGACTTAAAAAAATGCAGAAGTCGAAGTCCAAAACGAAATCCCAAGCATTTTCCTTGTTTTTTTTATTTAAAAAAAAAACACAAAATCAAAATGCCGAAATTTAAAATAAGAAAATAAGTATCCAAAAGTTGAAGCCCAAAACGAAGTTTTCAAGCATTGGTCTCAAGGATTAAAACCAAGAATCGTAATATGCGCTTATTAAGAAAATAAATACAAATCGAAACCACAAAATTAAAGAGGCAGACTTAAAAAAAAATGCAGAAGCAATTTCCTTGTTTTTTTTATTCAAAAAATAAAATCGGCACCACAAAATCAAAATGCCAAAATTTAAAATATATGAAAATAAGTATCCAAAAGTTGAAGCCCAAAACGAAGTTTTCAAGCGTTGGTCTCAAGAATTAAAACCATTAATCGTAATATGCGCTTATTAAGAAAATAAATACAAATCGAAACCACAAAAATAAAGAGGCAGACTTAAAAAATTCAGAAGTCGAAGTCCAAAACGAAATTCCAAGCATTTTCCTTGTTTTTTTTATTCAAAAAATAAAATCAGAACCACAAAATCAAAATGGCAAAATTTAAAATAAGAAAATAAGTATCCAAAAGTTGAAGCCCAAAACGAAGTTTTCAAGCATTGGTCTCAAGGATTAAAAACCAAGAATCGTAATATGCGCTAATTAAGAAAATATATACAAATCGAAACCACAAAATTAAAGAGGCAGACTTAAAAAAATGCAGAAGTCGAAGTCCAAAACGAAATCCCAAGCATTTTCCTTGTTTTTTTTATTCAAAAAATAAAATCAGAACCACAAAATCAAAATGGCAAAATTTAAAATAAGAAAAAAACTGGTCAAAAGTTGAAGCCCAAAACGAAGTTTTCAAGCATTGGTCTCAAGGATTAAAACCAAGAATCGTAATATGCGCTTATTAAGAAAATAAATACAAATCGAAACCACAAAATTAAAGAGGCAGACTTAAAAAAATGCAGAAAGCGTCCAAAACGAAATCCCAAGCATTTTCCTTGTTTTTTTTATTCAAAAAATAAAATCAGAACCACAAAATCAAAATGGCAAAATTTAAAATAAGAAAATAAGTATCCAAAAGTTGAAGCCCAAAACGAAGTTTTCAAGCATTGGTCTCAAGGATTAAAACCAAGAATCGTAATATGCGCTTATTAAGAAAATAAATACAAATCGAAACCACAAAATTAAAGAGGCAGACTTAAAAAAATGCAGAAGTCGAAGTCCAAAACGAAATCCCAAGCATTTTCCTTGTTTTTTTTTATTATAAAAAAACAGAACCACAAAATCAAAATGCCGAAATTTAAAATAAGAAAATAAGTATCCAAAAGTTGAAGCCCAAAACGAAGTTTTCAAACGTTGGTCTCAAGGATTAAAACCAAGAATCGTAATATGCGCTTATTAAGAAAATAAATACAAATCGAAACCACAAAATTAAAGAGGCAGACTTAAAAATATGCAAAAGCCGAAGTCCGAAACGAAATTGCAAGCATTTTCCTTGTTTTTTTTATTCAATAAAAAGATCAGAACCACAAAATCAAAATGCCGAAATTTAAAATAAGAAAATAAGTATCCAAAAGTTGAAGCCCAAAACGAAGTTTTCAAGCATTGGTCTCAAGGATTAAAACCAAGAATCGTAATATGCGCTTATTAAGAAAATAAATGCAAATCGAAACCACAAAATTAAAGAGGCAGACTTAAAAAAATGCAGAAGTCGAAGTCCAAAACAAAATCCCAAGCATTTTCCTTGTTTTTTTTTAGTTAAAAAATAAAATCAGAACCACAACATCAAAATGCCAAAATTTAAAATAAGAAAATAAGTATCCATAAGTTGAAGCCCAAAACGAAGTTTTCAAGCATTGGTCTCAAGGATTAAAACCAAGAATCGTAATATGCGCTTATTAAGAAAATAAATGCAAATCGAAACCACAAAATTAAAGAGGCAGACTTAAAAAAATGCAGAAGTCGAAGTCCAAAACGAAATCCCAAGCATTTTCCTTGTTTTTTTTTATTATAAAAAAAAGAACCACAAAATCAAAATGCCAAAATTTAAAATAAGAAAATAAGTATCCAAAAGTTGAAGCCCAAAACGAAGTTTTCAAGCATTGGTCTCAAGGATTAAAACCAAGAATCGTAATATGCGCTTATTAAGAAAATAAATACAAATCGAAACCACAAAATTAAAGATGCAGACTTAAAAAAATGCAGAAGTCGAAGTCCAAAACGAAATCCCAAGCATTTTCCTTGTTTTTTTTATTCAAAAAATAAAATCAGAACCACAAAATCAAAATGGCAAAATTTAAAATAAGAAAAAAACTGGTCAAAAGTTGAAGCCCAAAACGAAGTTTTCAAGCATTGGTCTCAAGGATTAAAACCAAGAATCGTAATATGCGCTTATTAAGAAAATAAATACAAATCGAAACCACAAAATTAAAGAGGCAGACTTAAAAAAATGCAGAAAGCGTCCAAAACGAAATCCCAAGCATTTTCCTTGTTTTTTTTATTCAAAAAATAAAATCAGAACCACAAAATCAAAATGGCAAAATTTAAAATAAGAAAATAAGTATCCAAAAGTTGAAGCCCAAAACGAAGTTTTCAAGCATTGGTCTCAAGGATTAAAACCAAGAATCGTAATATGCGCTTATTAAGAAAATAAATACAAATCGAAACCACAAAATTAAAGAGGCAGACTTAAAAAAATGCAGAAGTCGAAGTCCAAAACGAAATCCCAAGCATTTTCCTTGTTTTTTTTTATTAAATAAAAAACAGAACCACAAAATCAAAATGCCGAAATTTAAAATAAGAAAATAAGTGTCCAAAAGTTGAAGCCCAAAACGAAGTTTTCAAGCATTGGTCTCAAGGATTAAAACCAAGAATCGTAATATGCGCTTATTAAGAAAATAAATACAAATCGAAACCACAAAATTAAAGAGGCAGACTTAAAAAAATGCAGAAGTCGAAGTCCAAAACGAAATTCCAAGCATTTTCCTTGTTTTTTTTATTCAATAAAAACCAACAGAACCACAAAATCAAAATGCCGAAATTTAAAATAAGAAAATAAGTATCCAAAAGTTGAAGCCCAAAACGAAGTTTTCAAGCATTGGTCTCAAGGATTAAAACCAAGAATCGTAATATGCGCTTATTAAGAAAATAAATACAAATCGAAACCACAAAATTAAAGATGCAGACTTAAAAAAATGCAGAAGTCGAAGTCCAAAACGAAATCCCAAGCATTTTCCTTGTTTTTTTTATTCATAAAAAGATCAGAACCAAAACCCAAAATCAAAATGCCAAAATTAAAAATAAGAAAATTAGTATCCAAAAGTTGAAGCCCAAAACGAAGTTTTCAAGCATTGGTCTCAAGGATTAAAACCAAGAATCGTAATATGCGCTTATTAAGAAAATAAATACAAATCGAAACCACAAAATTAAAGAGGCAGACTTAAAAAGATGCAGAAGTCGAAGTCCAAAACGAAATCCCAAGCATTTTCCTTGTTTTTTTTTATTCAATAAAAAAAAACAAAATCAAAATGCCGAAATTTAAAATAAGAAAATTAGTATCCAAAAGTTGAAGCCCAAAACGAAGTTTTCAAGCATTGGTCTCAAGGATTAAAACCAAGAATCGTAATATGCGCTTATTAAGAAAATAAATACAAATCGAAACCACAAAATTAAAGATGCAGACTTAAAAAAATGCAGAAGTCGAAGTCCAAAACGAAATCCCAAGCATTTTCCTTGTTTTTTTTTATTTAAAAAAAAATCAGAACCACAAAATCAAAATGCCAAAATTTAAAATAAGAAAATTAGTATCCAAAAGTTGAAGCCCAAAACGAAGTTTTCAAGCATTGGTCTCAAGGATTAAAACCCAGAATCGTAATATGCATTTATTAAGAAAATAAATACAAATCGAAACCACAAAATTAAAGAGGCAGACTTAAAAAAATGCAGAAGTCGAAGTCCAAAACGAAATCCCAAGCATTTTCCTTGTTTTTTTTTATTTAAAAAAGAACCAAAAAACAAAATCAAAATGCCGAAATTTAAAATAAGAAAATTAGTATCCAAAAGTTGAAGCCCAAAACGAAGTTTTCAAGCATTGGTCTCAAGGATTAAAACCAACAATCGTAATATGCGCTTATTAAAAAAATAAATGCAAATCGAAACCACAAAATTAAAGAGGCGGACTTAAAAAAATGCAGAAGTCGAAGTCCAAAACGAAAAAATGCCGAAGTCGAAGTCCAAAACGAAATTCCAAGCATTTTCCTTGTTTTTTTTATTCAATAAAAAGAACCACAAAATCAAAATGCCGAAATTTAAAATAAGAAAATAAGTATCCAAAAGTTGAAGCCCAAAACGAAGTTTTCAAGCATTGGTCTCAAGGATTAAAACCAAGAATCGTAATATGCGCTTATTAAGAAAATAAATACAAATCGAAACCACAAAATTAAAGATGCAGACTTAAAAAAATGCAGAAGTCGAAGTCCAAAACGAAATCCCAAGCATTTTCCTTGTTTTTTTTTATTCAAAAAATAAAATCAGAACCACAAAATCAAAATGGCGAAATTTAAAATAAGAAAATAAGTATCCAAAGTTGAAGCCCAAAACGAAGTTTTCAAGCATTGGTCTCAAGGATTTAAACCAAGAATCGTAATATGCGCTTATTAAGAAAATAAATACAAATCGAAACCACAAAATTAAAGAGGCAGACTTAAAAAATTCAGAAGTCGAAGTCCAAAACGAAATCCCAAGCATTTTCCTTGTTTTTTTATTCAAAAATAAAATCAGAACCACAAAATCAAAATGGCAAAATTTAAAATAAGAAAATAAGTATCCAAAAGTTGAAGCCCAAAACGAAGTTTTCAAGCATTGGTCTCAAGGATTAAAACCAAGAATCGTAATATGCGCTTATTAAAAAAATAAATACAAATCGAAACCACAAAATTAAAGAGGCAGACTTAAAAAAATGCAGAAGTCGAAGTCCAAAACGAAATCCCAAGCATTTTCCTTGTTTTGTTTATTCAATAAAAAAAAAATCAGAACCACAAAATCAAAATGGCAAAATTTAAAATAAGAAAATAAGTATCCAAAAGTTGAAGCCCAAAACGAAGTTTTCAAGCATTGGTCTCAAGGATTAAAACCAAGAATCGTAATATGCGCTTATTAAGAAAATAAATACAAATCGAAACCACAAAATTAAAGAGGCAGACTTAAAAAAATGCAGAAGTCGAAGTCCAAAACGAAATCCCAAGCATTTTCCTTGTTTTTTTTATTCAAAAAATAAAATCAGAACCACAAAATCAAAATGGCAAAATTTAAAATATAGAAAATAAGTATCCAAAAGTTGAAGCCCAAAACGAAGTTTTCAAGCGTTGGTCTTAAGGATTGAAACCATGAATCGTACTATGCATTTATTAAGAAAATAAATATAAATCGAAACCACAAAATTAAAAAGGCAGACTTAAAAAAATGCAGAAGTCGAAGTCCAAAACGAAATCCCAAGCATTTCCCTTGTTTTTTTTATTCAAAAACAAATCAGAACCACAAAATCAAAATGGCAAAATTTAAAATAAGAAAATAAGTATCCAAAAGTTGAAGCCCAAAACGAAGTTTTCAAGCATTGGTCTCAAGGATTAAAACCAAGAATCGTAATATGCGCTTATTAAGAAAATAAATACAAATCGAAACCACAAAATTAAAGATGCAGACTTAAAAAAATGCAGAAGTCGAAGTCCAAAAACGAAATTCCAAGCATTTTCCTTGTTTTTTTTTATTCAATAAAAAGATCAGAACCACAAAATCAAAATGCCGAAATTTAAAATAAGAAAAATAAGTATCCAAAAGTTGAAGCCCAAAACGAAGTTTTCAAGCATTGGTCTCAAGGATTAAAACCAAGAATCGTAATATGCGCTTATTAAGAAAATAAATACAAATCGAAACCACAAAATTAAAGAGGCAGACTTAAAAAGATGCAGAAGTCGAAGTCCAAAACGAAATCCCAAGCATTTTCCTTGTTTTTTTTATTCAAAAAATAAGATCAGAACCACAAAATCAAAATGCAAAATTTAAAATAAGAAAATAAGTATCCAAAAGTTGAAGCCCAAAACGAAGTTTTCAAGCATTGGTCTCAAGGATTAAAACCAAGAATCGTAATATGCGCTTATTAAGAAAATAAATACAAATCGAAACCACAAAATTAAAGAAGCAGACTTAAAAAAATGCAGAAGTCGAAGTCCAAAACGAAATCCCAAGCATTTTCCTTGTTTTTTTTTATTCAATAAAAAGATCAGAACCACAAAATCAAAATTGCCGAAATTTAAAATAAGAAAATAAGTATCCAAAAGTTGAAGCCCAAAACGAAGTTTTCAAGCATTGGTCTCAAGGATTAAAACCAAGAATCGTAATATGCGCTTATTAAGAAAATAAATACAAATCGAAACCACAAAATTAAAGAGGCAGACTTAAAAAAAATGCAGAAGTCGAAGTCCAAAACGAAATCCCAAGCATTTTCCTTGTTTTTTTTATTAATAAAAAACACAAAATCAAAATGGCAAAATTTAAAATAAGAAAATAAGTATCCAAAAGTTGAAGCCCAAAACGAAGTTTTCAAGCATTGGTCTCAAGGATTAAAACCAAGAATCGTAATATGCGCTTATTAAGAAAATAAATACAAATCGAAACCACAAAATTAAAGAGGCAGACTTAAAAAAATGCAGAAGTCGAAGTCCAAAACGAAATCCCAAGCATTTTCCTTGTTTTTTTTATTCAAAAAATAAAATCAGAACCACAAAATCAAAATGGCAAAATTTAAAATAAGAAAATAAGTATCCAAAGTTGAAGCCAAAACGAAGTTTTCAAGCATTGGTCTCAAGGATTAAAACCATGAATCGTAATATGCGCTTATTAAGAAAATAAATACAAATCGAAACCACAAAATTAAAGAAGCAGACTTAAAAAAATGCAGAAGTCGAAGTCCAAAACGAAATCCCAAGCATTTTCCTTGTTTTTTTTATTAAAAAAATAAAATCAGAACCACAAAATCAAAATGGCAAAATTTAAAATAAGAAAATAAGTATCCAAAAGTTGAAGCCCAAAACGAAGTTTTCAAGCATTGGTCTCAAGGATTAAAACCAAGAATCGTAATATGCGCTTATTAAGAAAATAAATACAAATCGAAACCACAAAATTAAAGAGGCAGACTTAAAAAAATGCAGAAGTCGAAGCCAAAACGAAATTCCAAGCATTTTCCTTGTTTTTTTTATTCAAAAAATAAAATCGGAACCACAAAATCAAAATGCCAAAATTTAAAATAAGAAAATAAGTATCCAAAAGTTGAAGCCCAAAACGAAGTTTTCAAGCATTGGTCTCAAGGATTAAAACCAAGAATCGTAATATGCGCTTATTAAGAAAATAAATACAAATCGAAACCACAAAATTAAAGATGCAGACTTAAAAAAATGCAGAAGTCGAAGTCCAAAACGAAATCCCAAGCATTTTCCTTGTTTTTTTTATTAATAAAAACAGAACCACAAAATCAAAAATGCCGAAATTTAAAATAAGAAAAAATTAGTATCCAAAAGTTGAAGCCCAAAACGAAGTTTTCAAGCATTGGTCTCAAGGATTAAAACCAAGAATCGTAATATGCGCTTATTAAGAAAATAAATACAAATCGAAACCACAAAATTAAAGAGGCAGACTTAAAAAGATGCAGAAGTCGAAGTCCAAAACGAAATCCCAAGCATTTTCCTTGTTTTTTTTATTCAATAAAAAAAAACAAAATCAAAATGCCAAAATTTAAAATAAGAAAATAAGTATCCATAAGTTGAAGCCCAAAACGAAGTTTTCAAGCATTGGTCTCAAGGATTAAAACCAAGAATCGTAATATGCGCTTATTAAGAAAATAAATACAAATCGAAACCACAAAATTAAAGAGGCAGACTTAAAAAAATGCAGAAGTCGAAGTCCAAAACGAAATCCCAAGCATTTTCCTTGTTTTTTTTATTCAAAAAATAAAATCAGAACCACAAAATCAAAATGGCAAAATTTAAATATATGAAAATAAGTATCCAAAAGTTGAAGCCCAAAACGAAGTTTTCAAGCGTTGGTCTCAAGGATTAAAACCATGAATCGTAATATGCATTTATTAAGAAAATAAATACAAATCGAAACCACAAAATTAAAGAGGCAGACTTAAAAAAATGCAGAAGTCGAAGTCCAAAACGAAATCCCAAGCATTTTCCTTGTTTTTTTTATTCAAAAATAAAATCAGAACCACAAAATCAAAATGCCAAAATTTAAAATAAGAAAAATAAGTATCCAAAAGTTGAAGCCCAAAACGAAGTTTTCAAGCATTGGTCTCAAGGATTAAAACCAAGAATCGTAATATGCGCTTATTAAGAAAATAAATACAAATTGAAACCACAAAATTAAAAAGCCAGACTTAAAAAATGCAGAAGTCGAAGTCCAAAACGAAATCCCAAGCATTTTCCTTGTTTTTTTTATTCAAAAAATAAAATCAGAACCACAAAATCAAAATGTCAAAATTTAAAAATAAGAAAATAAGTATCCAAAAGTTGAAGCCCAAAACGAAGTTTTCAAGCATTGGTCTCAAGGATTAAAACCAAGAATCGTAATATGCGCTTATTAAGAAAATAAATACAAATCGAAACCACAAAATTAAAGAGGCAGACTTAAAAAAATGCAGAAGTCGAAGTCCAAAACGAAATCCCAAGCATTTTCCTTGTTTTTTTTATTATAAAAAAAAAAATCAGAACCACAAAATCAAAATGGCAAAATTTAAAATAAGAAAATAACTATTCAAAAGTTGAAGCCCAAAACGAAGTTTTCAAGCATTGGTCTCAAGGATTAAAACCAAGAATCGTAATATGCGCTTATTAAGAAAATAAATACAAATCGAAACCACAAAATTAAAGATGCAGACTTAAAAAAATGCAGAAGTCGAAGTCCAAAACGAAATTCCAAGCATTTTCCTTGTTTTTTTTATTCAAAAATAAAATCGGAACCACAAAATCAAAATGGCAAAATTTAAAATAAGAAAAATAAGTATCCAAAAGTTGAAGCCCAAAACGAAGTTTTCAAGCATTGGTCTCAAGGATTAAAACCAAGAATCGTAATATGCGCTTATTAAGAAAATAAATACAAATCGAAACCACAAAATTAAAGATGCAGACTTAAAAAAATGCAGAAGTCGAAGTCCAAAACGAAATCCCAAGCATTTTCCTTGTTTTTTTTATTCAAAAAATAAAATCAGAACCACAAAATCAAAATGGCAAAATTTAAAATAAGAAAAAAACTGGTCAAAAGTTGAAGCCCAAAACGAAGTTTTCAAGCATTGGTCTCAAGGATTAAAACCAAGAATCGTAATATGCGCTTATTAAGAAAATAAATACAAATCGAAACCACAAAATTAAAGAGGCAGACTTAAAAAAATGCAGAAAGCGAGTCCAAAACGAAATCCCAAGCATTTTCCTTGTTTTTTTTATTCAATAAATAAAATCAGAACCACAAAATCAAAATGGCAAAATTTAAAATAAGAAAATAAGTATCCAAAAGTTGAAGCCCAAAACGAAGTTTTCAAGCATTGGTCTCAAGGATTAAAACCAAGAATCGTAATATGCGCTTATTAAGAAAATAAATACAAATCGAAACCACAAAATTAAAGAGGCAGACTTAAAAAAATGCAGAAGTCGAAGTCCAAAACGAAATCCCAAGCATTTTCCTTGTTTTTTTTTATTAAATAAAAAAACACAAAATCAAAATTGCCAAAATTTAAAATAAGAAAATAAGTATCCAAAAGTTGAAGCCCAAAACGAAGTTTTCAAGCGTTGGTCTCAAGGATTAAAACCAAGAATCGTAATATGCGTTTATTAAGAAAATAAATACAAATCGAAACCACAAAATTAAAGAGGCAGACTTAAAAAAATTCAGAAGTCGAAGTCCAAAACGAAATTCCAAGCGTTTTCCTTGTTTTTTTTTATTCAATAAAAAAAAAAAAAAACCACAAAATCAAAATGCCAAAATTTAAAATAAGAAAATTAGTATCCAAAAGTTGAAGCCCAAAACGAAGTTTTCAAGCATTGGTCTCAAGGATTAAAACCAAGAATCGTAATATGCGCTTATTAAGAAAATAAATAAAAATTGAAACCACAAAATTAAAGAGGCACACTTAAAAAATGCAGAAGTCGAAGTCCAAAACGAAATCCCAAGCATTTTCCTTGTTTTTTTTATTAAAAAAATCAGAACCACAAAATCAAAATGGCAAAATTTAAAATAAGAAAAAAAGTATCCAAAAGTGGAAGCCCAAAACGAAGTTTTCAAGCATTGGTCTCAAGGATTAAAACCAAGAATCGTAATATGCGCTTATTAAGAAAATAAATACAAATCGAAACCACAAAATTAAAGATGCAGACTTAAAAAAATGCAGAAGTCGAAGTCCAAAACGAAATCCCAAGCATTTTCCTTGTTTTTTTTTAGTTAAAAAATAAAATCAGAACCACAAAATCAAAATGCCAAAATTTAAAATAAGGAAATAAGTATCCATAAGTTGAAGCCCAAAACGAAGTTTTCAAGCATTGGTCTCAAGGATTAAAACCAAGAATCGTAATATGCGCTTATTAAGAAAATAAATACAAATCGAAACCACAAAATTAAAGAGGCAGACTTAAAAAAATGCAGAAGTCGAAGTCCAAAACGAAATCCCAAGCATTTTCCTTGTTTTTTTTTATTTAAAAATAACAAAATCAAAATGGCAAAATTTAAAATAAGAAAATTAGTATCCAAAAGTTGAAGCCCAAAACGAAGTTTTCAAGCATTGGTCTCAAGGATTAAAACCAAGAATCGTAATATGCGCTTATTAAGAAAATAAATACAAATCGAAACCACAAAATTAAAGAGGCAGACTTAAAAAGATGCAGAAGTCGAAGTCCAAAACGAAATCCCAAGCATTTTCCTTTTTTTTTTTATTCAATAAATAAAATCAGAACCACAAAATCAAAATGGCAAAATTTAAAATAAGAAAAATAAGTATCCAAAAGTTGAAGCCCAAAACGAAGTTTTCAAGCATTGGTCTCAAGGATTAAAACCAAGAATCGTAATATGCATTTATTAAGAAAATAAATATAAATAGAAACCACAAAATTAAAAAGGCAGACTTAAAAAAATGCAGAAATCGAAGTCCAAAACGAAATCCCAAGCATTTTCCTTGTTGTTTTTTTATTCAAAAAATAAAATCAGAACCACAAAAATCAAAATGGCAAAATTTAAAATATATGAAAATAAGTATCCAAAAGTTGAAGCCCAAAACGAAGTTTTCAAGCGTTGGTCTCAAGAATTAAAACCAAGAATCGTAATATGCGCTTATTAAGAAAATAAATACAAATCGGAAACCACAAAATTAAAGAGGCAGACTTAAAAAAATGCAGAAGTCGAAGTCCAAAACGAAATTCCAAGCATTTTCCTTGTTTTTTTTATTCAATAAAAAAACAGAACCACAAAATCAAAATGCCGAAATTTAAAATAAGAAAATAAGTATCCAAAAGTTGAAGCCCAAAACGAAGTTTTCAAGCATTGGTCTCAAGGATTAAAACCAAGAATCGTAATATGCGCTTATTAAGAAAATAAATACAAATCGAAACCACAAAATTAAAGAGGCAGACTTAAAAAATGCAGAAGTCGAAGTCCAAAACGAAATCCCAAGCATTTTCCTTGTTCCTTTTATTAAAAAAACAAAATCAAAATGCCAAAATTTATAATAAGAAAATAAGTATCCAAAAGTTGAAGCCCAAAACGAAGTTTTCAAGCATTGGTCTCAAGGATTAAAACCAAGAATCGTAATATGCGCTTATTAAGAAAATAAATACAAATCGAAACCACAAAATTAAAGATGCAGACTTAAAAAAATGCAGAAGTCGAAGTCCAAAACGAAATCCCAAGCATTTTCCTTGTTTTTTTTATTCAAAAAATAAAAGCAGAACCACAAAATCAAAATGGCAAAATGGCCAAAACGAAGTTTTTAAGCATTTGTCTCAAGGATTAAAACCAAGAATCGTATTATGCGCTTATTAAGAAAATAAATACAAATCGAAACCACAAAAATAAAGAGGCGGACTTAAAAAAATTCAGAAGTAATTTCCTTGTTTTTTTTATTCAAAAAATAAAATCGGCACCACAAAATCAAAATGCCAAAATTTAAAATAAGAAAATAAGTATCCAAAAGTTGAAGCCCAAAACGAAGTTTTCAAGCATTGGTCTCAAGGATTAAAACCAAGAATCGTAATATGCGCTTATTAAGAAAATAAATACAAATCGAAACCACAAAATTAAAGAGGCGGACTTAAAAAAATGCAGAAGTCGAAGTCCAAAACGAAATCCCAAGCATTTTCCTTGTTTTTTTTATTTAAAAAAAAACACAAAATCAAAATGCCGAAATTTAAAATAAGAAAATAAGTATTCAAAAGTTGAAGCCCAAAACGAAGTTTTCAAGCATTGGTCTCAAGGATTAAAACCAACAATCGTAATATGCGCTTATTAAGAAAATAAATACAAATCGAAACCACAAAATTAAAGAGGCAGACTTAAAAAAATGCAGAAGTCGAAGTCCAAAACGAATTCCCAAGCATTTTCCTTGTTTTTTTTATTCAAAAAATAAAATCAGAACCACAAAATCAAAATGGCAAAATTTAAAATATAGAAAATAAGTATCCAAAAGTTGAAGCCCAAAACGAAGTTTTCAAGCATTGGTCTCAAGGATTAAAACCAAGAATCGTAATATGCGCTTATTAAGAAAATAAATACAAATCGAAACCACAAAATTAAAGAGCCAGACTTAAAAAAATGCAGAAGTCGAAGTCCAAAACGAAATCCCAAGCATTTTCCTTGTTTTTTTTTATTAAATAAAAAAAGAACACAAAATCAAAATGCCGAAATTTAAAATAAGAAAATAAGTATCCAAAAGTTGAAGCCCAAAACGAAGTTTTCAAGCATTGGTCTCAAGGATTAAAACCAAGAATCGTAATATGCGCTTATTAAGAAAATAAATACAAATCGAAACCACAAAATTAAAGATGCAGACTTAAAAAATGCAGAAGTCGAAGTCCAAAACGAAATCCCAAGCATTTTCCTTGTTTTTTTTATTCAAAAAATAAAATCAGAACCACAAAATCAAAATGACAAAATTTAAAATAAGAAAATAAGTATCCAAAAGTTGAAGCCCAAAAACGAAGTTTTCAAGCATTGGTCTCAAGGATAAACCACGAATCGTAATATGCGCTTATTAAGAAAATAAATACAAATCGAAACCACAAAATTAAAGAGGCAGACTTAAAAAAATGCAGAAGTCGAAGTCCAAAACGAAATCCCAAGCATTTTCCTTGTTTTTTTTTATTTAAAAAACAAAATCAAAATGCCAAAATTTAAAATAAGAAAATAAGTATTCAAAAGTTGAAGCCCAAAACGAAGTTTTCAAGCATTGGTCTCAAGGATTAAAACCAACAATCGTAATATGCGCTTATTAAGAAAATAAATACAAATCGAAACCACAAAATTAAAGAGGCAGACTTAAAAAAATGCAGAAGTCGAAGTCCAAAACGAAATCCCAAGCATTTTCCTTGTTTTTTTTATTCAAAAAAATAAAATCAGAACCACAAAATCAAAATGGCAAAATTTAAAATAATGAAAATAAGTATCCAAAAGTTGAAGCCCAAAACGAAGTTTTCAAGCATTGGTCTCAAGGATTAAAACCAAGAATCGTAATATGCGCTTATTAAGAAAATAAATACAAATCGAAACCACAAAATTAAAGAGGCAGACTTAAAAAAATGCAGAAGTCGAAGTCCAAAACGAAATCCCAAGCATTTTCCTTGTTTTTTTTATTAAATAAAAATCAGAACCACAAAATCAAAATGCCGAAATTTAAAATAAGAAAATAAGTATCCAAAAGTTGAAGCCCAAAACGAAGTTTTCAAGCAATGGTCTCAAGGATTAAAACCAAGAATCGTAATATGCGCTTATTAAGAAAATAAATACAAATCGAAACCACAAAATTAAAGAGGCAGACTTAAAAAAATGCAGAAGTCGAAGTCCAAAACGAAATCCCAAGCATTTTCCTTGTTTTTTTTTATTCAAAAAATAAAATCAGAACCACAAAATCAAAATGGCAAAATGGCCAAAACGAAATTTTTAAGCATTGGTCTCAAGGATTAAAACCAAGAATCGTATTATGCGCTTATTAAGAAAATAAATACAAATCGAAACCACAAAATTAAAGAGGCAGACTTAAAAAAATTCAGAAGTCGAAGTCCAAAACGAAATCCCAAGCATTTTCCTTGTTTTTTTTATTCAAAAAATAAAATCAGAACCACAAAATCAAAATGGCAAAATTTAAAATAAGAAAATAAGTATCCAAAAGTTGAAGCCCAAAACGAAGATTTCAAGTATTGGACTTAAGGATTAAAACCAAGAATCGTAATATGCGCTTATTAAGAAAATAAATACAAATCGAAACCACAAAATTAAAGAGGCAGACTTACAAAAAATGCAGAAGTCGAAGTCCAAAACGAAATCCCAAGCATTTTCCTTGTTTTTTTTTATTAATAAAAAAAAAACAAAATCAAAATGGCAAAATTTAAAATAAGAAAATAAGTATCCAAAAGTTGAAGCCCAAAACGAAGTTTTCAAGCATTGGTCTCAAGGATTAAAACCAAGAATCGTAATATGCGCTTATTAAGAAAATAAATACAAATCGAAACCACAAAATTAAAGATGCAGACTTAAAAAAATGCAGAAGTCGAAGTCCAAAACGAAATCCCAAGCATTTTCCTTGTTTTTTTTTTATTCAAAAAATAAAATCAGAACCACAAAATCAAAATGGCAAAATTTAAAATATAGTAAAATAAGTATCCAAAAGTTGAAGCCCAAAACCAAGTTTTCAAACGTTGGTCTCAAGGATTAAAACCAAGAATCGTAATATGCGTTTATTAAGAAAATAAATACAAATCGAAACCACAAAATTAAAGAGGCAGACTTAAAAAATGCAGAAGTCGAAGTCCAAAACGAAATCCCAAGCATTTTCCTTGTTCCACAAAATCAAAATTTAGCAAAATTTATAATAAGAAAATAAGTATCCAAAAGTTGAAGCCCAAAACGAAGTTTTCAAGCATTGGTCTCAAGGATTAAAACCAAGAATCGTAATATGCGCTTATTAAGAAAATAAATACAAATCGAAACCACAAAATTAAAGATCCAGACTTAAAAAGATGCAGAAGTCGAAGTCCAAAACGAAATCCCAAGCATTTTCCTTGTTTTTTTTTATTTAAAAATACAAACAAAATCAAAATGCCGAAATTTAAAATAAGAAAATTAGTATCCAAAAGTTGAAGCCCAAAACGAAGTTTTCAAGCATTGGTCTCAAGGATTAAAACCAAGAATCGTAATATGCGCTTATTAAGAAAATAAATGCAAATCGAAACCACAAAATTAAAGATGCAGACTTAAAAAAATGCAGAAGTCGAAGTCCAAAACGAAATCCCAAGCATTTTCCTTGTTTTTTTTTATTCAAAAAATAAAATCGGCACCACAAAATCAAAATGCCGAAATTTAAAATAAGAAAATAAGTATTCAAAAGTTGAAGCCCAAAACGAAGTTTTCAAGCATTGGTCTCAAGGATTAAAACCAAGAATCGTAATATGCGCTTATTAAGAAAATAAATACAAATCGAAACCACAAAATTAAAGAGGCAGACTTAAAAAAATGCAGAAGTCGAAGTCCAAAAAGAAATCCCAAGCATTTTCCTTGTTTTTTTTATTCAAAAAATAAAATCAGAACCACAAAATCAAAATGGCAAAATTTAAAATATATGAAAATAAGTATCCAAAAGTTGAAGCCCAAAACGAAGTTTTCAAACGTTGGTCTCAAGGATTAAAACCATGAATCGTAATATGCGCTTATTAAGAAAATAAATGCAAATCGAAACCACAAAATTAAAGAGGCGGACTTAAAAAAATGCAGAAGTCGAAGTCCAAAACGAAATCCCAAGCATTTTCCTTGTTTTTTTTTATTCAAAAAATAAAATCAGAACCACAAAATCAAAATGCCGAAATTTAAAATAAGAAAATAAGTATTCAAAAGTTGAAGCCCAAAACGAAGTTTTCAAGCATTGGTCTCAAGGATTAAAACCAACAATCGTAATATGCGCTTATTAAGAAAATAAATGCAAATCGAAACCACAAAATTAAAGAGGCGGACTTAAAAAAATGCAGAAGTCGAAGTCCAAAAAGAATTCCCAAGCATTTTCCTTGTTTTTTTTATTCAAAAAATAAAATCAGAACCACAAAATCAAAATGGCAAAATTTAAAATATATGAAAATAAGTATCCAAAAGTTGAAGCCCAAAACGAAGTTTTCAAACGTTGTTCTCAAGAATTAAAACCATTAATCGTAATATGCGCTTATTAAGAAAATAAATGCAAATCGAAACCACAAAATTAAAGAGGCGTACTTAAAAAAATGCAGAAGTCGAAGTCCAAAACAAAATCCCAAGCATTTTCCTTGTTTTTTTTATTTAAAAAATCAGAACCACAAAATCAAAATGACAAAATTTAAAATAAGAAAATAAGTATCCAAAAGTTGAAGCCCAAAACGAAGTTTTCAAGCAATGGTCTCAAGGATTAAAACCAAGAATCGTAATATGCACTTATTAAGAAAATAAATACAAATCGAAACCACAAAATTAAAGATCCAGACTTAAAAAAATGCAGAAGTCGAAGTCCAAAACGAAATCCCAATCATTTTCCTTGTTTTTTTTATTCAAAAAATAAAATCGGCACCACAAAAATCAAAATGGCAAAATTTAAAATAAGAAAATAAGTATCCAAAAGTTGAAGCCCAAAACGAAATTTTCAAGCATTGGTCTTAAGGATTTAAACCATGAATCGTATTATGCGCTTAATGGGAAAATAAATACAAATCGAAACCACAAAAATAAAGAGGCGGACTTAAAAAATTCAGAAGTCGAATTTCCTTGTTTTTTTTTATTCAAAAAAATAAAATCGGCACCACAAAATCAAAATGCCAAAATTTAAAATAAGAAAATAAGTATCCAAAAGTTGAAGCCGAAAACGAAGTTTTCAAGCATTGGTCTCAAGGATTAAAACCAACAATCGTAATATGCGCTTATTAAGAAAATAAATGCAAATCGAAACCACAAAATTAAAGATCCAGACTTAAAAAAATGCAGAAGTCGAAGTCCAAAACGAAATCCCAAGCATTTTCCTTGTTTTTTTTTATTTAAAAAACAAAATCAAAATGCCGAAATTTAAAATAAGAAAATTAGTATCCAAAAGTTGAAGCCGCAAACGAAGTTTTCAAGCATTGGTCTCAAGGATTAAAACCAACAATCGTAATATGCGCTTATTAAGAAAATAAATACAAATCGAAACCACAAAATTAAAGATCCAGATTTAAAAAGATGCAGAAGTCGAAGTCCAAAACGAAATCCCAAGCATTTTCCTTGTTTTTTTTTTATTCAAAAAATAAAATCAGAACCACAAAATCAAAATGGCAAAATTATAAAATATATTAAAATAAGTATCCAAAAGTTGAAGCCCAAAACCAAGTTTTCAAACGTTGGTCTCAAGAATTAAAACCATTTATCGTAATATGCATTTATTAAGAAAATAAATGCAAATCGAAACCACAAAATTAAAGAGGCGGACTTAAAAAAATGCAGAAGTCGAAGTCCAAAACGAAATCCCAAGCATTTTCCTTGTTTTTTTTAATTTAAAAAACAAAATCAAAATGCCGAAATTTAAAATAAGAAAATTAGTATCCAAAAGTTGAAGCCGAAAACGAAGTTTTCAAGCATTGGTCTCAAGGATTAAAACCAACAATCGTAATATGCGCTTATTAAGAAAATAAATACAAATCGAAACAACAAAATTAAAGATCCAGATTTAAAAAGATGCAGAAGTCGAAGTCCAAAACGAAATCCCAAGCATTTTCCTTGTTTTTTTTTATTTAAAAAGATCAACCACAAAATCAAAATGCCGAAATTTAAAATAAGAAAATTAGTATCCAAAAGTTGAAGCCGAAAACGAAGTTTTCAAGCATTGGTCTCAAGGATTAAAACCAACAATCGTAATATGCGCTTATTAAGAAAATAAATGCAAATCGAAACCACAAAATTAAAGATCCAGACTTAAAAAAATGCAGAAGTCGAAGTCCAAAACGAAATCCCAAGCATTTTCCTTGTTTTTTTTTATTCAAAAAATAAAATCGGCACCACAAAATCAAAATTCCAAAATTTAAAATAAGAAAATAAGTATCCAAAAGTTGAAGCCGAAAACGAAGTTTTCAAGCATTGGTCTCAAGGATTAAAACCAACAATCGTAATATGCGCTTATTAAGAAAATAAATGCAAATCGAAACAACAAAATTAAAGAGGCGGACTTAAAAAATGCAGAAGTCGAAGTCCAAAACGAAATCCCAAGCATTTTCCTTGTTTTTTTTTATTTAAAAAAACAAAATCAAAATGCCGAAATTTAAAATAAGAAAATTAGTATCCAAAAGTTGAAGCCGAAAACGAAGTTTTCAAGCATTGGTCTCAAGGATTAAAACCAACAATCGTAATATGCGCTTATTAAGAAAATAAATGCAAATCGAAACCACAAAATTAAAGATCCAGATTTAAAAAGATGCAGAAGTCGAAGTCCAAAACGAAATCCCAAACATTTTCCTTGTTCTTTTTTTTTAAAAAAACAAAATCAAAATGCCGAAATTTAAAATAAGAAAATTAGTATCCAAAAGTTGAAGCCGAAAACGAAGTTTTCAAGCATTGGTCTCAAGGATTAAAACCAACAATCGTAATATGCGCTTATTAAAAAAATAAATGCAAATCGAAACCACAAAATTAAAGAGGCGGACTTAAAAAATGCAGAAGTCGAAGTCCAAAACGAAATCCCAAGCATTTTCCTTGTTTTTTTTATTCAAAAAATAAAATCAGAACCACAAAATCAAAATGGCAAAATTTAAAATAAGAAAATAAGTATCCAAAAGTTGAAGCCCAAAACGAAGTTTTCAAGCATTGGTCTCAAGGATTAAAACCAACAATCGTAATATGCGCTTATTAGGAAAATAAATGCAAATCGAAACCACAAAATTAAAGAGGCGGACTTACAAAAATGCAGAAGTCGAAGTCCAAAACGAAATCCCAAGCATTTTCCTTGTTTTTTTTATTAAAAAATCAAAACAAAATCAAAATGCCGAAATTTAAAATAAGAAAATAAGTATCCAAAAGTTGAAGCCCAAAACGAAGTTTTCAAGCAATGGTCTCAAGGATTAAAACCAAGAATCGTAATATGCATTTATTAAGAAAATAAATACAAATCGAAACTACAAAATTAAAGATCCAGACTTAAAAACTGCAGAAGTCGAAGTCCAAAACGAAATCCCAAGCATTTTCCTTGTTTTTTTTATTCAAAAAATAAAATCGGCACCACAAAATCAAAATGGCAAAATTTAAAATAAGAAAATAAGTATCCAAAAGTTGAAGCCCAAAACGAAGTTTTCAAGCATTGGTCTCAAGGATTAAAACCAACAATCGTAATATGCGCTTATTAAGAAAATAAATGCAAATCGAAACCACAAAATTAAAGAGGCGGACTTAAAAAATGCAGAAGTCGAAGTCCAAAACGAAATCCCAAGCATTTTCCTTGTTTTTTTTTATTTAAAAAACAAAATCAAAATGCCGAAATTTAAAATAAGAAAATTAGTATCCAAAAGTTGAAGCCGAAAACGAAGTTTTCAAGCATTGGTCTCAAGGATTAAAACCAACAATCGTAATATGCGCTTATTAAGAAAATAAATGCAAATCGAAACCACAAAATTAAAGAGGCGGACTTAAAAAAATGCAGAAGTCGAAGTCCAAAACGAAATCCCAAGCATTTTCCTTGTTTCTTTTATTCAAAAAATAAAATCAGAACCACAAAATTAAAATGGCAAAATTTAAAATATATGAAAATAAGTATCCAAAAGTTGAAGCCCAAAACGAAGTTTTCAAACGTTGGTCTCAAGAATTAAAACCAACAATCGTAATATGCGCTTATTAAGAAAATAAATGCAAATCGAAACCACAAAATTAAAGAGGCGGACTTAAAAAAATGCAGAAGTCGAAGTCCAAAACGAAATCCCAAGCATTTTCCTTGTTTTTTTTTATTCAAAAAATAAAATCGGCACCACAAAATCAAAATGCCAAAATTTAAAATAAGAAAATAAGTATCCAAAAGTTGAAGCCGAAAACGAAGTTTTCAAGCATTGGTCTCAAGGATTAAAACCAACAATCGTAATATGCGCTTATTAAGAAAATAAATGCAAATCGAAACCACAAAATTAAAGAGGCGGACTTAAAAAATGCAGAAGTCGAAGTCCAAAACGAAATCCCAAGCATTTTCCTTGTTTATTTTTATTTAAAAAACAAAATCAAAATGCCGAAATTTAAAATAAGAAAATAAGTATCCAAAAGTTGAAGCCCAAAACGAAGTTTTCAAGCATTGGTCTCAAGAATTAAAACCAACAATCGTAATATGCGCTTATTAAGAAAATAAATACAAATCGAAACCACAAAATTAAAGATCCAGATTTAAAAAGATGCAGAAGTCGAAGTCCAAAACGAAATCCCAAGCATTTTCCTTGTTTTTTTTTATTTAAAAAACAAAATCAAAATGCCGAAATTTAAAATAAGAAAATTAGTATCCAAAAGTTGAAGCCGAAAACGAAGTTTTCAAGCATTGGTCTCAAGGATTAAAACCAACAATCGTAATATGCGCTTCTTAAAAAAATAAATGCAAATCGAAACCACAAAATTAAAGAGGCGGACTTAAAAAAATGCAGAAGTCGAAGTCCAAAACGAAATCCCAAGCATTTTCCTTGTTTTTTTTATTCAAAAAATAAAATCAGAACCACAAAATCAAAATGGCAAAATTTAAAATATATGAAAATAAGTATCCAAAAGTTGAAGCCCAAAACGAAGTTTTCAAACGTTGTTCTCAAGAATTAAAACCATTAATCGTAATATGCATTTATTAAGAAAATAAATGCAAATCGAAACCACAAAATTAAAGAGGCGGACTTAAAAAAATGCAGAAGTCGAAGTCCAAAACGAAATCCCAATCATTTTCCTTGTTTTTTTTTATTTAAAAAACAAAATCAAAATGCCGAAATTTAAAATAAGAAAATAAGTATCCAAAAGTTGAAGCCCAAAACGAAGTTTTCAAGCAATGGTCTTAAGGATTAAAACCAAGAATCGTAATATGCATTTATTAAGAAAATAAATACAAATCGAAACCACAAAATTAAAGATCCAGACTTAAAAAAATGCAGAAGTCGAAGTCCAAAACGAAATCCCAATCATTTTCCTTGTTTTTTTTATTCAAAAAATAAAATCGGCACCACAAAATCAAAATGGCAAAATTTAAAATAAGAAAATAAGTATCCAAAAGTTGAAGCCCAAAACGAAATTTTCAAGCATTGGTCTTAAGGATTTAAACCATGAATCGTATTATGCGCTTAATGGGAAAATAAATACAAATCGAAACCACAAAAATAAAGAGGCGGACTTAAAAAAATTCAGAAGTAATTTCCTTGTTTGTTTTATTCAAAAAATAAAATCAGAACCACAAAATCAAAATGGCAAAATTTAAAATATATGAAAATAAGTATCCAAAAGTTGAAGCCCAAAACGAAGTTTTCAAACGTTGTTCTCAAGAATTAAAACCATTAATCGTAATATGCATTTATTAAGAAAATAAATGCAAATCGAAACCACAAAATTAAAGAGGCGGACTTAAAAAAATGCAGAAGTCGAAGTCCAAAACGAAATCCCAAGCATTTTCCTTGTTTTTTTATTTAAAAAACAAAATCAAAATGCCGAAATTTAAAATAAGAAAATAAGTATCCAAAAGTTGAAGCCCAAAACGAAGTTTTCAAGCAATGGTCTCAAGGATTAAACCCAAGAATCGTAATATGCATTTATTAAGAAAATAAATACAAATCGAAACTACAAAATTAAAGATCCAGACTTAAAAACTGCAGGAGTCGAAGTCCAAAACGAAATCCCAAGCATTTTCCTTGTTTTTTTTATTCAAAAAATAAAATCGGCACCACAAAATCAAAATGGCAAAATTTAAAATAAGAAAATAAGTATCCAAAAGTTGAAGCCCAAAACGAAGTTTTCAAGCATTGGTCTCAAGGATTAAAATCACGAATCGTAATATGCATTTATTAAGAAAATAAATACAAATCGAAACTACAAAATTAAAGATCCAGACTTAAAAAACTGCAAAAGTCGAAGTCCAAAACGAAATCCCAAGCATTTTCCTTGTTTTTTTTATTCAAAAAATAAAATCGGCACCACAAAATCAAAATGGCAAAATTTAAAATAAGAAAATAAGTATCCAAAAGTTGAAGCCCAAAACGAAGTTTTCAAACATTGGTATTAAGGATTAAAACCAATAATGTAATATGCGCTAAATAAGAAAATAATACAAATCAAAACCACAAAATTAAGGAGGCAGACTTAAAAAACTGCAGAAGTCGAAGTCCAAAACGAGCATTTTCCTTGTTTTTTTTATTCAAAAAATAAAATCGGCACCACAAAATCAAAATGGCAAAATTTAAAATAAGAAAATAAGTATCCAAAAGTTGAAGCCCAAAACGAAGTTTTCAAGCATTGGTCTCAAGGATTAAAACCAACAATCGTAATATGCGCTTATTAAGAAAATAAATGCAAATCGAAACCACAAAATTAAAGAGGCGGACTTAAAAAAATGCAGAAGTCGAAGTCCAAAACGAAATCCCAAGCATTTTCCTTGTTTTTTTTATTCAAAAATAAAATCAGAACCACAAAATCAAAATGGCAAAATATAAAATATATGAAAATAAGTATCCAAAAGTTGAAGCCCAAAACGAAGTTTTCAAACGTTGTTCTCAAGAATTAAAACCATTAATCGTAATATGCATTTATTAAGAAAATAAATGCAAATCGAAACCACAAAATTAAAGAGGCGGACTTAAAAAAATGCAGAAGTCGAAGTCCAAAACGAAATCCCAAGCATTTTCCTTGTTTTTTTTATTTAAAAAACAAAATCAAAATGCCGAAATTTAAAATAAGAAAATAAGTATCCAAAAGTTGAAGCCCAAAACGAAGTTTTCAAGCATTGGTCTCAAGGATTAAAACCAAGAATCGTAATATGCATTTATTAAGAAAATAAAAACAAATCGAAACTACAAAATTAAAGATCCAGACTTAAAAACTGCAGAAGTCGAAGTCCAAAATGAAATCCCAAGCATTTTCCTTGTTTTTTTTATTCAAAAAATAAAATCGGCACCACAAAATCAAAATGACGATATTTAAAATAAGAAAATAAGTATCCAAAAGTTGAAGCCCAAAACGATGTTTTCAAGCATTGGTCTCAAGGATAACCACGAATCGTAATATGCGCTTATTAAGAAAATAAATACAAATCGAAACCACAAAAATAAAGAGGCGGACTTAAAAAAATGCAGAAGTCGAAGTCTAAAACGAAATCCCAAGCAGCTTCCTTGTTTTTTATACCCTTGAAAAAGGGTATTATAATTTTGTCCAGAAATGTGTAACGCATTAAAGGAAGCATCTCCGACCCCACAAAGTATATATATTCTTGATCAGCATCAACAGCCGAGTCGATATAGCCATGTCCGTCTGTCCGTCTGTCCGTCTGTCCGCCTGTCCGTCTGTTTCTATGCAAAAAATAGACAGTAGTTTTAAAGCTAGCGTTTTGAAATTTTTACCAGATCATTATTTTTGTCGCACGCAGATCAAGTTTAGGAATCGGTCGGATCGGACCACTATATCATATAGCTGCCATATAAACGACCGATATGAAAACAAGTCTCTGTATGGAAAACTTTTTGTTTTCTAAGCTATTGCAACCGAATTCAACATTTATCCATTTGACATAGCCATACATGATTTGTGAAAGTTTGTTTCGGATCAGATGACTATATCATATAGCTGCCATACAAACGACCGATATGAAAACAAGTCTTTGTATTGAAAAACTTTTTGTTATCCAAGCTATTGCAAACGAATTCAATATTTATCTATTTGACATAAGCATACATGATTTGTGGAAGTTTGGTCCGGATCGGACCACTATATCATATAGCTGCCATACAAACGACCGATATGAAAAAAAAAGTCTGCATGGAAAACTTTTTGTTTTCAAGGGTAGCCGAAGATAACTTTTCTCACTTGTTTTATTTATAAAATAGAATCGGCACCACAAAATCAAAATGACGAAATTTAAAATAAGAAAATAAGTATCCAAAAGTTGAAGACCAAAACGAAGTTTTCAAGCATTGATCTCAAGGATAACCACGAATCGTAATATGCGCCTATTAAGAAAATAAATTCAAATCGAACCCACAAAATTAAAGAGGCAGACTTAAAAAAACGAAGACGTCGAAGTCCAAAACGAAATCCCAAGCATTTTCCTTGTTTTTTTTTATTCAAAAAATAAAATAAGAACCACAAAATCAAAATGGCAAAATTTAAAATAAGAAAATAAGTATCCAAAAGTTGAAGCCGAAAACGAAGTTTTCAAGCATTGGTCTCAAGGATTAAAACCAACAATCGTAATATGCGCTTATTAAGAAAATAAATGCAAATCGAAACCACAAAAATAAAGAGGCGGACTTAAAAAAATGCAGAAGTCGAAGTCCAAAACGAAATCCCAAGCATTTTCCTTGTTTTTTTTTTATTTAAAAAATACAATCGGCACCACAAAATCAAAATGACGAAATTTAAAAATAAGAAAATAAGTATCCAAAAGTTGAAGCCCAAAACGAAGTTTTCAAGCATTGGTCTCAAGAATTAAAACCATTAATCGTAATATGCATTTATTATGAAAATAAATACAAATCGAAACCACATAGTCAAAATAGCAAAATTTAAAATCAGAAAATAAGTATTCAAAAGTTGAAGACCAAAACGATGTTTTCAAACATTGGTATTAAGGATTAAAATCAATAATCGTAATATGCGCTTATTAAGAAAATAAATACAAATCGAAACCACAAAATTAAAGAGGCGGATTTAAAAAAATGCGGACGTCGAAATCCAAAAACGAAATCCCAAGCATTTTCCTTGTTTTTTTATTTAAAAAATAAAATCGGCACCTCAAAATTAAAATGGCAAAGTTTAAAATAAGAAAATAAGTATCCAAAAGTTGAAGCCCAAAACGAAGTTTTCAAATGTTGGTCTCAAGAATTAAAACCATTAATCGTAATATGCATTTATTAAGAAAATAAATACAAATCGAAACCACAAAATCAAAATGGCAAAATTTAAAATAAGAAAATAAGTATTCAAAGAGTTGAAGACCAAAACGAAGTTTTCAAACATTGGTATTAAGGATTAAAATCAATAATCGTAATATGCGCTTATTAAGAAAATAAATACAAATCGAAAGCACAAAATTAAAGAGGCGGACTTAAAAAAATGCAGAAGTCGAAATCCGAAACGAAATCCCAAGCATTTTCCTTGTTTTTTTTATTTAAAAAATAAAATCGGCACCACAAAATTAAAATGGCAAAGTTTAAAATAAGAAAATAAGTATTCAAAAGTTGAAGCCCAAAACGAAGTTTTCAAGCATTGGTCTCAAGGATTAAAACCAAGAATCGTAATATGCGCTTATTAAGAAAATAAATACAAATCGAAACCACAAAAATAAAGAGGCGGACTTAAAAAAATGCAGAAGTCGAAGTCCAAAACGAAATCCCAAGCATTTTCCTTGTTTTTTTTATTTAAAAAATACAATCGGCACCACAAAATCAAAATGACGAAATTTAAAATAAGAAAATAAGTATCCAAAAGTTGAAGCCCAAAACGAAGTTTTCAAATGTTGGTCTCAAGAATTAAAACCATTAATCGTAATATGCATTTATTAAGAAAATAAATACAAATCGAAACCACAAAATCAAAATGGCAAAATTTAAAATAAGAAAATAAGTATTCAAAAGTTGAAGACCAAAACGAAGTTTTCAAACATTGGTATTAAGGATTAAAATCAATAATCGTAATATGCGCTTATTAAGAAAATAAATACAAATCGAAAGCACAAAATTAAAGAGGCGGACTTAAAAAAATGCAGAAGTCGAAATCCGAAACGAAATCCCAAGCATTTTCCTTGTTTTTTTTATTTAAAAAATAAAATCGGCACCACAAAATTAAAATGGCAAAGTTTAAAATAAGAAAATAAGTATTCAAAAGTTGAAGCCCAAAACGAAGTTTTCAAGCATTGGTCTCAAGGATTAAAACCAAGAATCGTAATATGCGCTTATTAAGAAAATAAATACAAATCGAAACCACAAAAATAAAGAGGCGGACTTAAAAAAATGCAGAAGTCGAAGTCCAAAACGAAATCCCAAGCATTTTCCTTGTTTTTTTTATTTAAAAAATAGAATCGGCACCACAAAATCAAAATGACGATATTTAAAATAAGAAAATAAGTATCCAAAAGTTGAAGCCCAAAACGATGTTTTCAAGCATTGGTCTCAAGGATTAAAACCAACAATCGTAATATGCGCTTATTAAGAAAATAAATACAAATCGAAACCACAAAATTAAAGATCCAGACTTAAAAAAAATGCAGAAGTCGAAGTCCAAAACGAAATCCCAAGCATTTTCCTTGGTTTCTTTATTCAAAAAATAAAATCAGAACCACAAAATCAAAATGGCAAAATATAAAATATATGAAAATAAGTATCCACAAGTTGAAGCCCAACACGAAGTTTTCAAACGTTGGTCTCAAGAATTAAAACCATTAATCGTAATATGCATTTATTAAGAAAATAAATACAAATCGAAACCACAAAAATAAAGAGGCAGACTTAAAAAAATGCTGAAGTCGAAGTCCAAAACGAAATCCCAAGCATTTTCCTTGTTTTTTTTTTAATTAAAAAATACAATCGGCACCACAAAATCAAAATGACGAAATTTAAAATAAGAAAATAAGTATCCAAAAAGTTGAAGCCCAAAACGAAGTTTTCAAATGTTGGTCTCAAGAATTAAAACCATTAATCGTAATATGCATTTATTAAGAAAATAAATACAAATCGAAACCACAAAATCAAAATGGCAAAATTTAAAATAAGAAAATAAGTATTCAAAAGTTGAAGACCAAAACGAAGTTTTCAAACATTGGTATTAAGGATTAAAATCAATAATCGTAATATGCGCTTATTAAGAAAATAAATACAAATCGAAAGCACAAAATTAAAGAGGCGGACTTAAAAAAATGCGGAAGTCGAAATCCGAAACGAAATCCCAAGCATTTTCCTTGTTTTTTTTATTTAAAAAATAAAATCGGCACCTCAAAATTAAAATGGCAAAGTTTAAAATAAGAAAATAAGTATTCAAAAGTTGAAGCCCAAAACGAAGTTTTCAAGCATTGGTCTCAAGGATTAAAACCAAGAATCGTAATATGCGCTTATTAAGAAAATAAATACAAATCGAAACCACAAAAATAAAGAGGCGGACTTAAAAAAATGCAGAAGTCGAAGTCCAAAACGAAATCCCAAGCATTTTCCTTGTTTTTTTTATTTAAAAAATAGAATCGGCACCACAAAATCAAAATGACGATATTTAAAATAAGAAAATAAGTATCCAAAAGTTGAAGCCCAAAACGATGTTTTCAAGCATTGGTCTTAAGGATAACCACGAATCGTAATATGCGCTTATTAAGAAAATAAATACAAATCGAAACCACAAAATTAAAGAGGCGGACTTAAAAAAATGCAGAAGTCGAAGTCCAAAACGAAATCCCAAGCATTTTCCTTGTTTTTTTTATTCCAAAAAATAAAATCAGAACCACAAAATCAAAATGGCAAAATATAAAATATATGAAAATTAGTATCCAAAAGTTGAAGCCCAAAACGAAGTTTTCAAACTTTGGTCTCAAGAATTAAAACCATTAATCGTAATATGCATTTATTAAAAAAATAAATACAAATCGCAACCACAAAAATAAAGAGGCGGACTTGAAAAAATGCAGAAGTCAAAGTCCAAAACGAAATCCCAAGCATTTTCCTTGTTTTTTTTATTTAAAAAATACAATCGGCACCACAAAATCAAAATGACGAAATTTAAAATAAGAAAATAAGTATCCAAAAGTTGAAGCCCAAAACGAAGTTTTCAAATGTTGGTCTCAAGAATTAAAACCATTAATCGTAATATGCATTTATTAAGAAAAATAAATACAAATCGAAACCACAAAATCAAAATGGCAAAATTTAAAATAAGAAAATAAGTATTCAAAAGTTGAAGACCAAAACGAAGTTTTCAAACATTGGTATTAAGGATTAAAATCAATAATCGTAATATGCGCTTATTAAGAAAATAAATACAAATCGAAAGCACAAAATTAAAGAGGCGGACTTAAAAAAATGCAGAAGTCGAAATCCGAAACGAAATCCCAAGCATTTTCCTTGTTTTTTTTATTTAAAAAATAAAATCGGCACCACAAAATTAAAATGGCAAAGTTTAAAATAAGAAAATAAGTATTCAAAAGTTGAAGCCCAAAACGAAGTTTTCAAGCATTGGTCTCAAGGATTAAAACCAAGAATCGTAATATGCGCTTATTAAGAAAAATAAATACAAATCGAAACCACAAAAATAAAGAGGCGGACTTAAAAAAATGCAGAAGTCGAAGTCCAAAACGAAATCCCAAGCATTTTCCTTGTTTTTTTTATTTAAAAAATAGAATCGGCACCACAAAATCAAAATGACGATATTTAAAATAAGAAAATAAGTATCCAAAAGTTGAAGCCCAAAACGATGTTTTCAAGCATTGGTCTCAAGGTTAACCACGAATCGTAATATGCGCTTATTAAGAAAATAAATACAAATCGAAACCACAAAAATAAAGAGGCGGACTTAAAAAAATGCAGTAGTCGAAGTCCAAAACGAAATCCCAAGCATTTTCCTTGTTTTTTATTCAAAAAATAAAATCAGAACCACAAAATCAAAATGGCAAAATATAAAATATATGAAAATAAGTATCCAAAAGTTGAAGCCCAAAACGAAGTTTTCAAACGTTGAGTCTCAAGAATTAAAACCATTAATCGTAATATGCATTTATTAAGATAATAAATACAAATCGAAACCACAAAAATAAAGAGGCGGACTTAAAAAAATGCAGAAGTCGAAGTCCAAAACGAAATCCCAAGCATTTTCCTTGTTTTTTTTATTTAAAAAATAGAATCGGCACCACAAAATCAAAATGACGATATTTAAAATAAGAAAATAAGTATCCAAAAGTTGAAGCCCAAAACGAAGTTTTCAAACGTTGGTCTCAAGAATTAAAACCATTAATCGTAATATGCATTTATTAAGAAAATAAATACAAATCGAAACCACAAAATCAAAATGGCAAAATTTAAAATAAGAAAATAAGTATTCAAAAGTTGAAGACCAAAACGAAGTTTTCAAAGAGTGGTATTAAGGATTAAAATCAATAATCGTAATATGCGCTTATTAAGAAAATAAATACAAATCGAAACCACAAAATTAAAGAGGCGGACTTAAAAAAATGCAGAAGTCGAAGTCCAAAACGAAATCCCAAGCATTTTCCTTGGTTTCTTTATTCAAAAAATAAAATCAGAACCACAAAATCAAAAGGACGAAATTTAAAATAAGAAAATAAGTATCCAAAAGTTGAAGCCCAAAACGAAGTTTTCAAGCATTGGTCTCAAGGATTAAAACCAACAATCGTAATATGCGCTTATTAAGAAAATAAATACAAATCGAAACCACAAAATTAAAGATCCAGACTTAAAAAAATGCAGAAGTCGAAGTCCAAAACGAAATCCCAAGCATTTTCCTTGGTTTCTTTATTCAAAAAATAAAATCAGAACCACAAAATCAAAAGGACGAAATTTAAAATAAGAAAATAAGTATCCAAAAGTTAAAGCCCAAAACGAAGTTTTCAAATGTTGGTCTCAAGAATTAAAACCATTAATCGTAATATGCATTTATTAAGAAAATAAATACAAATCGAAACCACAAAATCAAAATGGCAAAATTTAAAATAAGAAAATAAGTATTCAAAAGTTGAAGACCAAAACGAAGTTTTCAAACATTGGTATTAAGGATTAAAATCAATAATCGTAATAGGCGCTTATTAAGAAAATAAATACAAATCGAAAGCACAAAATTAAAGAGGCGGACTTAAAAAAATGCGGAAGTCGAAATCCGAAACGAAATCCCAAGCATTTTCCTTGTTTTTTTTATTAAAAAAATAAAATCGGCACCACAAAATTAAAATGGCAAAGTTTAAAATAAGAAAATAAGTATTCAAAAGTTGAAGCCCAAAACGAAGTTTTCAAGCATTGGTCTCAAGGATTAAAACCAACAATCGTAATATGCGCTTATTAAGAAAATAAATACAAATCGAAACCACAAAATTAAAGATCCAGACTTAAAAAAATGCAGAAGTCGAAGTCCAAAACGAAATCCCAAGCATTTTCCTTGGTTTTTTTATTCAAAAAATAAAATCAGAACCACAAAATCAAAATGGCAAAATTTAAAATATATGAAAATAAGTATCTAAAAGTTGAAGCCCAAAACGAAGTTTTCAAACGTTGGTCTCAAGAATTAAAACCATTAATCGTAATATGCATTTATTAAGAAAATAAATACAAATCGAAACCACAAAATCAAAATGGCAAAATTTAAAATAAGAAAATAAGTATCCAAAAGTTGAAGCCGAAAACGAAGTTTTCAAAGAGTGGTATTAAGGATTAAAATCAATAATCGTAATATGCGCTTATTAAGAAAATAAATACAAATCGAAAGCACAAAATTAAAGAGGCGGACTTAAAAAAATGCGGAAGTCGAAATCCGAAACGAAATCCCAAGCATTTTCCTTGTTTTTTTTATTAAAAAAATAAAATCGGCACCACAAAATTAAAATGGCAAAGTTTAAAATAAGAAAATAAGTATTCAAAAGTTGAAGCCCAAAACGAAGTTTTCAAGCATTGGTCTCAAGGATTAAACCCAACAATCGTAATATGCGCTTATTAAGAAAATAAATACAAATCGAAACCACAAAATTAAAGATCCAGACTTAAAAAAATGCAGAAGTCGAAGTCCAAAACGAAATCCCAAGCATTTTCCTTGGTTTCTTTATTCAAAAAATAAAATCAGAACCACAAAATCAAAATGGCAAAATTTAAAATATATGAAAATAAGTATCTAAAAGTTGAAGCCCAAAACGAAGTTTTCAAACGTTGGTCTCAAGAATTAAAACCATTAATCGTAATATGCATTTATTAAGAAAATAAATACAAATCGAAACCACAAAATCAAAATGGCAAAATTTAAAATAAGAAAATAAGTATCCAAAAGTTGAAGCCGAAAACGAAGTTTTCAAAGAGTGGTATTAAGGATTAAAATCAATAATCGTAATATGCGCTTATTAAGAAAATAAATACAAATCGAAACCACAAAATTAAAGAGGCGGACTTAAAAAAATGCAGAAGTCGAAGTCCAAAACGAAATCCCAAGCATTTTCCTTGTTTTTTTTAGTTAAAAAATAAAATTCGGCACCACAAAATCAAAATGCCGAAATTTAAAATAAGAAAATAAGTATCCAAAAGTTGAAGCCCAAAACGAAGTTTTCAAGCATTGGTCTCAAGGATTAAAACCAACAATCGTAATATGCGCTTATTAAGAAAATAAATACAAATCGAAACCACAAAATTAAAGATCCAGACTTAAAAAAATGCAGAAGTCGAAGTCCAAAACGAAATCCCAAGCATTTTCCTTGGTTTCTTTATTCAAAAAATAAAATCAGAACCACAAAATCAAAATGGCAAAATTTAAAATATATGAAAATAAGTATCTAAAAGTTGAAGCCCAAAACGAAGTTTTCAAACGTTGGTCTCAAGAATTAAAACCATTAATCGTAATATGCATTTATTAAGAAAATAAATACAAATCGAAACCACAAAATCAAAATGGCAAAATTTAAAATAAGAAAATAAGTATCCAAAAGTTGAAGCCGAAAACGAAGTTTTCAAAGAGTGGTATTAAGGATTAAAATCAATAATCGTAATATGCGCTTATTAAGAAAATAAATACAAATCGAAACCACAAAATTAAAGAGGCGGACTTAAAAAAATGCAGAAGTCGAAGTCCAAAACGAAATCCCAAGCATTTTCCTTGTTTTTTTTAGTTAAAAAATAAAATTCGGCACCACAAAATCAAAATGCCGAAATTTAAAATAAGAAAATAAGTATCCAAAAGTTGAAGCCCAAAACGAAGTTTTCAAGCATTGGTCTCAAGGATTAAAACCAACAATCGTAATATGCGCTTATTAAGAAAATAAATACAAATCGAAACCACAAAATTAAAGATCCAGACTTAAAAAAATGCAGAAGTCGAAGTCCAAAACGAAATCCCAAGCATTTTCCTTGGTTTCTTTATTCAAAAAATAAAATCAGAACCACAAAAACAAAATGACGAAATTTAAAATAAGAAAATAAGTATCCAAAAGTTGAAGCCCAAAACGAAGTTTTCAAATGTTGGTCTCAAGAATTAAAACCATTAATCGTAATATGCATTTATTAAGAAAATAAATACAAATCGAAACCACAAAATCAAAATGGCAAAATTTAAAATAAGAAAATAAGTATCCAAAAGTTGAAGCCGAAAACGAAGTTTTCAAAGATTGGTATTAAGGATTAAAATCAATAATCGTAATATGCGCTTATTAAGAAAATAAATACAAATCGAAACCACAAAATTAAAGAGGCGGACTTAAAAAAATGCAGAAGTCGAAGTCCAAAACGAAATCCCAAGCATTTTCCTTGTTTTTTTTTAGTTAAAAAATAAAATTCGGCACCACAAAATCAAAATGCCGAAATTTAAAATAAGAAAATAAGTATCCAAAAGTTGAAGCCCAAAACGAAGTTTTCAAGCATTGGTCTCAAGGATTAAAACCAACAATCGTAATATGCGCTTATTAAGAAAATAAATACAAATCGAAACCACAAAATTAAAGATCCAGACTTAAAAAAATGCAGAAGTCGAAGTCCAAAACGAAATCCCAAGCATTTTCCTTGGTTTCTTTATTCAAAAAATAAAATCAGAACCACAAAAACAAAATGACGAAATTTAAAATAAGAAAATAAGTATCCAAAAGTTGAAGCCCAAAACGAAGTTTTCAAATGTTGGTCTCAAGAATTAAAACCATTAATCGTAATATGCATTTATTAAGAAAATAAATACAAATCGAAACCACAAAATCAAAATGGCAAAATTTAAAATAAGAAAATAAGTATCCAAAAGTTGAAGCCGAAAACGAAGTTTTCAAAGAGTGGTATTAAGGATTAAAATCAATAATCGTAATATGCGCTTATTAAGAAAATAAATACAAATCGAAAGCACAAAATTAAAGAGGCGGACTTAAAAAAATGCGGAAGTCGAAATCCGAAACGAAATCCCAAGCATTTTCCTTGTTTTTTTTATTAAAAAAATAAAATCAGCACCACAAAATCAAAATGGCAAAGTTTAAAATAAGAAAATAAGTATTCAAAAGTTGAAGCCCAAAACGAAGTTTTCAAGCATTGGTCTCAAGGATTAAACCCAACAATCGTAATATGCGCTTATTAAGAAAATAAATACAAATCGAAACCACAAAATTAAAGATCCAGACTTAAAAAAATGCAGAAGTCGAAGTCCAAAACGAAATCCCAAGCATTTTCCTTGGTTTCTTTATTCAAAAAATAAAATCAGAACCACAAAATCAAAATGGCAAAATTTAAAATATATGAAAATAAGTATCTAAAAGTTGAAGCCCAAAACGAAGTTTTCAAACGTTGGTCTCAAGAATTAAAACCATTAATCGTAATATGCATTTATTAAGAAAATAAATACAAATCGAAACCACAAAATCAAAATGGCAAAATTTAAAATAAGAAAATAAGTATCCAAAAGTTGAAGCCGAAAACGAAGTTTTCAAAGAGTGGTATTAAGGATTAAAATCAATAATCGTAATATGCGCTTATTAAGAAAATAAATACAAATCGAAACCACAAAATTAAAGAGGCAGACTTAAAAAAATGCAGAAGTCGAAGTCCAAAACGAAATCCCAAGCATTTTCCTTGTTTTTTTTAGTTAAAAAATAAAATTCGGCACCACAAAATCAAAATGCCGAAATTTAAAATAAGAAAATAAGTATCCAAAAGTTGAAGCCCAAAACGAAGTTTTCAAGCATTGGTCTCAAGGATTAAAACCAACAATCGTAATATGCGCTTATTAAGAAAATAAATACAAATCGAAACCACAAAATTAAAGATCCAGACTTAAAAAAATGCAGAAGTCGAAGTCCAAAACGAAATCCCAAGCATTTTCCTTGGTTTCTTTATTCAAAAAATAAAATCAGAACCACAAAATCAAAATGGCAAAATTTAAAATATATGAAAATAAGTATCTAAAAGTTGAAGCCCAAAACGAAGTTTTCAAACGTTGGTCTCAAGAATTAAAACCATTAATCGTAATATGCATTTATTAAGAAAATAAATACAAATCGAAACCACAAAATAAAAAACCAAAATGGCAAAATTTAAAATAAGAAAATAAGTATCCAAAAGTTGAAGCCCAAAACGAAGTTTTCAAAGAGTGGTATTAAGGATTAAAATCAATAATCGTAATATGCGCTTATTAAGAAAATAAATACAAATCGAAACCACAAAATTAAAGAGGCGGACTTAAAAAAATGCAGAAGTCGAAGTCCAAAACGAAATCCCAAGCATTTTCCTTGTTTTTTTTAGTTAAAAAATAAAATTCGGCACCACAAAATCAAAATGCCGAAATTTAAAATAAGAAAATAAGTATCCAAAAGTTGAAGCCCAAAACGAAGTTTTCAAGCATTGGTCTCAAGGATTAAAACCAAGAATCGTAATATGCGCTTATTAAGAAAATAAATACAAATCGAAACCACAAAATTAAAGATCCAGACTTAAAAAAATGCAGAAGTCGAAGTCCAAAACGAAATCCCAAGCATTTTCCTTGGTTTCTTTATTCAAAAAATAAAATCAGAACCACAAAAACAAAATGACAAAATTTAAAATAAGAAAATAAGTATCCAAAAGTTGAAGCCCAAAACGAAGTTTTCAAATGTTGGTCTCAAGAATTAAAACCATTAATCGTAATATGCATTTATTAAGAAAATAAATACAAATCGAAACCACAAAATAAACAAACAAAATGGCAAAATTTAAAATAAGAAAATAAGTATCCAAAAGTTGAAGCCCAAAACGAAGTTTTCAAAGAGTGGTATTAAGGATTAAAATCAAGAATCGTAATATGCGCTTATTAAGAAAATAAATACAAATCGAAACCACAAAATTAAAGAGGCGGACTTAAAAAAATGCGGAAGTCGAAATCCAAAACGAAATCCCAAGCATTTTCCTTGTTTTTTTTATTCAAAAAATAAAATCAGAACCACAAAATCAAAATGGCAAAGTTTAAAATAAGAAAATAAGTATTCAAAAGTTGAAGCCCAAAACGAAGTTTTCAAGCATTGGTCTCAAGGATTAAAACCAAGAATCGTAATATGCGCTTATTAAGAAAATAAATACAAATCGAAACCACAAAATTAAAGAGGCAGACTTAAAAAAATGCAGAAGTCGAAGTCCAAAACGAAATCCCAAGCATTTTCCTTGGTTTCTTTATTCAAAAAATAAAATCAGAACCACAAAATCAAAATGGCAAAATTTAAAATATATGAAAATAAGTATCTAAAAGTTGAAGCCCAAAACGAAGTTTTCAAACGTTGGTCTCAAGAATTAAAACCATTAATCGTAATATGCATTTATTAAGAAAATAAATACAAATCGAAACCACAAAATCAAAATGGCAAAATTTAAAATAAGAAAATAAGTATCCAAAAGTTGAAGCCGAAAACGAAGTTTTCAAAGAGTGGTATCAAGGATTAAAACCAAGAATCGTAATATGCGCTTATTAAGAAAATAAATACAAATCGAAACCACAAAATTAAAGAGGCAGACTTAAAAAAATGCAGAAGTCGAAGTCCAAAACGAAATCCCAAGCATTTTCCTTGTTTTTTTTAGTTAAAAAATAAAATTCGGCACCACAAAATCAAAATGCCGAAATTTAAAATAAGAAAATAAGTATCCAAAAGTTGAAGCCCAAAACGAAGTTTTCAAGCATTGGTCTCAAGGATTAAAACCAAGAATCGTAATATGCGCTTATTAAGAAAATAAATACAAATCGAAACCACAAAATTAAAGATGCAGACTTAAAAAAATGCAGAAGTCGAAGTCCAAAACGAAATCCCAAGCATTTTCCTTGTTTTCTTTATTCAAAAAATAAAATCAGAACCACAAAATTAAATGGCAAAATTTAAAATATGAAAATGGGTATCCAAAAGTTGAAGCCCAAAACGAAGGTTTCAAGCGTTGGTCTTAAGGATTGAAACCATGAATCGTAATATGCATTTATTAAGAAAATAAATAAAAATCGAAACCACAAAATAAAAAAACAAAATGGCAAAATTTAAAATAAGAAAATAAGTATCCAAAAGTTGAAGCCCAAAACGAAGTTTTCAAAGAGTGGTATTAAGGATTAAAACCAAGAATCGTAATATGCGCTTATTAAGAAAATAAATACAAATCGAAACCACAAAATTAAAGAGGCAGACTTAAAAAAATGCAGAAGTCGAAGTCCAAAACGAAATCCCAAGCATTTTCCTTGTTTTTTTTAGTTAAAAAATAAAATTCAGAACCACAAAATCAAAATGCCAAAATTTAAAATAAGGAAATAAGTATCCATAAGTTGAAGCCCAAAACGAAGTTTTCAAGCATTGGTCTCAAGGATTAAAACCAAGAATCGTAATATGCGCTTATTAAGAAAATAAATACAAATCGAAACCACAAAATTAAAGAGGCAGACTTAAAAAAATGCAGAAGTCGAAGTCCAAAACGAAATCCCAAGCATTTTCCTTGGTTTCTTTATTCAAAAAATAAAATCAGAACCACAAAAACAAAATGACGAAATTTAAAATAAGAAAATAAGTATCCAAAAGTTGAAGCCCAAAACGAAGTTTTCAAACGTTGGTCTCAAGGATTAAAACCAAGAATCGTAATATGCATTTATTAAGAAAATAAATACAAATCGAAACCACAAAATAAAAAAAAAACAAAAAAAAAACAGAACCACAAAACAAAATGGCAAAATTTAAAATAAGAAAATAAGTATTCAAAAGTTGAAGACCAAAACGAAGTTTTCAAACATTGGTATCAAGGATTAAAACCAAGAATCGTAATATGCGCTTATTAAGAAAATAAATACAAATCGAAACCACAAAATTAAAGAGGCAGACTTAAAAAAATGCGAAAGTCGAAGTCCGAAACGAAATCCCAAGCATTTTCCTTGTTTTTTTTATTCAAAAAATAAAATCAGAACCACAAAATCAAAATGGCAAAATTTAAAATAAGAAAAAAAGTGGTCAAAAGTTGAAGCCCAAAACGAAGTTTTCAAGCATTGGTCTCAAGGATTGAAACCATGAATCGTAATATGCGTTTATTTAGAAAATAAATACAAATCGAAACCACAAAAATAAAGAGGCAAACTTAAAAAAATGCAGAAGTCGAAGTCCAAAATGAAATTCCAGGCGTTTTCCTTATTTTTTTATTCAATAAATAAAATCAGAACCACAAAATCAAAATGACAAAATTTAAAATAAGAAAATAAGTATCCAAAAGTTGAAGCCCAAAACGAAGTTTTCAAGCATTGGTCTCAAGGATTAAAACCAAGAATCGTAATATGCGCTTATTAAGAAAATAAATACAAATCGAAACCACAAAATTAAAGAGGCAGACTTAAAAAAATGCAGAAGTCGAAGTCCAAAACGAAATCCCAAGCATTTTCCTTGTTTTTTTTATTAAAAATATAAAATCAGAACCACAAAATCAAAATGGCAAAATTTAAAATAAGAAAATAAGTATCCAAAAGTTGAAGCCCAAAACGAAGTTTTCAAGCGTTGGTCTCAAGGATTGAAACCATGAATCGTAATATGCGTTTATTAAAAAAATAAATACAAATCGAAACCACAAAAATAAAGAGGCAGACTTGAAAAAAATGCAGAAGTCGAAGTCCAAAACGAAATCCCAAGCATTTTCCTTGTTTTTTTTATTCAAAAAATAAAATCAGAACCACAAAATCAAAATGACAAAATTTAAAATAAGAAAATAAGTATCCAAAAGTTGAAGCCCAAAACGAAGTTTTCAAACGTTGGTCTCAAGAATTAAAACCAAGAATCGTAATATGCATTTATTAAGAAAATAAATACAAATCGAAACCACAAAATCAAAATGGCAAAATTTAAAATAAGAAAATAAGTATTCAAAAGTTGAAGCCCAAAACGAAGTTTTCAAGCATTGGTCTCAAGGATTAAAACCAAGAATCGTAATATGCGCTTATTAAGAAAATAAATACAAATCGAAACCACAAAATTAAAGAGGCAGACTTAAAAAAATGCAGAAGTCGAAGTCCAAAACGAAATCCCAAGCATTTTCCTTGTTTTTTTTTATTCAAAAAATAAAATCAGAACCACAAAATCAAAATGGCAAAATTTAAAATAAGAAAATAAGTATCCAAAAGTTGAAGCCCAAAACGAAGTTTTCAAGCATTGGTCTCAAGGATTAAAACCACGAATCGTAATATGCGCTTATTAAGAAAATAAATACAAATCGAAACCACAAAATTAAAGAGGCAGACTTAAAAAAATGCAGAAGTCGAACTCCAAAACGAAATCCCAAGCATTTTCCTTGTTTTTTTTATTCAAAAAATAAAATCAGAACCACAAAATCAAAATGGCAAAATTTAAAATATATGAAAATAAGTATCCAAAAGTTGAAGCCCAAAACGAAGTTTTCAAGCATTGGTCTCAAGAATTAAAACCATGAATCGTACTATGCGCTTATTAAGAAAATAAATACAAATCGAAACCACAAAATTAAAGAGGCAGACTTAAAAAAATGCAGAAGTCGAAGTCCAAAACGAAATCCCAAGCATTTTCCTTGTTTTTTTTATTTAAAAAATAAAATCAGAACCACAAAATCAAAATGGCAAAATTTAAAATAAGAAAAGAAGTATCCAAAAGTTGAAGCCCAAAACGAAGTTTTCAAGCATTGGTCTCAAGGATTAAAACCAAGAATCGTAATATGCGCTTATTAAGAAAATAAATACAAATCGAAACCACAAAATTAAAGAGCCAGACTTAAAAAAATGCAGAAGTCGAAGTCCAAAACGAAATCCCAAGGATTTTCCTTGTTTTTTTTATTCAAAAAATAAAATCAGCACCACAAAATCAAAATGCCAAAATTTAAAATAAGAAAATAAGTATTCAAAAGTTGAAGCCCAAAACGAAGTTTTCAAACATTGGTCTCAAGGATTAAAACCAAGAATCGTAATATGCGCTTATTAAGAAAATAAATACAAATCGAAACCACAAAATTAAAGAGGCAGACTTAAAAAGATGCAGAAGTCGAAGTCCAAAACGAAATCCCAAGCATTTTCCTTGTTTTTTTTATTCAATAAATAAAATCAGAACCACAAAATCAAAATGGCAAAATTTAAATTAAGAAAATAAGTATCAAAAAGTTGAAGCCCAAAACGAAGTTTTCAAACGTTGGTCTCAAGAAATAAAACCAAGAATCGTAATATGCATTTATTAAGAAAATAAATACAAATCGAAACCACAAAATAAAAAAAAAAAAAAAAAAGAAACAAAACAAAATGGCAAAATTTAAAATAAGAAAATAAGTATTCAAAAGTTGAAGCCCAAAACGAAGTTTTTAAGCATTGGTCTCAAGGACTAAAACCAAGAATCGTAATATCCGTTTATTAAGAAAATAAATACAAATCGAAACCACAAAATTAAAGAGCCAGACTTAAAAAAATGCAGAAGTCGAAGTCCAAAACGAAATCCCAAGCATTTTCCTTGTTTTTTTATTCAAAAAATAAAATCAGAACCACAAAATCAAAATGACAAAATTTAAAATAAGAAAATAAGTATCCAAAAGTTGAAGCCCAAAACGAAGTTTTCAAGCATTGGTCTCAAGGATTAAAACCAAGAATCGTAATATGCGCTTATTAAGAAAATAAATACAAATCGAAACCACAAAATTAAAGAGGCAGACTTAAAAAAATGCAGAAGTCGAAGTCCAAAACGAAATCCCAAGCATTTTCCTTTTTTTTTTTATTCAATAAATAAAATCAGAACCACAAAATCAAAATGGCAAAATTTAAAAATAAGAAAATAAGTATCCATAAGTTGAAGCCCAAAACGAAGTTTTCAAGCATTAGTCTCTAGGATTAAAACCAAGAATCGTAATATGCGCTTATTAAGAAAATAAATACAAATCGAAACCACAAAAATAAAGAGGCAGACTTAAAAAAATGCAGAAGTCGAAGTCCAAAACGAAATCCCAAGCATTTTCCTTGTTTTTTTTATTCAAAAAATAAAATCAGAACCACAAAATCAAAATGCCAAAATTTAAAATAAAAAAATAAGTATCCAAAAGTTGAAGCCCAAAACGAAGTTTTCAAGCATTGGTCTCAAGGATTAAAACCAAGAATCGTAATATGCGCTTATTAAGAAAATAAATACAAATCGAAACCACAAAATTAAAGAGGCAGACTTAAAAAAATGCAGAAGTCGAAGTCCAAAACGAAATTCCAAGCATTTTCCTTGTTTTTTTATTCAATAAATAAAATCAGAACCACAAAATCAAAATGGCAAAATTTAAAATAAGAAAATAAGTATCCATAAGTTGAAGCCCAAAACGAAGTTTTCAAGCATTGGTCTCAAGGATTAAAACCAAGAATCGTAATATGCGCTTATTAAGAAAATAAATACAAATCGAAACCACAAAAATAAAGAGGCAGACTTAAAAAAATGCAGAAGTCGAAGTCCAAAACGAAATCCCAAGCATTTTCCTTGTTTTTTTTATTTAAAAAATAAAATCAGAACCACAAAATCAAAATGGCAAAATTTAAAATAAGAAAATAAGTATCCAAAAGTTGAAGCCCAAAACGAAGTTTTCAAGCATTGGTCTCAAGGATTAAAACCAAGAATCGTAATATGCGCTTATTAAGAAAATAAATACAAATCGAAACCACAAAATTAAAGAGGCAGACTTAAAAAAATGCAGAAGTCGAAGTCCAAAACGAAATCCCAAGCATTTTCCTTGTTTTTTTATTCAAAAAATAAAATCAGAACCACAAAATCAAAATGCCAGAATTTAAAATAAAAAAATAAGTATTCAAAAGTTGAAGCCCAAAACGAAGTTTTCAAGCATTGGTCTCAAGGATTAAAACCAAGAATCGTAATATGCGCTTATTAAGAAAATAAATACAAATCGAAACCACAAAATTAAAGAGGCAGACTTAAAAAAATGCAGAAGTCGAAGTCCAAAACGAAATCCCAAGCATTTTCCTTGTTTTTTTTATTCAAAAAATAAAATCAGAACCACAAAATCAAAATGGCAAAATTTAAAATAAGAAAATAAGTATCAAAAAGTTGAAGCCCAAAACGAAGTTTTCAAATGTTGGTCTCAAGGAATAAAACCATGAATCGTAATATGCATTTATTAAGAAAATAAATACAAATCGAAACCACAAAATAACAAAATGGCAAAATTTAAAATAAGAAAATAAGTATTCAAAAGTTGAAGCCCAAAACGAAGTTTTCAAGCATTGGTCTCAAGGATTAAAATCACGAATCGTAATATGCGTTTATTAAGAAAATAAATACAAATCGAAACCACAAAATTAAAGAGGCAGACTTAAAAAAATGCAGAAGTCGAAGTCCAAAACGAAATCCCAAGCATTTTCCTTGTTTTTTTTATTCAAAAAATAAAATCAGAACCACAAAATCAAAATGCCAAAATTTAAAATAAGAAAATAAGTATCCAAAAGTTGAAGCCCAAAACGAAGGTTTCAAGCGTTGGTCTTAAGGATTAAAACCAAGAATCGTAATATGCGCTTATTAAGAAAATAAATACAAATCGAAACCACAAAAATAAAGAGGCAGACTTAAAAAAATGCAGAAGTCGAAGTCCAAAACGAAATCCCAAGCATTTTCCTTGTTTTTTTTATTCAAAAAATAAAATCAGAACCACAAAATCAAAATGCCAAAATTTAAAATAAGAAAATAAGTATCCAAAAGTTGAAGCCCAAAACGAAGTTTTCAAGCATTGGTCTCAAGGATTAAAACCAAGAATCGTAATATGCGCTTATTAAGAAAATAAATACAAATCGAAACCACAAAAATAAAGAGGCAGACTTAAAAAAATGCAGAAGTCGAAGTCCAAAACGAAATCCCAAGCATTTTCCTTGTTTTTTTTATTCAAAAAATAAAATCAGAACCACAAAATCAAAATGGCAAAATTTAAAATAAGAAAATAAGTATCCAAAAGTTGAAGCCCAAAACGAAGTTTTCAAGCATTGGTCTCAAGGATTAAAACCAAGAATCGTAATATGCGCTTATTAAGAAAATAAATACAAATCGAAACCACAAAAATAAAGAGGCAGACTTAAAAAAATGCAGAAGTCGAAGTCCAAAACGAAATCCCAAGCATTTTCCTTGTTTTTTTTATTCAAAAATAAAATCAGAACCACAAAATCAAAATGGCAAAATTTAAAATATAGAAAATAAGTATCCAAAAGTTGAAGCCCAAAACGAAGTTTTCAAGCATTGGTCTCAAGGATTAAAACCAAGAATCGTAATATGCGTTTATTAAGAAAATAAATACAAATCGAAACCACAAAAATAAAGAGGCAGACTTAAAAAAATGCAGAAGTCGAAGTCCAAAACGAAATCCCAAGCATTTTCCTTGTTTTTTTTATTCAAAAAATAAAATCAGAACCACAAAATCAAAATGACAAATTTAAAATAAGAAAATAAGTATCCAAAAGTTGAAGCCCAAAACGAAGTTTTCAAATGTTGGTCTCAAGAATTAAAACCATGAATCGTAATATGCATTTATTAAGAAAATAAATACAAATCGAAACCACAAAATCAAAATGGCAAAATTTAAAATAAGAAAATAAGTATCCAAAAGTTGAAGCCCAAAACGAAGTTTTCAAGCATTGGTCTCAAGGATTAAAACCAAGAATCGTAATATGCGCTTATTAAGAAAATAAATTCAAATCGAAACCACAAAATTAAAGAGGCAGACTTAAAAAAATGCAGAAGTCGAAGTCCAAAACGAAATCCCAAGCATTTTCCTTGTTTTTTTATTCAAAAAATAAAATCAGAACCACAAAATCAAAATGACAAAATTTAAAATAAGAAAATAAGTATCCAAAAGTTGAAGCCCAAAACGAAGTTTTCAAGCATTGGTCTCAAGGATAAAACCAAGAATCGTAATATGCGCTTATTAAGAAAATAAATACAAATCGGAACCACAAAAATAAAGAGGCAGACTTAAAAAAATGCAGAAGTCGAAGTCCAAAACGAAATCCCAAGCATTTTCCTTGTTTTTTTATTCAAAAAATAAAATCAGAACCACAAAATCAAAATGGCAAAATTTAAAATAAGAAAATAAGTATCCAAAAGTTGAAGCCCAAAACGAAGTTTTCAAGCATTGGTCTCAAGAATTAAAACCAAGAATCGTAATATGCGCTTATTAAGAAAATAAATACAAATCGAAACCACAAAAATAAAGAGGCAGACTTAAAAAAATGCAGAAGTCGAAGTCCAAAACGAAATCCCAAGCATTTTCCTTGTTTTTTTTATACAAAAAATAAAATCAGAACCACAAAATCAAAATGACAAAATTTAAAATAAGAAAATAAGTATCCAAAAGTTGAAGCCCAAAACGAAGTTTTCAAGCATTAGTCTCAAGGATTAAAACCAAGAATCGTAATATGCGCTTATTAAGAAAATAAATACAAATCGAAACCACAAAATTAAAGAACCAGACTTAAAAAAATGCAGAAGTCGAAGTCCAAAACGAAATCCCAAGGATTTTCCTTGTTTTTTTATTCAAAAAATAAAATCAGAACCACAAAATCAAAATGGCAAAATTTAAAATATGAAAATGAGTTTTCAAAAGTTGAAGCCCAAAACGAAGGTTTCAAGCATTGGTCTTAAGGATTAAAACCAAGAATCGTAATATGCGCTTATTAAGAAAATAAATACAAATCGAAACCACAAAATTAAAGAGGCAGACTTAAAGAGGTGCAGAAGTCGAAGTCCGAAACAAAATCCCAAGCATTTTCCTTGTTTTTTTTATTCAAAAATAAAATCAGAACCACAAAATCAAAATGGCAAAATTTAAAATAAGAAAATAAGTATCAAAAAGTTGAAGCCCAAAACGAAGTTTTCAAACATTGGTCTCAAGAAATAAAACCAAGAATCGTAATATGCATTTATTAAGAAAATAAATACAAATCGAAACCACAAAATCAAAATGGCAAAATTTAAAATAAGAAAATAAGTATTCAAAAGTTGAAGACCAAAACGAAGTTTTCAAACATTGGTATTAAGGATTAAAACCAAGAATCGTAATATGCGCTTATTAAGAAAATAAATACAAATCGAAACCACAAAATTAAAGAGGCAGACTTAAAAAAATGCAGAAGTCGAAGTCCAAAACGAAATCCCAAGCATTTTCCTTGTTTTTTTTATTCAAAAAATAAAATCAGAACCACAAAATCAAAATGGCAAAATTTAAAATAAGAAAAAAACTGGTCAAAAGTTGAAGCCCAAAACGAAGTTTTCAAGCATTGGTCTCAAGGATTAAAACCAAGAATCGTAATATGCGCTTATTAAGAAAATAAATACAAATCGAAACCACAAAAATAAAGAGGCAGACTTAAAAAAATGCAGAAGTCGAAGTCCAAAACGAAATCCCAAGCATTTTCCTTGTTTTTTTATTCAAAAAATAAAATCGGCACCACAAAATCAAAATGTACAAAATTTAAAATAAGAAAATAAGTATCCAAAAGTTGAAGCCCAAAACGAAGTTTTCAAGCATTGGTCTCAAGGATTAAAACCAAGAATCGTAATATGCGCTTATTAAGAAAATAAATACAAATCGAAACCACAAAAATAAAGAGGCAGACTTAAAAAAATGCAGAAGTCGAAGTCCAAAACGAAATCCCAAGCATTTTCCTTGTTTTTTTATTCAAAAAATAAAATCAGAACCACAAAATCAAAATGGCAAAATTTAAAATATAGAAAATAAGTATCTAAAAGTTGAAGCCCAAAACGAAGTTTTCAAGCGTTGGTCTCAAGAATTAAAACCATTAATCGTAATATGCATTTATTAAGAAAATAAATACAAATCGAAACCACAAAATCAAAATGGCAAAATTTAAAATAAGAAAATAAGTATTCAAAAGTTGAAGACCAAAACGAAGTTTTCAAGGAGTGGTATTAAGGATTAAAATCAAGAATCGTAATATGCGCTTATTAAGAAAATAAATACAAATCGAAACCACAAAATTAAAGAGGCAGACTTAAAAAAATGCAGAAGTCGAAGTCCAAAACGAAATCCCAAGCATTTTCCTTGTTTTTTTTATTTAAAAAATAAAATTCAGAACCACAAAATCAAAATGCCAAAATTTAAAATAAGAAAATAAGTATCCAAAAGTTGAAGCCCAAAACGAAGTTTTCAAGCATTGGTCTCAAGGATTAAAACCAAGAATCGTAATATGCGCTTATTAAGAAAATAAATACAAATCGAAACCACAAAATTAAAGAAGCAGACTTAAAAAAATTCATAAGTCGAAGTCCAAAACGAAATCCCAAGCATTTTCCTTGGTTTCTTTATTCAAAAAATAAAATCAGAACCACAAAATCAAAATGGCAAAATTTAAAATAAGAAAATAAGTATTCAAAAGTTGAAGCCCAAAACGAAGTTTTCAAGCATTGGTCTCAAGGATTAAAACCAAGAATCGTAATATGCATTTATTAAGAAAATAAATACAAATCGAAACCACAAAATTAAAGAGGCAGACTTAAAAAAATGCAGAAGTCGAAGTCCAAAACGAAATCCCAAGCATTTTCCTTGTTTTTTTTATTTAAAAAATAAAATCAGAACCACAAAATCAAAATGGCAAAATTTAAAATAAGAAAAGAAGTATCCAAAAGTTGAAGCCCAAAACGAAGTTTTCAAGCATTGGTCTCAAGGATTAAAACCAAGAATCGTAATATGCGCTTATTAAGAAAATAAATACAAATCGAAACCACAAAAATAAAGAGGCAGACTTAAAAAAATGCAGAAGTCGAAGTCCAAAACGAAATCCCAAGCATTTTCCTTGTTTTTTTTATTCAAAAATAAAATCAGAACCACAAAATCAAAATGGCAAAATTTAAAATAATGAAAATAAGTATCCAAAAGTTGAAGCCCAAAACGAAGTTTTCAAGCATTGGTCTCAAGGATTAAAACCAAGAATCGTAATATGCGTTTATTAAGAAAATAAATACAAATCGAAACCACAAAAATAAAGAGGCAGACTTGAAAAAATGCAGAAGTCGAAGTCCAAAACGAAATCCCAAGCATTTTCCTTGTTTTTTTTATTCAAAAAATAAAATCGGCACCACAAAATCAAAATGACGAAATTTAAAATAAGAAAATAAGTATCCAAAAGTTGAAGCCCAAAACGAAGTTTTCAAATGTTGGTCTCAAGAATTAAAACCAAGAATCGTAATATGCATTTATTAAGAAAATAAATACAAATCGAAACCACAAAATCAAAATGTGCAAAATTTAAAATAAGAAAATAAGTATCCAAAAGTTGAAGCCCAAAACGAAGTTTTCAAGCATTGGTCTCAAGGATTAAAACCAAGAATCGTAATATGCGCTTATTAAGAAAATAAATACAAATCGAAACCACAAAAATAAAGAGGCAGACTTAAAAAAATGCAGAAGTCGAAGTCCAAAACGAAATCCCAAGCATTTTCCTTGTTTTTTTTTATTCAAAAAATAAAATCAGAACCACAAAATCAAAATGACAAAATTTAAAATAAGAAAATAAGTATCCAAAAGTTGAAGCCCAAAACGAAGTTTTCAAGCATTGGTCTCAAGGATTAAAACCAACAATCGTAATATGCGCTTATTAAGAAAATAAATACAAATCGAAACCACAAAAATAAAGAGGCAGACTTAAAAAAATGCAGAAGTCGAAGTCCAAAACGAAATCCCAAGCATTTTCCTTGTTTTTTTATTCAAAAAATAAAATCAGAACCACAAAATCAAAATGGCAAAATTTAAAATATATGAAAATAAATATCCAAAAGTTGAAGCCCTTAACGAAGTTTTCAAGCGTTGGTCTCAAGGATTAAAACCATGAATCGTAATATGCGTTTATTAAAAAAATAAATACAAATCGAAACCACAAAAATAAAGAGGCAGACTTAAAAAAATGCAGAAGTCGAAGTCCAAAACGAAATCCCAAGCATTTTCCTTGTTTTTTTTATTCAAAAAATAAAATCAGAACCACAAAATCAAAATGACATAATTTAAAATAAGAAAATAAGTATCCAAAAGTTGAAGCCCAAAACGAAGTTTTCAAGCATTGGTCTCAAGGATTAAAACCAAGAATCGTAATATGCATTTATTAAGAAAATAAATACAAATCGAAACCACAAAATTAAAGAGCCAGACTTAAAAAAATGCAGAAGTCGAAGTCCAAAACGAAATCCCAAGCATTTTCCTTGTTTTTTTTATTCAAAAAATAAAATCGGCACCACAAAATCAAAATGCCAAAATTTAAAATAAGAAAATAAGTATCCAAAAGTTGAAGCCCAAAACGAAGTTTTCAAGCATTGGTCTCAAGGATTAAAACCAAGAATCGTAATATGCGCTTATTAAGAAAATAAATACAAATCGAAACCACAAAATTAAAGAGGCAGACTTAAAAAAATGCAGAAGTCGAAGTCCAAAACGAAATCCCAAGCATTTTCCTTGTTTTTTTTATTCAAAAAATAAAATCAGAACCACAAAATCAAAATGGCAAAATTTAAAATAAGAAAAAAACTGGTCAAAAGTTGAAGCCCAAAACGAAGTTTTCAAGCATTGGTCTCAAGGATTAAAACCAAGAATCGTAATATGCGCTTATTAAGAAAATAAATACAAATCGAAACCACAAAAATAAAGAGGCAGACTTAAAAAAATGCAGAAGTCGAAGTCCAAAACGAAATCCCAAGCATTTTCCTTGTTTTTTTTATTAAAAATATAAAATCAGAACCACAAAATCAAAATGGCAAAATTTAAAATAAGAAAATAAGTATCCAAAAGTTGAAGCCCAAAACGAAGGTTTCAAGCATTGGTCTTAAGGATTAAAACCAAGAATCGTAATATGCGCTTATTAAGAAAATAAATACAAATCGAAACCACAAAAATAAAGAGCCAGACTTAAAAAAATGCAGAAGTCGAAGTCCAAAACGAAATCCCAAGCATTTTCCTTGTTTTTTTATCCAAAAATAAAATCAGAACCACAAAATCAAAATGGCAAAATTTAAAATATATGAAAATAAGTATCCAGAAGTTGAAGCCCAAAACGAAGTTTTCAAGCATTGGTCTCAAGAATTAAAACCAAGAATCGTAATATGCGCTTATTAAAAAAATAAATACAAATCGAAACCACAAAAATAAAGAGGCAGACTTAAAAAAATGCAGAAGTCGAAGTCCAAAACGAAATCCCAAGCATTTTCCTTGTTTTTTTTATTTAAAAAAAAAAATCGGCACCACAAAATCAAAATGGCAAAATTTAAAATAAGAAAATAAGTATCCAAAAGTTGAAGCCCAAAACGAAGTTTTCAAATGTTGGTCTCAAGAATTAAAACCATGAATCGTAATATGCATTTATTAAGAAAATAAATACAAATCGAAACCACAAAATAAAAAAAAAAAAAAAAAAAACAAAACAAAATGGCAAAATTTAAAATAAGAAAATAAGTATTCAAAAGTTGAAGCCCAAAACGAAGTTTTCAACCATTGGTCTCAAGGATTAAATCCAAGAATCGTAATATGCGCTTATTAAGAAAATAAATACAAATCGAAACCACAAAAATAAAGAGGCAGACTTAAAAAAATGCAGAAGTCGAAGTCCAAAACGAAATCCCAAGCATTTTCCTTGTTTTTTTTATTCAAAAAATAAAATCAGCACCACAAAATCAAAATGACAAAATTTAAAATAAGAAAATAAGTATCCAAAAGTTGAAGCCCAAAACGAAGTTTTCAAGCATTGGTCTCAAGGATTAAAACCAAGAATCGTAATATGCGCTTATTAAGAAAATAAATACAAATCGAAACCACAAAATTAAAGAGGCGGACTTAAAAAAATGCAGAAGTCGAAGTCCAAAACGAAATCCCAAGCATTTTCCTTGTTTTTTTTATTCAAAAAATAAAATCAGAACCACAAAATCAAAATGGCAAAATATAAAATATAGAAAATAAGTATCCAAAAGTTGAAGCCCAAAACGAAGTTTTCAAACGTTAGTCTCAAGGATTAAAACCAAGAATCGTAATATGCGTTTATTAAGAAAATAAATACAAATCGAAACCACAAAAATAAAGAGGCGGACTTAAAAAAATGCAGAAGTCGAAGTCCAAAACGAAATCCCAAGCATTTTCCTTGTTTTTTTATTTAAAAAATAAAATCGGAACCACAAAATCAAAATGGCAAAATTTAAAATAAGAAAATAAGTATCCAAAAGTTGAAGCCCAAAACGAAGTTTTCAAGCATTGAGTCTCAAGGATTAAAACCAAGAATCGTAATATGCGTTTATTAAGAAAATAAATACAAATCGAAACCACAAAATTAAAGAGCCAGACTTAAAAAAATGCAGAAGTCGAAGTCCAAAACGAAATCCCAAGCATTTTCCTTGTTTTTTTATTCAAAAAATAAAATCAGCACCACAAAATCAAAATGCCAAAATTTAAAATAAGAAAATAAGTATTCAAAAGTTGAAGACCAAAACGAAGTTTTCAAACATTGGTCTCAAGGATTAAAACCAAGAATCGTAATATGCGCTTATTAAGAAAATAAATACAAATCGAAACCACAAAATTAAAGAGGCGGACTTAAAAAAATGCAGAAGTCGAAGTCCAAAACGAAATCCCAAGCATTTTCCTTGTTTTTTTTATTAAAAAAATAAAATCGTACCACAAAATCAAAATGGCAAAATTTAAAATAAGAAAAAAACTGGTCAAAAGTTGAAGCCCAAAACGAAGTTTTCAAGCATTGGTCTCAAGGATTAAAACCAAGAATCGTAATATGCGCTTATTAAGAAAATAAATACAAATCGAAACCACAAAAATAAAGAGGCAGACTTAAAAAAATGCAGAAGTCGAAGTCCAAAACGAAATCCCAAGCATTTTCCTTGTTTTTTTTATTTAAAAAATAGAATCAGCACCACAAAATCAAAATGACAAAATTTAAAATAAGAAAATAAGTATCCAACAGTTGAAGCCCAAAACGAAGTTTTCAAGCATTGGTCTCAAGGATTAAAACCACGAATCGTAATATGCGCTTATTAAGAAAATAAATACAAATCGAAACCACAAAAATAAAGAGGCAGACTTAAAAAAATGCAGAAGTCGAAGTCCAAAACGAAATCCCAAGCATTTTCCTTGTTTTTTTTATTCAAAAAATAAAATCAGAACCACAAAATCAAAATGGCAAAATTTAAAATATATGAAAATAAGTATCCAAAAGTTGAAGCCCAAAACGAAGTTTTCAAACATTGGTCTCAAGAATTAAAACCATTAATCGTAATATGCATTTATTAAGAAAATAAATACAAATCGAAACCACAAAATCAAAATGGCAAAATTTAAAATAAGAAAAAAAATATTCAAAAGTTGAAGACCAAAACGAAGTTTTCAAGCATTGGTATCAAGGATTAAAATCAAGAATCGTAATATGCGCTTATTAAGAAAATAAATACAAATCGAAACCACAAAATTAAAGAGGCAGACTTAAAAAAATGCAGAAGTCGAAGTCCAAAACGAAATCCCAAGCATTTTCCTTGTTTTTTTTAGTTAAAAAATAAAATTCAGAACCACAAAATCAAAATGGCAAAATTTAAAATAAGAAAAATAAGTATCCAAAAGTTGAAGCCCAAAACGAAGTTTTCAAGCATTGGTCTCAAGGATTAAAACCAAGAATCGTAATATGCGCTTATTAAGAAAATAAATACAAATCGAAACCACAAAATTAAAGAGCCAGACTAAAAAAAATGCAGAAGTCGAAGTCCAAAACGAAATCCCAAGCATTTTCCTTGTTTTTTTTATTCAAAAAATAAAATCAGAACCACAAAATCAAAATGGCAAAATTTAAAATATATGAAAATAAGTATCAAAAGTTGAAGCCCAAAACGAAGTTTTCAAGCATTGGTCTCAAGAATTAAAACCATGAATCGTACTATGCATTTATTAAGAAAATAAATACAAATCGAAACCACAAAATTAAAGAGGCAGACTTAAAAAAATGAAGAAGTCGAAGTCCAAAACGAAATCCCAAGCATTTTCCTTGTTTTTTTATTTAAAAAATAAAATCGGCACCACAAAATTAAAATGGCAAAATTTAAAATAAGAAAATAAGTATGCAAAAGTTGAAGCCCAAAACGAAGTTTTTAAGTGTTGGTCTCAAGAATTAAAACCATGAATCGTAATATGCATTTATTAAAAAAATAAATACAAATCGAAACCACAAAATCAAAATGGCAAAATTTAAAATAAGAAAATAAGTATTCAAAAGTTGAAGACCAAAACGAAGTTTTCAAACATTGGTCTCAAGGATTAAAATCAAGAATCGTAATATGCGCTTATTAAGAAAATAAATACAAATCGAAACCACAAAATTAAAGAGGCAGACTTAAAAAAATGCAGAAGTCGAAATCCAAAACGAAATCCCAAGCATTTTCCTTGTTTTTTTATTTAAAAATAAAATCGGCACCACAAAATTAAAATGGCAAAATTTAAAATAAGAAAATAAGTATTCAAAAGTTGAAGCCCAAAACGAAGTTTTCAAGCATTGGTCTCAAGGATTAAAACCAAGAATCGTAATATGCGCTTATTAAGAAAATAAATACAAATCGAAACCACAAAATTAAAGAGGCAGACTTAAAAAAATGCAGAAGTCGAAGTCCAAAACGAAATCCCAAGCATTTTCCTTGTTTTTTTTATTTAAAAAATAAAATCGGCACCACAAAATCAAAATGGCAAAATTTAAAATAAGAAAATAAGTATCCAAAAGTTGAAGCCCAAAACGAAGTTTTCAAGCATTGGTCTCAAGGATTAAAACCAAGAATCGTAATATGCGCTTATTAAGAAAATAAATACAAATCGAAACCACAAAATTAAAGAGGCAGACTTAAAAAAATTCAGAAGTCGAAGTCCAAAACGAAATCCCAAGCATTTTCCTTGTTTTTTTTTATTAAAAAAATAAAATCAGAACCACAAAATCAAAATGGCAAAATTTAAAATAAGAAAATAAGTATCCAAAAGTTGAAGCCCAAAACGAAGTTTTCAAGCATTGGTCTCAAGGATTAAAACCAAGAATCGTAATATGCGCTTATTACGAAAATAAATACAAATCGAAACCACAAAAATAAAGAGGCAGACTTAAAAAATGCAGAAGTCGAAGTCCAAAACGAAATCCCAAGCATTTTCCTTGTTTTTTTTATTCAACAAATAAAATCAGAACCACAAAATCAAAATGGCAAAATTTAAAATAAGAAAATAAGTATCCAAAAGTTGAAGCCCAAAACGAAGTTTTCAAGCATTGGTCTCAAGGATTAAAACCAAGAATCGTAATATGCGCTAATTAAGAAAATAAATACAAATCGAAACCACAAAATTAAAGAGGCAGACTTAAAAAAAATTCAGAAGTCGAAGTCCAAAACGAAATCCCAAGCATTTTCCTTGTTTTTTATTCAAAAAATAAAATCAGCACCACAAAATCAAAATGGCAAAATTTAAAATATATGAAAATAAGTACACAAAAGTTGAAGCCCAAAACGAAGTTTTCAAGCATTGGTCTCAAGGATTAAAACCAAGAATCGTAATATGCGCTTATTAAGAAAATAAATACAAATCGAAACCACAAAAATAAAGAGGCAGACTTAAAAAAATGCAGAAGTCGAAGTCCAAAACGAAATCCCAAGCATTTTCCTTGTTTTTTTTATTCAAAAAATAAAATCGGCACCACAAAATCAAAATGGCAAAATTTAAAATAAGAAAATAAGTATCCAAAAGTTGAAGCCCAAAACGAAGTTTTCAAGCATTGGTCTCAAGGATTAAAACCAAGAATCCTAATATGCGGTTATTAAGAAAATAAATACAAATCGAAACCACAAAATGAAAGAGGCAGACTTAAAAAATGTAGAAGTCGAAGTCCAAAACGAAATCCCAAGCATTTTCCTTGTTTTTTTTATTCAAAAAATAAAATCAGAACCACAAAATCAAAATGGCAAAATTTAAAATATATGAAAATAAGTATCCAAAACTTGAAGCCCAAAACGAAGTTTTCAAGCATTGGTCTCAAGAATTAAAACCAAGAATCGTAATATGCGTTTATTAAGAAAATAAATACAAATCGAAACCACAAAATTAAAGATCCAGACTTAAAAAAATGCAGAAGTCGAAGTCCAAAACGAAATCCCAAGCATTTTCCTTGTTTTTTTTATTCAAAAAATAAAATCGGCACCACAAAATCAAAATGGCAAAATTTAAAATAAGAAAATAAGTATCCAAAAGTTGAAGCCCAAAACGAAGTTTTCAAGCATTGGTCTCAAGGATTTAAACCATGAATCGTAATATGCGCTTAATAGGAAAATAAATACAAATCGAAACCACAAAAATAAAGAGGCAGACTTAAAAAAATTCAGAAGTCGAAGTCCAAAACGAAATCCCAAGCATTTTCCTTGTTTTTTTTATTCAAAAAATAAAATCAGAATCACAAAATCAAAATGGCAAAATTTAAAATAAGAAAATAAGTATCCAAAAGTTGAAGCCCAAAACGAAGTTTTCAAGCATTGGTCTCAAGGATTAAAACCAAGAATCGTAATATGCGCTAATTAAGAAAATAATACAAATCGAAATCACAAAATTAAAGAGCCAGAATTAAAAAAATGCAGAATTCGAAGTCCAAAACGAAATCCCAAGCATTTTCCTTGTTTTTTTATTCAAAAAATAAAATCAGAACCACAAAATCAAAATGGCAAAATTATAAAATATAGTAAAATAAGTATCCAAAAGTTGAAGCCCAAAACCAAGTTTTCAAGCGTTGGTCTCAAGAATTAAAACCATGTATCGTAATATGCGCTTATTAAGAAAATAAATACAAATCGAAACCACAAAATTAAAGAGGCAGACTTAAAAAAATGCAGAAGCGAAGTCCAAAACGAAATCCCAAGCATTTTCCTTGTTTTTTTATTTAAAAAAAAAAACAAAATCAAAATGCCGAAATTTAAAATAAGAAAATAAGTATTCAAAAGTTGAAGCCCAAAACGAAGTTTTCAAGCATTGGTCTCAAGGATTAAAACCAACAATCGTAATATGCGCTTATTAAGAAAATAAATACAAATCGAAACCACAAAATTAAAGAGGCAGACTTAAAAAAATGCAGAAGTCGAAGTCCAAACGAAATCCCAAGCATTTTCCTTGTTTTTTTTATTCAAAAAATAAAATCAGAACCACAAAATCAAAATGGCAAAATTTAAAATATGAAAATGGGTATCCAAAAGTTGAAGCCCAAAACGAAGGTTTCAAGCGTTGGTCTCAAGAATTAAAACCAAGAATCGTAATATGCGTTTATTAAGAAAATAAATACAAATCGAAACCACAAAATTAAAGAGGCAGACTTAAAAAAATGCAGAAGTCGAAGTCCAAAACGAAATCCCAAGCATTTTCCTTGTTTTTTTTTATTAAAAAAAAACAGAACCACAAAATCAAAATGCCGAAATTTAAAATAAGAAAATAAGTATCCAAAAGTTGAAGCCCAAAACGAAGTTTTCAAGCATTGGTCTCAAGGATTAAAACCAAGAATCGTAATATGCGTTTATTAAGAAAATAAATACAAATCGAAACCACAAAATTAAAGAGGCGGACTTAAAAAAATGCAGAAGTCGAAGTCCAAAACGAAATCCCAAGCATTTTCCTTGTTTTTTTATTTAAAAAACAAAATCAAAATGCCAAAATTTAAAATAAGAAAATAAGTATTCAAAAGTTGAAGCCCAAAACGAAGTTTTCAAGCATTGGTCTCAAGGATTAAAACCAACAATCGTAATATGCGCTTATTAAGAAAATAAATACAAATCGAAACCACAAAATTAAAGAGGCAGACTTAAAAAAATGCAGAAGTCGAAGTCCAAAACGAAATCCCAAGCATTTTCCTTGTTTTTTTTATTCAAAAAATAAAATCGGAACCACAAAATCAAAATGGCAAAATTTAAAATAAGAAAATAAGTATCCAAAAGTTGAAGCCCAAAACGAAATTTTCAAGCATTGGTCTTAAGGATTTAAACCATGAATCGTATTATGCGCTTAATGGGAAAATAAATACAAATCGAAAACACAAAAATAAAGAGGCGGACTTAAAAAAATTCAGAAGTCGAAGTCCAAAACGAAATCCCAAGCATTTTCCTTGTTTTTTTTATTCAAAAAATAAAATCAGAATCACAAAATCAAAATGGCAAAATTTAAAATAAGAAAATAAGTATCCAAAAATTGAAGCCCAAAACGAAGTTTTCAAGCATTGGTCTCAAGGATTAAAACTAAGAATCGTAATATGCGCTAACTAAGAAAATAATACAAATCAAAATTACAAAATTAAGGAGGCAGACTTAAAAAAATGCAGAAGCAATTTCCTTGTTTTTTTTATTCAAAAAATAAAATCGGCACCACAAAATCAAAATGCCAAAATTTAAAATAAGAAAATAAGTATCCAAAAGTTGAAGCCCAAAACGAAATTTTCAAACGTTGTTCTCAAGAATTAAAACCATTAATCGTAATATGCATTTATTAAGAAAATAAATGCAAATCGAAACCACAAAATTAAAGAGGCGGACTTAAAAAATGCAGAAGTCGAAGTTCAAAACGAAATCCCAAGCATTTTCCTTGTTTTTTTTATTTAAAAAACAAAATCAAAATGCCGAAATTTAAAATAAGAAAATAAGTATCCAAAAGTTGAAGCCCAAAACGAAGTTTTCAAGCAATGGTCTCAAGGATTGAAACCAAGAATCCTAATATGCATTTATTAAGAAAATAAATACAAATCGAAACTACAAAATTCAAGATCCAGACTTAAAAACTGCAGAAGTCGAAGTCCAAAACGAAATCCCAAGCATTTTCCTTGTTTTTTTATTCAAAAAATAAAATCGGCACCACAAAATCAAAATGGCAAAATTTAAAATAAGAAAATAAGTATCCAAAAGTTGAAGCCCAAAACGAAGTTTTCAAGCATTGGTCTCAAGGATTAAAACCAACAATCGTAATATGCGCTTATTAAGAAAATAAATGCAAATCGAAACCACAAAATTAAAGAGGCGGACTTAAAAAAATGCAGAAGTCGAAGTCCAAAACGAAATCCCAAGCATTTTCCTTGTTTTTTTTATTTAAAAAAAACAAAATCAAAATGCCGAAATTTAAAATAAGAAAATAAGTATCCAAAAGTTGAAGCCCAAAACGAAGTTTTCAAGCATTGGTCTCAAGGATTAAAACCAACAATCGTAATATGCGCTTATTAAGAAAATAAATGCAAATCGAAACCACAAAATTAAAGAGGCGGACTTAAAAAAATGCAGAAGTCGAAGTCCAAAACGAAATCCCAAGCATTTTCCTTGTTTTTTTTATTCAAAAAATAAAATCGGCACCACAAAATCAAAATGGCAAAATTTAAAATAAGAAAATAAGTATCCAAAAGTTGAAGCCCAAAACGAAGTTTTCAAACGTTGTTCTCAAGAATTAAAACCATTAATCGTAATATGCATTTATTAAGAAAATAAATGCAAATCGAAACCACAAAATTAAAGAGGCGGACTTAAAAAAATGCAGAAGTCGAAGTCCAAAACGAAATCCCAAGCATTTTCCTTGTTTTTTTTATTTAAAAAACAAAATCAAAATGCCGCAATTTAAAATAAGAAAATAAGTATCCAAAAGTTGAAGCCCAAAACGAAGTTTTCAAGCAATGGTCTCAAGGATTAAAACCAAGAATCGTAATATGCATTTATTAAGAAAATAAATACAAATCGAAACTACAAAATTAAAGATCCAGACTTAAAAACTGCAGAAGTCGAAGTCCAAAACGAACTCCCAAGCATTTTCCTTGTTTTTTTTATTCAAAAAATAAAATCGGCACCACAAAATCAAAATGGCAAAATTTAAAATAAGAAAATAAGTATCCAAAAGTTGAAGCCCAAAACGAAGTTTTCAAGCATTGGTCTCAAGGATTAAAACCAACAATCGTAATATGCGCTTATTAAGAAAATAAATGCAAATCGAAACCACAAAATTAAAGAGGCGGACTTAAAAAAATGCAGAAGTCGAAGTCCAAAACGAAATCCCAAGCATTTTCCTTGTTTTTTTATTTAAAAAACAAAATCAAAATGCCGAAATTTAAAATAAGAAAATAAGTATCCAAAAGTTGAAGCCCAAAACGAAGTTTTCAAGCAATGGTCTCAAGGATTAAAACCAAGAATCGTAATATGCGTTTATTAAGAAAATAAATACAAATCGAAACTACAAAATTAAAGATCCAGACTTAAAAACTGCAGAAGTCGAAGTCCAAAACGAAATCCCAAGCATTTTCCTTGTTTTTTTATTCAAAAAATAAAATCAGAACCACAAAATCAAAATGGCAAAATTTAAAATATATGAAAATAAGTATCCAAAAGTTGAAGCCCAAAACGAAGTTTTCAAACGTTGTTCTCAAGAATTAAAACCATTAATCGTAATATGCATTTATAAAGAAAATAAATACAAATCGAAACCACAAAATTAAAGAGGCGGACTTAAAAAAATGCAGAAGTCGAAGTCCAAAACGAAATCCCAAGCATTTTCTTTGTTTTTTTTATTCAAAAAACAAAATCAAAATGCCGAAATTTAAAATAAGAAAATAAGTATCCAAAAGTTGAAGCCCAAAACGAAGTTTTCAAGCAATGGTCTCAAGGATTAAAACCAAGAATCGTAATATGCATTTATTAAGAAAATAAATACAAATCGAAACTACAAAATTAAAGATCCAGACTTAAAAACTGCAGAAGTCGAAGTCCAAAACGAAATCCCAAGCATTTTCCTTGTTTTTTTATTCAAAAAATAAAATCGGCACCACAAAATCAAAATGTCAAAATTTAAAATAGGAAAATAAGTATCCAAAAGTTGAAGCCCAAAACGAAGTTTTCAAGCATTGGTCTCAAGGATTAAAACCAACAATCGTAATATGCGCTTATTAAGAAAATAAATGCAAATCGAAACCACAAAATTAAAGATCCAGACTTAAAAAAATGCAGAAGTCGAAGTCCAAAACGAAATCCCAAGCATTTTCCTTGTTTTTTTTTATTTAAAAAACAAAATCAAAATGCCGAAATTTAAAATAAGAAAATTAGTATCCAAAAGTTGAAGCCCAAAACGAAGTTTTCAAGCAATGGTCTCAAGGATTACAACCAAGAATCGTAATATGCATTTATTAAGAAAATAAATACAAATCGAAACTACAAAATTAAAGATCCAGACTTAAAAACTGCAGAAGTCGAAGTCCAAAACGAAATCCCAAGCATTTTCCTTGTTTTTTTTATTCAAAAAATAAAATCGGCACCACAAAATCAAATTGGCAAAATTTAAAATAAGAAAATAAGTATCCAAAAGTTGAAGCCCAAAACGAAGTTTTCAAGCATTGGTCTCAAGGATTAAAATCACGAATCGTAATATGCATTTATTAAGAAAATAAATACAAGTCGAAACTACAAAATTAAAGATCCAGACTTAAAAAACTGCAGAAGTCGAAGTCCAAAACGAAATCCCAAGCATTTTCCTTGTTTTTTTATTCAAAAAATAAAATCGGCACCACAAAATCAAAATGCCAAAATTTAAAATAAGAAAATAAGTATTCAAAAGTTGAAGACCAAAACGAAGTTTTCAAACATTGGTATTAAGGATTAAAACCAAGAATCGTAATATGCGCTAATTAAGAAAATAATACAAATCAAAACCACAAAATTAAGGAGGCAGACTTAAAAAACTGCAGAAGTCGAAGTCCAAAACGAAATCCCAAGCATTTTCCTTGTTTTTTTATTCAAAAAATAAAATCGGCACCACAAAATCAAAATGGCAAAATTTAAAATAAGAAAATAAGTATCCAAAAGTTGAAGCCCAAAACGAAGTTTTCAAGCATTGGTCTCAAGGATTAAAACCAAGAATCGTAATATGCGCTTATTAAGAAAATAAATGCAAATCGAAACCACAAAATTAAAGAGGCGGACTTAAAAAAATGCAGAAGTCGAAGTCCAAAACAAAATCCCAAGCATTTTCCTTGTTTTTCTTATTTAAAAAACAAAATCAAAATGCCGAAAATTTAAAATAAGAAAATAAGTATCCAAAAGTTGAAGCCGAAAACGAAGTTTTCAAGCATTGGTCTCAAGGATTAAAACCAACAATCGTAATATGCGCTTATTAAGAAAATAAATGCAAATCGAAACCACAAAATTAAAGAGGCGGACTTAAAAAAATGCAGAAGTCGAAGTCCAAAACGAAATCCCACGCATTTTCCTTGTTTTTTTTATTCAAAAAATAAAATCAGAACCACAAAATCAAAATGGCAAAATTTAAAATATATGAAAATAAGTATCCAAAAGTTGAAGCCCAAAACGAAGTTTTCAAACGTTGTTCTCAAGAATTAAAACCATTAATCGTAATATGCATTTATTAAGAAAATAAATGCAAATCGAAACCACAAAATTAAAGAGGCGGACTTAAAAAAATGCAGAAGTCGAAGTCCAAAACGAAATCCCAAGCATTTTCCTTGTTTTTTTATTTAAAAAAACAAAATCAAAATGCCGAAATTTAAAATAAGAAAATAAGTATCCAAAAGTTGAAGCCCAAAACGAAGTTTTCAAGCAATGGTCTCAAGGATTAAAACCAAGAATCGTAATATGCATTTATTAAGAAAATAAATACAAATCGAAACTACAAAATTAAAGATCCAGACTTAAAAACTGCAGAAGTCGAAGTCCAAAACGAAATCCCAAGCATTTTCCTTGTTTTTTTTATTCAAAAAATAAAATCGGCACCACAAAATCAAAATGGCAAAATTTAAAATAAGAAAATAAGTATCCAAAAGTTGAAGCCCAAAACAGAAGTTTTCAAGCATTGGTCTCAAGGATTAAAATCACGAATCGTAATATGCATTTATTAAGAAAATAAATACAAATCGAAACTACAAAATTAAAGATCCAGACTTAAAAACTGCAGAAGTCGAAGTCCAAAACGAAATCCCAAGCATTTTCCTTGTTTTTTTTATTCAAAAAATAAAATCAGAACCACAAAATCAAAATGGCAAAATTTAAAATATATGAAAATAAGTATCCAAAAGTTGAAGCCCAAAACGAAGTTTTCAAACGTTGTTCTCAAGAATTAAAACCATTAATCGTAATATGCATTTCTTAAGAAAATAAATGCAAATCGAAACCACAAAATTAAAGAGGCGGACTTAAAAAAATGCAGAAGTCGAAGTCCAAAACGAAATCCCAAGCATTTTCTTTGTTTTTTTTATTCAAAAAACAAAATCAAAATGCCGAAATTTAAAATAAGAAAATAAGTATCCAAAAGTTGAAGCCCAAAACGAAGTTTTCAAGCAATGGTCTCAAGGATTAAAACCAAGAATCGTAATATGCATTTATTAAGAAAATAAATACAAATCGAAACTACAAAATTAAAGATCCAGACTTAAAAACTGCAGAAGTCGAAGTCCAAAACGAAATCCCAAGCATTTTCCTTGTTTTTTTTTATTCAAAAAATAAAATCGGCACCACAAAATCAAAATGTCAAAATTTAAAATAAGAAAATAAGTATCCAAAAGTTGAAGCCCAAAACGAAGTTTTCAAGCATTGGTCTCAAGGATTAAAACCAACAATCGTAATATGCGGTTATTAAGAAAATAAATGCAAATCGAAACCACAAAATTAAAGAGGCGGACTTAAAAAAATGCAGAAGTCGAAGTCCAAAACGAAATCCCAAGCATTTTCCTTGTTTTTTTATTTAAAAAACAAAATCAAAATGCCGAAATTTAAAATAAGAAAATAAGTATCCAAAAGTTGAAGCCCAAAACGAAGTTTTCAAGCAATGGTCTCAAGGATTACAACCAAGAATCGTAATATGCATTTATTAAGAAAATAAATACAAATCGAAACTACAAAATTAAAGATCCAGACTTAAAAACTGCAGAAGTCGAAGTCCAAAACGAAATCCCAAGCATTTTCCTTGTTTTTTTTATTCAAAAAATAAAATCGGCACCACAAAATCAAATTGGCAAAATTTAAAATAAGAAAATAAGTATCCAAAAGTTGAAGCCCAAAACGAAGTTTTCAAGCATTGGTCTCAAGGATTAAAATCACGAATCGTAATATGCATTTATTAAGAAAATAAATACAAGTCGAAACTACAAAATTAAAGATCCAGACTTAAAAAACTGCAGAAGTCGAAGTCCAAAACGAAATCCCAAGCATTTTCCTTGTTTTTTTTATTCAAAAAATAAAATCGGCACCACAAAATCAAAATGCCAAAATTTAAAATAAGAAAATAAGTATTCAAAAGTTGAAGCCCAAAACGAAGTTTTCAAACATTGGTATTAAGGATTAAAACCAAGAATCGTAATATGCGCTAATTAAGAAAATAATACAAATCAAAACCACAAAATTAAGGAGGCAGACTTAAAAAACTGCAGAAGTCGAAGTCCAAAACGAAATCCCAAGCATTTTCCTTGTTTTTTTTATTCAAAAAATAAAATCGGCACCACAAAATCAAAATGGCAAAATTTAAAATAAGAAAATAAGTATCCAAAAGTTGAAGCCCAAAACGAAGTTTTCAAGCATTGGTCTCAAGGATTAAAACCAACAATCGTAATATGCGCTTATTAAGAAAATAAATGCAAATCGAAACCACAAAATTAAAGAGGCGGACTTAAAAAAATGCAGAAGTCGAAGTCCAAAACAAAATCCCAAGCATTTTCCTTGTTTTTCTTATTTAAAAAACAAAATCAAAATGCCGAAATTTAAAATAAGAAAATAAGTATCCAAAAGTTGAAGCCGAAAACGAAGTTTTCAAGCATTGGTCTCAAGGATTAAAACCAACAATCGTAATATGCGCTTATTAAGAAAATAAATGCAAATCGAAACCACAAAATTAAAGAGGCGGACTTAAAAAAATTCAGAAGTCGAAGTCCAAAACGAAATCCCACGCATTTTCCTTGTTTTTTTTATTCAAAAAATAAAATCAGAACCACAAAATCAAAATGGCAAAATTTAAAATATATGAAAATAAGTATCCAAAAGTTGAAGCCCAAAACGAAGTTTTCAAACGTTGTTCTCAAGAATTAAAACCATTAATCGTAATATGCATTTATTAAGAAAATAAATGCAAATCGAAACCACAAAATTAAAGAGGCGGACTTAAAAAAATGGAGAAGTCGAAGTCCAAAACGAAATCCCAAGCATTTTCCTTGTTTTTTTTATTTAAAAAACAAAATCAAAATGCCGAAATTTAAAATAAGAAAATAAGTATCCAAAAGTTGAAGCCCAAAACGAAGTTTTCAAGCAATGGTCTCAAGGATTAAAACCAAGAATCGTAATATGCATTTATTAAGAAAATAAATACAAATCGAAACTACAAAATTAAAGATCCAGACTTAAAAACTGCAGAAGTCGAAGTCCAAAACGAAATCCCAAGCATTTTCCTTGTTTTTTTATTCAAAAAATAAAATCGGCACCACAAAATCAAAATGGCAAAATTTAAAATAAGAAAATAAGTATCCAAAAGTTGAAGCCCAAAACGAAGTTTTCAAGCATTGGTCTCAAGGATTAAAACCAACAATCGTAATATGCGCTTATTAAGAAAATAAATGCAAATCGAAACCACAAAATTAAAGAGGCGGACTTAAAAAAATGGAGAAGTCGAAGTCCAAAACGAAATCCCAAGCATTTTCCTTGTTTTTTTATTTAAAAAACAAAATCAAAATGCCGAAATTTAAAATAAGAAAATAAGTATCCAAAAGTTGAAGCCCAAAACGAAGTTTTCAAGCAATGGTCTCAAGGATTAAAACCAAGAATCGTAATATGCATTTATTAAGAAAATAAATACAAATCGAAACTACAAAATTAAAGATCCAGACTTAAAAACTGCAGAAGTCGAAGTCCAAAACGAAATCCCAAGCATTTTCCTTGTTTTTTTTTATTCAAAAAATAAAATCGGCACCACAAAATCAAAATGGCAAAATTTAAAATAAGAAAATAAGTATCCAAAAGTTGAAGCCCAAAACGAAGTTTTCAAGCATTGGTCTCAAGGATTAAAATCACGAATCGTAATATGCATTTATTAAGAAAATAAATACAAATCGAAACTACAAAATTAAAGATCCAGACTTAAAAACTGCAGAAGTCGAAGTCCAAAACGAAATCCCAAGCATTTTCTTTGTTTTTTTTATTCAAAAAAACAAAATCAAAATGCCGAAATTTAAAATAAGAAAATAAGTATCCAAAAGTTGAAGTCCAAAACGAAGTTTTCAAGCAATGGTCTCAAGGATTAAAACCAAGAATCGTAATATGCATTTATTCAGAAAATAAATACAAATCGAAACTACAAAATTAAAGATCCAGACTTAAAAACTGCAGAAGTCGAAGTCCAAAACGAAATCCCAAGCATTTTCCTTGTTTTTTTTTATTCAAAAAATAAAATCAGAACCACAAAATCAAAATGGCAAAATTTAAAATATATGAAAATAAGTATCCAAAAGTTGAAGCCCAAAACGAAGTTTTCAAACGTTGTTCTCAAGAATTAAAACCATTAATCGTAATATGCATTTATTAAGAAAATAAATGCAAATCGAAACCACAAAATTAAAGAGGCGGACTTAAAAAAATGCAGAAGTCGAAGTCCAAAACGAAATCCCAAGCATTTTCTTTGTTTTTTTTATTCAAAAAACAAAATCAAAATGCCGAAATTTAAAATAAGAAAATAAGTATCCAAAAGTTGAAGCCCAAAACGAAGTTTTCAAGCAATGGTCTCAAGGATTAAAACCAAGAATCGTAATATGCATTTATTCAGAAAATAAATACAAATCGAAACTACAAAATTAAAGATCCAGACTTAAAAACTGCAGAAGTCGAAGTCCAAAACGAAATCCCAAGCATTTTCCTTGTTTTTTTTATTCAAAAAATAAAATCGGCACCACAAAATCAAAATGTCAAAATTTAAAATAAGAAAATAAGTATCCAAAAGTTGAAGCCCAAAACGAAGTTTTCAAGCATTGGTCTCAAGGATTAAAACCAACAATCGTAATATGCGCTTATTAAGAAAATAAATGCAAATCGAAACCACAAAATTAAAGAGGCGGACTTAAAAAAATGCAGAAGTCGAAGTCCAAAACGAAATCCCAAGCATTTTCCTTGTTTTTTTTATTTAAAAAACAAAACCAAATGCCGAAATTTAAAATAAGAAAATAAGTATCCAAAAGTTGAAGCCCAAAACGAAGTTTTCAAGCAATGGTCTCAAGGATTACAACCAAGAATCGTAATATGCATTTATTAAGAAAATAAATACAAATCGAAACTACAAAATTAAAGATCCAGACTTAAAAACTGCAGAAGTCGAAGTCCAAAACGAAATCCCAAGCATTTTCCTTGTTTTTTTTATTCAAAAAATAAAATCGGCACCACAAAATCAAATTGGCAAAATTTAAAATAAGAAAATAAGTATCCAAAAGTTGAAGCCCAAAACGAAGTTTTCAAGCATTGGTCTCAAGGATTAAAACCAACAATCGTAATATGCGCTTATTAAGAAAATAAATGCAAATCGAAACCACAAAATTAAAGAGGCGGACTTAAAAAAATGCAGAAGTCGAAGTCCAAAACGAAATCCCAAGCATTTTCCTTGTTTTTTTTATTTAAAAAACAAAACCAAATGCCGAAATTTAAAATAAGAAAATAAGTATCCAAAAGTTGAAGCCCAAAACGAAGTTTTCAAACATTGGTATTAAGGATTAAAACCAAGAATCGTAATATGCGCTAATTAAGAAAATAATACAAATCAAAACCACAAAATTAAGGAGGCAGACTTAAAAAACTGCAGAAGTCGAAGTCCAAAACGAAATCCCAAGCATTTTCCTTGTTTTTTTATTCAAAAAATAAAATCGGCACCACAAAATCAAAATGGCAAAATTTAAAATAAGAAAATAAGTATCCAAAAGTTGAAGCCCAAAACGAAGTTTTCAAGCATTGGTCTCAAGGATTAAAACCAACAATCGTAATATGCGCTTATTAAGAAAATAAATGCAAATCGAAACCACAAAATTAAAGAGGCGGACTTAAAAAAATGCAGAAGTCGAAGTCCAAAACAAAATCCCAAGCATTTTCCTTGTTTTTCTTATTTAAAAAACAAAATCAAAATGCCGAAATTTAAAATAAGAAAATAAGTATCCAAAAGTTGAAGCCGAAAACGAAGTTTTCAAGCATTGGTCTCAAGGATTAAAACCAACAATCGTAATATGCGCTTATTAAGAAAATAAATGCAAATCGAAACCACAAAATTAAAGAGGCGGACTTAAAAAAATGCAGAAGTCGAAGTCAAAAACGAAATCCCACGCATTTTCCTTGTTTTTTTTATTCAAAAAATAAAATCAGAACCACAAAATCAAAATGGCAAAATTTAAAATATATGAAAATAAGTATCCAAAAGTTGAATCCCAAAACGAAGTTTTCAAACGTTGTTCTCAAGAATTAAAACCATTAATCGTAATATGCATTTATTAAGAAAATAAATGCAAATCGAAACCACAAAATTAAAGAGGCGGACTTAAAAAAATGCAGAAGTCGAACTCCAAAACGAAATCCCAAGCATTTTCCTTGTTTTTTTTATTTAAAAAACAAAATCAAAATGCCGAAATTTAAAAATAAGAAAATAAGTATCCAAAAGTTGAAGCCCAAAACGAAGTTTTCAAGCAATGGTCTCAAGGATTAAAACCAAGAATCGTAATATGCATTTATTAAGAAAATAAATACAAATCGAAACTACAAAATTAAAGATCCAGACTTAAAAACTGCAGAAGTCGAAGTCCAAAACGAAATCCCAAGCATTTTCCTTGTTTTTTTTTATTCAAAAAATAAAATCGGCACCACAAAATCAAAATGGCAAAATTTAAAATAAGAAAATAAGTATCCAAAAGTTGAAGCCCAAAACGAAGTTTTCAAGCATTGGTCTCAAGGATTAAAACCAACAATCGTAATATGCGCTTATTAAGAAAATAAATGCAAATTGAAACCACAAAATTAAAGAGGCGGACTTAAAAAAATGCAGAAGTCGAAGTCCAAAACGAAATCCCAAGCATTTTCCTTGTTTTTTATTTAAAAAACAAAATCAAAATGCCGAAATTTAAAATAAGAAAATAAGTATCCAAAAGTTGAAGCCCAAAACGAAGTTTTCAAGCAATGGTCTCAAGGATTAAAACCAAGAATCGTAATATGCATTTATTAAGAAAATAAATACAAATCGAAACTACAAAATTAAAGATCCAGACTTAAAAACTGCAGAAGTCGAAGTCCAAAACGAAATCCCAAGCATTTTCCTTGTTTTTTTTATTCAAAAAATAAAATCGGCACCACAAAATCAAAATGGCAAAATTTAAAATAAGAAAATAAGTATCCAAAAGTTGAAGCCCAAAACGAAGTTTTCAAGCATTGGTCTCAAGGATTAAAATCACGAATCGTAATATGCATTTATTAAGAAAATAAATACAAATCGAAACTACAAAATTAAAGATCCAGACTTAAAAACTGCAGAAGTCGAAGTCCAAAACGAAATCCCAAGCATTTTCCTTGTTTTTTTATTCAAAAAAATAAAATCAGAACCACAAAATCAAAATGGCAAAATTTAAAATATATGAAAATAAGTATCCAAAAGTTGAAGCCCAAAACGAAGTTTTCAAACGTTGTTCTCAAGAATTAAAACCATTAATCGTAATATGCATTTATTAAGAAAATAAATGCAAATCGAAACCACAAAATTAAAGAGGCGGACTTAAAAAAATGCAGAAGTCGAAGTCCAAAACGAAATCCCAAGCATTTTCTTTGTTTTTTTTATTCAAAAAACAAAATCAAAATGCCGAAATTTAAAATAAGAAAATAAGTATCCAAAAGTTGAAGCCCAAAACGAAGTTTTCAAGCAATGGTCTCAAGGATTAAAACCAAGAATCGTAATATGCATTTATTCAGAAAATAAATACAAATCGAAACTACAAAATTAAAGATCCAGACTTAAAAACTGCAGAAGTCGAAGTCAAAAACGAAATCCCAAGCATTTTCCTTGTTTTTTTTTATTCAAAAAATAAAATCGGCACCACAAAATCAAAATGTCAAAATTTAAAATAAGAAAATAAGTATCCAAAAGTTGAAGCCCAAAACGAAGTTTTCAAGCAGTGGTCTCAAGGATTAAAACCAACAATCGTAATATGCGCTTATTAAGAAAATAAATGCAAATCGAAACCACAAAATTAAAGAGGCGGACTTAAAAAAATGCAGAAGTCGAAGTCCAAAACGAAATCCCAAGCATTTTCCTTGTTTTTTTTATTTAAAAAACAAAACCAAATGCCGAAATTTAAAATAAGAAAATAAGTATCCAAAAGTTGAAGCCCAAAACGAAGTTTTCAAGCAATGGTCTCAAGGATTAAAACCAAGAATCGTAATATGCATTTATTAAGAAAATAAATACAAATCGAAACTACAAAATTAAAGATCCAGACTTAAAAACTGCAGAAGTCGAAGTCCAAAACGAAATCACAAGCATTTTCCTTGTTTTTTTTATTCAAAAAATAAAATCAGCACCACAAAATCAAATTGGCAAAATTTAAAATAAGAAAATAAGTATCCAAAAGATGAAGCCCAAAACGAAGTTTTCAAGCATTGGTCTCAAGGATTAAAACCAACAATCGTAATATGCGCTTATTAAGAAAATAAATGCAAATCGAAACCACAAAATTAAACAGGCGGACTTAAAAAAATGCAGAAGTCGAAGTCCAAAACGAAATCCCAAGCATTTTCCTTGTTTTTTTTATTCAAAAAATAAAATCGGCACCACAAAATCAAATTGGCAAAATTTAAAATAAGAAAATAAGTATCCAAAAGTTGAAGCCCAAAACGAAGTTTTCAAGCATTGGTCTCAAGGATTAAAACCAACAATCGTAATATGCACTTATTAAGAAAATAAATGCAAATCGAAACCACAAAATTAAAGAGGCGGACTTAAAAAAATGCAGAAGTCGAAGTCCAAAACGAAATCCCAAGCATTTTCCTTGTTTTTTTATTTAAAAAACACAAAATCAAAATGCCGAAATTTAAAATAAGAAAATAAGTATCCAAAAGTTGAAGCCCAAAACGAAGTTTTCAAGCAATGGTCTCAAGGATTAAAACCAAGAATCGTAATATGCATTTATTAAGAAAATAAATACAAATCGAAACTACAAAATTAAAGATCCAGACTTAAAAACTGCAGAAGTCGAAGTCCAAAACGAAATCCCAAGCATTTTCCTTGTTTTTTTTTATTCAAAAAATAAAATCGGCACCACAAAATCAAAATGGCAAAATTTAAAATAAGAAAATAAGTATCCAAAAGTTGAAGCCCAAAACGAAGTTTTCAAGCATTGGTCTCAAGGATTAAAATCACGAATCATAATATGCATTTATTAAGAAAATAAATACAAATCGAAACTACAAAATTAAAGATCCAGACTTAAAAACTGCAGAAGTCGAAGTCCAAAACGAAATCCCAAGCATTTTCCTTGTTTTTTTTATTCAAAAAATAAAATCAGAACCACAAAATCAAAATGGCAAAATTTAAAATATATGAAAATAAGTATCCAAAAGTTGAAGCCCAAAACGAAGTTTTCAAACGTTGTTCTCAAGAATTAAAACCATTAATCGTAATATGCATTTATTAAGAAAATAAATGCAAATCGAAACCACAAAATTAAAGAGGCGGACTTAAAAAAATGCAGAAGTCGAAGTCCAAAACGAAATCCCAAGCATTTTCTTTGTTTTTTTTATTCAAAAAACAAAATCAAAATGCCGAAATTTAAAATAAGAAAATAAGTATCCAAAAGTTGAAGCCCAAAACGAAGTTTTCAAGCAATGGTCTCAAGGATTAAAACCAAGAATCGTAATATGCATTTATTCAGAAAATAAATACAAATCGAAACTACAAAATTAAAGATCCAGACTTAAAAACTGCAGAAGTCGAAGTCCAAAACGAAATCCCAAGCATTTTCCTTGTTTTTTTATTCAAAAAATAAAATCGGCACCACAAAATCAAAATGTCAAAATTTAAAATAAGAAAATAAGTATCCAAAAGTTGAAGCCCAAAACGAAGTTTTCAAGCATTGGTCTCAAGGATTAAAACCAACAATCGTAATATGCGCTTATTAAGAAAATAAATGCAAATCGAAACCACAAAATTAAAGAGGCGGACTTAAAAAAATGCAGAAGTCGAAGTCCAAAACGAAATCCCAAGCATTTTCCTTGTTTTTTTATTTAAAAAACAAAACCAAATGCCGAAATTTAAAATAAGAAAATAAGTATCCAAAAGTTGAAGCCCAAAACGAAGTTTTCAAGCAATGGTCTCAAGGATTACAACCAAGAATCGTAATATGCATTTATTAAGAAAATAAATACAAATCGAAACTACAAAATTAAAGATCCAGACTTAAGAACTGCAGAAGTCGAAGTCCAAAACGAAATCCCAAGCATTTTCCTTGTTTTTTTTATTCAAAAAATAAAATCGGCACCACAAAATCAAATTGGCAAAATTTAAAATAAGAAAATAAGTATCCAAAAGTTGAAGCCCAAAACGAAGTTTTCAAGCATTGGTCTCAAGGATTAAAACCAACAATCGTAATATGCGCTTATTAAGAAAATAAATGCAAATCGAAACCACAAAATTAAAGAGGCGGACTTAAAAAAATGCAGAAGTCGAAGTCCAAAACGAAATCCCAAGCATTTTCCTTGTTTTTTTTATTCAAAAAATAAAATCGGCACCACAAAATCAAATTGGCAAAATTTAAAATAAGAAAATAAGTATCCAAAAGTTGAAGCCCAAAACGAAGTTTTCAAGCATTGGTCTCAAGGATTAAAACCAACAATCGTAATATGCGCTTATTAAGAAAATAAATGCAAATCGAAACCACAAAATTAAAGAGGCGGACTTAAAAAAATGCAGAAGTCAAAGTCCAAAACGAAATCCCAAGCATTTTCCTTGTTTTTTTTATTTAAAAAACAAAACCAAATGCCGAAATTTAAAATAAGAAAATAAGTATCCAAAAGTTGAAGCCCAAAACGAAGTTTTCAAACATTGGTATTAAGGATTAAAACCAAGAATCGTAATATGCGCTAATTAAGAAAATAATACAAATCAAAACCACAAAATTAAGGAGGCAGACTTAAAAAACTGCAGAAGTCGAAGTCCAAAACGAAATCCCAAGCATTTTCCTTGTTTTTTTTATTCAAAAAATAAAATCGGCACCACAAAATCAAAATGGCAAAATTTAAAATAAGAAAATAAGTATCCAAAAGTTGAAGCCCAAAACGAAGTTTTCAAGCATTGGTCTCAAGGATTAAAACCAACAATCGTAATATGCGCTTATTAAGAAAATAAATGCAAATCGAAACCACAAAATTAAAGAGGCGGACTTAAAAAAATGCAGAAGTCGAAGTCCAAAACGAAATCCCAAGCATTTTCCTTGTTTTTTTTATTTAAAAAACAAAATCAAAATGCCGAAATTTAAAATAAGAAAATAAGTATCCAAAAGTTGAAGCCCAAAACGAAGTTTTCAAGCATTGGTCTCAAGGATTAAAACCAACAATCGTAATATGCGCTTATTAAGAAAATAAATGCAAATCGAAACCACAAAATGAAAGAGGCGGACTTAAAAAAATGCAGAAGTCGAAGTCCAAAACGAAATCCCACGCATTTTCCTTGTTTTTTTTATTCAAAAAATAAAATCAGAACCACAAAATCAAAATGGCATAATTTAAAATATATGAAAATAAGTATCCAAAAGTTGAAGCCCAAAACGAAGTTTTCAAACGTTGTTCTCAAGAATTAAAACCATTAATCGTAATATGCATTTATTAAGAAAATAAATGCAAATCGAAACCACAAAATTAAAGAGGCGGACTTAAAAAAATGCAGAAGTCGAAGTCCAAAACGAAATCCCAAGCATTTTCCTTGTTTTTTTTATTTAAAAACACAAAATCAAAATGCCGAAATTTAAAATAAGAAAATAAGTATCCAAAAGTTGAAGCCCAAAACGAAGTTTTCAAGCAATGGTCTCAAGGATTAAAACCAAGAATCGTAATATGCATTTATTAAGAAAATAAATACAAATCGAAACTACAAAATTAAAGATCCAGACTTAAAAACTGCAGAAGTCGAAGTCCAAAACGAAATCCCAAGCATTTTCCTTGTTTTTTTTATTCAAAAAATAAAATCGGCACCACAAAATCAAAATGGCAAAATTTAAAATAAGAAAATAAGTATCCAAAAGTTGAAGCCCAAAACGAAGTTTTCAAGCATTGGTCTCAAGGATTAAAACCAACAATCGTAATATGCGCTTATTAAGAAAATAAATGCAAATTGAAACCACAAAATTAAAGAGGCGGACTTAAAAAAATGCAGAAGTCGAAGTCCAAAACGAAATCCCAAGCATTTTCCTTGTTTTTTTATTTAAAAAACAAAATCAAAATGCCGAAATTTAAAATAAGAAAATAAGTATCCAAAAGTTGAAGCCCAAAACGAAGTTTTCAAGCAATGGTCTCAAGGATTAAAACCAAGAATCGTAATATGCATTTATTAAGAAAATAAATACAAATCGAAACTACAAAATTAAAGATCCAGACTTAAAAACTGCAGAAGTCGAAGTCCAAAACGAAATCCCAAGCATTTTCCTTGTTTTTTTTATTCAAAAAATAAAATCGGCACCACAAAATCAAAATGGCAAAATTTAAAATAAGAAAATAAGTATCCAAAAGTTGAAGCCCAAAACGAAGTTTTCAAGCAATGGTCTCAAGGATTAAAACCAAGAATCGTAATATGCATTTATTCAGAAAATAAATACAAATCGAAACTACAAAATTAAAGATCCAGACTTAAAAACTGCAGAAGTCGAAGTCCAAAACGAAATCCCAAGCATTTTCCTTGTTTTTTTTATTCAAAAAATAAAATCGGCACCACAAAATCAAAATGTCAAAATTTAAAATAAGAAAATAAGTATCCAAAAGTTGAAGCCCAAAACGAAGTTTTCAAGCATTGGTCTCAAGGATTAAAACCAACAATCGTAATATGCGCTTATTAAGAAAATAAATGCAAATCGAAACCACAAAATTAAAGAGGCGGACTTAAAAAATGCAGAAGTCGAAGTCCAAAACGAAATCCCAAGCATTTTCCTTGTTTTTTTTATTTAAAAAACAAAACCAAATGCCGAAATTTAAAATAAGAAAATAAGTATCCAAAAGTTGAAGCCCAAAACGAAGTTTTCAAGCAATGGTCTCAAGGATTACAACCAAGAATCGTAATATGCATTTATTAAGAAAATAAATACAAATCGAAACTACAAAATTAAAGATCCAGACTTAAAAACTGCAGAAGTCGAAGTCCAAAACGAAATCACAAGCATTTTCCTTGTTTTTTTTATTCAAAAAATAAAATCGGCACCACAAAATCAAATTGGCAAAATTTAAAATAAGAAAAATAAGTATCCAAAAGTTGAAGCCCAAAACGAAGTTTTCAAGCATTGGTCTCAAGGATTAAAACCAACAATCGTAATATGCGCTTATTAAGAAAATAAATGCAAATCGAAACCACAAAATTAAACAGGCGGACTTAAAAAAATGCAGAAGTCGAAGTCCAAAACGAAATCCCAAGCATTTTCCTTGTTTTTTTTATTCAAAAAATAAAATCGGCACCACAAAATCAAATTGGCAAAATTTAAAATAAGAAAATAAGTATCCAAAAGTTGAAGCCCAAAACGAAGTTTTCAAGCATTGGTCTCAAGGATTAAAACCAACAATCGTAATATGCGCTTATTAAGAAAATAAATGCAAATCGAAACCACAAAATTAAAGAGGCGGACTTAAAAAAATGCAGAAGTCGAAGTCCAAAACGAAATCCCAAGCATTTTCCTTGTTTTTTTATTTAAAAAACAAAATCAAAATGCCGAAATTTAAAATAAGAAAATAAGTATCCAAAAGTTGAAGCCCAAAACGAAGTTTTCAAGCAATGGTCTCAAGGATTAAAACCAAGAATCGTAATATGCATTTATTAAGAAAATAAATACAAATCGAAACTACAAAATTAAAGATCCAGACTTAAAAACTGCAGAAGTCGAAGTCCAAAACGAAATCCCAAGCATTTTCCTTGTTTTTTTTATTCAAAAAATAAAATCGGCACCACAAAATCAAAATGGCAAAATTTAAAATAAGAAAATAAGTATCCAAAAGTTGAAGCCCAAAACGAAGTTTTCAAGCATTAGTCTCAAGGATTAAAATCACGAATCATAATATGCATTTATTAAGAAAATAAATACAAATCGAAACTACAAAATTAAAGATCCAGACTTAAAAACTGCAGAAGTCGAAGTCCAAAACGAAATCCCAAGCATTTTCCTTGTTTTTTTTATTCAAAAAATAAAATCAGAACCACAAAATCAAAATGGCAAAATTTAAAATATATGAAAATAAGTATCCAAAAGTTGAAGCCCAAAACGAAGTTTTCAAACGTTGTTCTCAAGAATTAAAACCATTAATCGTAATATGCATTTATTAAGAAAATAAATGCAAATCGAAACCACAAAATTAAAGAGGCGGACTTAAAAAAATGCAGAAGTCGAAGTCCAAAACGAAATCCCAAGCATTTTCTTTGTTTTTTTTATTCAAAAAACAAAATCAAAATGCCGAAATTTAAAATAAGAAAATAAGTATCCAAAAGTTGAAGCCCAAAACGAAGTTTTCAAGCAATGGTCTCAAGGATTAAAACCAAGAATCGTAATATGCATTTATTCAGAAAATAAATACAAATCGAAACTACAAAATTAAAGATCCAGACTTAAAAACTGCAGAAGTCGAAGTCCAAAACGAAATCCCAAGCATTTTCCTTGTTTTTTTTATTCAAAAAATAAAATCGGCACCACAAAATCAAAATGTCAAAATTTAAAATAAGAAAATAAGTATCCAAAAGTTGAAGCCCAAAACGAAGTTTTCAAGCATTGGTCTCAAGGATTAAAACCAACAATCGTAATATGCGCTTATTAAGAAAATAAATACAAATCGAAACCACAAAATTAAAGAGGCGGACTTAAAAAAATGCAGAAGTCGAAGTCCAAAACGAAATCCCAAGCATTTTCCTTGTTTTTTTATTTAAAAAAACAAAACCAAATGCCGAAATTTAAAATAAGAAAATAAGTATCCAAAAGTTGAAGCCCAAAACGAAGTTTTCAAGCAATGGTCTCAAGGATTACAACCAAGAATCGTAATATGCATTTATTAAGAAAATAAATACAAATCGAAACTACAAAATTAAAGATCCAGACTTAAAAAATGCAGAAGTCGAAGTCCAAAACGAAATCCCAAGCATTTTCCTTGTTTTTTTTTATTCAAAAAATAAAATCGGAACCACAAAATCAAATTGGCAAAATTTAAAATAAGAAAATAAGTATCCAAAAGTTGAAGCCCAAAACGAAGTTTTCAAGCATTGGTCTCAAGGATTAAAACCAACAATCGTAATATGCGCTTATTAAGAAAATAAATGCAAATCGAAACCACAAAATTAAAGAGGCGGACTTAAAAAAATGCAGAAGTCGAAGTCCAAAACGAAATCCCAAGCATTTTCCTTGTTTTTTTTATTCAAAAAATAAAATCGGCACCACAAAATCAAATTGGCAAAATTTAAAATAAGAAAATAAGTATCCAAAAGTTGAAGCCCAAAACGAAGTTTTCAAGCATTAGTCTCAAGGATTAAAACCAACAATCGTAATATGCGCTTATTAAGAAAATAAATACAAATCGAAACCACAAAATTAAAGAGGCGGACTTAAAAAAATGCAGAAGTCAAAGTCCAAAACGAAATCCCAAGCATTTTCCTTGTTTTTTTTATTTAAAAAAACAAAACCAAATGCCGAAATTTAAAATAAGAAAATAAGTATCCAAAAGTTGAAGCCCAAAACGAAGTTTTCAAACATTGGTATTAAGGATTAAAACCAAGAATCGTAATATGCGCTAATTAAGAAAATAATACAAATCAAAACCACAAAATTAAGGAGGCAGACTTAAAAAACTGCAGAAGTCGAAGTCCAAAACGAAATCCCAAGCATTTTCCTTGTTTTTTTATTCAAAAAATAAAATCGGCACCACAAAATCAAAATGGCAAAATTTAAAATAAGAAAATAAGTATCCAAAAGTTGAAGCCCAAAACGAAGTTTTCAAGCATTGGTCTCAAGGATTAAAACCAACAATCGTAATATGCGCTTATTAAGAAAATAAATGCAAATCGAAACCACAAAATTAAAGAGGCGGACTTAAAAAAATGCAGAAGTCGAAGTCCAAAACAAAATCCCAAGCATTTTCCTTGTTTTTCTTATTTAAAAAACAAAATCAAAATGCCGAAATTTAAAATAAGAAAATAAGTATCCAAAAGTTGAAGCCGAAAACGAAGTTTTCAAGCATTGGTCTCAAGGATTAAAACCAACAATCGTAATATGCGCTTATTAAGAAAATAAATGCAAATCGAAACCACAAAATGAAAGAGGCGGACTTAAAAAAATGCAGAAGTCGAAGTCCAAAAACGAAATCCCACGCATTTTCCTTGTTTTTTTTATTCAAAAAATAAAATCAGAACCACAAAATCAAAATGGCATAATTTAAAATATATGAAAATAAGTATCCAAAAGTTGAAGCCCAAAACGAAGTTTTCAAACGTTGTTCTCAAGAATTAAAACCATTAATCGTAATATGCATTTATTAAGAAAATAAATGCAAATCGAAACCACAAAATTAAAGAGGCGGACTTAATAAAATGCAGAAGTCGAAGTCCAAAACGAAATCCCAAGCATTTTCCTTGTTTTTTTTATTTAAAAAAAAACAAAATCAAAATGCCGAAATTTAAAATAAGAAAATAAGTATCCAAAAGTTGAAGCCCAAAACGAAGTTTTCAAGCAATGGTCTCAAGGATTAAAACCAAGAATCGTAATATGCATTTATTAAGAAAATAAATACAAATCGAAACTACAAAATTAAAGATCCAGACTTAAAAACTGCAGAAGTCGAAGTCCAAAACGAAATCCCAAGCATTTTCCTTGTTTTTTTTATTCAAAAAATAAAATCGGCACCACAAAATCAAAATGGCAAAATTTAAAATAAGAAAATAAGTATCCAAAAGTTGAAGCCCAAAACGAAGTTTTCAAGCATTGGTCTCAAGGATTAAAACCAACAATCGTAATATGCGCTTATTAAGAAAATAAATGCAAATTGAAACCACAAAATTAAAGAGGCGGACTTAAAAAAATGCAGAAGTCGAAGTCCAAAACGAAATCCCAAGCATTTTCCTTGTTTTTTTATTTAAAAAACAAAATCAAAATGCCGAAATTTAAAATAAGAAAATAAGTATCCAAAAGTTGAAGCCCAAAACGAAGTTTTCAAGCAATGGTCTCAAGGATTAAAACCAAGAATCGTAATATGCATTTATTAAGAAAATAAATACAAATCGAAACTACAAAATTAAAGATCCAGACTTAAAAACTGCAGAAGTCGAAGTCCAAAACGAAATCCCAAGCATTTTCCTTGTTTTTTTTTATTCAAAAAATAAAATCGGCACCACAAAATCAAAATGGCAAAATTTAAAATAAGAAAATAAGTATCCAAAAGTTGAAGCCCAAAACGAAGTTTTCAAGCATTGGTCTCAAGGATTAAAATCACGAATCGTAATATGCATTTATTAAGAAAATAAATACAAATCGAAACTACAAAATTAAAGATCCAGACTTAAAAACTGCAGAAGTCGAAGTCCAAAACGAAATCCCAAGCATTTTCCTTGTTTTTTTTATTCAAAAAATAAAATCAGAACCACAAAATCAAAATGGCAAAATTTAAAATATATGAAAATAAGTATCCAAAAGTTGAAGCCCAAAACGAAGTTTTCAAACGTTGTTCTCAAGAATTAAAACCATTAATCGTAATATGCATTTATTAAGAAAATAAATGCAAATCGAAACCACAAAATTAAAGAGGCGGACTTAAAAAAATGCAGAAGTCGAAGTCCAAAACGAAATCCCAAGCATTTTCTTTGTTTTTTTTATTCAAAAAACAAAATCAAAATGCCGAAATTTAAAATAAGAAAATAAGTATCCAAAAGTTGAAGCCCAAAACGAAGTTTTCAAACATTGGTATTAAGGATTAAAACCAAGAATCGTAATATGCATTTATTCAGAAAATAAATAAAAATCGAAACTACAAAATTAAAGATCCAGACTTAAAAACTGCAGAAGTCGAAGTCCAAAACGAAATCCCAAGCATTTTCCTTGTTTTTTTTATTCAAAAAATAAAATCGGCACCACAAAATCAAAATGGCAAAATTTAAAATAAGAAAATAAGTATCCAAAAGTTGAAGCCCAAAACGAAGTTTTCAAGCATTGGTCTCAAGGATTAAAACCAACAATCGTAATATGCGCTTATTAAGAAAATAAATGCAAATCGAAACCACAAAATTAAAGAGGCGGACTTAAAAAAATGCAGAAGTCGAAGTCCAAAACGAAATCCCAAGCATTTTCCTTGTTTTTTTTATTTAAAAAACAAAATCAAAATGCCGAAATTTAAAATAAGAAAATAAGTATCCAAAAGTTAAAGCCGAAAACGAAGTTTTCAAGCATTAGTCTCAAGGATTAAAACCAACAATCGTAATATGCGCTTATTAAGAAAATAAATGCAAATCGAAACCACAAAATTAAAGAGGCGGACTTAAAAAAATGCAGAAGTCGAAGTCCAAAACGAAATCCCAAGCATTTTCCTTGTTTTTTTTATTCAAAAAATAAAATCAGAACCACAAAATCAAAATGGCAAAATTTAAAATATATGAAAATAAGTATCCAAAAGTTGAAGCCCAAAACGAAGTTTTCAAACGTTGTTCTCAAGAATTAAAACCATTAATCGTAATATGCATTTATTAAGAAAATAAATGCAAATCGAAACCACAAAATTAAAGAGGCGGACTTAAAAAACTGCAGAAGTCGAAGTCCAAAACGAAATCCCAAGCATTTTCCTTGTTTTTTTTATTCAAAAAATAAAATCGGCACCACAAAATCAAAATGCCAAAATTTAAAATAAGAAAATAAGTATTCAAAAGTTGAAGCCCAAAACGAAGTTTTCAAACATTGGTATTAAGGATTAAAACCAATAATCGTAATATGTGCTAATTAAGAAAATAATACAAATCAAAACCACAAAATTAAGGAGGCAGACTTAAAAAACTGCAGAAGTCGAAGTCCAAAACGAAATCCCAAGCATTTTCCTTGTTTTTTTTATTCAAAAAATAAAATCGGCACCACAAAATCAAAATGGCAAAATTTAAAATAAGAAAATAAGTATCCAAAAGTTGAAGCCCAAAACGAAGTTTTCAAGCATTGGTCTCAAGGATTAAAACCAAGAATCGTAATATGCATTTATTAAGAAAATAAATACAAATCGAAACCACAAAATTAAAGAGGCAGACTAAAAAAAACGAAGAAGTCGAACTCCAAAACGAAATCCCAAGCATTTTCCTTGTTTTTTTTATTTAAAAAATAAAATCGGCACCACAATATCAAAATGGCAAAATTTGAAATATATGAAAATAAATATACAAAAGTTGAAGCCCAAAACGAAGTTTTCAACCATTGGTCTCAAGGATTAAATCCAAGAATCGTAATATGCGCTTATTAAGAAAATAAATGCAAATCGAAACCACAAAAATTAAGAGGCGGACTTAAAAAACTGCAGAAGTCGAAGTCCAAAACGAAATCCCAAGCATTTTCCTTGTTTTTTTTATTTAAAAAAAAAAAACAAAATCAAAATGCCGAAATTTAAAATAAGAAAATAAGTATCCAAAAGTTGAAGCCCAAAACGAAGTTTTCAAACATTGGTATTAAGGATTAAAACCAATAATCGTAATATGCGCTAATTAAGAAAATAATACAAATCAAAACCACAAAATTAAGGAGGCAGACTTAAAAAACTGCAGAAGTCGAAGTCCAAAACGAAATCCCAAGCATTTTCCTTGTTTTTTTTATTCAAAAAATAAAATCGGCACCACAAAATCAAAATGGCAAAATTTAAAATAAGAAAATAAGTATCCAAAAGTTGAAGCCCAAAACGAAGTTTTCAAGCATTGGTCTCAAGGATTAAAACCAAGAATCGTAATATGCATTTATTAAGAAAATAAATACAAATCGAAACCACAAAATTAAAGAGGCAGACTAAAAAAAACGAAGAAGTCGAACTCCAAAACGAAATCCCAAGCATTTTCCTTGTTTTTTTTATTTAAAAAATAAAATCGGCACCACAATATCAAAATGGCAAAATTTGAAATATATGAAAATAAATATACAAAAGTTGAAGCCCAAAACGAAGTTTTCAACCATTGGTCTCAAGGATTAAATCCAAGAATCGTAATATGCGCTTATTAAGAAAATAAATGCAAATCGAAACCACAAAAATTAAGAGGCGGACTTAAAAAACTGCAGAAGTCGAAGTCCAAAACGAAATCCCAAGCATTTTCCTTGTTTTTTTTATTTAAAAAACAAAATCAAAATGCCGAAATTTAAAATAAGAAAATAAGTATCCAAAAGTTGAAGCCCAAAACGAAGTTTTCAAACATTGGTATTAAGGATTAAAACCAATAATCGTAATATGCGCTAATTAAGAAAATAAATACAAATCAAAACCACAAAATTAAGGAGGCAGACTTAAAAAACTGCAGAAGTCGAAGTCCAAAACGAAATCCCAAGCATTTTCCTTGTTTTTTTATTCAAAAAATAAAATCGGCACCACAAAATCAAAATGGCAAAATTTAAAATAAGAAAATAAGTATCCAAAAGTTGAAGCCCAAAACGAAGTTTTCAAGCATTGGTCTCAAGGATTAAAACCAAGAATCGTAATATGCATTTATTAAGAAAATAAATACAAATCGAAACCACAAAATTAAAGAGGCAGACTAAAAAAAACGAAGAAGTCGAACTCCAAAACGAAATCCCAAGCATTTTCCTTGTTTTTTTTATTTAAAAAATAAAATCGGCACCACAATATCAAAATGGCAAAATTTGAAATATATGAAAATAAATATACAAAAAGTTGAAGCCCAAAACGAAGTTTTCAACCATTGGTCTCAAGGATAAAATCCAAGAATCGTAATATGCGCTTATTAAGAAAATAAATGCAAATCGAAACCACAAAAATTAAGAGGCGGACTTAAAAAACTGCAGAAGTCGAAGTCCAAAACGAAATCCCAAGCATTTTCCTTGTTTTTTTTATTTAAAAAACAAAATCAAAATGCCGAAATTTAAAATAAGAAAATAAGTATCCAAAAGTTGAAGCCCAAAACGAAGTTTTCAAGCAATGGTCTCAAGGATTAAAACCAAGAATCGTAATATGCATTTATTAAGAAAATAAATACAAATCGAAACTACAAAATTAAAGATCCAGACTTAAAAACTGCAGAAGTCGAAGTCCAAAACGAAATCCCAAGCATTTTCCTTGTTTTTTTTATTCAAAAAATAAAATCGGCACCACAAAATCAAAATGGCAAAATTTAAAATAAGAAAATAAGTATCCAAAAGTTGAAGCCCAAAACGAAGTTTTCAAGCATTGGTCTCAAGGATTAAAACCAACAATCGTAATATGCGCTTATTAAGAAAATAAATGCAAATCGAAACCACAAAATTAAAGAGGCGGACTTAAAAAAATGCAGAAGTCGAAGTCCAAAACGAAATCCCAAGCATTTTCCTTGTTTTTTTATTTAAAAACCAAAATCAAAATGCCGAAATTTAAAATAAGAAAATAAGTATCCAAAAGTTGAAGCCGAAAACGAAGTTTTCAAGCATTGGTCTCAAGGATTAAAACCAACAATCGTAATATGCGCTTATTAAGAAAATAAATGCAAATCGAAACCACAAAATTAAAGAGGCGGACTTAAAAAAATGCAGAAGTCGAAGTCCAAAACGAAATCCCAAGCATTTTCCTTGTTTTTTTTATTCAAAAAATAAAATCAGAACCACAAAATCAAAATGGCAAAATTTAAAATATATGAAAATAAGTATCCAAAAGTTGAAGCCCAAAACGAAGTTTTCAAACGTTGTTCTCAAGAATTAAAACCATTAATCGTAATATGCATTTATTAAGAAAATAAATGCAAATCGAAACCACAAAATTAAAGAGGCGGACTTAAAAAACTGCAGAAGTCGAAGTCCAAAACGAAATCCCACGCATTTTCCTTGTTTTTTTTATTCAAAAAATAAAATCGGCACCACAAAATCAAAATGCCAAAATTTAAAATAAGAAAATAAGTATTCAAAAGTTGAAGCCCAAAACGAAGTTTTCAAACATTGGTATTAAGAATTAAAACCAATAATCGTAATATGCGCTAATTAAGAAAATAATACAAATCAAAACCACAAAATTAAGGAGGCAGACTTAAAAAACTGCAGAAGTCGAAGTCCAAAACGAAATCCCAAGCATTTTCCTTGTTTTTTTTATTCAAAAAATAAAATCGGCACCACAAAATCAAAATGGCAAAATTTAAAATAAGAAAATAAGTATCCAAAAGTTGAAGCCCAAAACGAAGTTTTCAAGCATTGGTCTCAAGGATTAAAACCAAGAATCGTAATATGCATTTATTAAGAAAATAAATACAAATCGAAACTACAAAATTAAAGATCCAGACTTAAAGAAATGCAGAAGTCGAAGTCCAAAACGAAATCCCAAGCATTTTCCTTGTTTTTTTATTCAAAAAATAAAATCGGCACCACAATATCAAAATGGCAAAATTTGAAATATATGAAAATAAATATACAAAAGTTGAAGCCCAAAACGAAGTTTTCAACCATTGGTCTCAAGGATTAAATCCAAGAATCGTAATATGCGCTTATTAAGAAAATAAATGCAAATCGAAACCACAAAAATTAAGAGGCGGACTTAAAAAACTGCAGAAGTCGAAGTCCAAAACGAAATCCCAAGCATTTTCCTTGTTTTTTTTATTTAAAAAACAAAATCAAAATGCCGAAATTTAAAATAAGAAAATAAGTACCCAAAAGTTGAAGCCCAAAACGAAGTTTTCAAGCAATGGTCTCAAGGATTAAAACCAAGAATCGTAATATGCATTTATTAAGAAAATAAATACAAATCGAAACTACAAAATTAAAGATCCAGACGTAAAAACTGCAGAAGTCGAAGTCCAAAACGAAATCCCAAGCATTTTCCTTGTTTTTTTTATTTAAAAACCAAAATCAAAATGCCGAAATTTAAAATAAGAAAATAAGTATCCAAAAGTTGAAGCCGAAAACGAAGTTTTCAAGCATTGGTCTCAAGGATTAAAACCAACAATCGTAATATGCGCTTATTAAGAAAATAAATACAAATCGAATCCACAAAATTAAAGAGGCTGACTCAAAAAAATGCAGAAGTCGAAGTCCAAAACAAAATCCCAAGCATTTTCCTTGTTTTTTTGTATTCAAAAAATAAAATCAGAACCATAAAATCAAAATGGCAAAATTTAAAATATATGAAAATAAGTATCCAAAAGTTGTAGCCCAAAACGAAGTTTTCAAACGTTGTTCTCAAGAATTAAAACCATTAATCGTAATATGCATTTATTAAGAAAATAAATGCAAATCGAAACCACAAAATTAAAGAGGCGGACTTAAAAAACTGCAGAAGTCGAAGTCCAAAACGAAATCCCACGCATTTTCCTTGTTTTTTTTATTCAAAAAATAAAATCGGCACCACAAAATCAAAATGCCAAAATTTAAAATAAGAAAATAAGTATTCAAAAGTTGAAGCCCAAAACGAAGTTTTCAAACATTGGTATTAAGAATTAAAACCAATAATCGTAATATGCGCTAATTAAGAAAATAACACAAATCAAAACCACAAAATTAAGGAGGCAGACTTAAAAAACTGCAGAAGTCGAAGTCCAAAACGAAATCCCAAGCATTTTCCTTGTTTTTTTTATTCAAAAAATAAAATCGGCACCACAAAATCAAAATGGCAAAATTTAAAATAAGAAAATAAGTATCCAAAAGTTGAAGCCCAAAACGAAGTTTTCAAGCATTGGTCTCAAGGATTAAAACCAAGAATCGTAATATGCATTTATTAAGAAAATAAATACAAATCGAAACTACAAAATTAAAGATCCAGACTTAAAGAAATGCAGAAGTCGAAGTCCAAAACTAAATCCCAAGCATTTTCCTTGTTTTTTTATTCAAAAAATAAAATCGGCACCACAATATCAAAATGGCAAAATTTGAAATATATGAAAATAAATATACAAAAGTTGAAGCCCAAAACGAAGTTTTCAACCATTGGTCTCAAGGATTAAATCCAAGAATCGTAATATGCGCTTATTAAGAAAATAAATGCAAATCGAAACCACAAAAATTAAGAGGCGGACTTAAAAAACTGCAGAAGTCGAAGTCCAAAACGAAATCCCAAGCATTTTCCTTGTTTTTTTTATTTAAAAAACAAAATCAAAATGCCGAAATTTAAAATAAGAAAATAAGTATCCAAAAGTTGAAGCCCAAAACGAAGTTTTCAAGCAATGGTCTCAAGGATTAAAACCAAGAATCGTAATATGCATTTATTAAGAAAATAAATACAAATCGAAACTACAAAATTAAAGATCCAGACGTAAAAACTGCAGAAGTCGAAGTCCAAAACGAAATCCCAAGCATTTTCCTTGTTTTTTTTATTCAAAAAATAAAATCGGCACCACAAAATCAAAATGGCAAAATTTAAAATAAGAAAATAAGTATCCAAAAGTTGAAGCGCAAAACGAAGTTTTCAAGCATTGGTCTCAAGGATTAAAATCACGAATCGTAATATGCATTTATTAAGAAAATAAATACAAATCGAAACTACAAAATTACAGATCCAGACTTAAAAACTGCAGAAGTCGAAGTCCAAAACGAAATCCCAAGCATTTTCCTTGTTTTTTTTATTCAAAAAATAAAATCAGAACCACAAAATCAAAATGGCAAAATTTAAAATATATGAAAATAAGTATCCAAAAGTTGAAGCCCAAAACGAAGTTTTCAAACGTTGTTCTCAAGAATTAAAACCATTAATCGTAATATGCATTTATTAAGAAAATAAATGCAAATCGAAACCACAAAATTAAAGAGGCGGACTTAAAAAAATGCAGAAGTCGAAGTCCAAAACGAAATCCCAAGCATTTTCCTTGTTTTTTTTATTTAAAAAACAAAATCAAAATGCCGAAATTTAAAATAAGAAAATAAGTATCCAAAAGTTGAAGCCCAAAACGAAGTTTTCAAGCATTGGTCTCAAGGATTAAAACCAAGAATCGTAATATGCATTTATTAAGAAAATAAATACAAATCGAAACTACAAAATTAAAGATCCAGACTTAAAAACTGCAGAAGTCGAAGTCCAAACCGAAATCCCAAGCATTTTCCTTGTTTTTTTTATTCAAAAAATAAAATCGGCACCACAAAATCAAAATGCCAAAATTTAAAATAAGAAAATAAGTATCCAAAAGTTGAAGCCCAAAACGAAGTTTTCAAGCATTGGTCTCAAGGATTAAAACCAATAATCGTAATATGCGCTTATTAAGAAAATAAATGCAAATCGAAACCACAAAATTAAAAAGGCGGACTTAAAAAAATGCAGACGTCGAAGTCCAAAACGAAATCCCAAGCATTTTCCTTGTTTTTTTTATTTAAAAAAACAAAATCAAAAAGCCGAAATTTAAAATAAGAAAATAAGTATCCAAAAGTTGAAGCCCAAAACGAAGTTTTCAAGCAATGGTCTCAAGGATTAAAACCAAGAATCGTAATATGCATTTATTAAGAAAATAAATACAAATCGAAACTACAAAATTAAAGATCCAGACTTAAAAACTGCAGAAGTCGAAGTCCAAAACGAAATCCCAAGCATTTTCCTTGTTTTTTTTATTCAAAAAATAAAATCGGCACCACAAAATCAAAATGGCAAAATTTAAAATAAGAAAATAAGTATCCAAAAGTTGAAGCCCAAAACGAAGTTTTCAAGCATTGGTCTCAAGGATTAAAACCAAGAATCGTAATATGCATTTATTAAGAAAATAAATACAAATCGAAACTACAAAATTAAAGATCCAGACTTAAAGAAATGCAGAAGTCGAAGTCCAAAACGAAATCCCAAGCATTTTCCTTGTTTTTTTATTCAAAAAATAAAATCGGCACCACAATATCAAAATGGCAAAATTTGAAATATATGAAAATAAATATACAAAAGTTGAAGCCCAAAACGAAGTTTTCAACCATTGGTCTCAAGGATTAAATCCAAGAATCGTAATATGCGCTTATTAAGAAAATAAATGCAAATCGAAACCACAAAAATTAAGAGGCGGACTTAAAAAACTGCAGAAGTCGAAGTCCAAAACGAAATCCCAAGCATTTTCCTTGTTTTTTTTATTTAAAAAACAAAATCAAAATGCCGAAATTTAAAATAAGAAAATAAGTACCCAAAAGTTGAAGCCCAAAACGAAGTTTTCAAGCAATGGTCTCAAGGATTAAAACCAAGAATCGTAATATGCATTTATTAAGAAAATAAATACAAATCGAAACTACAAAATTAAAGATCCAGACGTAAAAACTGCAGAAGTCGAAGTCCAAAACGAAATCCCAAGCATTTTCCTTGTTTTTTTTATTTAAAAACCAAAATCAAAATGCCGAAATTTAAAATAAGAAAATAAGTATCCAAAAGTTGAAGCCGAAAACGAAGTTTTCAAGCATTGGTCTCAAGGATTAAAACCAACAATCGTAATATGCGCTTATTAAGAAAATAAATGCAAATCGAAACCACAAAATTAAAGAGGCTGACTTAAAAAAATGCAGAAGTCGAAGTCCAAAACGAAATCCCAAGCATTTTCCTTGTTTTTTTTATTCAAAAAATAAAATCAGAACCACAAAATCAAAATGGCAAAATTTAAAATATATGAAAATAAGTATCCAAAAGTTGTAGCCCAAAACGAAGTTTTCAAACGTTGTTCTCAAGAATTAAAACCATTAATCGTAATATGCATTTATTAAGAAAATAAATGCAAATCGAAACCACAAAATTAAAGAGGCGGACTTAAAAAACTGCAGAAGTCGAAGTCCAAAACGAAATCCCACGCATTTTCCTTGTTTTTTTTATTCAAAAAATAAAATCGGCACCACAAAATCAAAATGCCAAAATTTAAAATAAGAAAATAAGTATTCAAAAGTTGAAGCCCAAAACGAAGTTTTCAAACATTGGTATTAAGAATTAAAACCAATAATCGTAATATGCGCTAATTAAGAAAATAATACAAATCAAAACCACAAAATTAAGGAGGCAGACTTAAAAAACTGCAGAAGTCGAAGTCCAAAACGAAATCCCAAGCATTTTCCTTGTTTTTTTTATTCAAAAAATAAAATCGGCACCACAAAATCAAAATGGCAAAATTTAAAATAAGAAAATAAGTATCCAAAAGTTGAAGCCCAAAACGAAGTTTTCAAGCATTGGTCTCAAGGATTAAAACCAAGAATCGTAATATGCATTTATTAAGAAAATAAATACAAATCGAAACTACAAAATTAAAGATCCAGACTTAAAGAAATGCAGAAGTCGAAGTCCAAAACTAAATCCCAAGCATTTTCCTTGTTTTTTTATTCAAAAAATAAAATCGGCACCACAATATCAAAATGGCAAAATTTGAAATATATGAAAATAAATATACAAAAGTTGAAGCCCAAAACGAAGTTTTCAACCATTGGTCTCAAGGATTAAATCCAAGAATCGTAATATGCGCTTATTAAGAAAATAAATGCAAATCGAAACCACAAAAATTAAGAGGCGGACTTAAAAAACTGCAGAAGTCGAAGTCCAAAACGAAATCCCAAGCATTTTCCTTGTTTTTTTTATTTAAAAAACAAAATCAAAATGCCGAAATTTAAAATAAGAAAATAAGTATCCAAAAGTTGAAGCCCAAAACGAAGTTTTCAAGCAATGGTCTCAAGGATTAAAACCAAGAATCGTAATATGCATTTATTAAGAAAATAAATACAAATCGAAACTACAAAATTAAAGATCCAGACGTAAAAACTGCAGAAGTCGAAGTCCAAAACGAAATCCCAAGCATTTTCCTTGTTTTTTTTATTCAAAAAATAAAATCGGCACCACAAAATCAAAATGGCAAAATTTAAAATAAGAAAATAAGTATCCAAAAGTTGAAGCGCAAAACGAAGTTTTCAAGCATTGGTCTCAAGGATTAAAATCACGAATCGTAATATGCATTTATTAAGAAAATAAATACAAATCGAAACTACAAAATTACAGATCCAGACTTAAAAACTGCAGAAGTCGAAGTCCAAAACGAAATCCCAAGCATTTTCCTTGTTTTTTTTATTCAAAAAATAAAATCAGAACCACAAAATCAAAATGGCAAAATTTAAAATATATGAAAATAAGTATCCAAAAGTTGAAGCCCAAAACGAAGTTTTCAAACGTTGTTCTCAAGAATTAAAACCATTAATCGTAATATGCATTTATTAAGAAAATAAATGCAAATCGAAACCACAAAATTAAAGAGGCGGACTTAAAAAAATGCAGAAGTCGAAGTCCAAAACGAAATCCCAAGCATTTTCCTTGTTTTTTTTATTTAAAAAACAAAATCAAAATGCCGAAATTTAAAATAAGAAAATAAGTATCCAAAAGTTGAAGCCCAAAACGAAGTTTTCAAGCATTGGTCTCAAGGATTAAAACCAAGAATCGTAATATGCATTTATTAAGAAAATAAATACAAATCGAAACTACAAAATTAAAGATCCAGACTTAAAAACTGCAGAAGTCGAAGTCCAAACCGAAATCCCAAGCATTTTCCTTGTTTTTTTTATTCAAAAAATAAAATCGGCACCACAAAATCAAAATGCCAAAATTTAAAATAAGAAAATAAGTATCCAAAAGTTGAAGCCCAAAACGAAGTTTTCAAGCATTGGTCTCAAGGATTAAAACCAATAATCGTAATATGCGCTTATTAAGAAAATAAATGCAAATCGAAACCACAAAATTAAAAAGGCGGACTTAAAAAAATGCAGACGTCGAAGTCCAAAACGAAATCCCAAGCATTTTCCTTGTTTTTTTTATTTAAAAAACAAAATCAAAAAGCCGAAATTTAAAATAAGAAAATAAGTATCCAAAAGTTGAAGCCCAAAACGAAGTTTTCAAGCAATGGTCTCAAGGATTAAAACCAAGAATCGTAATATGCATTTATTAAGAAAATAAATACAAATCGAAACTACAAAATTAAAGATCCAGACTTAAAAACTGCAGAAGTCGAAGTCCAAAACGAAATCCCAAGCATTTTCCTTGTTTTTTTTATTCAAAAAATAAAATCGGCACCACAAAATCAAAATGGCAAAATTTAAAATAAGAAAATAAGTATCCAAAAGTTGAAGCGCAAAACGAAGTTTTCAACATTGGTCTCAAGGATTAAAATCACGAATCGTAATATGCATTTATTAAGAAAATAAATACAAATCGAAACTACAAAATTACAGATCCAGACTTAAAAACTGCAGAAGTCGAAGTCCAAAACGAAATCCCAAGCATTTTCCTTGTTTTTTTTATTCAAAAAATAAAATCAGAACCACAAAATCAAAATGGCAAAATTTAAAATATATGAAAATAAGTATCCAAAAGTTGAAGCCCAAAACGAAGTTTTCAAACGTTGTTCTCAAGAATTAAAACCATTAATCGTAATATGCATTTATTAAGAAAATAAATGCAAATCGAAACCACAAAATTAAAGAGGCGGACTTAAAAAAATGCAGAAGTCGAAGTCCAAAACGAAATCCCAAGCATTTTCCTTGTTTTTTTTATTTAAAAAAACAAAATCAAAATGCCGAAACTTAAAATAAGAAAATAAGTATCCAAAAGTTGAAGCCCAAAACGAAGTTTTCAAGCATTGGTCTCAAGGATTAAAACCAAGAATCGTAATATGCATTTATTAAGAAAATAAATACAAATCGAAACTATAAAATTAAAGATCCAGACTTAAAAACTGCAGAAGTCGAAGTCCAAACCGAAATCCCAAGCATTTTCCTTGTTTTTTTTATTCAAAAAATAAAATCGGCACCACAAAATCAAAATGGCAAAATTTAAAATAAGAAAATAAGTATCCAAAAGTTGAAGCCCAAAACGAAGTTTTCAAGCATTGGTCTCAAGGATTAAAACCAATAATCGTAATATGCGCTTATTAAGAAAATAAATGCAAATCGAAACCACAAAATTAAAGAGGCGGACTTAAAAAAAATGCAGAAGTCGAAGTCCAAAACTAAATCCCAAGCATTTTCCTTGTTTTTTTTATTTAAAAAACAAAATCAAAATGCCGAAATTTAAAATAAGAAAATAAGTATCCAAAAGTTGAAGCCCAAAACGAAGTTTTCAAGCAATGGTCTCAAGGATTAAAACCAAGAATCGTAATATGCGCTAATTAAGAAAATAAATACAAATCGAAACTACAAAATTAAAGATCCAGACTTAAAAACTGCAGAAGTCGAAGTCCAAAACGAAATCCCAAGCATTTTCCTTGTTTTTTTTATTCAAAAAATAAAATCGGCACCACAAAATCAAAATGGCAAAATTTAAAATAAGAAAATAAGTATCCAAAAGTTGAAGCGCAAAACGAAGTTTTCAAGCATTGGTCTCAAGGATTAAAATCACGAATCGTAATATGCATTTATTAAGAAAATAAATACAAATCGAAACTACAAAATTACAGATCCAGACTTAAAAACTGCAGAAGTCGAAGTCCAAAACGAAATCCCAAGCATTTTCCTTGTTTTTTTTATTCAAAAAATAAAATCAGAACCACAAAATCAAAATGGCAAAATTTAAAATATATGAAAATAAGTATCCAAAAGTTGAAGCCCAAAACGAAGTTTTCAAACGTTGTTCTCAAGAATTAAAACCATTAATCGTAATATGCATTTATTAAGAAAATAAATGCAAATCGAAACCACAAAATTAAAGAGGCGGACTTAAAAAAATGCAGAAGTCGAAGTCCAAAACGAAATCCCAAGCATTTTCCTTGTTTTTTTTTATTTAAAAAACAAAATCAAAATGCCGAAATTTAAAATAAGAAAATAAGTATCCAAAAGTTGAAGCCCAAAACGAAGTTTTCAAGCATTGGTCTCAAGAATTAAAACCATTTATCGTAATATGCATTTATTAAGAAAATAAATACAAATCGAAACTACAAAATTAAAGATCCAGACTTAAAAACTGCAGAAGTCGAAGTCCAAACCGAAATCCCAAGCATTTTCCTTGTTTTTTTTATTCAAAAAATAAAATCGGCACCGCAAAATCAAAATGCCAAATTTAAAATAAGAAAATAAGTATTCAAAAGTTGAAGCCCAAAACAAAGTTTTCAAACATTGGTATTAAGGATTAAAACCAATAATCGTAATATGCGCTAATTAAGAAAATAATACAAATCAAAACCACAAAATTAAGGAGGCAGACTTAAAAAACTACAGAAGTCGAAGTCCAAAACGAAATCCCAAGCATTTTCCTTGTTTTTTTTATTCAAAAAATAAAATCGGCACCACAAAATCAAAATGGCAAAATTTAAAATAAGAAAATAAGTATCCAAAAGTTGAAGCCCAAAACGAAGTTTTCAAGCATTGGTCTCAAGGATTAAATCCAAGAATCGTAATATGCGCTTATTAAGAAAATAAATGCAAATCGAAACCACAAAAATTAAGAGGCGGACTTAAAAAACTGCAGAAGTCGAAGTCCAAAACGAAATCCCAAGCATTTTCCTTGTTTTTTTTATTTAAAAAACAAAATCAAAATGCCGAAATTTAAAATAAGAAAATAAGTATCCAAAAGTTGAAGCCCAAAACGAAGTTTTCAAGCAATGGTCTCAAGGATTAAAACCAAGAACCGTAATATGCATTTATTAAGAAAATAAATACAAATCGAAACTACAAAATTAAAGATCCAGACTTAAAAACTGCAGAAGTCGAAGTCCAAAACGAAATCCCAAGCATTTTCCTTGTTTTTTTTATTCAAAAAATAAAATCGGCACCACAATATCAAAATGGCAAAATTTGAAATATATGAAAATAAATATACAAAAGTTGAAGCCCAAAACGAAGTTTTCAACCATTGGTCTCAAGGATTAAATCCAAGAATCGTAATATGCGCTTATTAAGAAAATAAATGCAAATCGAAACCACAAAAATTAAGAGGCGGACTTAAAAAACTGCAGAAGTCGAAGTCCAAAACGAAATCCCAAGCATTTTCCTTGTTTTTTTTATTTAAAAAACAAAATCAAAATGCCGAAATTTAAAATAAGAAAATAAGTATCCAAAAGTTGAAGCCCAAAACGAAGTTTTCAAGCAATGGTCTCAAGGATTAAAACCAAGAATCGTAATATGCATTTATTAAGAAAATAAATACAAATCGAAACTACAAAATTAAAGATCCAGACTTAAAAACTGCAGAAGTCGAAGTCCAAAACGAAATCCCAAGCATTTTCCTTGTTTTTTTTATTCAAAAAATAAAATCGGCACCACAATATCAAAATGGCAAAATTTGAAATATATGAAAATAAATATACAAAAGTTGAAGCCCAAAACGAAGTTTTCAACCATTGGTCTCAAGGATTAAATCCAAGAATCGTAATATGCGCTTATTAAGAAAATAAATGCAAATCGAAACCACAAAAATTAAGAGGCGGACTTAAAAAACTGCAGAAGTCGAAGTCCAAAACGAAATCCCATGCATTTTCCTTGTTTTTTTATTTAAAAAACAAAATCAAAATGCCGAAATTTAAAATAAGAAAATAAGTATCCAAAAGTTGAAGCCCAAAACGAAGTTTTCAAGCAATGGTCTCAAGGATTAAAACCAAGAATCGTAATATGCATTTATTAAGAAAATAAATACAAATCGAAACTACAAAATTAAAGATCCAGACTTAAAAACTGCAGAAGTCGAAGTCCAAAACGAAATCCCAAGCATTTTCCTTGTTTTTTTTATTCAAAAAATAAAATCGGCACCACAAAATCAAAATGCCAAAATTTAAAATAAGAAAATAAGTATCCAAAAGTTGAAACCCAAAACGAAGTTTTTAAGCATTGGTCTTAAGGATTAAAACCAAGAATCGTAATATGCATTTATTAAGAAAATAAATACAAATCGAAACTACAAAATTAAAGATCCAGACTTAAAAACTGCAGAAGTCGAAGTCCAAAACGAAATCCCAAGCATTTTCCTTGTTTTTTTTATTCAAAAAATAAAATCGGCACCACAAAATCAAAATGCTAAAATTTAAAATAAGTAAATAAGTATTCAAAAGTTGAAGCCCAAAACGAAGTTTTCAAACATTGGTATTAAGGATTAAAACCAATAATCGTAATATGCGCTAATTAAGAAAATAATACAAATCAAAACCACAAAATTAAGGAGGCAGACTTAAAAAACTGCAGAAGTCGAAGTCCAAAACGAAATCCCAAGCATTTTCCTTGTTTTTTTTATTCAAAAAATAAAATCGGCACCACAAAATCAAAATGGCAAAATTTAAAATAAGAAAATAAGTATCCAAAAGTTGAAGCCAAAAACCCTTTTATACCCTTGAAAAAGGGTATTATAATTTTGTCCAGAAATGTGTAACGCATTAAAGGAAGCATCTCCGACCCCACAAAGTATATATATTCTTGATCAGCATCAACAGCCGAGTCGATATAGCCATGTCCGTCTGTCCGTCTGTCCGTCTGTCCCTCTGTCCGTCTGTCCGTCTGTTTCTATGCAAAAAATAGACAGTAGTTTTAAAGCTAGCGTTTTGAATTTTTTACCAGATCATTATTTTTGTTGCACGCAGATCAAGTTTAAGAATCGGTCGCATTGGACCACTATATCATATAGCTGCCATATAAACGACCGATATGAAAACAAGTCTTTGTACGGAAAACTTTTTGTTTTCCAAGCTATTGCAACCGAATTCAATATTTATCTATTTGACATAGGCATACATGATTTGTGGAAGTTTGGTCCGGATCGGACTACTATATCATATAGCTGCCATACAAACGACCGATATGAAAAAAAAGTCTTTGTATGGAAAACTTTTTGTTTTCAAGGGTATACCATCTTCGGCAAGCCGAAGATAACTTTTCTCACTTGTTTTTTATTTAAAAAACAAAATCAAAATGCCGAAATTTAAAATAAGAAAATAAGTATCCAAAAGTTGAAGCCCAAAACGAAGTTTTCAAGCAATGGTCTCAAGGATTAAAACCAAGAATCGTAATATGCATTTATTAAGAAAATAAATACAAATCGAAACTACAAAATTAAAGATCCAGACTTAAAAACTGCAGAAGTCGAAGTCCAAAACGAAATCCCAAGCATTTTCCTTGTTTTTTTTATTCAAAAAATAAAATCGGCACCACAATATCAAAATGGCAAAATTTGAAATATATGAAAATAAATATACAAAAGTTGAAGCCCAAAACGAAGTTTTCAACCATTGGTCTCAAGGATTAAATCCAAGAATCGTAATATGCGCTTATTAAGAAAATAAATGCAAATCGAAACCACAAAAATTAAGAGGCGGACTTAAAAAACTGCAGAAGTCGAAGTCCAAAACGAAATCCCAAGCATTTTCCTTGTTTTTTTTATTTAAAAAACAAAATCAAAATGCCGAAATTTAAAATAAGAAAATAAGTATCCAAAAGTTGAAGCCCAAAACGAAGTTTTCAAGCAATGGTCTCAAGGATTAAAACCAAGAATCGTAATATGCATTTATTAAGAAAATAAATACAAATCGAAACTACAAAATTAAAGATCCAGACTTAAAAACTGCAGAAGTCGAAGTCCAAAACGAAATCCCAAGCATTTTCCTTGTTTTTTTATTCAAAAAATAAAATCGGCACCACAAAATCAAAATGGCAAAATTTAAAATAAGAAAATAAGTATCCAAAAGTTGAAGCCCAAAACGAAGTTTTCAAGCATTGGTCTCAAGGATTAAAACCAAGAATCGTAATATGCATTTATTAAGAAAATAAATACAAATCGAAACTACAAAATTAAAGATCCAGACTTAAAAAAATGCAGAAGTCGAAGTCCAAAACGAAATCCCAAGCATTTTCCTTGTTTTTTTTATTCAAAAAATAAAATCGGCACCACAATATCAAAATGGCAAAATTTGAAATATATGAAAATAAATATACAAAAGTTGAAGCCCAAAACGAAGTTTTCAACCATTGGTCTCAAGGATTAAATCCAAGAATCGTAATATGCGCTTATTAAGAAAATAAATGCAAATCGAAACCACAAAAATTAAGAGGCGGACTTAAAAAACTGCAGAAGTCGAAGTCCAAAACGAAATCCCAAGCATTTTCCTTGTTTTTTTATTTAAAAAACAAAATCAAAATGCCGAAATTTAAAATAAGAAAATAAGTATCCAAAAGTTGAAGCCCAAAACGAAGTTTTCAAGCAATGGTCTCAAGGATTAAAACCAAGAATCGTAATATGCATTTATTAAGAAAATAAATACAAATCGAAACTACAAAATTAAAGATCCAGACTTAAAAACTGCAGAAGTCGAAGTCCAAAACGAAATCCCAAGCATTTTCCTTGTTTTTTTTATTCAAAAAATAAAATCGGCACCACAAAATCAAAATGCCAAAATTTAAAATAAGAAAATAAGTATCCAAAAGTTGAAACCCAAAACGAAGTTTTCAAGCATTGGTCTTAAGGATTAAAACCAAGAATCGTAATATGCATTTATTAAGAAAATAAATACAAATCGAAACTACAAAATTAAAGATCCAGACTTAAAAACTGCAGAAGTCGAAGTCCAAAACGAAATCCCAAGCATTTTCCTTGTTTTTTTTATTCAAAAAATAAAATCGGCACCACAAAATCAAAATGCCAAAATTTAAAATAAGAAAATAAGTATTCAAAAAGTTGAAGCCCAAAACGAAGTTTTCAAACATTGGTATTAAGGATTAAAACCAATAATCGTAATATGCGCTAATTAAGAAAATAATACAAATCAAAACCACAAAATTAAGGAGGCAGACTTAAAAAACTGCAGAAGTCGAAGTCCAAAACGAAATCCCAAGCATTTTCCTTGTTTTTTTTATTCAAAAAATAAAATCGGCACCACAAAATCAAAATGGCAAAATTTAAAATAAGAAAATAAGTATCCAAAAGTTGAATCCCAAAACGCAGTTTTCAAGCATTGGTCTCAAGGATTAAAACCAAGAATCGTAATATGCATTTATTAAGAAAATAAATACAAATCGAAACTACAAAATTAAAGATCCAGACTTAAAAAAATGCAGAAGTCGAAGTCCAAAACGAAATCCCAAGCATTTTCCTTGTTTTTTTTATTCAAAAAATAAAATCGGCACCACAATATCAAAATGGCAAAATTTGAAATATATGAAAATAAATATACAAAAGTTGAAGCCCAAAACGAAGTTTTCAACCATTGGTCTCAAGGATTAAATCCAAGAATCGTAATATGCGCTTATTAAGAAAATAAATGCAAATCGAAACCACAAAAATTAAGAGGCGGACTTAAAAAACTGCAGAAGTCGAAGTCCAAAACGAAATCCCAAGCATTTTCCTTGTTTTTATACCCTTGAAAAAGGGTATTATAATTTTGTCCAGAAATGTGTAACGCATTAAAGGAAGCATCTCCGACCCCACAAAGTATATATATTCTTGATCAGCATCAACAGCCGAGTCGATATAGCCATGTCCGTCTGTCCGTCTGTCCCTCTGTCCGTCTGTTTCTATGCAAAAAATAGACAGTAGTTTTAAAGCTAGCGTTTTGAATTTTTTACCAGATCATTATTTTTGTTGCACGCAGATCAAGTTTAAGAATCGGTCGCATTGGACCACTATATCATATAGCTGCCATATAAACGACCGATATGAAAACAAGTCTTTGTACGGAAAACTTTTTTGTTTTCCAAGCTATTGCAACCGAATTCAATATTTATCTATTTGACATAGGCATACATGATTTGTGGAAGTTTGGTCCGGATCGGACTACTATATCATATAGCTGCCATACAAACGACCGATATGAAAAAAAAGTCTTTGTATGGAAAACTTTTTGTTTTCAAGGGTATACCATCTTCGGCAAGCCGAAGATAACTTTTCTCACTTGTTTTTATTTAAAAAACAAAATCAAAATGCCGAAATTTAAAATAAGAAAATAAGTATCCAAAAGTTGAAGCCCAAAACGAAGTTTTCAAGCAATGGTCTCAAGGATTAAAACCAAGAATCGTAATATGCATTTATTAAGAAAATAAATACAAATCGAAACTACAAAATTAAAGATCCAGACTTAAAAACTGCAGAAGCCGAAGTCCAAAACGAAATCCCAAGCATTTTCCTTGTTTTTTTTATTCAAAAAATAAAATCGGCACCACAAAATCAATAGGCAAAATTTAAAATAAGAAAATAAGTATCCAAAAGTTGAAGCCCAAAACGAAGTTTTCAAGCATTGGTCTCAAGGATTAAAACCAACAATCGTAATATGCATTTATTAAGAAAATAAATACAAATCGAAACTACAAAATTAAAGATCCAGACTTAAAAACTGCAGAAGTCGAAGTCCAAAACGAAATACCAAGCATTTTCCTTGTTTTTTTTATTCAAAAAATAAAATCGGCACCACAAAATCAAAATGCCAAAATTTAAAATAAGAAAATAAGTATTCAAAAGTTGAAGCCCAAAACGAAGTTTTCAAACATTGGTATTAAGGATTAAAACCAATAATCGTAATATGCGCTAATTAAGAAAATAATACAAATCAAAACCACAAAATTAAGGAGGCAGACTTAAAAAACTGCAGAAGTCGAAGTCCAAAACGAAATCCCAAGCATTTTCCTTGTTTTTTTTATTCAAAAAATAAAATCGGCACCACAAAATCAAAATGGCAAAATTTAAAATAAGAAAATAAATATCCAAAAGTTGAAGCCCAAAACGAAGTTTTCAAGCATTGGTCTCAAGGATTAAAACCAAGAATCGTAATATGCATTTATTAAGAAAATAAATACAAATCGAAACTACAAAATTAAAGATCCAGACTTAAAAAAATGCAGAAGTCGAAGTCCAAAACGAAATCCCAAGCATTTTCCTTGTTTTTTTTATTCAAAAAATAAAATCGGCACCACAATATCAAAATGGCAAAATTTGAAATATATGAAAATAAATATACAAAAGTTGAAGCCCAAAACGAAGTTTTCAACCATTGGTCTCAAGGATTAAATCCAAGAATCGTAATATGCGCTTATTAAGAAAATAAATGCAAATCGAAACCACAAAAATTAAGAGGCGGACTTAAAAAACTGCAGAAGTCGAAGTCCAAAACGAAATCCCAAGCATTTTCCTTGTTTTTTTTATTTAAAAAACAAAATCAAAATGCCGAAATTTAAAATAAGAAAATAAGTATCCAAAAGTTGAAGCCCAAAACGAAGTTTTCAAGCAATGGTCTCAAGGATTAAAACCAAGAATCGTAATATGCATTTATTAAGAAAATAAATACAAATCGAAACTACAAAATTAAAGATCCAGACGTAAAAACTGCAGAAGTCGAAGTCCAAAACGAAATCCCAAGCATTTTCCTTGTTTTTTTTATTCAAAAAATAAAATCGGCACCACAATATCAAAATGGCAAAATTTGAAATATATGAAAATAAATATACAAAAGTTGAAGCCCAAAACGAAGTTTTCAACCATTGGTCTCAAGGATTAAATCCAAGAATCGTAATATGCGCTTATTAAGAAAATAAATGCAAATCGAAACCACAAAAATTAAGAGGCGGAATTAAAAAACTGCAGAAGTCGAAGTCCAAAACGAAATCCCAAGCATTTTCCTTGTTTTTTTTATTTAAAAAACAAAATCAAAATGCCGAAATTTAAAATAAGAAAATAAGTATCCAAAAGTTGAAGCCCAAAACGAAGTTTTCAAGCAATGGTCTCAGGGATTAAAACCAAGAATCGTAATATGCATTTATTAAGAAAATAAATACAAATCGAAACTACAAAATTAAAGATCCAGACTTAAAAACTGCAGAAGTCGAAGTCCAAAACGAAATCCCAAGCATTTTCCTTGTTTTTTTTATTCAAAAAATAAAATCGGCACCACAAAATCAAAATGGCAAAATTTAAAATAAGAAAATAAGTATCCAAAAGTTGAAGCCCAAAACGAAGTTTTCAAGCATTGGTCTCAAGGATTAAAACCAACAATCGTAATATGCGCTTATTAAGAAAATAAATGCAAATCGAAACCACAAAATTAAAGAGGCGGACTTAAAAAATGCAGAAGTCGAAGTCCAAAACGAAATCCCAAGCATTTTCCTTGTTTTTTTTATTCAAAAAATAAAATCGGCACCACAAAATCAAAATGCCAAAATTTAAAATAAGAAAATAAGTATTCAAAAGTTGAAGCCCAAAACGAAGTTTTCAAACATTGGTATTAAGGATTAAAACCAATAATCGTAATATGCGCTAATTAAGAAAATAATACAAATCAAAACTACAAAATTAAAGATCCAGACTTAAAAAAATGCAAAAGTCGAAGTCCAAAACGAAATCCCAAGCATTTTCCTTGTTTTTTTATTCAAAAAATAAAATCGGCACCACAATATCAAAATGGCAAAATTTGAAATATATGAAAATAAATATACAAAAGTTGAAGCCCAAAACGAAGTTTTCAACCATTGGTCTCAAGGATTAAATCCAAGAATCGTAATATGCGCTTATTAAGAAAATAAATGCAAATCGAAACCACAAAAATTAAGAGGCGGACTTAAAAAACTGCAGAAGTCGAAGTCCAAAACGAAATCCCAAGCATTTTCCTTGTTTTTTTTATTTAAAAAACAAAATCAAAATGCCGAAATTTAAAATAAGAAAATAAGTATCCAAAAGTTGAAGCCCAAAACGAAGTTTTCAAGCAATGGTCTCAAGGATTAAAACCAAGAATCGTAATATGCATTTATTAAGAAAATAAATACAAATCGAAACTACAAAATTAAAGATCCAGACTTAAAAACTGCAGAAGTTGAAGTCCAAAACGAAATCCCAAGCATTTTCCTTGTTTTTTTTATTCAAAAAATAAAATCGGCACCACAATATCAAAATGGCAAAATTTGAAATATATGAAAATAAATATACAAAAGTTGAAGCCCAAAACGAAGTTTTCAACCATTGGTCTCAAGGATTAAATCCAAGAATCGTAATATGCGCTTATTAAAAAAATAAATGCAAATCGAAACCACAAAAATTAAGAGGCGGACTTAAAAAACTGCAGAAGTCGAAGTCCAAAACGAAATCCCAAGCATTTTCCTTGTTTTTTTTATTTAAAAAAACAAAATCAAAATGCCGAAATTTAAAATAAGAAAATAAGTATCCAAAAGTTGAAGCCCAAAACGAAGTTGTCAAGCAATGGTCTCAAGGATTAAAACCAAGAATCGTAATATGCATTTATTAAGAAAATAAATACAAATCGAAACTACAAAATTAAAGATCCAGACTTAAAAACTGCAGAAGTCGAAGTCCAAAACGAAATCCCAAGCATTTTCCTTGTTTTTTTTATTCAAAAAATAAAATCGGCACCACAAAATCAAAATGCCAAAATTTAAAATAAGAAAATAAGTATTCAAAAGTTGAAGCCCAAAACGAAGTTTTCAAACATTGGTATTAAGGATTAAAACCAATAATCGTAATATGCGCTAATTAAGAAAATAATACAAATCAAAACCACAAAATTAAGGAGGCAGACTTAAAAAACTGCAGAAGTCGAAGTCCAAAACGAAATCCCAAGCATTTTCCTTGTTTTTTTTATTCAAAAAATAAAATCAAAATGCCGAAATTTAAAATAAGAAAATAAGTATCCAAAAGTTGAAGCCCAAAACGAAGTTTTCAAGCATTGGTCTCAAGGATTAAAACCAACAATCGTAATATGCGCTTATTAAGAAAATAAATGCAAATCGAAACCACAAAATTAAAGAGGCGGACTTAAAAAAATGCAGAAGTCGAAGTCCAAAACGAAATCCCAAGCATTTTCCTTGTTTTTTTTATTCAAAAAATAAAATCGGCACCACAAAATCAAAATGCCAAAATTTAAAATAAGAAAATAAGTATTCAAAAGTTGAAGCCCAAAACGAAGTTTTCAAACATTGGTATTAAGGATTAAAACCAATAATCGTAATATGCGCTAATTAAGAAAATAATACAAATCAAAACAACAAAATTAAAGATCCAGACTTAAAAAAATGCAAAAGTCGAAGTCCAAAACGAAATCCCAAGCATTTTCCTTGTTTTTTTATTCAAAAAATAAAATCGGCACCACAATATCAAAATGGCAAAATTTGAAATATATGAAAATAAATATACAAAAGTTGAAGCCCAAAACGAAGTTTTCAACCATTGGTCTCAAGGATTAAATCCAAGAATCGTAATATGCGCTTATTAAGAAAATAAATGCAAATCGAAACCACAAAAATTAAGAGGCGGACTTAAAAAACTGCAGAAGTCGAAGTCCAAAACGAAATCCCAAGCATTTTCCTTGTTTTTTTTATTTAAAAAACAAAATCAAAATGCCGAAATTTAAAATAAGAAAATAAGTATCCAAAAGTTGAAGCCCAAAACGAAGTTTTCAAGCAATGGTCTCAAGGATTAAAACCAAGAATCGTAATATGCATTTATTAAGAAAATAAATACAAATCGAAACTACAAAATTAAAGATCCAGACTTAAAAACTGCAGAAGTTGAAGTCCAAAACGAAATCCCAAGCATTTTCCTTGTTTTTTTTATTCAAAAAATAAAATCGGCACCACAATATCAAAATGGCAAAATTTGAAATATATGAAAATAAATATACAAAAGTTGAAGCCCAAAACGAAGTTTTCAACCATTGGTCTCAAGGATTAAATCCAAGAATCGTAATATGCGCTTATTAAAAAAATAAATGCAAATCGAAACCACAAAAATTAAGAGGCGGACTTAAAAAACTGCAGAAGTCGAAGTCCAAAACGAAATCCCAAGCATTTTCCTTGTTTTTTTTATTTAAAAAACAAAATCAAAATGCCGAAATTTAAAATAAGAAAATAAGTATCCAAAAGTTGAAGCCCAAAACGAAGTTGTCAAGCAATGGTCTCAAGGACTAAAACCAAGAATCGTAATATGCATTTATTAAGAAAATAAATACAAATCGAAACTACAAAATTAAAGATCCAGACTTAAAAACTGCAGAAGTCGAAGTCCAAAACGAAATCCCAAGCATTTTCCTTGTTTTTTTTATTCAAAAAATAAAATCGGCACCACAAAATCAAAATGCCAAAATTTAAAATAAGAAAATAAGTATTCAAAAGTTGAAGCCCAAAACGAAGTTTTCAAACATTGGTATTAAGGATTAAAACCAATAATCGTAATATGCGCTAATTAAGAAAATAATACAAATCAAAACCACAAAATTAAGGAGGCAGACTTAAAAAACTGCAGAAGTCGAAGTCCAAAACGAAATCCCAAGCATTTTCCTTGTTTTTTTTATTCAAAAAATAAAATCAAAATGCCGAAATTTAAAATAAGAAAATAAGTATCCAAAAGTTGAAGCCCAAAACGAAGTTTTCAACCATTGGTCTCAAGGATTAAATCCAAGAATCGTAATATGCGCTTATTAAGAAAATAAATGCAAATCGAAACCACAAAAATTAAGAGGCGGACTTAAAAAACTGCAGAAGTCGAAGTCCAAAACGAAATCCCAAGCATTTTCCTTGTTTTTTTTATTTAAAAAACAAAATCAAAATGCCGAAATTTAAAATAAGAAAATAAGTATCCAAAAGTTGAAGCCAAAAACGAAGTTTTCAAGCAATGGTCTCAAGGTTTTCCAAGAATCGTAATATGCGATTATTAAGAAAATAAATGCAAATCGAAACCACAAAAATTAAGAGGCGGACTTAAAAAACTGCAGAAGTCGAAGTCCAAAACGAAATCCCAAGCATTTTCCTTGTTTTTTTAATTTAAAAAACAAAATCAAAATGCCGAAATTTAAAATAAGAAAATAAGTATCCAAAAGTTGAAGCCCAAAACGAAGTTTTCAAGCATTGGTCTCAAGGATTAAAACCAAGAATCGTAATATGCATTTATTAAGAAAATAAATACAAATCGAAACTACAAAATTAAAGATCCAGACTTAAAAACTGCAGAAGTCGAAGTCCAAAACGAAATCCCAAGCATTTTCCTTGTTTTTTTTATTCAAAAAATAAAATCGGCACCACAATATCAAAATGGCAAAATTTGAAATATATGAAAATAAATATACAAAAGTTGAAGCCCAAAACGAAGTTTTCAACCATTGGTCTCAAGGATTAAATCCAAGAATCGTAATATGCGCTTATTAAAAAAATAAATGCAAATCGAAACCACAAAAATTAAGAGGCGGACTTAAAAAACTGCAGAAGTCGAAGTCCAAAACGAAATCCCAAGCATTTTCCTTGTTTTTTTTATTTAAAAAACAAAATCAAAATGCCGAAATTTAAAATAAGAAAATAAGTATCCAAAAGTTGAAGCCCAAAACGAAGTTGTCAAGCAATGGTCTCAAGGATTAAAACCAAGAATCGTAATATGCATTTATTAAGAAAATAAATACAAATCGAAACTACAAAATTAAAGATCCAGACTTAAAAACTGCAGAAGTCGAAGTCCAAAACGAAATCCCAAGCATTTTCCTTGTTTTTTTTATTCAAAAAATAAAATCGGCACCACAAAATCAAAATGCCAAAATTTAAAATAAGAAAATAAGTATTCAAAAGTTGAAGCCCAAAACGAAGTTTTCAAACATTGGTATTAAGGATTAAAACCAATAATCGTAATATGCGCTAATTAAGAAAATAATACAAATCAAAACCACAAAATTAAGGAGGCAGACTTAAAAAACTGCAGAAGTCGAAGTCCAAAACGAAATCCCAAGCATTTTCCTTGTTTTTTTTATTCAAAAAATAAAATCAAAATGCCGAAATTTAAAATAAGAAAATAAGTATCCAAAAGTTGAAGCCCAAAACGAAGTTTTCAACCATTGGTCTCAAGGATTAAATCCAAGAATCGTAATATGCGCTTATTAAGAAAATAAATGCAAATCGAAACCACAAAAATTAAGAGGCGGACTTAAAAAACTGCAGAAGTCGAAGTCCAAAACGAAATCCCAAGCATTTTCCTTGTTTTTTTAATTTAAAAAAACAAAATCAAAATGCCGAAATTTAAAATAAGAAAATAAGTATCCAAAAGTTGAAGCCCAAAACGAAGTTTTCAAGCATTGGTCTCAAGGATTAAAACCAAGAATCGTAATATGCATTTATTAAGAAAATAAATACAAATCGAAACTACAAAATTAAAGATCCAGACTTAAAAACTGCAGAAGTCGAAGTCCAAAACGAAATCCCAAGCATTTTCCTTGTTTTTTTTATTCAAAAAATAAAATCGGCACCACAATATCAAAATGGCAAAATTTGAAATATATGAAAATAAATATACAAAAGTTGAAGCCCAAAACGAAGTTTTCAACCATTGGTCTCAAGGATTAAATCCAAGAATCGTAATATGCGCTTATTAAAAAAATAAATGCAAATCGAAACCACAAAAATTAAGAGGCGGACTTAAAAAACTGCAGAAGTCGAAGTCCAAAACGAAATCCCAAGCATTTTCCTTGTTTTTTTTATTTAAAAAACAAAATCAAAATGCCGAAATTTAAAATAAGAAAATAAGTATCCAAAAGTTGAAGCCCAAAACGAAGTTGTCAAGCAATGGTCTCAAGGATTAAAACCAAGAATCGTAATATGCATTTATTAAGAAAATAAATACAAATCGAAACTACAAAATTAAAGATCCAGACTTAAAAACTGCAGAAGTCGAAGTCCAAAACGAAATCCCAAGCATTTTCCTTGTTTTTTTTATTCAAAAAATAAAATCGGCACCACAAAATCAAAATGCCAAAATTTAAAATAAGAAAATAAGTATTCAAAAGTTGAAGCCCAAAACGAAGTTTTCAAACATTGGTATTAAGGATTAAAACCAATAATCGTAATATGCGCTAATTAAGAAAATAATACAAATCAAAACCACAAAATTAAGGAGGCAGACTTAAAAAACTGCAGAAGTCGAAGTCCAAAACGAAATCCCAAGCATTTTCCTTGTTTTTTTTATTCAAAAAATAAAATCAAAATGCCGAAATTTAAAATAAGAAAATAAGTATCCAAAAGTTGAAGCCCAAAACGAAGTTTTCAACCATTGGTCTCAAGGATTAAATCCAAGAATCGTAATATGCGCTTATTAAGAAAATAAATGCAAATCGAAACCACAAAAATTAAGAGGCGGACTTAAAAAACTGCAGAAGTCGAAGTCCAAAACGAAATCCCAAGCATTTTCCTTGTTTTTTTTATTTAAAAAACAAAATCAAAATGCCGAAATTTAAAATAAGAAAATAAGTATCCAAAAGTTGAAGCCAAAAACGAAGTTTTCAAGCAATGGTCTCAAGGTTTTCCAAGAATCGTAATATGCGATTATTAAGAAAATAAATGCAAATCGAAACCACAAAAATTAAGAGGCGGACTTAAAAAACTGCAGAAGTCGAAGTCCAAAACGAAATCCCAAGCATTTTCCTTGTTTTTTTAATTTAAAAAACCAAAATCAAAATGCCGAAATTTAAAATAAGAAAATAAGTATCCAAAAGTTGAAGCCCAAAACGAAGTTTTCAAGCATTGGTCTCAAGGATTAAAACCAAGAATCGTAATATGCATTTATTAAGAAAATAAATACAAATCGAAACTACAAAATTAAAGATCCAGACTTAAAAACTGCAGAAGTCGAAGTCCAAAACGAAATCCCAAGCATTTTCCTTGTTTTTTTTATTCAAAAAATAAAATCGGCACCACAAAATCAAAATGCCAAAATTTAAAATAAGAAAATAAATATTCAAAAGTTGAAGCCCAAAACGAAGTTTTCAAACATTGGTATTAAGGATTAAAACCAATAATCGTAATATGCGCTAATTAAGAAAATAATACAAATCAAAACCACAAAATTAAGGAGGCAGACTTAAAAAACTGCAGAAGTCGAAGTCCAAAACGAAATCATAAGCATTTTCCTTGTTTTTTTTATTCAAAAAATAAAATCGGCACCACAAAATCAAAATGGCAAAATTTAAAATAAGAAAATAAGTATCCAAAAGTTGAAGCCCAAAACGAAGTTTTCAAGCATTGGTCTCAAGGATTAAAACCAAGAATCGTAATATGCATTTATTAAGAAAATAAATACAAATCGAAACTACAAAATTAAAGATCCAGACTTAAAAAAATGCAGAAGTCGAAGTCCAAAACGAAATCCCAAGCATTTTCCTTGTTTTTTTATTCAAAAAATAAAATCGGCACCACAATATCAAAATGGCAAAATTTGAAATATATGAAAATAAATATACAAAAGTTGAAGCCCAAAACGAAGTTTTCAACCATTGGTCTCAAGGATTAAATCCAAGAATCGTAATATGCGCTTATTAAGAAAATAAATGCAAATCGAAACCACAAAAATTAAGGAGGCGGACTTAAAAAACTGCAGAAGTCGAAGTCCAAAACGAAATCCCAAGCATTTTCCTTGTTTTTTTTATGTAAAAAACAAAATCAAAATGCCGAAATTTAAAATAAGAAAATAAGTATCCAAAAGTTGAAGCCCAAAACGAAGTTTTCAAGCAATGGTCTCAAGGATTAAAACCAAGAATCGTAATATGCATTTATTAAGAAAATAAATACAAATCGAAACTACAAAATTAAAGATCCAGACTTAAAAACTGCAGAAGTCGAAGTCCAAAACGAAATCCCAAGCATTTTCCTTGTTTTTTTTATTCAAAAAATAAAATCGGCAACCACAATATCAAAATGGCAAAATTTGAAATATATGAAAATAAATATACAAAAGTTGAAGCCCAAAACGAAGTTTTCAACCATTGGTCTCAAGGATTAAATCCAAGAATCGTAATATGCGCTTATTAAGAAAATAAATGCAAATCGAAACCACAAAAATTAAGAGGCGGACTTAAAAAACTGCAGAAGTCGAAGTCCAAAACGAAATCCCAAGCATTTTCCTTGTTTTTTTTATTTAAAAAACAAAATCAAAATGCCGAAATTTAAAATAAGAAAATAAGTATCCAAAAGTTGAAGCCCAAAACGAAGTTTTCAAGCAATGGTCTCAAGGATTAAAACCAAGAATCGTAATATGCATTTATTAAGAAAATAAATACAAATCGAAACTACAAAATTAAAGATCCAGACTTAAAAACTGCAGAAGTCGAAGTCCAAAACGAAATCCCAAGCATTTTCCTTGTTTTTTTTATTCAAAAAATAAAATCGGCACCACAAAATCAAAATGGCAAAATTTAAAATAAGAAAATAAGTATCCAAAAGTTGAAGCCCAAAACGAAGTTTTCAAGCATTGGTCTCAAGGATTAAAACCAACAATCCTAATATGCGCTTATTAAGAAAATAAATGCAAATCGAAACCACAAAATTAAAGAGGCGGACTTAAAAAAATGCAGAAGTCGAAGTCCAAAACGAAATCCCAAGCATTTTCCTTGTTTTTTTTATTCAAAAAATAAAATCGGCACCACAAAATCAAAATGCCAAAATTTAAAATAAGAAAATAAGTATTCAAAAGTTGAAGCCCAAAACGAAGTTTTCAAACATTGGTATTAAGGATTAAAACCAATAATCGTAATATGCGCTAATTAAGAAAATAATACAAATCAAAACCACAAAATTAAGGAGGCAGACTTAAAAAACTGCAGAAGTCGAAGTCCAAAACGAAATCCCAAGCATTTTCCTTGTTTTTTTTATTCAAAAAATAAAATCGGCACCACAAAATCAAAATGGCAAAATTTAAAATAAGAAAATAAGTATCCAAAAGTTGAAGCCCAAAACGAAGTTTTCAAGCATTGGTCTCAAGGATTAAAACCAAGAATCGTAATATGCATTTATTAAGAAAATAAATACAAATCGAAACTACAAAATTAAAGATCCAGACTTAAAAAAATGCAGAAGTCGAAGTCCAAAACGAAATCCCAAGCATTTTCCTTGTTTTTTTATTCAAAAAATAAAATCGGCACCACAATATCAAAATGGCAAAATTTGAAATATATGAAAATAAATATACAAAAGTTGAAGCCCAAAACAAAGTTTTCAACCATTGGTCTCAAGGATTAAATCCAAGAATCGTAATATGCGCTTATTAAGAAAATAAATGCAAATCGAAACCACAAAAATTAAGAGGCGGACTTAAAAAACTGCAGAAGTCGAAGTCCAAAACGAAATCCCAAGCATTTTCCTTGTTTTTTTTATTTAAAAAACAAAATCAAAATGCCGAAATTTAAAATAAGAAAATAAGTATCCAAAAGTTGAAGCCCAAAACGAAGTTTTCAATCAATGGTCTCAAGGATTAAAACCAAGAATCGTAATATGCATTTATTAAGAAAATAAATACAAATCGAAACTACAAAATTAAAGATCCAGACTTAAAAACTGCAGAAGTCGAAGTCCAAAACGAAATCCCAAGCATTTTCCTTGTTTTTTTTATTCAAAAAATAAAATCGGCACCACAAAATCAAAATGGCAAAATTTAAAATAAGAAAATAAGTATCTAAAAGTTGAAGCCCAAAACGAAGTTTTCAAGCATTGGTCTCAAGGATTAAAACCAACAATCGTAATATGCGCTTATTAAGAAAATAAATGCAAATCGAAACCACAAAATTAAAGAGGCGGACTTAAAAAAATGCAGAAGTCGAAGTCCAAAACGAAATCCCAAGCATTTTCCTTGTTTTTTTTATTCAAAAAATAAAATCGGCACCACAAAATCAAAATGCCAAAATTTAAAATAAGAAAATAAGTATTCAAAAGTTGAAGCCCAAAACGAAGTTTTCAAACATTGGTATTAAGGATTAAAACCAATAATCGTAATATGCGCTAATTAAGAAAATAATACAAATCAAAACCACAAAATTAAGGAGGCAGACTTAAAAAACTGCAGAAGTCGAAGTCCAAAACGAAATCCCAAGCATTTTCCTTGTTTTTTTTATTCAAAAAATAAAATCGGCACCACAAAATCAAAATGGCAAAATTTAAAATAAGAAAATAAGTATCCAAAAGTTGAAGCCCAAAACGAAGTTTTCAAGCATTGGTCTCAAGGATTAAAACCAAGAATCGTAATATGCATTTATTAAGAAAATAAATACAAATCGAAACTACAAAATTAAAGATCCAGACTTAAAAAAATGCAGAAGTCGAAGTCCAAAACGAAATCCCAAGCATTTTCCTTGTTTTTTTATTCAAAAAATAAAATCGGCACCACAATATCAAAATGGCAAAATTTGAAATATATGAAAATAAATATACAAAAGTTGAAGCCCAAAACAAAGTTTTCAACCATTGGTCTCAAGGATTAAATCCAAGAATCGTAATATGCGCTTATTAAGAAAATAAATGCAAATCGAAACCACAAAAATTAAGAGGCGGACTTAAAAAACTGCAGAAGTCGAAGTCCAAAACGAAATCCCAAGCATTTTCCTTGTTTTTTTTATTTAAAAAACAAAATCAAAATGCCGAAATTTAAAATAAGAAAATAAGTATCCAAAAGTTGAAGCCCAAAACGAAGTTTTCAAGCAATGGTCTCAAGGATTAAAACCAAGAATCGTAATATGCATTTATTAAGAAAATAAATACAAATCGAAACTACAAAATTAAAGATCCAGACTTAAAAACTGCAGAAGTCGAAGTCCAAAACGAAATCCCAAGCATTTTCCTTGTTTTTTTTATTCAAAAAATAAAATCGGCACCACAAAATCAAAATGGCAAAATTTAAAATAAGAAAATAAGTATCCAAAAGTTGAAGCCCAAAACGAAGTTTTCAAGCATTGGTCTCAAGGATTAAAACCAAGAATCGTAATATGCGCTTATTAAGAAAATAAATGCAAATCGAAACCACAAAATTAAAGAGGCGGACTTAAAAAAATGCAGAAGTCGAAGTCCAAAACGAAATCCCAAGCATTTTCCTTGTTTTTTTTATTTAAAAAACAAAATCAAAATGCCGAAATTTAAAATAAGAAAATAAGTATCCAAAAGTTGAAGCCCAAAACGAAGTTTTCAATCAATGGTCTCAAGGATTAAAACCAAGAATCGTAATATGCATTTATTAAGAAAATAAATACAAATCGAAACTACAAAATTAAAGATCCAGACTTAAAAACTGCAGAAGTCGAAGTCCAAAACGAAATCCCAAGCATTTTCCTTGTTTTTTTTATTCAAAAAATAAAATCGGCACCACAAAATCAAAATGGCAAAATTTAAAATAAGAAAATAAGTATCTAAAAGTTGAAGCCCAAAACGAAGTTTTCAAGCATTGGTCTCAAGGATTAAAACCAACAATCGTAATATGCGCTTATTAAGAAAAATAAATGCAAATCGAAACCACAAAATTAAAGAGGCGGACTTAAAAAAATGCAGAAGTCGAAGTCCAAAACGAAATCCCAAGCATTTTCCTTGTTTTTTTTATTTAAAAAACAAAATCAAAATGCCGAAATTTAAAATAAGAAAATAAGTATCCAAAAGTTGAAGCCCAAAACGATGTTTTCAAGCAATGGTCTCAAGGATTAAAACCAAGAATCGTAATATGCATTTATTAAGAAAATAAATACAAATCGAAACTACAAAATTAAAGATCCAGACTTAAAAACTGCAGAAGTCGAAGTCCAAAACGAAATCCCAAGCATTTTCCTTGTTTTTTTTATTCAAAAAATAAAATCGGCACCACAAAATCAAAATGGCAAAATTTAAAATAAGAAAATAAGTATCCAAAAGTTGAAGCGCAAAACGAAGTTTTCAAGCATTGGTCTCAAGGATTAAAATCACGAATCGTAATATGCATTTATTAAGAAAATAAATACAAATCGAAACTACAATATTACAGATCCAGACTTAAAAACTGCAGAAGTCAAAGTCCAAAACGAAATCCCAAGCATTTTCCTTGTTTTTTTTTATTCAAAAAATAAAATCAGAACCACAAAATCAAAATGGCAAAATTTAAAATATATGAAAATAAGTATCCAAAAGTTGAAGCCCAAAACGAAGTTTTCAAACGTTGTTCTCAAGAATTAAAACCATTAATCGTAATATGCATTTATTAAGAAAATAAATGCAAATCGAAACCACAAAATTAAAGAGGCGGACTTAAAAAATGCAGAAGTCGAAGTCCAAAACGAAATCCCAAGCATTTTCCTTGTTTTTTTTATTTAAAAAACCAAATCAAAATGCCGAAATTTAAAATAAGTAAATAAGTATCCAAAAGTTGAAGCCCAAAACGAAGTTTTCAAGCATTGGTCTCAAGGATTAAAACCAAGAATCGTAATATGCATTTATTAAGAAAATAAATACAAATCGAAGCTACAAAATTAAAGATCCAGACTTAAAAACTGCAGAAGTCGAAGTCCAAAACGAAATCCCAAGCATTTTCCTTGTTTTTTTTATTCAAAAAATAAAATCGGCACCACAAAATCAAAATGCCAAAATTTAAAATAAGAAAATAAGTATTCAAAAAGTTGAAGCCCAAAACGAAGTTTTCAAACATTGGTATTAAGGATTAAAACCAATAATCGTAATATGCGCTAGTTAAGAAAATAATACAAATCAAAACCACAAAATTAAGGAGGCAGACTTAAAAAACTGCAGAAGTCGAAGTCCAAAACGAAATCCCAAGCATTTTCCTTGTTTTTTTTATTCAAAAAATAAAATCGGCACCACAAAATCAAAATGGCAAAATTTAAAATAAGAAAATAAGTATCTAAAAGTTGAAGCCCAAAACGAAGTTTTCAAGCATTGGTCTCAAGGATTAAAACCAACAATCGTAATATGCGCTTATTAAGAAAATAAATGCAAATCGAAACCACAAAATTAAAGAGGCGGACTTAAAAAAATGCAGAAGTCGAAGTCCAAAACGAAATCCCAAGCATTTTCCTTGTTTTTTTTATTTAAAAAACAAAATCAAAATGCCGAAATTTAAAATAAGAAAATAAGTATCCAAAAGTTGAAGCCCAAAACGATGTTTTCAAGCAATGGTCTCAAGGATTAAAACCAAGAATCGTAATATGCATTTATTAAGAAAATAAATACAAATCGAAACTACAAAATTAAAGATCCAGACTTAAAAACTGCAGAAGTCGAAGTCCAAAACGAAATCCCAAGCATTTTCCTTGTTTTTTTTATTCAAAAAATAAAATCGGCACCACAAAATCAAAATGGCAAAATTTAAAATAAGAAAATAAGTATCCAAAAGTTGAAGCGCAAAACGAAGTTTTCAAGCATTGGTCTCAAGGATTAAAATCACGAATCGTAATATGCATTTATTAAGAAAATAAATACAAATCGAAACTACAATATTACAGATCCAGACTTAAAAACTGCAGAAGTCAAAGTCCAAAACGAAATCCCAAGCATTTTCCTTGTTTTTTTTTATTCAAAAAATAAAATCAGAACCACAAAATCAAAATGGCAAAATTTAAAATATATGAAAATAAGTATCCAAAAGTTGAAGCCCAAAACGAAGTTTTCAAACGTTGTTCTCAAGAATTAAAACCATTAATCGTAATATGCATTTATTAAGAAAATAAATGCAAATCGAAACCACAAAATTAAAGAGGCGGACTTAAAAAAATGCAGAAGTCGAAGTCCAAAACGAAATCCCAAGCATTTTCCTTGTTTTTTTTTATTTAAAAAACAAAATCAAAATGCCGAAATTTAAAATAAGTAAATAAGTATCCAAAAGTTGAAGCCCAAAACGAAGTTTTCAAGCATTGGTCTCAAGGATTAAAACCAAGAATCGTAATATGCATTTATTAAGAAAATAAATACAAATCGAAGCTACAAAATTAAAGATCCAGACTTAAAAACTGCAGAAGTCGAAGTCCAAAACGAAATCGCAAGCATTTTCCTTGTTTTTTTTATTCAAAAAATAAAATCGGCACCACAAAATCAAAATGCCAAAATTTAAAATAAGAAAATAAGTATTCAAAAGTTGAAGCCCAAAACGAAGTTTTCAAACATTGGTATTAAGGATTAAAACCAATAATCGTAATATGCGCTAGTTAAGAAAATAATACAAATCAAAACCACAAAATTAAGGAGGCAGACTTAAAAAACTGCAGAAGTCGAAGTCCAAAACGAAATCCCAAGCATTTTCCTTGTTTTTTTTATTCAAAAAATAAAATCGGCACCACAAAATCAAAATGGCAAAATTTAAAATAAGAAAATAAGTATCCAAAAGTTGAAGCCCAAAACGAAGTTTTCAAGCATTGGTCTCAAGGATTAAAACCAAGAATCGTAATATGCATTTATTAAGAAAATAAATACAAATCGAAACTACAAAATTAAAGATCCAGACTTAAAAAAATGCAGAAGTCGAAGTCCAAAACGAAATCCCAAGCATTTTCCTTGTTTTTTTTTATTCAAAAAATAAAATCGGCACCACAATATCAAAATGGCAAAATTTGAAATATATGAAAATAAATATACAAAAGTTGAAGCCCAAAACGAAGTTTTCAACCATTGGTCTCAAGGATTAAATCCAAGAATCGTAATATGCGCTTATTAAGAAAATAAATGCAAATCGAAACCACAAAAATTAAGAGGCGGACTTAAAAAACTGCAGAAGTCGAAGTCCAAAACGAAATCCCAAGCATTTTCCTTGTTTTTTTTATTTAAAAAACAAAATCAAAATGCCGAAATTTAAAATAAGAAAATAAGTATCCAAAAGTTGAAGCCCAAAACGAAGTTTTCAATCAATGGTCTCAAGGATTAAAACCAAGAATCGTAATATGCATTTATTAAGAAAATAAATACAAATCGAAACTACAAAATTAAAGATCCAGACTTAAAAACTGCAGAAGTCGAAGTCCAAAACGAAATCCCAAGCATTTTCCTTGTTTTTTTTATTCAAAAAATAAAATCGGCACCACAATTTCAAAATGGCAAAATTTGAAATATATGAAAATAAATATACAAAAGTTGAAGCCCAAAACGAAGTTTTCAACCATTGGTCTCAAGGATTAAATCCAAGAATCGTAATATGCGCTTATTAAGAAAATAAATGCAAATCGAAACCACAAAAATTAAGAGGCGGACTTAAAAAACTGCAGAAGTCGAAGTCCAAAACGAAATCCCAAGCATTTTCCTTGTTTTTTTTTTTTAAAAAACAAAATAAAAATGCCGAAATTTAAAATAAGAAAATAAGTATCCAAAAGTTGAAGCCCAAAACGAAGTTTTCAAGCATTGGTCTCAAGGATTAAAACCAAGAATCGTAATATGCATTTATTAAGAAAATAAATACAAATCGAAACTACAAAATTAAAGATCCAGACTTAAAAACTGCAGAAGTCGAAGTCCAAAACGAAATCCCAAGCATTTTCCTTGTTTTTTTTATTCAAAAAATAAAATCGGCACCACAAAATCAAAATGGCAAAATTTAAAATAAGAAAATAAGTATCCAAAAGTTGAAGCCCAAAACGAAGTTTTCAAGCATTGGTCTCAAGGATTAAAACCAAGAATCGTAATATGCGCTTATTAAGAAAATAAATGCAAATCGAAACCACAAAATTAAAGAGGCGGACTTAAAAAAATGCAGAAGTCGAAGTCCAAAACGAAATCCCAAGCATTTTCCTTGTTTTTTTTATTTAAAAAACAAAATCAAAATGCCGAAATTTAAAATAAGAAAATAAGTATCCAAAAGTTGAAGCCCAAAACGAAGTTTTCAAGCAATGGTCTCAAGGATTAAAACCAAGAATCGTAATATGCATTTATTAAGAAAATAAATACAAATCGAAACTACAAAATTAAAGATCCAGACTTAAAAACTGCAGAAGTCGAAGTCCAAAACGAAATCCCAAGCATTTTCCTTGTTTTTTTTATTCAAAAAATAAAATCGGCACCACAAAATCAAAATGGCAAAATTTAAAATAAGAAAATAAGTATCCAAAAGTTGAAGCCCAAAACGAAGTTTTCAAGCATTGGTCTCAAGGATTAAAATCACGAATCGTAATATGCATTTATTAAGAAAATAAATACAAATCGAAACTACAAAATTAAAGATCCAGACTTAAAAACTGCAGAAGTCGAAGTCCAAAACGAAATCCCAAGCATTTTCCTTGTTTTTTTTTATTCAAAAAATAAAATCAGAACCACAAAATCAAAATGGCAAAATTTAAAATATATGAAAATAAGTATCCAAAAGTTGAAGCCCAAAACGAAGTTTTCAAACGTTGTTCTCAAGAATTAAAACCATTAATCGTAATATGCATTTATTAAGAAAATAAATGCAAATCGAAACCACAAAATTAAAGAGGCGGACTTAAAAAAATGCAGAAGTCGAAGTCCAAAACGAAATCCCAAGCATTTTCCTTGTTTTTTTTATTTAAAAAACAAAATCAAAATGCCGAAATTTAAAATAAGAAAATAAGTATCCAAAAGTTGAAGCCCAAAACGAAGTTTTCAAGCAATGGTCTCAAGGATTAAAACCAAGAATCGTAATATGCATTTATTAAGAAAATAAATACAAATCGAAACTACAAAATTAAAGATCCAGACTTAAAAACTGCAGAAGTCGAAGTCCAAAACGAAATCCCAAGCATTTTCCTTGTTTTTTTTATTCAAAAAATAAAATCGGCACCACAAAATCAAAATGGCAAAATTTAAAATAAGAAAATAAGTATCCAAAAGTTGAAGCCCAAAACGAAGTTTTCAAGCATTGGTCTCAAGGATTAAAACCAACAATCGTAATATGCGCTTATTAAGAAAAATAAATGCAAATCGAAACCACAAAATTAAAGAGGCGGACTTAAAAAAATGCAGAAGTCGAAGTCCAAAACGAAATCCCAAGCATTTTCCTTGTTTTTTTTATTTAAAAAAACAAAATCAAAATGCCGAAATTTAAAATAAGAAAATAAGTATCCAAAAGTTGAAGCCCAAAACGAAGTTTTCAAGCAATGGTCTCAAGGATTAAAACCAAGAATCGTAATATGCATTTATTAAGAAAATAAATACAAATCGAAACTACAAAATTAAGGAGGCAGACTTAAAAACTGCAGAAGTCGAAGTCCAAAACGAAATCCCAAGCATTTTCCTTGTTTTTTTTATTCAAAAAATAAAATCGGCACCACAAAATCAAAATGGCAAAATTTAAAATAAGAAAATAAGTATCCAAAAGTTGAAGCCCAAAACGAACTTTTCAAGCATTGGTCTCAAGGATTAAAATCACGAATCGTAATATGCATTTATTAAGAAAATAAATACAAATCGAAACTACAAAATTAAAGATCCAGACTTAAAAAACTGCAGAAGTCGAAGTCCAAAACGAAATCCCAAGCATTTTCCTTGTTTTTTTTATTCAAAAAATAAAATCGGCACCACAAAATCAAAATGGCAAAATTTGAAATATATGAAAATAAATATACAAAACGAAGTTTTCAACCATTGGTCTCAAGGATTAAATCCAAGAATCGTAATATGCGCTTATTAAGAAAATAAATGCAAATCTAAACCACAAAAATAAAGAGGCGGACTTAAAAAACTGCAGAAATCGAAGTCCAAAACGAAATCCCAAGCATTTTCCTTGTTTTTTTTATTCAAAAAATAAAATCGGCACCACAAAATCAAAATGGCAAAATTTAAAATAAGAAAATAAGTATCCAAAAGTTGAAGCCCAAAACGAAGTTTTCAAGCATTGGTCTCAAGGATTAAAACCAAGAATCGTAATATGCATTTATTAAGAAAATAAATACAAATCGAAACTACAAAATTAAAGATCCAGACTTAAAAAAATGCAGAAGTCGAAGTCCAAAACGAAATCCCAAGCATTTTCCTTGTTTTTTTATTCAAAAAATAAAATCGGCACCACAATATCAAAATGGCAAAATTTGAAATATATGAAAATAAATATACAAAAGTTGAAGCCCAAAACGAAGTTTTCAACCATTGGTCTCAAGGATTAAATCCAAGAATCGTAATATGCGCTTATTAAGAAAATAAATGCAAATCGAAACCACAAAAATAAAGAGGCGGACTTAAAAAACTGCAGAAGTCGAAGTCCAAAACGAAATCCCAAGCATTTTCCTTGTTTTTTTTATTCAAAAAATAAAATCGGCACCACAAAATCAAAATGGCAAAATTTAAAATAAGAAAATAAGTATCCAAAAGTTGAAGCCCAAAACGAAGTTTTCAAGCATTGGTCTCAAGGATTAAAATCACGAATCGTAATATGCATTTATTAAGAAAATAAATACAAATCGAAACTACAAAATTAAAGATCCAGACTTAAAAAACTGCAAAAGTCGAAGTCCAAAACGAAATCCCAAGCATTTTCCTTGTTTTTTTTATTCAAAAAATAAAATCGGCACCACAAAATCAAAATGGCAAAATTTAAAATAAGAAAATAAGTATCCAAAAGTTGAAGCCCAAAACGAAGTTTTCAAGCATTGGTCTCAAGGATTAAAACCAAGAATCGTAATATGCATTTATTAAGAAAATAAATACAAATCGAAACTACAAAATTAAAGATCCAGACTTAAAAAAATGCAGAAGTCGAAGTCCAAAACGAAATCCCAAGCATTTTCCTTGTTTTTTTATTCAAAAATAAAATCGGCACCACAAAATCAAAATGCCAAAATTTAAAATAAGAAAATAAGTATCCAAAAGTTGAAGCCCAAAACGAAGTTTTCAAGCATTGGTCTCAAGGATTAAAACCACGAATCGTAATATGCGCTTATTAAGAAAATAAATGCAAATCTAAACCACAAAAATAAAGAGGCGGACTTAAAAACTGCAGAAATCGAAGTCCAAAACGAAATCCCAAGCATTTTCCTTGTTTTTTTTATTCAAAAAATAAAATCGGCACCACAAAATCAAAATGGCAAAATTTGAAATATATGAAAATAAATATACAAAAGTTGAAGCCCAAAACGAAGTTTTCAACCATTGGTCTCAAGGATTAAATCCAAGAATCGTAATATGCGCTTATTAAGAAAAATAAATGCAAATCGAAACCACAAAATTAAAGAGGCGGACTTAAAAAAATGCAGAAGTCGAAGTCCAAAACGAAATCCCAAGCATTTTCCTTGTTTTTTTTATTCAAAAAATAAAATCGGCACCACAAAATCAAAATGGCAAAATTTAAAATAAGAAAATAAGTATCCAAAAGTTGAAGCCCAAAACGAAGTTTTCAAGCATTGGTCTCAAGGATTAAAATCACGAATCGTAATATGCATTTATTAAGAAAATAAATACAAATCGAAACTACAAAATTAAAGATCCAGACTTAAAAACTGCAGAAGTCGAAGTCCAAAACGAAATCCCAAGCATTTTCCTTGTTTTTTTTATTCAAAAAATAAAATCGGCACCACAAAATCAAAATGGCAAAATTTGAAATATATGAAAATAAATATACAAAAGTTGAAGCCCAAAACGAAGTTTTCAACCATTGGTCTCAAGGATTAAATCCAAGAATCGTGATATGCGCTTATTAAGAAAATAAATGCAAATCGAAACCACAAAAATAAAGAGGCGGACTTAAAAACCTGCAGAAATCGAAGTCCAAAACGAAATCCCAAGCATTTTCCTTGTTTTTTTTATTCAAAAAATAAAATCAGAAACCACAAAATCAAAATGGCAAAATTTAAAATAAGAAAATAAGTATCCAAAAGTTGAAGCCCAAAACGAAGTTTTCAAGCATTGGTCTCAAGGATTAAAACCAAGAATCGTAATATGCGTTTATTAAGAAAATAAATACAAATCGAAACTACAAAATTAAAGATGCAGACTTAAAAAAATGCAGAAGTCGAAGTCCAAAACGAAATCCCAAGCATTTTCCTTGTTTTTTTATTCAAAAAATAAAATCGGCACCACAATATCAAAATGGCAAAATTTAAAATATATGAAAATAAATATCCAAAAGTTGAAGCCCAAAACGAAGTTTTCAACCATTGGTCTCAAGGATTAAAACCAAGAATCGTAATATGCGCTTATTAAGAAAATAAATGCAAATCGAAACCACAAAAATAAAGAGGCAGACTTAAAAAACTGCAGAAGTCGAAGTCCAAAACGAAATCCCAAGCATTTTCCTTGTTTTTTTTATTCAAAAAATAAAATCGGCACCACAAAATCAAAATGGCAAAATTTAAAATAAGAAAATAAGTATCCAAAAGTTGAAGCCCAAAACGAAGTTTTCAAGCATTGGTCTCAAGGATTAAAACCAACAATCGTAATATGCGCTTATTAAGAAAATAAATGCAAATCGAAACCACAAAATTAAAGAGGCAGACTTAAAAAAATGCAGAAGTCGAAGTCCAAAACGAAATCCCAAGCATTTTCCTTGTTTTTTTTATTTAAAAAAACAGAACCACAAAATCAAAATGCCGAAATTTAAAATAAGAAAATAAGTATCCAAAAGTTGAAGCCCAAAACGAAGTTTTCAAGCATTGGTCTCAAGGATTAAAACCAAGAATCGTAATATGCGTTTATTATGAAAATAAATACAAATCGAAACTACAAAATTAAAGAGGCAGACTTAAAAACTGCAGAAGTCGAAGTCCAAAACGAAATCCCAAGCATTTTCCTTGTTTTTTTTATTCAAAAAATAAAATCAGCACCACAAAATCAAAATGGCAAAATTTAAAATAAGAAAATAAGTATCCAAAAGTTGAAGCCCAAAACGAAGTTTTCAAGCATTGGTCTCAAGGATTAAAATCACGAATCGTAATATGCATTTATTAAGAAAATAAATACAAATCGAAACTACAAAATTAAAGATCCAGACTTAAAAAACTGCAGAAGTCGAAGTCCAAAACGAAATCCCAAGCATTTTCCTTGTTTTTTTTATTCAAAAAATAAAATCGGCACCACAAAATCAAAATGGCAAAATTTGAAATATATGAAAATAAATATATTAGCCAAAACGAAGTTTTCAACCATTGGTCTCAAGGATTAAATCCAAGAATCGTAATATGCGCTTATTAAGAAAATAAAATACAAATCTAAACCACAAAAATAAAGAGGCGGACTTAAAAAACTGCAGAAGTCGAAGTCCAAAACGAAATCCCAAGCATTTTCCTTGTTTTTTTTATTCAAAAAATAAAATCGGAACCACAAAATCAAAATGGCAAAATTTAAAATAAGAAAATAAGTATCCAAAAGTTGAAGCCCAAAACGAAGTTTTCAAGCATTGGTCTCAAGGATTAAAACCAAGAATCGTAATATGCATTTATTAAGAAAATAAATACAAATCGAAACTACAAAATTAAAGATCCAGACTTAAAAAAATGCAGAAGTCGAAGTCCAAAACGAAATCCCAAGCATTTTCCTTGTTTTTTTTTATTCAAAAAATAAAATCGGCACCACAATATCAAAATGGCAAAATTTGAAATATATGAAAATAAATATACAAAAGTTGAAGCCCAAAACGAAGTTTTCAACCATTGGTCTCAAGGATTAAATCCAAGAATCGTAATATGCGCTTATTAAGAAAATAAATGCAAATCGAAACCACAAAAATAAAGAGGCGGACTTAAAAAACTGCAGAAGTCGAAGTCCAAAACGAAATCCCAAGCATTTTCCTTGTTTTTTTTATTCAAAAAATAAAATCGGCACCACAAAATCAAAATGGCAAAATTTAAAATAAGAAAATAAGTATCCAAAAGTTGAAGCCCAAAACGAAGTTTTCAAGCATTGGTCTCAAGGATTAAAACCAACAATCGTAATATGCGCTTATTAAGAAAATAAATGCAAATCGAAACCACAAAATTAAAGAGGCGGACTTAAAAAAATGCAGAAGTCGAAGTCCAAAACGAAATCCCAAGCATTTTCCTTGTTTTTTTTATTTAAAAAAAACACAAAATCAAAATGGCGAAATTTAAAATAAGAAAATAAGTATCCAAAAGTTGAAGCCCAAAACGAAGTTTTCAAGCAATGGTCTCAAGGATTAGAACCAAGAATCGTAATATGCATTTATTATGAAAATAAATACAAATCGAAACTACAAAATTAAAGAGGCAGACTTAAAAACTGCAGAAGTCGAAGTCCAAAACGAAATCCCAAGCATTTTCCTTGTTTTTTTTATTCAAAAAATAAAATCGGCACCACAAAATCAAAATGGCAAAATTTAAAATAAGAAAATAAGTATCCAAAAGTTGAAGCCCAAAACGAAGTTTTCAAGCATTGGTCTCAAGGATTAAAATCAAGAATCGTAATATGCGTTTATTAAGAAAATAAATACAAATCGAAACTACAAAATTAAAGATCCAGACTTAAAAAACTGCAGAAGTCGAAGTCCAAAACGAAATCCCAAGCATTTTCCTTGTTTTTTTTATTCAAAAAATAAAATCGGCACCACAAAATCAAAATGGCAAAATTTAAAATATATGAAAATAAATATAAACAAAACGAAGTTTTCAACCATTGGTCTCAAGGATTAAATCCAAGAATCGTAATATGCGCTTATTAAGAAAATAAATACAAATCTAAACCACAAAAAATAAAGAGGCAGACTTAAAAAACTGCAGAAATCGAAGTCCAAAACGAAATCCCAAGCATTTTCCTTGTTTTTTTTATTCAAAAAATAAAATCAGAACCACAAAATCAAAATGGCAAAATTTAAAATAAGAAAATAAGTATCCAAAAGTTGAAGCCCAAAACGAAGTTTTCAAGCATTGGTCTCAAGGATTAAAACCAAGAATCGTAATATGCGTTTATTAAGAAAATAAATACAAATCGAAACTACAAAATTAAAGATCCAGACTTAAAAAATGCAGAAGTCGAAGTCCAAAACGAAATCCCAAGCATTTTCCTTGTTTTTTTATTCAAAAAATAAAATCGGCACCACAAAATCAAAATGGCAAAATTTGAAATATATGAAAATAAATATACAAAAGTTGAAGCCCAAAACGAAGTTTTCAACCATTGGTCTCAAGGATTAAAACCAAGAATCGTAATATGCGCTTATTAAGAAAAATAAATGCAAATCGAAACCACAAAAATAAAGAGGCGGACTTAAAAAACTGCAGAAGTCGAAGTCCAAAACGAAATCCCAAGCATTTTCCTTGTTTTTTTTATTCAAAAAATAAAATCAGCACCACAAAATCAAAATGGCAAAATTTAAAATAAGAAAATAAGTATCCAAAAGTTGAAGCCCAAAACGAAGTTTTCAAGCATTGGTCTCAAGGATTAAAACCAAGAATCGTAATATGCATTTATTAAGAAAATAAATACAAATCGAAACTACAAAATTAAAGATCCAGACTTAAAAAAATGCAGAAGTCGAAATCCAAAACGAAATCCCAAGCATTTTCCTTGTTTTTTTTATTCAAAAATAAAATCAGAACCACAAAATCAAAATGCCAAAATTTAAAATAAGAAAATAAGTATTCAAAAGTTGAAGCCCAAAACGAAGTTTTCAAGCATTGGTCTCAAGGATTAAAACCACGAATCGTAATATGCGCTTATTAAGAAAATAAATACAAATCTAAACCACAAAAATAAAGAGGCAGACTTAAAAAACTGCAGAAATCGAAGTCCAAAACGAAATCCCAAGCATTTTCCTTGTTTTTTTTATTCAAAAAATAAAATCGGCACCACAAAATCAAAATGGCAAAATTTGAAATATATGAAAATAAGTATCCAAAAGTTGAAGCCCAAAACGAAGTTTTCAACCATTGGTCTCAAGGATTAAAACCAAGAATCGTAATATGCGCTTATTAAGAAAATAAATACAAATCGAAACCACAAAATTAAAGAGGCAGACTTAAAAAATGCAGAAGTCGAAGTCCAAAACGAAATCCCAAGCATTTTCCTTGTTTTTTTTATTCAAAAAATAAAATCGGCACCACAAAATCAAAATGGCAAAATTTAAAATAAGAAAATAAGTATCCAAAAGTTGAAGCCCAAAACGAAGTTTTCAAGCATTGGTCTCAAGGATTAAAATCAAGAATCGTAATATGCATTTATTAAGAAAATAAATACAAATCGAAACTACAAAATTAAAGATCCAGACTTAAAAAATGCAGAAGTCGAAGTCCAAAACGAAATCCCAAGCATTTTCCTTGTTTTTTTTATTCAAAAAATAAAATCAGAACCACAAAATCAAAATGGCAAAATTTAAAATATATGAAAATAAATATCCAAAAGTTGAAGCCCAAAACGAAGTTTTCAACCATTGGTCTCAAGGATTAAATCCAAGAATCGTAATATGCGCTTATTAAGAAAATAAATGCAAATCGAAACCACAAAAATAAAGAGGCAGACTTAAAAAAATGCAGAAATCGAAGTCCAAAACGAAATCCCAAGCATTTTCCTTGTTTTTTTTATTCAAAAAATAAAATCGGCACCACAAAATCAAAATGGCAAAATTTAAAATAAGAAAATAAGTATCCAAAAGTTGAAGCCCAAAACGAAGTTTTCAAGCATTGGTCTCAAGGATTAAAACCAAGAATCGTAATATGCGTTTATTAAGAAAATAAATACAAATCGAAACTACAAAATTAAAGATCCAGACTTAAAAAATGCAGAAGTCGAAGTCCAAAACGAAATCCCAAGCATTTTCCTTGTTTTTTTATTCAAAAAATAAAATCGGCACCACAATATCAAAATGGCAAAATTTGAAATATATGAAAATAAATATACAAAAGTTGAAGCCCAAAACGAAGTTTTCAACCATTGGTCTCAAGGATTAAATCCAAGAATCGTAATATGCGCTTATTAAGAAAATAAATGCAAATCGAAACCACAAAAATAAAGAGGCGGACTTAAAAAACTGCAGAAGTCGAAGTCCAAAACGAAATCCCAAGCATTTTCCTTGTTTTTTTTATTCAAAAAATAAAATCGGCACCACAAAATCAAAATGGCAAAATTTAAAATAAGAAAATAAGTATCCAAAAGTTGAAGCCCAAAACAAAGTTTTCAAGCATTGGTCTCAAGGATTAAAACCAACAATCGTAATATGCGCTTATTAAGAAAATAAATGCAAATCGAAACCACAAAATTAAAGAGGCGGACTTAAAAAAATGCAGAAGTCGAAGTCCAAAACGAAACCCCAATAATTTTCCTTGTTTTTTTTATTCAAAAAATAAAATCGGCACCACAAAATCAAAAATGGCAAAATTTAAAATAAGAAAATAAGTATCCAAAAGTTGAAGGCCAAAACAAAGTTTTCAAGCATTGGTCTCAAGGATTAAAACCAACAATCGTAATATGCGCTTATTAAGAAAATAAATACAAATCGAAACCACAAAATTAAAGAGGCGGACTTAAAAAAATGCAGAAGTCGAAGTCCAAAACGAAATCCCAAGCATTTTCCTTGTTTTTTTTATTTAAAAAACAAAATCAAAAATGCCGAAATTTAAAATAAGAAAATAAGTATCCAAAAGTTGAAGCCGAAAACGAAGTTTTCAAGCATTGGTCTCAAGGATTAAAACCAACAATCGTAATATGCGCTTATTAAGAAAATAAATGCAAATCGAAACCACAAAATTAAAGAGGCGGACTTAAAAAAATGCAGAAGTCGAAGTCCAAAACGAAATCCCAAGCATTTTCCTTGTTTTTTTTATTCAAAAAATAAAATCAGAACCACAAAATCAAAATGGCAAAATTTGAAATATATGAAAATAAGTATCCAAAAGTTGAAGCCGAAAACGAAGTTTTCAAGCATTGGTCTCAAGGATTAAAACCAACAATCGTAATATGCGCTTATTAAGAAAATAAATGCAAATCGAAACCACAAAATTAAAGAGGCGGACTTAAAAAAATGCAGAAGTCGAAGTCCAAAACGAAATCCCAAGCATTTTCCTTGTTTTTTTTATTTAAAAAAACAAAATCAAAATGCCGAAATTTAAAATAAGAAAATAAGTATCCAAAAGTTGAAGCCCAAAACGAAGTTTTCAAGCAATGGTCTCAAGGATTAAAACCAAGAATCGTAATATGCGTTTATTAAGAAAATAAATACAAATCGAAACTTCAAAATTAAAGATCCAGACTTAAAAACTGCAGAAGTCGAAGTCCAAAACGAAATCCCAAGCATTTTCCTTGTTTTTTTTATTCAAAAAATAAAATCGGCACCACAAAATCAAAATGGCAAAATTTAAAATAAGAAAATAAGTATCCAAAAGTTGAAGCCCAAAACGAAGTTTTCAAGCATTGGTCTCAAGGATTAAAATCACGAATCGTAATATGCGTTTATTAAGAAAATAAATACAAATCGAAACTACAAAATTAAAGATCCAGACTTAAAAACTGCAGAAGTCGAAGTCCAAAACGAAATCCCAAGCATTTTCCTTGTTTTTTTTATTCAAAAAATAAAATCAGAACCACAAAATCAAAATGGCAAAATTTGAAATATATGAAAATAAATATACAAAAGTTGAAGCCCAAAACGAAGTTTTCAACCATTGGTCTCAAGGATTAAAACCAAGAATCGTAATATGCGCTTATTAAGAAAATAAATACAAATCTAAACCACAAAAATAAAGAGGCAGACTTAAAAAACTGCAGAAATCGAAGTCCAAAAACGAAATCCCAAGCATTTTCCTTGTTTTTTTTATTCAAAAAATAAAATCGGCACCACAAAATCAAAATGGCAAAATTTAAAATAAGAAAATAAGTATCCAAAAGTTGAAGCCCAAAACGAAGTTTTCAAGCATTGGTCTCAAGGATTAAAACTAAGAATCGTGATATGCATTTATTAAGAAAATAAATACAAATCGAAACTACAAAATTAAAGATCCAGACTTAAAAAACTGCAGAAGTCGAAGTCCAAAACGAAATCCCAAGCATTTTCCTTGTTTTTTTTATTCAAAAAATTAAAATCGGCACCACAAAATCAAAATGGCAAAATTTAAAATAAGAAAATAAGTATCCAAAAGTTGAAGCCCAAAACGAAGTTTTCAAGCATTGGTCTCAAGGATTAAAACCACGAATCGTAATATGCGCTTATTAAGAAAATAAATACAAATCGAAACCACAAAAATAAAGAGGCGGACATAAAAAATGTAGAAGTCGAAGTCCAAAACGAAATCCCAAGCATTTTCCTTGTTTTTTTTATTCAAAAAATAAAATCGGCACCACAAAATCAAAATGGCAAAATTTAAAATAAGAAACTAAGTATCCAAAAGTTGAAGCCCAAAACGAAGTTTTCAAGCATTGGTCTCAAGGATTAAAACCAAGAATCGTGATATGCATTTATTAAGAAAATAAATACAAATCGAAACTACAAAATTAAAGATCCAGACTTAAAAAACTGCAGAAGTCGAAGTCCAAAACGAAATCCCAAGCATTTTCCTTTTATTTTTTTTATTCAAAAAATAAAATCGGCACACAAAATCAAAATGGCAAAATTTAAAATAAGAAAATAAGTTTCCAAAAGTTGAAGCCCAAAACGAAGTTTTCAAGCATTGGTCTCAAGGATTAAAACCACGAATCGTAATATGCGCTTATTAAGAAAATAAATACAAATCGAAACCACAAAAATAAAGAGGCGGACTTAAAAAATGTAGAAGTCGAAGTCCAAAACGAAATCCCAAGCATTTTCCTTGTTTTTTTTATTGAAAAAATAAAATCAGCACCACAAAATCAAAATGGCAAAATTTAAAATATATGAAAATAAGTATCCAAAAGTTGAAGCCCAAAACGAAGTTTTCAAACGTTGGTCTCAGGAATTAAAACCAAGAATCGTAATATGCATTTATTAAGAAAATAAATACAAATCGAAACACAAAAATAAAGTGGCGGACTTAAAAAAATGCAGAAGTCGAAGTCCAAAACGAAATCCCAATCATTTTCCTTGTTTTTTTTATTCAAAAAATAAAATCGGCACCACAAAATCAAAATGGCAAAATTTAAAATAAGAAAATAAGTATCCAAAAGTTGAAGCCGAAAACGAAGTTTTCAAGCATTGGTCTCAAGGATTAAAACCAAGAATCGTAATATGCGCTTATTAAGAAAATAAATACAAATCGAAACCACAAAAATAAAGAGGCGGACTTAAAAAAATGCAGAAGTCGAAGTCCAAAACGAAATCCCAAGCATTTTCCTTTTTTTTTTATTCAAAAAATAAAATCGGCACCACAATATCAAAATGGCAAAATTTGAAATATATGAAAATAAATATACAAAAGTTGAAGCCCAAAACGAAGTTTTCAAGCATTGGTCTCAAGGATTAAAACCAACAATCGTAATATGCGCTTATTAAGAAAATAAATACAAATCGAAACCACAAAAATTAAAAATCCAGATTTAAAAAGATGCAGAAGTCGAAGTCCAAAACGAAATCCCAAGCATTTTCCTTGTTTTTTTTTATTCATAAAAAATCAGACCACAAAATCAAAATGCCGAAATTTAAAATAAGAAAATAAGTATCCAAAAGTTGAAGCCCAAAACGAAGTTTACAAGCAATGGTCTCAAGGATTAAAACCAAGAATCGTAATATGCATTTATTAAGAAAATAAATACAAATCCAAACTACAAAATTAAAGATCCAGACTTAAAAACTGCAGAAGTCGAAGTCCAAAACGAAATCCCAAGCATTTTCCTTTTTTTTTTATTCAAAAAATAAAATCGGCACCACAATATCAAAATGGCAAAATTTGAAATATATGAAAATAAATATACAAAAGTTGAAGCCCAAAAACGAAGTTTTCAAGCATTGGTCTCAAGGATTAGAACCAAGAATCGTAATATGCGCTTATTAAGAAAATAAATACAAATCGAAACCACAAAATTAAAGATCCAGATTTAAAAAGATGCAGAAGTCGAAGTCCAAAACGAAATCCCAAGCATTTTCCTTGTTTTTTTTATTTAAAAAACAAAATCAAAATGCCGAAATTTAAAATAAGAAAATAAGTATCCAAAAGTTGAAGCCCAAAACGAAGTTTTCAAGCATTGGTCTCAAGGATTAAAACCACGAATCGTAATATGCGCTTATTAAGAAAATAAATACAAATCGAAACCACAAAATTAAAGAGGCGGACTTAAAAAAATGCGGAAGTCAAAATCCAAAACGAAATCCCAAGCATTTTCCTTGTTTTTTTTATTTAAAAAATAAAATCGGCACCACAAAATTAAAATGGCAAAGTTTAAAATAAGAAAATAAGTATCCAAAAGTTGAAGCGCAAAACGAAGTTTTCAAGCATTTGTCTCAAGGATTAAAACCATGAATCGTAATATGTATTTGTTAAGAAAATAAATACAAATCGAAACCACAAAATTAAGAAGGCAGACTTAAAAAAATGCAGAAGTCGAAGTCCAAAACGAAATCCCAAGCATTTTCCTTGTTTTTTTTATTCAAAAAATAAAATCGGCACCACAAAATCAATAGGCAAAATTTAAAATAAGAAAATAAGTATCCAAAAGTTGAAGCCCAAAACGAAGTTTTCAAGCATTGGTCTCAAGGATTAAAACCAACAATCGTAATATGCGCTTATTAAGAAAATAAATACAAATCGAAACCACAAAATTAAAGATCCAGACTTAAAAAAATGCGGAAGTCAAAATCCAAAACGAAATCCCAAGCATTTTCCTTGTTTTTTTTATTTAAAAAATAAAATCGGCACCACAAAATTAAAATGGCAAAGTTTAAAATAAGAAAATAAGTATCCAAAAGTTTAAGCGCAAAACGAAGTTTTCAAGCATTTGTCTCAAGGATTAAAACCAACAATCGTAATATGCGCTTATTAAGAAAATAAATACAAATCGAAACCACAAAAATAAAGAGGCGGACTTAAAAAATGTACAAGTCGAAGTCCAAAACGAAATCCCAAGCATTTTCCTTGTTTTTTTTATTCAAAAAATAAAATCGGCACCACAAAATCAAAATGGCAAAATTTAAAATAAGAAAATAAGTATCCAAAAGTTGAAGCCCAAAACGAAGTTTTCAAGCATTGGTCTCAAGGATTAAAACCAACAATCGTAATATGCGCTTATTAAGAAAATAAATACAAATCGAAACCACAAAATTAAAGATCCAGACTTAAAAAATGCAGAAGTCGAAGTCCAAAACGAAATACCAAGCATTTTCCTTGATTTTTTTATTTAAAAAATAAAATCGGCACCACAATATCAAAATGGCAAAATTTGAAATATATGAAAATAAATATACAAAAGTTGAAGCCCAAAACGAAGTTTTCAAGCATTGGTCTCAAGGATTAAAACCACGAATCGTAATATGCGCTTATTAAGAAAATAAATACAAATCGAAACCACAAAAATAAAGAGGCGGACTTAAAAAATGTACAAGTCGAAGTCCAAAACGAAATCCCAAGCATTTTCCTTGTTTTTTTTATTCAAAAAATAAAATCGGCACCACAAAATCAAAATGGCAAAATTTAAAATAAGAAAATAAGTATCCAAAAGTTGAAGCCCAAAACGAAGTTTTCAAGCATTGGTCTCAAGGATTAAAACCAAGAATCGTGATATGCATTTATTAAGAAAATAAATACAAATCGAAACTACAAAATTAAAGATCCAGACTTAAAAAACTGCAGAAGTCGAAGTCCAAAACGAAATCCCAAGCATTTTCCTTGTTTTTTTTATTCAAAAAATTAAAATCGGCACCACAAAATCAAAATGGCAAAATTTAAAATAAGAAAATAAGTATCCAAAAGTTGAAGCCCAAAACGAAGTTTTCAAGCATTGGTCTCAAGGATTAAAACCACGAATCGTAATATGCGCTTATTAAGAAAATAAATACAAATCGAAACCACAAAAATAAAGAGGCGGACTTAAAAAATGTAGAAGTCGAAGTCCAAAACGAAATCCCAAGCATTTTCCTTGTTTTTTTTATTGAAAATATAAAATCGGCACCACAAAATCAAAATGGCAAAATTTAAAATATATGAAAATAAGTATCCAAAAGTTGAAGCCCAAAACGAAGTTTTCAAACGTTGGTCTCAGGAATTAAAACCAAGAATCGTAATATGCATTTATTAAGAAAATAAATACAAATCGAAACACAAAAATAAAGTGGCGGACTTAAAAAAATGCAGAAGTCGAAGTCCAAAACACGAAATCCCAATCATTTTCCTTGTTTTTTTTATTCAAAAAATAAAATCGGCACCACAAAATCAAAATGGCAAAATTTAAAATAAGAAAATAAGTATCCAAAAGTTGAAGCCGAAAACGAAGTTTTCAAGCATTGGTCTCAAGGATTAAAACCAAGAATCGTAATATGCGCTTATTAAGAAAATAAATACAAATCGAAACCACAAAAATAAAGAGGCGGACTTAAAAAAATGCAGAAGTCGAAGTCCAAAACGAAATCCCAAGCATTTTCCTTTTTTTTTTATTAAAAAAATAAAATCGGCACCACAATATCAAAATGGCAAAATTTGAAATATATGAAAATAAATATACAAAAGTTGAAGCCCAAAACGAAGTTTTCAAGCATTGGTCTCAAGGATTAAAATCAACAATCGTAATATGCGCTTATTAAGAAAATAAATACAAATCGAAACCACAAAATTAAAAATCCAGATTTAAAAAGATGCAGAAGTCGAAGTCCAAAACGAAATCCCAAGCATTTTCCTTGTTTTTTTTTATTTAAAAAACAAAATCAAAATGCCGAAATTTAAAATAAGAAAATAAGTATCCAAAAGTTGAAGCCCAAAACGAAGTTTACAAGCAATGGTCTCAAGGATTAAAACCAAGAATCGTAATATGCATTTATTAAGAAAATAAATACAAATCGAAACTACAAAATTAAAGATCCAGACTTAAAAACTGCAGAAGTCGAAGTCCAAAACGAAATCCCAAGCATTTTCCTTTTTTTTTTATTCAAAAAATAAAATCGGCACCACAATATCAAAATGGCAAAATTTGAAATATATGAAAATAAATATACAAAAGTTGAAGCCCAAAACGAAGTTTTCAAGCATTGGTCTCAAGGATTAAAACCAACAATCGTAATATGCGCTTATTAAGAAAATAAATACAAATCGAAACCACAAAATTAAAGATCCAGATTTAAAAAGATGCAGAAGTCGAAGTCCAAAACGAAATCCCAAGCATTTTCCTTGTTTTTTTTTATTTAAAAAACAAAATCAAAATGCCGAAATTTAAAATAAGAAAATAAGTATCCAAAAAGTTGAAGCCCAAAACGAAGTTTTCAAGCATTGGTCTCAAGGATTAAAACCACGAATCGTAATATGCGCTTATTAAGAAAATAAATACAAATCGAAACCACAAAATTAAAGAGGCGGACTTAAAAAAATGCGGAAGTCAAAATCCAAAACGAAATCCCAAGCATTTTCCTTGTTTTTTTTATTTAAAAAATAAAATCGGCACCACAAAATTAAAATGGCAAAGTTTAAAATAAGAAAATAAGTATCCAAAAGTTGAAGCGCAAAACGAAGTTTTCAAGCATTTGTCTCAAGGATTAAAACCATGAATCGTAATATGTATTTGTTAAGAAAATAAATACAAATCGAAACCACAAAATTAAGAAGGCAGACTTAAAAAAATGCAGAAGTCGAAGTCCAAAACGAAATCCCAAGCATTTTCCTTGTTATTTTTTATTCAAAAAATAAAATCGGCACCACAAAATCAATAGGCAAAATTTAAAATAAGAAAATAAGTATCCAAAAGTTGAAGCCCAAAACGAAGTTTTCAAGCATTGGTCTCAAGGATTAAAACCAACAATCGTAATATGCGCTTATTAAGAAAATAAATACAAATCGAAACCACAAAATGAAAGAGGCGGACTTAAAAAAATGCGGAAGTCGAAGTCCAAAACGAAATCCCAAGAATTTTCCTTGTTTTTTTTATTTAAAAAATAAAATCAGCACCACAAAATTAAAATGGCAAAGTTTAAAATAAGAAAATAAGTATCCAAAAGTTGAAGCGCAAAACGAAGTTTTCAAGCATTTGTCTCAAGGATTAAAACCATGAATCGTAATATGTATTTATTAAGAAAATAAATACAAATCGAAACCACAAAATTAAGAAGGCAGACTTAAAAAAATGCAGAAGTCGAAGTCTAAAACGAAATCCCAAGCATTTTCCTTGTTTTTTTTATTCAAAAAATAAAATCGGCACCACAAAATCAAAATGGCAAAATTTAAAATAAGAAAATAAGTATCCAAAAGTTGAAGCCCAAAACGAAGTTTTCAAGCATTGGTCTCAAGGATTAAAACCAACAATCGTAATATGCGCTTATTAAGAAAATAAATACAAATCGAAACCACAAAATTAAAGATCCAGACTTAAAAAAATGCGGAAGTCGAAGTCCAAAACGAAATCCCAAGCATTTTCCTTGATTTTTTATTCAAAAAATAAAATCGGCACCACAATATCAAAATGGCAAAATTTGAAATATATGAAAATAAATATACAAAAGTTGAAGCCCAAAACGAAGTTTTCAAGCATTGGTCTCAAGGATTAAAACCAAGAATCGTAATATGCGCTTATTAAGAAAATAAATACAAATCAAAACCACAAAAATAAAGAGGCGGACTTAAAAAAATGCAGAAGTCGAAGTCCAAAACGAAATCCCAAGCATTTTTCTTGTTTTTTTTTATTCAAAAAATAAAATCGGCACCACAAAATCAAAATGGCAAAATTTAAAATAAGAAAATAAGTATCCAAAAGTTAAAGCGCAAAACGAAGTTTTCAAACATTGGCATTAAGGATTAAAACCAATAATCGTAATATTCGCTTATTAAGAAAATAAATACAAATCAAAACCACAAAATTAAAGATCCAGACTTAAAAAAATGCGGAAGTCGAAGTCCAAAACGAAATCCCAAGCATTTTCCTTGATTTTTTATTCAAAAATAAAATCGGCACCACAATATCAAAATGGCAAAATTTGAAATATATGAAAATAAATATACAAAAGTTGAAGCCCAAAACGAAGTTTTCAAGCATTTGTCTCAAGGATTAAAACCACGAATCGTAATATGCGCTTATTAAGAAAATAAATACAAATCAAAACCACAAAAATAAAGAGGCAAAATTTAAAATATATGAAAATAAGTATCCAAAAGTTGAAGCCCAAAACGAAGTTTTCAAACCTTGGTCTCAAGAATTAAAACCAAGAATCGTAATATGCATTTATTAAGAAAATAAATACAAATCGAAACTACAAAATTCAAGATCCAGACTTAAAAAACTGCAGAAGTCGAAGTCCAAAACGAAATCCCAAGCATTTTCCTTGTTTTTTTTATTCAAAAAACAAAATCCGCACCACAAAATCAAAATGCCAAAATTTAAAATAAGAAAATAAGTATTCAAAAGTTGAAGCCCAAAACGAAGTTTTCAAACATTGGCATTAAGGATTAAAACCAATAATCGTAATATTCGCTTATTAAGAAAATAAATACAAATCGAAACCACAAAATTAAAGAGGCGGACTTAAAAAATGCGGAAGTCAAAATCCAAAACGAAATCCCAAGCATTTTCCTTGTGTTTTTTATTTAAAAAATAAAATCGGCCCCACAAAATTAAAATGGCAAAGTTTAAAATAAGAAAATAAGTATCCAAAAGTTGAAGCGCAAAACGAAGTTTTCAAGCATTTGTCTCAAGGATTAAAACCATGAATCGTAATATGTATTTATTAAGAAAATAAATACAAATCGAAACCACAAAATTAAGAAGGCAGACTTAAAAAAATGCAGAAGTCGAAGTCCAAAACGAAATCCCAAGCATTTTCCTTGTTTTTTTTATTCAAAAAATAAAATCGGCACCACAAAATCAATAGGCAAAATTTAAAATAAGAAAATAAGTATCCAAAAGTTAAAGCCGAAAACGAAGTTTTCAAGCATTGGTCTCAAGGATTAAAAGCAACAATCGTAATATGCGCTTATTAAGAAAATAAATACAAATCGATACCACAAAATTAAAGATCCCGACTTAAAAAAAATGCAGAAGTCGAAGTCCAAAACGAAATCCTAAGCATTTTCCTTGTTTTTTTTATTCAAAAAATAAAATCAGAACCACAAAATCAAAATGGCAAAATTTAAAATATATGAAAATAAGTATCCAAAAGTTGAAGCCCAAAACGAAGTTTTCAAACGTTGGTCTCAAGAATTAAAACCATTAATCGTAATATGCGCTTATTAAAAAAATAAATACAAATGGAAACCACAAAACTAAAGAGGCAGACTTAAAAAACGAAGAAGTCGAAGTCCAAAACGAAATCCCAAGCATTTTCCTTGTTTTTTTTTTTTAAATAGAATCGGCACCACAAAATCAAAATACCGAAATTTAAAATAAGAAAATAAGTATCCAAAAGTTGAAGCCCAAAACGAAGTTTTCAAGCATTGGTCTCAAGGATTAAAACCAATAATCGTAATATGCGCTTATTAAGAAAATAAATACAATTTAAAATAGCCACAAAAATAAAGAGGCGGACTTAAAAAAATGCAGAAGTCGAAGTCCAAAACGAAATCCCAAGCATTTTCCTTGTTTTTTTTATTCAAAAAATAAAATCAGAATCACAAAATCAAAATGGCAAAACTTAAAATAAGAAAATAAGTATCCAAAAGTTGAAGCCCAAAACGAAGTTTTCAAGCAATGGTCTCAAGGATTAAAACCATGAATCGTAATATGCATTTATTAAGAAAATAAATACAAATCGAAACCACAAAATTAAAGATCCAGACTTAAAATGATGCAGAAGTCGAAGTCCAAAACGAAATCCCAAGCATTTTCCATGTTTTTTTTATTCAAAAAATAAAATCAGAAACACAAAATCAAAATGGCAAAATTTAAAATATATGAAAATAGGTATCCAAAAGTTGAAGCCCAAAACGAAGTTTTCAAACGTTGGTCTCAAGAATTGAAACCATTAATCGTAATATGCATTTATTAAGAAAATAAATGCAAATCCAAACCACAAAATCAAAATGGCAAAATTTAAAATAAGAAAATAAGTATTCAAAAGTTGATGCCCAAAACGAAGTTTTCAAACATTGCTATTAAGGATTAAAATCAATAATCGTAATATGCGCTTATTAAGGAAACAAATACAAATCGAAACCACAAAATTAAAGATCCAGACTTAAAAAAATGCAGAAGGCGAAGTCCAAAACGAAATCCACGCATTTTCCTTGTTTTTTTATTCAAAAAATAAAATCAGAACCACAAAATCAAAATGGCAAAATTTAAAATATATGAAAATAAGTATCCAAAAGTTGAAGCCCAAAACAAAGATTTCAAACGTTGGTCTCAAGAATTAAAACCATTAATCGTAATATGCATTTATTAAGAAAATAAATACAAATCGAAACCACAAAATTAAAGAGTCAGACTTAAAAAAACGAAGAAGTCGAAGTCCAAAACGAAATCCCAAGCATTTTACTTGTTTTTTTTATTCAAAAAATAAAATAAGAACCACAAAATCAAAATGGCAAAATATAAAATGTATGAAAATAAGTATCCAAAAGTTGAAGCCCAAAACAAAGTTTTCAAACGTTGGACTCAAGAATTAAAACCATTAATCGTAATATGCATAAATTAAGAAAATAAATACAAATCGAAACCACAAAATTAAAGACGCAGACTTAAAAAAACGAAGAAGTCGAGGTCCAAAACGAAATCCCAAGCATTTTCCTTGTTTTTTTTATTTAAAAAATAGAATCGGCACCACAAAATCAAAATGCCGAAATTTAAAATAAGAAAATAAGTATCCAAAAGTTGAAGCCCAAAACGAAGTTTTCAAACAATGGGGTCAAGGATTAAAACCAACAATCGTAATATGCGCTTATTAAGAAAATAAATACAAATCGAAACCACAAAAATAAAGAGGCGGACTTAAAAAAATGCAGAAGTCGAATTCCAAAACGAAATCCCAAGCATTTTCCTTGTTTTTTTTATTAAAAAAATAAAACCAGAATCACAAAATCAAAATGCCGAAATTTAAAATAAGAAAATAAGTATCCAAAAGTTGAAGCCCAAAACGAAGTTTTCAAACATTGGTATTAAGGATTAAAATCAATAATCATAATATGCGCTTATTAAGAAAATAAATACAAATCGAAACCACAAAATTAAAGAGGCGGACTTAAAAAAATGCGGAAGTCGAAATCCAAAACGAAATCCCAAGCATTTTCCTTGTTTTTTTTATTTAAAAAATAAAATCGGCACCACAAAATTAAAATGCCAAAGTTTAAAATAAGAAAATAAGTATCCAAAAGTTGAAGCGCAAAACGAAGTTTTTAAGCATTGGTCTCAAGGATTAAAACCATGAATCGTAATATGCATTTATTAAGAAAATAAATACAAATCGAAACCACAAAATCAAAATGGCAAAATTTAAAATAAGAAAATAAGTATTCAAAAGTTGAAGCCCAAAACGAAGTTTTCAAACATTGGTATTAAGGACTAAAACAAATAGTCGTAATATGCGCTAATTGCGAAAATAAATACAAATCGAAACCACAAAATTAAACAGGCGGACTTAAAAAAATGCCGAAGTCGAAGTCCAAAACGAAATCCCAAGAATTTTCTTTGTTTTTTTTTATTCAAAAAATAAAATCGGCACCACAAAATTAAAATGGCAAAGTTTAAAATAAGAAAATAAGTATCCAAAAGTTAAAGCCCAAAACGAAGTTTTCAAGCATTGGTCTCAAGGATAACCACGAATCGTAATATGCATTTATTAAGAAAATAAATACAAATCGAAGCCACAAAAATTAAACAGGCGGACTTAAAAAAATGCCGAAGTCGAAGTCCAAAACGAAATCCCAAGAATTTTCCTTGTTTTTTTTTATTCAAAAAATAAAATCGGCACCACAAAATTAACATGGCAAAATTTAAAATATATGAAAATAAGTATCCAAAAGTTGAAGCCCAAAACGAAGTTTTCAAGCATTGGTCTCAAGAATTAAAACCATTAATCGTAATATGCATTTATTAAGAAAACAAATACAAATCAAAACCACAAAATCAAAATGCCAAAATTTAAAATAAGAAAATAAGTATCCAAAAGTTGAAGCCCGAAACGAAGTTTTCAAACATTGGTATTAAGGACATTGGTATTAACACAAAATCAAAATGCCGAAATTTAAAATAAGAAAATAAGTATCCAAAAGTTGAAGCGCAAAACGAAGTTTTCAAACGTTGGTCACAAGAATTAAAACCATTAATCGTAATATGCATTTATTAAGAAAATAAATACAAATCGAAACCACAAAATTAAAGAAGCAGACTTAAAAAACGAAGAAGTCGAAGTCCAAAACGAAATCCCAAGCATTTTCCTTGTTTTTTTTATTCAAAAAAGAAAATCGGCACCACAAAATCAAAATGGCAAAATTTAAAATATATGAAAATAAGTATCCAAAAAGTTAAAGCCCAAAACGAAGTTTTCAAACGTTGGTCTCAAGAATTAAAACCATTAATCGTAATATGCATTTATTAAGAAAATAAATACAAATCGAAACCACAAAATTAAAGATCCAGACTTAAAAAATGCAGCAGTCGAAGTCCAAAACGAAATCCCAAGCATTTTCCTTGTTTTTTTTATTCAAAAAATAGAATCGGCACCACAAAATCAAAATGCCGAAATTTAAAATAAGAAAATAGGTATCCAAAAGTTGAAGCCCAAAACGAAGTTTTCAAACGTTGGTCACAAGAATTAAAACCATTAATCGTAATATGCATTTATTAAGAAAATAAATACAAATCGAAACCACAAAATTAAAGAGGCAGACTTAAAAAACGAAGAAGTCCAAGTCCAAAACGAAATCCCAAGCATTTTCCTTGTTTTTTTTATTCAAAAAATAAAATCGGCACCACAAAATCAAAATGGCAAAATTTAAAATATATGAAAATAAGTATCCAAAAGTTAAAGCCCAAAACGAAGTTTTCAAACGTTGGTCTCAAGAATTAAAACCATTAATCGTAATATGCATTTATTAAGAAAATAAATACCAATCGAAACCACAAAATTAAAGATCCAGACTTAAAAAAATGCAGAAGTCGAAGTTCAAAACGAAATCCCAAGCATTCTCCTTGTTTTTTTTATTCAAAAAATAAAATCGGCACCACAAAATCAAAATGGCAAAATTTAAAATAAGGAAATAAGTATCCAAAAGTTGAAGCCCAAAACGAAGTTTTCAAGCATTGGTCTCAAGGATTAAAACCAACAATCGTAATATGCGCTTATTAAGAAAATAAATACCAATCGAAACCACAAAATTAAAGATCCAGACTTAAAAAAATGAAGAAGTCGAAGTCCAAAACGAAATCCCAAGCATTTTCCTTGTTTTTTTATTCAAAAATAAAATCAGAACCACAAAATCAAAATGGCAAAATATAAAATATATGAAAATAAGTATCCAAAAGTTGAAGCCCAAAACGAAGTTTTCAAACAATGGGGTCAAGGATTAAAACCAACAATCGTAATATGCGCTTATTAAGAAAATAAATACAAATCGAAACCACAAAATTAAAGATCCAGACTTGAAAAAATGCAGAAGTCGAAGTCTAAAACGAAATCCCAAGCATTTTCCTTGTTTTTTTTATTCAAAAAATAAAATCGGCACCACAAAATCAAAATGGCAAAATTTAAAATAAGAAAATAAGTATCTAAAAGTTGAAGCGCAAAACGAAGTTTTCAAGCATTGGTCTCAAGGATTAAAACCAAGAATCGTAATATGCGCTTATTAAGAAAATAAATACCAATCGAAACCACAAAATTAAAGATCCAGGCTTAAAAAAATGCAGAAGTCGAAGTCCAAAACGAAATCCCAAGCATTTTCCTTGTTTTTGTTATTCAAAAAATAAAATCAGAACCACAAAATCAAAATCACAAAATATAAAATATATGAAAATAAGTATCCAAAAGTTGAAGCCCAAAACGAAGTTTTCAAGCATTGGTCTCAAGGATTAAAACCAACAATCGTAATATGCGCTTATTAAGAAAATAAATACAAATCGAAACCACAAAATTAAAGATCCAGACTTAAAAAAATGCAGAAGTCGAAGTCCAAAACGAAATCCCAAGCATTTTCCTTGTTTTTTTTATTTAAAAAATAGAATCGGCACCACAAAATCAAAATGCCGAAATTTAAAATAAGAAAATAAGTATCCAAAAGTTGAAGCGCAAAACGAAGTTTTCAAACGTTGGTCACAAGAATTAAAACCATTAATCGTAATATGCATTTATTAAGAAAATAAATACAAATCGAAACCACAAAATTAAAGAAGCAGACTTAAAAAACGAGGAAGTCGAAGTCCAAAACGAAATCCCAAGCATTTTCCTTGTTTTTTTTATTCAAAAAATAAAATCGGCACCACAAAATCAAAATGGCAAAATTTAAAATATATGAAAATAAGTATCCAAAAGTTAAAGCCCAAAACGAAGTTTTCAAACGTTGGTCTCAAGAATTAAAACCATTAATCGTAATATGCATTTATTAAGAAAATAAATACCAATCGAAACCACAAAATTAAAGATCCAGACTTAAAAAAATGCAGAAGTCGAAGTTCAAAACGAAATCCCAAGCATTCTCCTTGTTTTTTTTATTCAAAAAATAAAATCGGCACCACAAAATCAAAATGGCAAAATTTAAAATAAGAAAATAAGTATCCAAAAGTTGAAGCCCAAAACGAAGTTTTCAAGCATTGGTCTCAAGGATTAAAACCAACAATCGTAATATGCGCTTATTAAGAAAATAAATACCAATCGAAACCACAAAATTAAAGATCCAGACTTAAAAAAATGAAGAAGTCGAAGTCCAAAACGAAATCCCAAGCATTCTCCTTGTTTTTTTTATTCAAAAAATAAAATCGGCACCACAAAATCAAAATGGCAAAATTTAAAATAAGAAAATAAGTATCCAAAAGTTGAAGCCCAAAACGAAGTTTTCAAGCATTGGTCTCAAGGATTAAAACCAACAATCGTAATATGCGCTTATTAAGAAAATAAATACCAATCAAAACCACAAAATTAAAGATCCAGGCTTAAAAAAATGCAGAAGTCGAAGTCCAAAACGAAATCCCAAGCATTTTCCTTCTTTTTTTTATTCAAAAAATAAAATCAGAACCACAAAATCAAAATCACAAAATATAAAATATATGAAAATAAGTATCCAAAAGTTGAAGCCCAAAACGAAGTTTTCAAGCATTGGTCTCAAGGATTAAAACCAACAATCGTAATATGCGCTAATTAAGAAAATAAATACAAATCGAAAACACAAAATTAAAGATCCAGACTTAAAAAAATGCAGAAGTCGAAGTCCAAAACGAAATCCCAAGCATTTTCCTTGTTTTTTTTATTCAAAAAATAAAATCGGCACCACAAAATCAAAATGGCAAAATTTAAAATAAGAAAATAAGTATCCAAAAGTTGAAGACCAAAACGAAGTTTTCAAGCATAGGTCTCAAGGATTAAAACCATGAATCGTAATATGCGCTTATTAAGAAAATAAATACAAATCGAAACCACAAAATTAAGGAGGCAGACTTAAAAAAATGAAAAAGTCGAAGTCCAAAACGAAATCCCAAGCATTTTCCTTGTTTTTTTTATTCAAAAAATAAAATCAGAACCACAAAATCAAAATGGCAAAATATAAAATATATGAAAATAAGTATCCAAAAGTTGAAGCCCAAAACGAAGTTTTCAAACAATGGGGTCAAGGATTAAAACCAACAATCGTAATATGCGCTTATTAAGAAAATAAATATAAATCGAAACCACAAAATAAAAGATCCAGACTTAAAAAAATGCAGAAGTCGAAGTCCAAAACGAAATCCCAAGCATTTTCCTTGTTTTTTTTTATTCAAAAAATAAAATCGGCACCACAAAATCAAAATGGCAAAATTTAAAATAAGAAAATAAGTATCCAAAAGTTGAAGCGCAAAACGAAGTTTTCAAGCATTGGTCTCAAGGATTAAAACCAACAATCGTAATATGCGCTTATTAAGAAAATAAATACCAATCGAAACCACAAAATTAAAGATCCAGACTTAAAAAAATGCAGAAGTCGAAGTCCAAAACGAAATCCCAAGCATTTTCCTTCTTTTTTTTTATTCAAAAAATAAAATCAGAACAGTAGCTATTACATAGGCATATCGCCTTTTTTCTTGCATCACACACTTGTAAGAATGTGTATGAGTGTGTGGGATCTCATAAGTATCAAAATATACAGGTCTACCCACCCCCCTAACACCCAATCCTGGAAAAGAAAACACGAAAATTAGTTACACCCCAAAACCAACCCCGAACCTTTACCCAATAAATATATCTACTTCAGCGAAGTGATAAAAAAAGGATCGGTTCAGGTAGAATGGTAACCGGTTTTTGTTGACAAAGATTTCACTTTCCTTGTAAAATATTTTTGGTATGGGATGTAATTACCTTGATTTGTTTGGATTGGGTTTTAATAAATAAAAATTTTAAATGATAGCATATAATATTTTTTATCTATTGCAATAGATGTTGATTAAAAAATCCTTTTAAATGATATGCAACAACATATATATTGATTTAATTATTTGTTATACAAATTGCATTTATTTTCTAGGATACAGCAGGTAAGGGATAAAAAACCGAGGATCAGGTCAGGTCAAATAGTAAAAGATTTTTAATTTTATTCAGAGGATATTTTTTAGGTAACAATGATTTTCAATTTTGATCAGAGGATTTTTTAGGTAACAAAATTATAGTCAAGTGAGGAAATTTAACAAAATATACCATTTTAACGCTATAAAAAGGGAAATTTTTTCGAGAGATTGGAGGTCAGTGATTCGGCGAGGCACCCAAAAATTTAGCGCCTCTGTCGGGGAAATTTGGAACTAATTTTTATGGTAAAAATTATAGCATCCAAGTAAAAAAAATGCATTTCAGATGAATGTAAAATGCAAGATATATGTAAAATACATGCAAGTCACATGTAGAATACACTTTGCTAGAGCGCGATCGCTTCCAAATGTACTGACCTCCAATCTCTCGAAAAAATTTCCCTTTTTATAGCGTTAAAATGCTATATTTTGTTAAATTTCCTCACTTGACTATAATTTTGTTACCTAAAAAATCCTCTGATCAAAATTGAAAATCATTGTTACCTAAAAAATATCCTCTGAATAAAATTAAAAATCTTTTACTATTTGACCTGACCTGATCCTTGGTTTTTTATCCCTTACCTGCTGTATCCTAGAAAATAAATGCAATTTGTATAACAAATAATTAAATCAATATATATGTTGTTGCATATCATTTAAAAGGATTTTTTAATCAACATCTATTGCAATAGATAAAAAATATTATATGCTATCATTTAAAATTTTTATTTATTAAAACCCAATCCAAACAAATCAAGGTAATTACATCCCATACCAAAAATATTTTACAAGGAAAGTGAAATCTTTGTCAACAAAAACCGGTTACCATTCTACCTGAACCGATCCTTTTTTTATCACTTCGCTGAAGTAGATATATTTATTGGGTAAAGGTTCGGGGTTGGTTTTGGGGTGTAACTAATTTTCGTGTTTTCTTTTCCAGGATTGTGTGTTAGGGGGTGGGTAGACCTGTATATTTTGATACTTATGAGATCCCACACACTCATACACATTCTTACAAGTGTGTGATGCAAGAAAAAAGGCGATATGCCTATGTAATAGCTACTTTAGGCTCTAAGCGTTATCAGGGTTTTCAGGCCTTTTGATTGGTTTTCCCTTCTCTTTACATGGGAAATCGTATGGAATGTTGGGGTGGTTTTTAGTTAATAAGTTCCTGTTTTAATGAATCCAATACATTGAAACACGTGTACCTGTATTTTGTTTTCGAGGATAAATAGGTTTATGTTAAGAAGCAAATCTTCAGTGTTAATCTACCCACGTCCAGCACCGTTCAGCTTATATTAATCAATGAAAAAATAAATAAATAAATAAAAATAAGTAAATAAATAAATATATAAAAAAAAAAAAATTAAAATGAGTGAACTTGAAATTATATTCTACAAAACTCAACCGAATGAAGTAATAAATATTGATTCATCTGATGATGAAGCCCTCCCATTAATATTCGGCTCTAAGACCCAATCATTTTTATTTAATGATTTGAAAGATGAATTTAACGGCTTCTCTCAAACATCATGGTTTGAGTATAATTCACAAGGAACAGATATTCCAGAGCATGAAATACAGTCGTATAGTCAGGATAGTCTGAGTTATGTACCTGAAACTCCCGAGCAGATACCTTATAATACCAATGAAGAAAATGAAATTACTTTTCCCGATGACGATGAAATATTTTGGAAATAAGTGAAGAAAAAAATAATTTTCTTGAATTAATGCCTGACGATGATGATAATATATTACTTGAATGTATAAATAGTTTTAATCAAATTAAATAAATGTTTAATATTATAATAAATATTTACAATCCAAAACAAAGAAATATTTTTGTCTTTTAATCTAATTTAAATTAATTTATTTGTAATTTTATACACTCCTTTAGTATAGTAGGATGATCCATTAAAAAATGAATATATAAATCTTCCCGCAGCCAGTACTTTCTCACTTCAGCGCAAAAATAGCAGTTGTAATATGATGATCGGGCTTTGGTAATGCTGAAGTTGTGAACTTTTAGAATGTGTCGCTTTAATCCATTGCGGTATCTGAATGTTGGACTTTGTATGCAGAGTTCACAAACAAACGTTTTCATTTCAAAAATTCAAAATAGACTATCATACAGAAATAATTATTACATCTTATATAGGTTGTGAGAAGTATTTACTATATCTCAATAATTTACCTAGATACATGAATACATGAATGCCTAAAAATGAATCATACAGGCATCTCTTTCCATTTTATTAACAATTATGTAACGAAATAAGCATAGATCCTCAATGAATATATGAAAATGAATACATGAATACATATATCCATATATATATATATATATATATGTATTCATGTATTATATATATTATATATATACTTTAAAACTAGTTATACAGTCATCTCGCTCTAACAATCGAAATATATATATGTTAACTTTTTTGAAAAGTATAAAAGAGTAGAAATGCAAAAGAAGTTCATCAGTTTCAAACAGAACCCTTTTTGAACGAATAAAGGAAAGAATTTTGCTAAATTAAATGGTATGCATTAAAATTTATATACTAAAGACAAAAATAGGTTTGCTTATCATTATGTATCTCAAAGTCTTTCTTAGATACTCTTAATGCACAAAAGCCTGTTATTGGTTACACGAAGATCGATGACCTATGTACTGATTTCGAGTATAAGATCATTGGTTGTAAGACAAAGAAGACTGCATATGGAACTAAGATTGCTCTCTATTTAAATGACAAGGACAACGAAACACTGTGGATATTTTTACCCAAGAGTTATGTAAATAAATTTTCAACTAAAACACCCTTTAAGAAATTAAGGGAAAATGGTGTAACGCATCTAATATATAAAGGGAAAGAGATGACTAGATATAGCTCTTCAGTATTACAATTTATATCAAAAGAATGATAATATAAAAGAATCTTATTATTGAAATCAACCATCAGTCTTACATCTTCAAAAACGTTAAGAACAACTCGAGAATCTACAATGTACTCCCAACAAATAAAATTATTTTTGTTTCAATTTGAAGACATGCTCTTCGAGGAACATCTTAAAAAACTTGAATATTTGAAAGCAACCCTTGAAGATCTTGAGACAAGGGAAGTCTCATACTCTAAATATGGATTTCATTACAAAATATGTCCCTGGAGTGATGACGATACAACTGAAGGACCCGACACTTGCAGTTGTCACAAACTTCCAATATACATAAAAGAAGCTACTGATTTAATGTTAAAATACTATACCTTAAATAAAAGAATGTATTAAGCTTCTTGAAAATAAAAAATTCAGTTTTGTATTAATTATATATAAAAAATTGTTTTTATTTTTTTAAATTATATTCGTATGAAATATTCGTATACACTGCGCGTCATCAGATTAGCGCCCCCCTGAGCAAACATCTTTGATGTGAGATATTTGGAAAACTGTATAAGATAGAGTTTTGGGATTTTTTTTACTCAAAAGTTGAATAATTCTATAAATGAAAAGCTTATAGGGATGCAGTTGGTCTTTTATAGATTTTTATTTAAATAAAAAAAAAACAGTCCAAAATGGGTTAATCAAAATCGGGTCATCAGGATAGCGCCCCCTACGATAATTTAAGTTTATTCGATTCATTTCGAAAAAAAGTGATGATTAACACTTAAATATTTAAATTAGAATATTTTTAAAGGAAACTAATAATGAGTTGAACCTCCTTTGTTTTCAAGGACTTCACACATTCGTCTGGGAAGTGAATCATATATTTTTTTATGTAATCCAAAGTAATTGCAGACCAAGCGAGTTTTATTCAGGTGATCAATTCCTCTTTAGTGGCATATTGTTTACCACCCTCGTATACCTTCCTAGCCAACCATCCCCACACGTTTTCTATTATATTAAGGTCTGGGGAGTATGGTCGCCATTCCAGGACTTTTACATTTTCGCTTTGAATCCAAGTTTTTACCGAACGTGCCGTGTGGATTGGGGCATTGTCGTGCTGAAAATGCCATTATAGATTTCCATAAATGTTTTTAAACTAGGGAAATGCCGTTTTAATACACAATTATAATCTTTCGCGTTCATTTTTGGTGTTAAAAACGCAATTCACAGGGGCCATAATAGGATACTGCGCCCCATACCATGACACCTCCAACTCGACTGTGTAAGCGATCCAAAATGTGCTCCTCTTTACGCAAATAATGATAGTAATATAGTAGTAATATAATAGCCGTCTGGTCCCTCCAGATTAAATTTCTTCTCGTCCGAAAATACCACATAATGCCACTCCTTGGACCAGGTCATATGCGCTTGAGCGAAACTCAGCCGTGCTCCTTTTCGCAACTTATTAAGAGGTGGTTTTTTTCAGTTTTTTTGTCTTTTAAATGTTCAGCTTTCTTAATCACTCTTTGAATCGTCGATTTGCTCGCGTTTACACCACTCTTTTCTCGGATTTTGGCGGAGGAGTCGTGCGAATTTGAAGCTATTCGATGTATGGACCTGCGATCTGCCGCGGTAACGACACGGTTATTGCCACTTTTATAGTTTTTTCCATAGGTTTCCTTGTTTTTAATAAAGTTAGCTATAGTTTTGCGATGTCTGCCTGTTTTTTCTGCAATTTTATGAAAAGACAGCCCGCATTCATAGAAAGCTATGATTTTTGATTTTTCCTGCAAGGATAACACCGTTCCTCTTCCTATTTTTTACGCTACATTAAAGGAAACTTTTCAATTTACCAGCATAAAAATTTTGGTTGTCCTACCTTTAAAATTATGGAAGATAATCAAAACTGCATTGGGAGGCGCTATCCTGATGACCCAATTTTGATTTACCCATTTATGGACTGTTTTCCTTTTTTATTTAAATAAAAATCTATAGAAGACCAACTGCATCCCATATAAGCTTTTCATTTATAGAATTATTCAACTTTTGAGTAAAAAAATCCCAAAACTCTATCTTATACAGTTTTCCAAATATCTCACATCAAAGATGTTTGCTCAGGGGGGCGCTAATCTGATGACGCGCAGTGTATATCTATAGCTTATAAAAGAAAAATTTATTTAAAACATTTACTAAACATTTTTGAAATTAACTTATCATTAAAGGAATAATCTTTTAACTTAAAATTTTTAGTGAAACTTTTTAAAGTGTTTTGCTTGCTTTTGAAAAGACCAAAAAGCATACAATACTGTCCACAGGTATTTGAAAAGTAACCTTGCAATTGTTGTTTATTATAAGTATATTTTTTTGCGTTTCTTTTTAGAAATGTTACAAATTCTTTTTTCTGAGGGTATTGACCGTAGGAGTCAAAAAATTCGGCAGAGTTTTTGTTATGGTAATAAAAGGCAACCCAATGCATTCCTGGTTGGTTTGAGTTATCGGTATTAGCTATAATTAATGCAGGATACTCCAGAATTACTTTAGGTAGTTTATCAGCAGAAAAAACACCTTGGAATATTTTTTTAGTTTGGTGATTTTTAGAGAGCAAATTAGTGATTTGTAATGTATTCATTTTTATAAAAGTACACGAATATTACGGTGCTTATCAATATCAATCATTGAATCATATTCGCAATACACAATACAAGTAACAGCTTCCTCTAGAGGTTCCGAGAATCTGCCTTCAATTCGGATTGTACCTTGCGAAATCAAGTTAGAGCAAACACTTGAATTAGAATGATCCGCAGTTAAATCAAAAGCTAATATGAAACTATTTTTGTCAAACATGTCCTTGGAAACTTGCAGACCACGATCATAATGCTTGATTCCGCATGCTCTAAATAGAAAATTATATCCTCTGGAACTTTGTACATTGTTGGGGTTTGAGAAATCGAATTCGAGGGCTTGAGAAGGAACCTGTACACCATTGACTAATAGATTGAATCGTTGAATTTTAAAGCTTTCAAAATTAAACGGATCTAATCCACGATTTCCTGAATAGGCTCGGTTTTTAACCATACAAAAAGCTAAAAAATTTGGTATTTGCCCAATAACAGCATTATCGATTGACAGTGTATTATTTCCCGGATATATTGTAAATGATTTTACTTCAACTTTATTGTACGGATATATAGCGTTTTTGGTTTGTAATACGTGATGGTGTGCTAATAAGATGCTAGGATTGACTATTATATGATTCATGAAAAGCTGAGCCTATAGTATCTTCAAATTGGATTCTGTTTCGGTTTCCAACAAATAAAATGCAGTTTTTTCAATATTAAAATTAATTCGTAAATCGACATTATTTACAAGCAATTTTGATTGATTGAAAATATCTCCATGAACTTTTCCAAATAATTCAACTTTATTACTATTTTGGAATATATTTTTAAGAGTTTGGCAACCATCATTTTTAAATGGTGTGTGTTTACCGTAATTCGGGAAATATCCCTGAGTTGCTAGATGACTTTCACTAGCATCACAACCATAATTTAAAATAGTTTGTAAATACGATCTATAATGATAGTTGTTGTCGCTTTGTGACACCAAGGTGTTATTTAAATAAACAGAGGAACTTCTAAATATAGAGTGCAAAATATTATTTGCTACGCCTACAGAATTTCCTTCAATATTACTATTATCAATTTTTTTAAGTTGTACAACAAGTTTAAGATATACACTCGAAAGGTCTCGATAGGTTTCACCATTTCCTAAGCAAACAAATTCAATTGATGAAGCACTATCCAAAGAAGCAATAGGGTTGTATGAAACTTCTTCAGTTCTCAAAATACAGCTTTGGGTTGGATGTGGTTCAAACAGATCCAATTCGCTTTTCATACATTCAATATGATTACTCATTTCGAATTTGAAAATATATCACTAATTTTTAATTTCCGGCAAGTTTTTTTTCTAGGTTTTTTTAAAGGCGTTTGTTTCCGTCCTTGCTTGGATGTTAAATGAGAACGCCTCTTTCTGGGTCTCCTCCTTTTATTTCCTTTTCCTTGACCATTTTGCATTTTTGTTATTTTATCTATAGCTTTATCCGAAAGGTTTTGTAACGCAATTTTACTTTGTTCTTGAATAATATTTCTTAAGGGTTTTCGTCCTAAATCACTTATAACAGCCTTTCCAGTTTCAGTTGCTTGTTGTTTAAGCGCATTTATTCCAGAAAGAAAAATAGGTTTAATATAATTAAAAAGACCACTAAAAAAATTTCCAATTCCTCGCCCTTGCTGAATAATTCTAGGTGAAACATATAGATTACCTATATGACTTAAGCCTCCTCCGCACTGATTTAAATAATATTGATGATAAGATTTCATCATGATGGTTGCTGTAGATCTAAACAAATGTTTTATGTTATACCAATATTTATAGCATTTTACGTTTTCTAAAATGAAGTGTTAGAAAAACTGGGATCGATGATGCTTCGAAGGGTATTTTATATCCGCTTGAGTCTGTAATTAATATTGAAATTTCATTGGGACTCCAAATTTCAATGGGATAATATTCGACAGTTCTAAATTGAAGTAATTTTTCTTTTCCATTTGTAAATATCACTCTAAGGCAACGAGGTCTTTTGTTTCCTACACATCTAGGTTTAATAATGTCTGTGTAAACAAAGATTAGCCCATTTTCAAATGCATCTGAATTCAATGACTCTGACTTGTATCGGAATGTTTCAGAATTAACTAAGCTAATAAATTCTATTGAATTAGAACTTGATTCTTCAGATTCATTCTCTTTAACATCAATTTTTGTCTTTCCTGGTCTTTTTCTTATACAGTTGTTTAAATATATATCCGTTATTCCAACCTCCCATTCATCAGACATTTGTTCTGGAATGTTTATAATGTTGGTAAAAGCACACTTTACATTATCAGGAAACACATTTAATGAGTCATTGCTTAGTAATGTAACAAAAAATTCTGATTGTGACAACATTTTAGAATCTGTAATTAAGAATATGAGATCCAGTTTATTTTATTTTTACCAATTTGAATATTTTTTTCTTTTCGATTGGTTCGATGCAATTTTTCTAATTCGTTTATATACTTTAAGTTTCTAAGAGGATAAGGAGTATCTCGAAGTTTTTTAACCCTATTACGGAGTTTTCGTTGCTTTTCATTAATAGGTCCTTTGCAAACTGCTGGTTTTTTTAAAACCTTATCATCTATAAAAGAAGTTTCTGAAATGACTCGTTTATTAGCTCTTGATGCTTTAATTGATTTTTCGGATTTTAGATCTTCATCTTCGCTTAATAAATCAGGAAATTCTTTTTTAGTTGATGATGATTCATTAAATTTTTCTTTAAACGTACTAGGAGTAGAATATTTCCAATCGTTCATGAGATTTGTTTGAGTTTCAACATTTTGATGTAATGTAATAGGTGGTTTTGATTGAGCTTGATGTGCCGCAGATTTATTTCTTTTTTTATTTTGATATGCACATAATTCTTGTCGAATTGTAATCCATTTATTAAAATCACTAATTTTTTTATTATTTAAAATCGGTAAAAATTTTAAATTTATCAGATCATTTCCTCGATCATTAACTAAAAGTTTATTGTAGGCATTTGGATGCATTAAAATTACTTTGTTTAATTGATTCTTACTTTTAATCATGATTTAATAGTTTACCAAAAATACCCGAAAGCAATGAATTAATTAAAATTGGTAAAAATCCTCCCTTTTGAATAAGGACTTTTCTCTTGGAATTTATAGAATGTTTTGGGCTTGAAATGTGTCGCAATACATTTTTATACTTTTTTAATGATTTCAAGAGGTTCTTAGATATTTTATGGGTTCCTTTTAAAGTATTTATCACTATCTCAGACAATGTTTTTACTAACTCGCTGTCACTATTACAAATAATTGCTTTTCGAAGTTTGTTATTTGCTTTTTTGAGCACATACAATAAATATTTGTTCGCTTTCAACCGCTTTATACTCTTTTTGCAAACCATTTTCATCAGAATAACAAATTGAATATAATGGGTTAAAAATCTCACTTCTGAATCTTAATAGGTCATTTATTCCTTGAGTGAGATCAATAAGCAAATAACCATGAGGCTCATTCGTGACTTCCTTATATATTCTAAAAAGCTCTTGAGGATTTTCAGGATAAATCTGTCTAGCCAAGCATTGAAATTGTAATTTATCCCTTGGATTTTTAAATGCTACAATATATTTTGTGTTTAGTGATATATCGCGGGTGTGGGAAGATTTATGAAATATATTTTGTGTAACCAAAATTACAGATAAATTTCTGTGATGAGATCCTTTTGTAAAAAGTTCGCATACATTTTTATTAAATGCTCCCATCATTAAATCGTCTAAAATCAATAGTATTGGTTCATTAGCATCATTTTCGATAGACTCGGGAACTCCATGATAGTACTCAATGCTGCTAAAATTAGGTTTTGCTTGTTCTTCGCCATAGCACCATATTATTCTTTCAATAAAAGTATCTATTAGATCTTTCCGATCATTTATTAGGTTTTTTAAAAATGTTGTTTTTCCTGATCCCGACGGTCCACAAATTAGCATTGGAAAAGGGTGAATAAATTGCATAAACATATTTTAAAACAATTTATTTTTTATTTTTATTTTTATTTTATTTTTTTTTTTTTTTTTTTTTTTTTTTTTTTGTTGTATTTATTTAATAACCATTAACGCTAAGAAGAAATATATAGGTTCTAATTTTTTTTTCTTGATCACGCTTCTTAGCGCAGTTCTTTTCAAAATGAGTATCAGATCCACAATAATTGCAATATATAAGTTTACTGTATCCTTTTTTACGAGGATCATTTCGGAAGAAATTTTTGTATTGATCCATTATGCGAAGCCAACTAGTCAATTAAAAATCTGTGATTATACTGATTATAATTTTTTTATTATAAATTTATACATAGGAAACCCCATTATGATATATATCGTAATTACAGTTTTCTAAAATTACAAAAAGCTTAAATAAATTATTTAAAGCACATCTAAGCTTTAGTTTCTTATGAATTTTACAATTAGTGTAAAAGTTTGGATAACACGCTAGACTTTTTCCAATGTCTATATCGATAATATTGTTCGATAGAAACTTTAATAAAAATTCCTTTTTTACTTCACCACGTACAATAACATTAGTAAACTTGTTAAGTGGTGAAAGTATGTCGCTTAAGCAATTATAAGGTATATCACCCTCCATCCATTCCAATCCATTAATGTGTTGTCGATGTGTATTGTGTTGTTGTAAAGTTTCATAATCCAATTCCTTTATGTTGTATGGGGGCTTGAAGTGAAAAAAGTTGGGTATTACAGCTCCTCCAGGCATGAAAGCTAATTCTTTAACAAAAATTTGTTTGCTATTTCCAATAACATATTGAAAATCTACTATTACAGAAGAACTCCTATCAAATTTACTCATTTTAGGTTGAGCTAGATATTGGAACTAAAATTTTGCTTAACACCTCAGGTCTTTTATACATTAGTTTCAGTATATACTACACCATGTGTAATATATAAATAAACTTATATACTGATATATATATATATATATAATATATATATTATATATATCGAATGTTTATACAGCCTCTCAGTCCTTTATATACGAAACATTTCAGTACCAAATTTTAGTATGCTAAAAACCATCAAGTCCAATGGACACACTCCAAGCTAAAAGAGATAAGGCTACAAGAAAAAAGCAGGATCATGAAGTTATATTTGGTTTTGAATATTTTGTGTCATCAAACTTAAAGATCAAGTGCGGATTTTCAACATCTAAAAAATTTACGCCAATGATCTGGATGCAGCAGTCCAAAAACAATTTTGTTGGTATTGATAAAGAGGAATGGATGCAACTTCTTACGTATAAGGAATTTATACAGCTGAAGCTTGAGCAGTATGACTTCTTAATGTCTGACACAATTTTGGATCATCCGATTTTATCAACTATTAAATGTAGTTTTAGATTTAGAAAATCAGATAAGCAATATGTTCTGGTGCTAAATCAATTTGGTAATAAAATAGAATTCGATAGCGAGTCTTGGAGATCGTTAATACGTTTAGGAATATTTTTTACAACATTTTTATGCTGGAATACAATATTAAAACAACAAATAACATATTTATACTATAATCATATAATTCCTAAGTGTGCTTCTTTACAAAGATTTGATATTCAATTATCTGATTTAGAAGGTAACTATGAAAAAAATGTTCAAATCGATTTAACGAGATTATGCTTTGAAATTTCCAAAAAAATGACTAAAGAAATAAAAGAGGATGTACATCAATATAAGAAATCATTAATCTATAAGCACTCTACAGTTAATAATAAAAATAAACAAGTAAAAAAAGTTATCTTCGGCTTGCCGAAGATGGTATACCCTTGAAAACAAAAGTTTTCCATACAAAGACTTTTTTCATATCGGTCGTTTGTATGGCAGCTATATGATATAGTGGTCCGATCCGGACCAAACTTTCACAAATCATGTATGGCTATGTCAAATGAATAAATATTGAATTCGGTTGCAATAGCTTGGAAAACAAAAAGTTTTCCATACAAAGACTTGTTTTCATATCGGTCGTTTGTATGGCAGCTATATGATATAGTGGTCCGATCCGACGGATTCTTAAACTTGATCTGCGTGCAACAAAATTATTGATCTGGTAAAAATTTCAAAACGCTAGCTTTAAAACTACTGTCTATTTTTTGCATAGAAACAGACGGACAGACGGACAGAGGGACAGACGGACAGACGGACAGACGGACAGACGGACAGACGGACATGGCTATATCGACTCGGCTGTTGATGCTGATCAAGAATATATATACTTTGTGGGGTCGGAGATGCTTCCTTTAATGCGTTACACATTTCTGGACAAAATTATAATACCCTTTTTCAAGGGTATAATAATAAATAAAAATGAGCAAGAAACAAGTTGTTGATGAAATTCATAAAGCTTGTAGAAAAAATTTTGTACGTAGAAAATTTGTACAAAAAGGTTATCATGATACTTGGCAAATTGATTTGGTTGAAATGATTCCGTTTTCTAATCAGAATGGCTGCTATAAATATTTACTGACTGTTATAGATACATTTTCAAAGTATGCTTTTGCTAAGCCTGTTAAATCCAAAACGGCAATGGATATTGTAACTGTTATGAAATCAATACTAGACGAATCGAAGTATAGACCAAAAAATATACAATCAGATCAAGGCAAAGAATTTTTTAATAACCTTTTCAAAGATCTGATGAAGAAAAATTGTATAAATCATTATCACACTTTTACACATCTTAAGGCATCTATCTGTGAACGATTTAACCGAACTTTAAAAAATAAGATGTGGAAAATGTTTAGCTTTAATGGAAATTATAAATGGGTTAATAATTTAAAAATGCTTATAGACCAATACAATAATTCTTATCACCGAACTATTAAAATGCGTCCGGTAGATGTTTGTGAAAAAAATGAGGAGTTTATTTTAAAAACTGTTTATAACATTGTAAAGGTATTCCCCAAGCATAAATATTTAGTAGGCGATCATGTCAGAATAAGCACTCAAAAAGGTATATTTGTGAAGGGGTATGAACCTAATTGGACACCTGAAATATTTAAAATTTCTAAAATTAAGGCCACATATCCAGTTACTTACGAGCTTAACGACTATAAAGGTGAATCTATAAAGGGATCATTTTATGAAGCTGAAATACAAAAAGTTCAAGACAAAAGCGCATTTCTAGTAGAAAAAATAATAAGAAAAAAAGATCAGGTATATGTGAAATGGTTGGGATTTGATGATTCACATAACTCATGGATAAAGAAAAAAAATTTAATAAAATAATTAGGCATTAGAATTATCTTTTATTTTAAATTGTTTTTTTTTTTTATTTTAATACATTTACAATATTTTTAATATTATTTAGACACATAAACTTATTATTATAAATTAATTCAAGTTGTATTTAATAATTCTCTTAATAAATAATGTCCATATGCTAAAGTATTAATATTATCTGGTAATACAAATCGTTTATCATCCTTATAATAGAGGCTTATTTTATTAATTACTTCAGTATACAATTGATGACCTCTACTTCTTATACATCTTTGTTGGCCATAATATGTTTTCTTATGTTTAATACATTCTATATAATCAAAGTGGCAAAGTTTTTTAACTACAGATAACTTAACCCCTTTAACTTTCTTTATATTAATATCTTCATATTCAGAGTTTTCTACTAAAATGGAATAAGCTTTAGCTTTTATACCTGCAAAGGAGGTCATAATTTTGCCTGCATTTTCATCCTTGAACAATCCTAATTCCTTATTATTTGCTTGAATTATATTAAATAGATTTTCTCTGTCATAATTAGAAGTATCAAATCGACTTGAGTTTTCTTTTATTACTTTATAAATATCTTCTTCACATGAAACTATAAATGAATCAGTATCCATATATATTATTTTTGCTGAGGGACATTTTACTAAAAGAAAATTATAATAATAATCATACATCAACCATTTTGATAATTCCAAAACTGTAAAACCTATGTAAATGGGTTTGTCATAAAGAATTCTAGTTCTGGTAGATTCAATTGCTGCTAGTTTGTCACTAAAAACTTCTAAGCTATGAAAATTGTGCATTGCAATGCGTTGCCTAAAACCTGGCGAGTTTTGTTTAGAAACGTACTCAGTAACTAGCGCAACATCACGACGTTTCTCTACGTTTTCCATAGTTTTTCCATAAACTGCATTATTCATCAGTTTAAAAAAATTTTTTTCAAATTCATTTTTAGATAATTTCCTGTATTTAGTATTTAAATCTATATAAGGTTTTAGCCAGCACGATTGACTAAATGATAAAATTTTATGAACTTTCTTTAAAATTAGCCCATTTTGTAAACATAATTGGAGTTGATGTAAATGAATTATATAAAATTCTTTAGATGTTAGATCAGCGATTAATTTAGCCTGCTTTCCTCCGGGCGGAATCTTATTTTCAGGGCAAAATGGTAAACTATTATGTTTATCATGTATACTATCAGGATAATCTAAATCAACTTCTAGTATATAACCTGTATCACCATTAACATCGATATTATTAATGTCAAACGAGTTTATTTCATTTTGACTTAAAAATTTAAAGTTTGAATATGGTAGTTTTTGACTCATAGCCCATCCATATAAATTATTTGCGTCTATATACGACAAATAATTGTTTGGACTATTGCTATTAAAATTTTTCATATACTTATTATTTGCATTAGAAATTCTCTGAGTACATTGAGTTAAACCACCCCGTATTCCTCTTTTTAAAAAATTGTACATGTTGGGGTCGCTAATTAATTCTAATTCTATTTTTGTATACTTGAGCATGGCATCCCATGAAATAGATGGTGCCGAAACATAATTTACTGGGTCTAATTTATATATTTTTGAACAAATATTTCTAAAGTTTTCAAAGACATCTGCTAAAATTAAAACATCGCTCTCCAAATAGAGTTTAAGATAGTCCTTTATAGTACTACAATTAAATGAATTCCATATCTCCTGGGCAAAATTATATTGGTTAATACTACACTCTTCATCGTTTAGGGAATTATAAAAATATTCTCTAGGGGGAAGCATAGTTTCATTAAATTTATTAAAACTATCTAAGTAATCATAAGGAAATACTCCTTTTCTCCTCATTTGCTTAAACTTATCGCCACTAAATTTCGATTGCAATAATTTAAAATCCTTATCATCCATGTTGGCCGCTAATTTTTCTAAACTAGAATTTAAAAATCTATTGGAATCTATATATTTAATAGCATATTTTCCCACTCCTTTAATAAAAATGTTTTGCGTTAATGCAATATATAATTCCTTTGTACATGGTATAGGCTTTAATTCGCCGGGTAACTGATTGATAAATAAATGAATATCATATTTCGATAAATTATGAAAAACTACAGGAAAATTTGCATAGTTTAATCTAAAATTATTTTTACAATCTATATGTATGGGACCACCATATTTACCAGTAAACTGATTAAAATATTTCTCTAGTTCAGCATGTTCGATGTTCTTCTCACAGGCAATGCAGTTTCCATTTTCCTGATAATCTTCATCACACTCATCGAATTCATGTATGGGGTTCTTTGGATTTTTCCAGTATTTGATGTAAAGCTCTGAAGTTTGTTTTTTTAAAGCTTCACAAAACTCTTTCATGCAATCAGACCCTTTAAGTGATAAATAAAAAAAAAAAAATAAAAATAAAATAAATAAATAAATAAACCAAAATATAATAAGTGCTACTTGAAATTTTTAAATTTTATTTAATTACCTTCATATGTCCATTGTTTATTCAGTTGAGGATGATACTTATGTACGACATAAAATGAAGCCGCACATGCCGTATGTTTTTGTACCTTCGTTGTCGAAGAAACATTTGGATTATCAATAGGTGCTTCAAAATTTTCCAGCACTGCTTCTATATCCGCATAAATGACTACCGGAGGTGATATCTTCTTGGAAAACGCTTTAAATTGCGTTTTTGTATTTGGCTCGGGATATAGCGCTGCAACTTGACCACACTCCTTAATATTATGGGTTTGATTTGTGGTGCAGTAAAATTGTAAACAATTTCTGCAAAAGTATCTTTCCGAATTAGAGTTATTTATTTGAGACTTGCATAATGATTTCATGCTAGTAATATAAGCATAATGCATTAAATCGCCTCTATTATTCATTAGACCCAACATGTCTATATGATGTTCTTTTATTTGCTTTGTTCTAATAGTTGGTCCAACTATACGATCTTCAAATATTTCATAAACATTTACGCTAAATTTTGCATTATTTTTCTCAAAAGTCTGTATTCCTTTCCTGGTAATAGGAAATTCAATACCCGAAAAATTTAGTCGATGATTTTTATAGGATATTATGTTCTGACTTATCGACAAAACCTTATAGAAATGGGTTTTGTTAAGCTTTTCACGACAAGATTTTTTATTAGTAGAAGAAGTGAAATTTTGCTCAATATGATGCATATACGCTATATGAGCTAAAATACACCACTTAAAACAATAAATGTCATTATTTTTAACATTTATAAGAGCGTTTTTAACTCTAATTTTTTGTGGTGCTTCGACATATCCTGAACCAGGAAGATGTTCCAGTTTTATTATTTAAACTCCAAAATAATTAAAACTCTTTATAGCCCAACCAGAATCCTTTTCTTGGAATTCATCTGTTTGTGTGACTAATTTGTCTATTGAGTCATTTAATATGTTAGGAATTTCATTATAATCATTCTCGTATATTGAACAATACGGAATCGAAAAATTCTTTTGGCATTCCATAAATCGACCCTCTTCATCAGTGGGCTTTATATAGGTGCCATAAATAGTTAGATGCATTTTATATGCTCTAACTTTTATTGATAAAAGATTGCTTTTACATGAATTATAAAATTCTTTTAAAACAATATCGGGATTGCCAAGCACTTGAAATTGCTTAACCGGCAAGAAAGTGTCTTCCCGTATTGTTGAAATTAGATCATTTTCTTGCACTAATTTCTGCATTTCTTTTTTGTGCTTTAAAGATATTATATGGGCTATTTCAAAATTGATATTGTATGCCTCTTTGCACACTAAGCAAACATGGTTATTGGGCTCACCAGGTGTCTCTGTTTGTTTTACAAGACTCTCTTTATTTATCTCGTCAGAGTTTGGGTTCATCCGTAAGCGTTTGGAGGTTGTTGGCTGCTCGTCGTCAATCCTAGGTTGTTTCCTTAAACTTTCCAGGCGTTTGGAGGTTGTTGGCTGCTCGTCGTCAATCCTAGGTTGTTTCCTTAAACTTTCCAGGCGTTTGGAGGTTGTTTGCTGCTCGTCGTCAATCCTAGGTTGTTTGTTCCTTATTCCTTCCGTCAAATTGTTCGATTCCTTAGTTTGATGAAATTTCCTTTTAGCTGATGATGATAATGTTGAAGGCGGGCACCGGGTGTCAGTTTTTGAGCGGTATAACACATTCACAGCACTAAACTTATTTTTCATCAGTTCATTGAAGGCATTTTTAGGGCCTTCACATTCTTCATAATGAGTAATAAACTCATTGAAAGCGATCTCCTTCATGCACAAATCACACATAACTTTCGACTCCATTTTTTTTTAGGTTGTGAAAATATAAATTTTCTGACACACGCGAATAAAAAAATTCTTGATTTCGTAAAATCGTTAAATTGGCTTTCCAATGCGTTTGGAATAACACTGAAGATTTGCTTCTTAACATAAACCTATTTATCCTCGAAAACAAAATACAGGTACACGTGTTTCAATGTATTGGATTCATTAAAACAGGAACTTATTAACTAAAAACCACCCCAACATTCCATACGATTTCCCATGTAAAGAGAAGGGAAAACCAATCAAAAGGCCTGAAAACCCTGATAACGCTTAGAGCCTAAAGTAGCTATTACATAGGCATATCGCCTTTTTTCTTGCATCACACACTTGTAAGAATGTGTATGAGTGTGTGGGATCTCATAAGTATCAAAATATACAGGTCTACCCACCCCCTAACACACAATCCTGGAAAAGAAAACACGAAAATTAGTTACACCCCAAAACCAACCCCGAACCTTTACCCAATAAATATATCTACTTCAGCGAAGTGATAAAAAAAGGATCGGTTCAGGTAGAATGGTAACCGGTTTTTGTTGACAAAGATTTCACTTTCCTTGTAAAATATTTTTGGTATGGGATGTAATTACCTTGATTTGTTTGGATTGGGTTTTAATAAATAAAAATTTTAAATGATAGCATATAATATTTTTTATCTATTGCAATAGATGTTGATTAAAAAATCCTTTTAAATGATATGCAACAACATATATGTTGATTTAATTATTTGTTATACAAATTGCATTTATTTTCTAGGATACAGCAGGTAAGGGATAAAAAACCGAGGATCAGGTCAGGTCAAATAGTAAAAGATTTTTAATTTTATTCAGAGGATATTTTTTAGGTAACAATGATTTTCAATTTTGATCAGAGGATTTTTTAGGTAACAAAATTATAGTCAAGTGAGGAAATTTAACAAAATATAGCATTTTAACGCTATAAAAAGGGAAATTTTTTCGAGAGATTGGAGGTCAGTACATTTGGAAGCAATCGCGCTCTAGCAAAGTGTATTCTACATGTGACTTGCATGTATTTTACATATATCTTGCATTTTACATTCATCTGACATGCATTTTTTTTACTTGGATGCTATAATTTTTACCATAAAATTAGTTCCAAATTTCCCCGACAGGGGCGCTAAATTTTTGGGTGCCTCGCCGAATCACTGACCTCCAATCTCTCGAAAAAATTTCCCTTTTTATAGCGTTAAAATGGTATATTTTGTTAAATTTCCTCACTTGACTATAATTTTGTTACCTAAAAAATCCTCTGATCAAAATTGAAAATCATTGTTACCTAAAAAATATCCTCTGAATAAAATTAAAAATCTTTTACTATTTGACCTGACCTGATCCTCGGTTTTTTATCCCTTACCTGCTGTATCCTAGAAAATAAATGCAATTTGTATAACAAATAATTAAATCAACATATATGTTGTTGCATATCATTTAAAAGGATTTTTTAATCAACATCTATTGCAATAGATAAAAAATATTATATGCTATCATTTAAAATTTTTATTTATTAAAACCCAATCCAAACAAATCAAGGTAATTACATCCCATACCAAAAATATTTTACAAGGAAAGTGAAATCTTTGTCAACAAAAACCGGTTACCATTCTACCTGAACCGATCCTTTTTTTATCACTTCGCTGAAGTAGATATATTTATTGGGTAAAGGTTCGGGGTTGGTTTTGGGGTGTAACTAATTTTCGTGTTTTCTTTTCCAGGATTGTGTGTTAGGGGGTGGGTAGACCTGTATATTTTGATACTTATGAGATCCCACACACTCATACACATTCTTACAAGTGTGTGATGCAAGAAAAAAGGCGATATGCCTATGTAATAGCTACTCAGAACCACAAAATCAAAATCACAAAGTATAAAATATATGAAAATAAGTATCCAAAAGTTGAAGCCCAAAACGAAGTTTTCAAACAATGGGGTCAAGGATTAAAACCAACAATCGTAATATGCGCTTATTAAGAAAATAAATACAAATCGAAACCACAAAATTAAAGATCCAGACTTAAAAAAATGCAGAAGTCGAAGCCCAAAACGAAATCCCACGCATTTTCCTTGTTTTTTTTATTCAAAAAATAAAATCGGCCCCACAAAATCAAAATGGCAAAATTTAAAATAAGAAAATAAGTATCCAAAAGTTGAAGCCCAAAACGAAGTTTTCAAGCATAGGTCTCAAGGATTAAAACCATGAATCGTAATATGCGCTTATTAAGAAATTAAATACAAATCGAAACCACAAAATTAAAGATCCAGACTTAAAAAAATGCAGAAGTCGAAGTCCAAAACGAAATCCCAAGCATTTTCCTTGTTTTTTTTATTCAAAAAATAAATTCGGCACCACAAAATCAAAATGGCAAAATATAAAATATATGAAAATAAGTATCCAAAAGTTGAAGCCCAAAACGAAGTTTTCAAACAATGGGGTCAAGGATTAAAACCAACAATCGTAATATGCGCTTATTAAGAAAATAAATACAAATCGAAACCTCAAAATTAAAGATCCAGACTTAAAAAAATGCAGAAGTCGAAGTCCAAAACGACATCCCAAGGATTTTCCTTGTTTTTTTTATTCAAAAAATAAAATCGGCACCACAAAATCAAAATGGCAAAATATAAAATATATGAAAATAAGTATCCAAAAGTTGAAGCCCAAAACGAAGTTTTCAAACAATGGGGTCAAGGATTAAAACCAACAATCGTAATATGCGCTTATTAAGAAAATAAATACAAATCGAAACCACAAAATTAAAGATCCAGACTTAAAAAAATGCAGAAGTCGAAGTCCAAAACGAAATCCCAAGCATTTTCCTTGTTTTTTTTATTCAAAAAATAAAATCAGAACCACAAAATCAAAATCACAAAATATAAAATATATGAAAATAAGTATCCAAAAGTTGAAGCCCAAAACGAAGTTTTCAAACAATGGGGTCAAGGATTAAAACCATGAATCGTAATATGCGCTTATTAAGAAAATAAATACAAATCGAAACCACAAAATTAAAGATCCAGACTTAAAAAAATGCAGAAGTCGAAGTCCAAAACGAAATCCCAAGCATTTTCTTTGTTTTTTTTATTCAAAAATAAAATCGGCACCACAAAATCAAAATGGCAAAATTTAAAATAAGAAAATAAGTATCCAAAAGTTGAAGCCCAAAACGAAGTTTTCAAGCATAGGTCTCAAGGATTAAATCCATGAATCGTAATATGCGCTTATAAGGAAAATAAATACAAATCGAAACCACAAAATTAAGGAGGCAGACTTAAAAAAATTCAGAAGTTGAAGTCCAAAACGAAATCCCAAGCATTTTCCCTGTTTTTTTTAATCAAAAAATGAAATCGGCACCACAAAATCAATATGGCAAAATTCAAAATAAATAAAAATAAATATCCAAAAGTTGAAGCCCTTAACGAAGTTTTCAAGCGTTGGTCTCAAGAATTAAAACCATTAATCGTAATATGCATTTATTAAGAAAATAAATACAAATCGAAACCACAAAATTAAGGAGGCAGACTTAAAAAAATGCAGAAGTTGAAGTCCAAAACGAAATCCCAAGCATTTTCCTTGTTTTTTTATTCAAAAAATAAAATCAGAACCACAAAATCAAAATGGCAACATTTAAAATAAAAAAATAAGTATCCAAAAGTTGAAGCCCAAAACGAAGTTTTCAAACAATGGGGTCAAGGATTAAAACCAACAATCGTAATATGCGCTTATTAAGAAAATAAATACAAATCGAAACCTCAAAATTAAAGATCCAGACTTAAATAAATGCAGAAGTCGAAGTCCAAAACGACATCCCAAGCATTTTCCTTGTTTTTTTTATTCAAAAAATAAAATCGGCACCACAAAATCAAAATGGCAAAATTTAAAATAAGAAAATAAGTATCCAAAAGTTGAAGCGCAAAACGAAGTTTTCAAGCATTGGTCTCAAGGATTAAAACCAACAATCGTAATATGCGTTTATTAAGAAAATAAATACCAATCGAAACCACAAAATTAAAGATCCAGACTTAAAAAAATGCAGAAGTCGAAGTCCAAAACGAAATCCCAAGCATTTTCCTTCTTTTTTTTATTCAAAAAATAAAATCAGAACCACAAAATCAAAATCACAAAATATAAAATATATGAAAATAAGTATCCAAAAGTTGGAGCCCAAAACGAAGTTTTCAAACGTTGGTCTCAAGAATTAAAACCATTAATCGTAATATGCATTTATTAAGAAACTAAATACAAATCGAAACCACAAAATTAAAGATCCAGACTTAAAAAAATGCAGAAGTCGAAGTCCAAAACGAAATCCCAAGCATTTTCCTTGTTTTTTTTATTCAAAAAATAAAATCGGCACCACAAAATCAAAATGGCAAAATTTAAAATAAGAAAATAAGTATCCAAAAGTTGAAGCGCAAAACGAAGTTTTCAAGCATTTGTCTCAAGGATTAAAACCATTAATCGTAATATGCATTTATTAAGAAAATAAATACAAATCGAAACCACAAAATTAAGAAGGCAGACTTAAAAAAATGCAGAAGTCGAAGTCCAAAACGAAATCCCAAGCATTTTCCTTGTTTTTTTTATTCAAAAAATAAAATCGGCACCACAAAATCAAAATGGCAAAATTTAAAATAAGAAAATAAGTATCAAAAAGTTTAAGCCCAAAACGAAGTTTTCAAGCATTGGTCTCAAGGATTAAAACCAAGAATCGTAATATGCGCTTATTAAGAAAATAAATACAAATGGAAACCGCAAAATTAAAGAGGCAGACTTAAAAAAATGCAGAAGTCGAAGTCCAAAACGAAATCCCAAGCATTTTCCTTGTTTTTTTTATTCAAAAAATAAAATCAGAACCACAAAATCAAAATGGCAAAATTTAAAATAAGAAAATAAGTATCCAAAAGTTGAAGCCCAAAACGAAGTTTTCAAGCATTGGTCTCAAGGATTAAAACCAAGAATCGTAATATGCGCTAATTAAGAAAATAATACAAATCAAAACCACAAAATTAAGGAGGCAGACTTAAAAAAATGCAGAAGTCGAAGTCCAAAACGAAATCCCAAGCATTTTCCTTCTTTTTTTTATTCAAAAAATTAAATCAGAACCACAAAATCAAAATCACAAAATATAAAATATATGAAAATAAGTATCCAAAAGTTGAAGCGCAAAACAAACGTTTTCAAGCATTTGTCTCAAGGATTAAAACCATTAATCGTAATATGCATTTATTAAGAAAATAAATACAAATCGAAACCACAAAATTAAGAAGGCAGACTTAAAAAAATGCAGAAGTCGAAGTCCAAAACGAAATCCCAAGCATTTTCCTTGTTTTTTTTTATTCAAAAAATAAAGTCAGAATCACAAAATCAAAATGGCAAAATTTAAAATAAGAAAATAAGTATCCAAAAGTTGAAGCCCAAAACGAAGTTTTCAAGCATTGGTCTCAAGGATTAAAACCAAGAATCGTAATATGCGCTTATTAAGAAAATAAATACCAATCGAAACCACAAAATTAAAGATCCAGACTTAAAAAAATGCAGAAGGCGAAGTCCAAAACGAAATCCCAAGCATTTTCCTTCTTTTTTTTATTCAAAAAATTAAATCAGAACCACAAAATCAAAATCACAAAATATAAAATATATGAAAATAAGTATCCAAAAGTTGAAGCCCAAAACGAAGTTTTCAAACGTTGGTCTCAAGAATTAAAACCATTAATCGTAATATGCATTTATTAAGAAAATAAATACAAATCGAAACCACAAAATTAAAGATCCAGACTTAAAAAAATGCAGAAGTCGAAGTCCAAAACGAAATCCCAAGCATTTTCCTTGTTTTTTTTATTCAAAAAATAAAATCGGCACCACAAAATCAAAATGGCAAAATTTAAAATAAGAAAATAAGTATCCAAAAGTTGAAGCGCAAAACGAAGTTTTCAAGCATTTGTCTCAAGGATTAAAACCATTAATCGTAATATGCGCTTATTAAGAAAATAAATACAAATCGAAACCACAAAATTAAAGAGGCAGACTTTTAAAAAATGCAGAAGTCGAAGTCCGAAACGAAATCCCAAGCATTTTCCTTGTTTTTTTTATTCAAAAAATAAAATCGGCACCACAAAATCAAAATGGCGAAATTTAAAATAAGAAAATAAGTATCCAAAAGTTGAAGCCCAAAACGAAGTTTTCAAGCATTTGTCTCAAGGATTAAAACCAAGAATCGTAATATGCATTTATTAAGAAAATAAATACAAATCGAAACCACAAAATTAAAGATCCAGACTTAAAAAAATGCAGAAGTCGAAGTCCAAAACGAAATCCCAAGCATTTTCCTTGTTTTTTTTATTCAAAAAATAAAATCGGCACCACAAAATCAAAATGGCAAAATTTAAAATAAGAAAATAAGTATCCAAAAGTTGAAGCCCAAAACGAAGTTTTCAAGCATTGGTCTCAAGGATTAAAACCAAGAATCGTAATATGCGCTTATTAAGAAAATAAATACCAATCGAAACCACAAAATTAAAGATCCAGACTTAAAAAAATGCAGAAGGCGAAGTCCAAAACGAAATCCCAAGCATTTTCCTTCTTTTTTTTATTCAAAAAATTAAATCAGAACCACAAAATCAAAATCACAAAATATAAAATATATGAAAATAAGTATCCAAAAGTTGAAGCCCAAAACGAAGTTTTCAAACGTTGGTCTCAAGAATTAAAACCATTAATCGTAATATGCATTTATTAAGAAAATAAATACAAATCGAAACCACAAAATTAAAGATCCAGGCTTAAAAAAATGCAGAAGTCGAAGTCCAAAACGAAATCCCAAGCATTTTCCTTGTTTTTTTTATTCAAAAAATAAAATCGGCACCACAAAATCAAAATGGCGAAATTTAAAATAAGAAAATAAGTATCCAAAAGTTGAAGCCCAAAACGAAGTTTTCAAGCATTTGTCTCAAGGATTAAAACCAAGAATCGTAATATGCATTTATTAAGAAAATAAATACAAATCGAAACCACAAAATTAAAGATCCAGACTTAAAAAAATGCAGAAGTCGAAGTCCAAAACGAAATCCCAAGCATTTTCCTTGTTTTTTTTATTCAAAAAATAAAATCGGCACCACAAAATCAAAATGGCAAAATTTAAAATAAGAAAATAAGTATCCAAAAGTTGAAGCCCAAAACGAAGTTTTCAAGCATTGGTCTCAAGGATTAAAACCAAGAATCGTAATATGCGCTTATTAAGAAAATAAATACCAATCGAAACCACAAAATTAAAGATCCAGACTTAAAAAAATGCAGAAGGCGAAGTCCAAAACGAAATCCCAAGCATTTTCCTTCTTTTTTTTTATTCAAAAAATTAAATCAGAACCACAAAATCAAAATCACAAAATATAAAATATATGAAAATAAGTATCCAAAAGTTGAAGCCCAAAACGAAGTTTTCAAACGTTGGTCTCAAGAATTAAAACCATTAATCGTAATATGCATTTATTAAGAAAATAAATACAAATCGAAACCACAAAATTAAAGATCCAGGCTTAAAAAAATGCAGAAGTCGAAGTCCAAAACGAAATCCCAAGCATTTTCCTTGTTTTTTTTATTCAAAAAATAAAATCGGCACCACAAAATCAAAATGGCAAAATTTAAAATAAGAAAATAAGTATCCAAAAGTTGAAGCGCAAAACGAAGTTTTCAAGCATTTGTCTCAAGGATTAAAACCATTAATCGTAATATGCATTTATTAAGAAAATAAATACAAATCGAAACCACAAAATTAAGAAGGCAGACTTAAAAAAATGCAGAAGTCGAAGTCCAAAACGAAATCCCAAGCATTTTCCTTGTTTTTTTTATTCAAAAAATAAAATCAGAATCACAAAATCAAAATGGCAAAATTTAAAATAAGAAAATAAGTATCCAAAAGTTTAAGCCCAAAACGAAGTTTTCAAGCATTGGTCTCAAGGATTAAAACCAACAATCGTAATATGCGCTTATTAAGAAAATAAATACCAATCGAAACCACAAAATTAAAGATCCAGACTTAAAAAAATGCAGAAGTCGAAGTCCAAAACGAAATCCCAAGCATTTTCCTTGTTTTTTTTATTCAAAAAATAAAATCAGAACCACAAAATCAAAATGGCAAAATTTAAAATAAGAAAATAAGTATCCAAAAGTTGAAGCCCAAAACGAAGTTTTCAAGCATTGGTCTCAAGGATTAAAACCAAGAATCGTAATATGCGCTAATTAAGAAAATAATACAAATCAAAACCACAAAATTAAGGAGGCAGACTTAAAAAAATGCAGAAGTCGAAGTCCAAAACGAAATCCCAAGCATTTTCCTTCTTTTTTTTATTCAAAAAATTAAATCAGAACCACAAAATCAAAATCACAAAATATAAAATATATGAAAATAAGTATCCAAAAGTTGAAGCGCAAAACAAACGTTTTCAAGCATTTGTCTCAAGGATTAAAACCATTAATCGTAATATGCATTTATTAAGAAAATAAATACAAATCGAAACCACAAAATTAAGAAGGCAGACTTAAAAAAATGCAGAAGTCGAAGTCCAAAACGAAATCCCAAGCATTTTCCTTGTTTTTTTTTATTCAAAAAATAAAGTCAGAATCACAAAATCAAAATGGCAAAATTTAAAATAAGAAAATAAGTATCCAAAAGTTGAAGCCCAAAACGAAGTTTTCAAGCATTGGTCTCAAGGATTAAAACCAAGAATCGTAATATGCGCTTATTAAGAAAATAAATACCAATCGAAACCACAAAATTAAAGATCCAGACTTAAAAAAATGCAGAAGGCGAAGTCCAAAACGAAATCCCAAGCATTTTCCTTCTTTTTTTTATTAAAAAAATTAAATCAGAACTACAAAATCAAAATCACAAAATATAAAATATATGAAAATAAGTATCCAAAAGTTGAAGCCCAAAACGAAGTTTTCAAACGTTGGTCTCAAGAATTAAAACCATTAATCGTAATATGCATTTATTAAGAAAATAAATACAAATCGAAACCACAAAATTAAAGATCCAGACTTAAAAAAATGCAGAAGTCGAAGTCCAAAACGAAATCCCAAGCATTTTCCTTGTTTTTTTTATTCAAAAAATAAAATCGGCACCACAAAATCAAAATGGCAAAATTTAAAATAAGAAAATAAGTATCCAAAAGTTGAAGCGCAAAACGAAGTTTTCAAGCATTTGTCTCAAGGATTAAAACCATTAATCGTAATATGCATTTATTAAGAAAATAAATACAAATCGAAACCACAAAATTAAGAAGGCAGACTTAAAAAAATGCAGAAGTCGAAGTCCAAAACGAAATCCCAAGCATTTTCCTTGTTTTTTTTATTCAAAAAATAAAATCAGAATCACAAAATCAAAATGGCAAAATTTAAAATAAGAAAATAAGTATCCAAAAGTTGAAGCCCAAAACGAAGTTTTCAAGCATTGGTCTCAAGGATTAAAACCAACAATCGTAATATGCGCTTATTAAGAAAATAAATACCAATCGAAACCACAAAATTAAAGATCCAGACTTAAAAAAATGCAGAAGTCGAAGTCCAAAAACGAAATCCCAAGCATTTTCCTTGTTTTTTTTATTCAAAAAATAAAATCGGCACCACAAAATCAAAATGGCAAAATTTAAAATAAGAAAATAAGTATCCAAAAGTTTAAGCCCAAAACGAAGTTTTCAAGCATTGGTCTCAAGGATTAAAACCAAGAATCGTAATATGCGCTTATTAAGAAAATAAATACAAATCGAAACCACAAAATTAAAGAGGCAGACTTTTAAAAAATGCAGAAGTCGAAGTCCGAAACGAAATCCCAAGCATTTTCCTTGTTTTTTTTTATTCAAAAAATTAAATCGGCACCACAAAATTAAAATGGCAAAGTTTAAAATAAGAAAATAAGTATCCAAAAGTTGAAGCCCAAAATGAAGTTTTCAAGCATAGGTCTCAAGGATTAAAACCATGAATCGTAATATGCGCTTATTAAGAAAATAAATACAAATCGAAACCACAAAATTATGGAGGCAGACTTAAAAAAATGCAGAAGTTGAAGTGCAAAACGAAATCCCAAGCATTTTCCTTGTTTTTTTTATTCAAAAAATAAAATCGGCACCACAAAATCAAAATGGCAAAATTTAAAATAAGAAAATAAGTATCCAAAAGTTTAAGCCCAAAACGAAGTTTTCAAGCATTGGTCTCAAGGATTAAAACCAAGAATCGTAATATGCGCTTATTAAAAAAATAAATACAAATCGAAACCACAAAATTAAAGAGGCAGACTTTTAAAAAATGCAGAAGTCGAAGTCCGAAACGAAATCCCAAGCATTTTCCTTGTTTTTTTTTATTCAAAAAATAAAATCGGCACCACAAAATTAAAATGGCAAAGTTTAAAATAAGAAAATAAGTATCCAAAAGTTGAAGCCCAAAATGAAGTTTTCAAGCATAGGTCTCAAGGATTAAAACCATGAATCGTAATATGCGCTTATTAAGAAAATAAATACAAATCGAAACCACAAAATTAAAGATCCAGACTTAAAAAAATGCAGAAGTCGAAGTCCAAAACGAAATCCCAAGCATTTTCCTTGTTTTTTTTATTCAAAAAATAAAATCGGCACCACAAAATCAAAATGGCAAAATTTAAAATAAGAAAATAAGTATCCAAAAGTTTAAGCCCAAAACGAAGTTTTCAAGCATTGGTCTCAAGGATTAAAACCAAGAATCGTAATATGCGCTTATTAAGAAAATAAATACAAATCGAAACCACAAAATTAAAGAGGCAGACTTTTAAAAAATGCAGAAGTCGAAGTCCGAAACGAAATCCCAAGCATTTTCCTTGTTTTTTTTTATTCAAAAAATTAAATCGGCACCACAAAATTAAAATGGCAAAGTTTAAAATAAGAAAATAAGTATCCAAAAGTTGAAGCCCAAAATGAAGTTTTCAAGCATAGGTCTCAAGGATTAAAACCATGAATCGTAATATGCGCTTATTAAGAAAATAAATACAAATCGAAACCACAAAATTATGGAGGCAGACTTAAAAAAATGCAGAAGTTGAAGTGCAAAACGAAATCCCAAGCATTTTCCTTGTTTTTTTTATTCAAAAAATAAAATCGGCACCACAAAATCAAAATGGCAAAATTTAAAATAAGAAAATAAGTATCCAAAAGTTTAAGCCCAAAACGAAGTTTTCAAGCATTAGTCTCAAGGATTAAAACCAAGAATCGTAATATGCGCTTATTAAGAAAATAAATACAAATTGAAACCACAAAATTAAAGAGGCAGACTTTTAAAAAATGCAGAAGTCGAAGTCCGAAACGAAATCCCAAGCATTTTCCTTGTTTTTTTTATTCAAAAAATAAAATCGGCACCACAAAATCAAAATGGCGAAATTTAAAATAAGAAAATAAGTATCCAAAAGTTGAAGCCCAAAACGAAGTTTTCAAGCATTTGTCTCAAGGATTAAAACCAAGAATCGTAATATGCATTTATTAAGAAAATAAATACAAATCGAAACCACAAAATTAAAGAGGCAGACTTAAAAAAATGCAGAAGTCGAAGTCCAAAACGAAATCCCAAGCATTTTCCTTGTTTTTTTTATTCAAAAAATAAAATCGGCACACAAAATCAAAATGGCAAAATTTAAAATAAGAAAATAAGTATCCAAAAGTTGAAGCCCAAAACGAAGTTTTCAAGCATTGGTTTCAATGAATAAAACCAAGAATCGTAATATGCGCTTATTAAGAAAATAAATACCAATCGAAACCACAAAATTAAAGATCCAGACTTAAAAAAATGCAGAAGGCGAAGTCCAAAACGAAATCCCAAGCATTTTCCTTCTTTTTTTTATTCAAAAAATTAAATCAGAACCACAAAATCAAAATCACAAAATATAAAATATATGAAAATAAGTATCCAAAAGTTGAAGCCCAAAACGAAGTTTTCAAACGTTGGTCTCAAGAATTAAAACCATTAATCGTAATATGCATTTATTAAGAAAATAAATACAAATCGAAACCACAAAATTAAAGATCCAGACTTAAAAAAATGCAGAAGTCGAAGTCCAAAACGAAATCCCAAGCATTTTCCTTGTTTTTTTTATTCAAAAAATAAAATCGGCACCACAAAATCAAAATGGCAAAATTTAAAATAAGAAAATAAGTATCCAAAAGTTGAAGCGCAAAACGAAGTTTTCAAGCATTTGTCTCAAGGATTAAAACCATTAATCGTAATATGCATTTATTAAGAAAATAAATACAAATCGAAACCACAAAATTAAGAAGGCAGACTTAAAAAAATGCAGAAGTCGAAGTCCAAAACGAAATCCCAAGCATTTTCCTTGTTTCTTTTATTCAAAAAATAAAATCAGAATCACAAAATCAAAATGGCAAAATTTAAAATAAGAAAATAAGTATCCAAAAGTTTAAGCCCAAAACGAAGTTTTCAAGCATTGGTCTCAAGGATTAAAACCAACAATCGTAATATGCGCTTATTAAGAAAATAAATACCAATCGAAACCACAAAATTAAAGATCCAGACTTAAAAAAATGCAGAAGTCGAAGTCCAAAACGAAATCCCAAGCATTTTCCTTGTTTTTTTTATTCAAAAAATAAAATCGGCACCACAAAATCAAAATGGCAAAATTTAAAATAAGAAAATAAGTATCCAAAAGTTTAAGCCCAAAACGAAGTTTTCAAGCATTGGTCTCAAGGATTAAAACCAAGAATCGTAATATGCGCTTATTAAGAAAATAAATACAAATCGAAACCACAAAATTAAAGAGGCAGACTTTTAAAAAATGCAGAAGTCGAAGTCCGAAACGAAATCCCAAGCATTTTCCTTGTTTTTTTTTTTTCAAAAAATAAAATCGGCACCACAAAATCAAAATGGCAAAGTTTAAAATAAGAAAATAAGTATCCAAAAGTTGAAGCCCAAAATGAAGTTTTCAAGCATAGGTCTCAAGGATTAAAACCATGAATCGTAATATGCGCTTATTAAGAAAATAAATACAAATCGAAACCACAAAATTATGGAGGCAGACTTAAAAAAATGCAGCAGTTGAAGTGCAAAACGAAATCCCAAGCATTTTCCTTGTTTTTTTTATTCAAAAAATAAAATCGGCACCACAAAATCAAAATGGCAAAATTTAAAATAAGAAAATAAGTATCCAAAAGTTTAAGCCCAAAACGAAGTTTTCAAGCATTGGTCTCAAGGATTAAAACCAAGAATCGTAATATGCGCTTATTAAGAAAATAAATACAAATCGAAACCACAAAATTAAAGAGGCAGACTTTTAAAAAATGCAGAAGTCGAAGTCCGAAACGAAATCCCAAGCATTTTCCTTGTTTTTTTTATTCAAAAAATAAAATCGGCACCACAAAATCAAAATGGCAAAATTTAAAATAAGAAAATAAGTATCCAAAAGTTGAAGCCCAAAACGAAGTTTTCAAGCATTGGTCTCAAGGATTAAAACCAACAATCGTAATATGCGCCTATTAAGAAAATAAATACCAATCGAAACCACAAAATTAAAGATCCAGACTTAAAAAAATGCAGAAGTCGAAGTCCAAAACGAAATCCCAAGCATTTTCCTTGTTTTTTTTATTCAAAAAATAAAATCAGAACCACAAAATCAAAATGGCAAAATATAAAATATATGAAAATAAGTATCCAAAAGTTGAAGCCCAAAACGAAGTTTTCAAACAATGGGGTCAAGGATTAAAACCAACAATCGTAATATGCGCTAATTAAGAAAATAATACAAATCAAAAACACAAAATTAAGGAGTCAGACTTAAAAAAATGCAGAAGTCGAAGTCCAAAACGAAATCCCAAGCATTTTCCTTGTTTTTTTTATTCAAAAAATAAAATCAGAACCACAAAATCAAAATGGCAAAATTTAAAATAAGAAAATAAGTATCCAAAAGTTGAAGCGCAAAACGAAGTTTTCAAGCATTGGTCTAAAACCAAGAATCGTAATATGCGCTTATTAAGAAAATAAATACAAATCGAAACCACAAAATTAAGGAGGCAGACTTAAAAAAAATGCAGAAGTTGAAGTCCAAAACGAAATCCCAAGCATTTTCCTTGTTTTTTTTATTCAAAAAATAAAATCAGAACCACAAAATCAAAATGGCAAAATTTAAAATAAGAAAATAAGTATCCAAAAGTTGAAGCGCAAAACGAAGTTTTCAAGCATTGGTCTCAAGGATTAAAACCAACAATCGTAATATGCGCTTATTAAGAAAATAAATACAAATCGAAACCACAAAATTAAAGATCCAGACTTAAAAAAATGCAGAAGTCGAAGTCCAAAACGAAATCCCAAGCATTTTCCTTGTTTTTTTTATTCAAAAAATAAAATCAGAACCATAAAATCAAAATGGCAAAATTTAAAATATATGAAAATAAGTATCCAAAAGTTGAAGCCCAAAACGAAGTTTTCAAGCAATGGTCTCAAGGATTAAAACCAAGAATCGTAATATGCGCCTATTAAGAAAATAAATACCAATCGAAACCACAAAATTAAAGATGCAGACTTAAAAAAATGCAGAAGTCGAAGTCCAAAACGAAATCCCAAGCATTTTCCTTGTTTTTTTTATTCAAAAAATAAAATCGGCACCACAAAATCAAAATGGCAAAATTTAAAATAAGAAAATAAGTATCCAAAAGTTGAAGCCCAAAACGAAGTTTTCAAGCATTGGTCTCAAGGATTAAAACCAACAATCGTAATATGCGCTAATTAAGAAAATAAATACCAATCGAAACCACAAAATTAAAGATCCAGACTTAAAAAAAATGCAGAAGTCGAAGTCCAAAACGAAATCCCAAGCATTTTCCTTGTTTTTTATATTCAAAAAATAAAATCAGAACCACAAAATCAAAATCACAAAATTTAAAATATATGAAAATAAGTATCCAAAAGTTGAAGCCCAAAACGAAGTTTTCAAGCATTGGTCTCAAGGATTAAAACTAAGAATCGTAATATGCGCTTATTAAGAAAATAAATACAAATCGAAACCACAAAATTAAAGAGGCAGACTTTTAAAAAATGCAGAAGTTGAAGTCCAAAACGAAATCCCAAGCATTTTCCTTGTTTTTTTTATTCAAAAAATAAAATCGGAACCACAAAATCAAAATGGCAAAATTTAAAATAAGAAAATAAGTATCCAAAAGTTGAAGCCCAAAACGAAGTTTTCAAGCATTGGTCTCAAGGATTAAAACCAAGAATCGTAATATGCGCTTATTAAAAAAATAAATACAAATCGAAACCACAAAATTAAAGAGCCAGACTTATAAAAAATGCAGAAGTCGAAGTCCAAAACGAAATCCCAAGCATTTTCCTTGTTTTTTTTATTCAAAAAATAAAATCGGCACCACAAAATCAAAATAGCTAAATTTAAAATAAAAAAATAAGTAACCAAAAGTTGAAGCCCAAAACGATGTTTTTCAGGATTGGTCTCAAGGATTAAAACCAAGAATCGTAATATGCGCTTATTAAGAAAATAAATACAAATCGAAACCACAAAATTAAAGAGGCAGACTTAAAAAAATGCAGAAGTTGAAGTCCAAAACGAAATCCCAAGCATTTTCCTTGTTTTTTTTATTCAAAAAATGAAATCGGCACCACAAAATCAAAATGGCAAAATTCAAAATAAATGAAAATAAATATCCAAAAGTTGAAGCCCAAAACGAAGTTTTCAAGCGTTGGTCTCAAGGATTAAAACCAAGAATCGTAATATGCGCTTATTAAGAAAATAAATACAAATCGAAACCACAAAATTAAAGAGGCAGACTTAAAAAAAATGCAGAAGTTGAAGTGCAAAACGAAGTCCCAAGCATTTTCCTTGTTTTTTTTATTCAAAAAATAAAATCAGAACCACAAAATCAAAATGGCAAAATTTAAAATAAGAAAATAAGTATCCAAAAAGTTGAAGCCCAAAACGAAGTTTTCAAGCATTGGTCTCAAGGATTAAAACCAAGAATCGTAATATGCGCTTATTAAAAAAATAAATACAAATCGAAACCACAAAATTAAAGACCCAGACTTTTAAAAAATGCAGAAGTCGAAGTCCAAAACGAAATCCCAAGCATTTTCCTTGTTTTTTTTATTCAAAAAATAAAATCAGAACCACAAAATCAAAATGGCAAAATTTAAAATAAGAAAATAAGTATCCAAAAGTTGAAGCCCAAAACGAAGTTTTCAAGCATTGGTCTCAAGGATTAAAACCAAGAATCGTAATATGCGCTTATTAAGAAAATAAATACAAATCGAAACCACAAAATTAAAGAGGCAGACTTTAAAAAATGCAGAAGTCGAAGTCCAAAACGAAATCCCAAGCATTTTCCTTGTTTTTTTTTATTCAAAAAATAAAATCGGAACCACAAAATCAAAATGGCAAAATTTAAAATAAGAAAATAAGTATCCAAAAGTTGAAGCCCAAAATGAAGTTTTCAAGCATTGGTTTCAAGGATTAAAACCATGAATCGTAATATGCGCTTATTAAGAAAATAAATACAAATCGAAACCACAAAATTAAAGAGGCAGACTTAAAAAAATGCAGAAGTTGAAGCGCAAAACGAAATCCCAAGCATTTTCCTTGTTTTTTTTTATTCAAAAAATAAAAGCAGAACCACAAAATCAAAATGGCAAAATGGCCAAAACGAAGTTTTTAAGCATTTGTCTCAAGGATTAAAACCAAGAATCGTAATATGCGCTTATTAAAAAAATAAATACAAATCGAAACCACAAAATTAAAGAGCCAGACTTTTAAAAAATGCAGAAGTCGAAGTCCAAAACGAAATCCCAAGCATTTTCCTTGTTTTTTTTATTCAAAAAATAAAATCGGCACCACAAAATCAAAATGGCAAAATTTAAAATAAGAAAATAAGTATCCAAAAGTTGAAGCCCAAAACGAAGTTTTCAAGCATTGGTCTCAAGGATTAAAACCAAGAAACGTAATATGCGCTTATTAAGAAAATAATACAAATCGAAACCACAAAATTAAAGAGGCAGACTTAAAAAAATGCAGAAGTTGAAGTCCAAAACGAAATCCCAAGCATTTTCCTTGTTTTTTTTATTCAAAAAATAAAATCAGAACCACAAAATCAAAATGGCAAAATTTAAAATAAGAAAATAAGTATCCAAAAGTTGAAGCCCAAAACGAAGTTTTCAAGCATTGGTCTCAAGGATTAAAACCAAGAATCGTAATATGCGCTTATTAAGAAAATAAATACAAATCGAAACCACAAAATTAAAGAGGCAGACTTAAAAAAATGCAGAAGTTGAAGTCCAAAACGAAATTCCAAGCATTTTCCTTGTTATTTTTATTCAAAAAATAAAATCGGCACACAAAATTAAAATGGCAAAATTTAAAATAAGAAAAAAAGTGGCCAAAAATTGAAGCCCAAAACGAAGTTTTCAAGCATTGGTCTCAAGGATTAAAACCAAGAATCGTAATATGCGCTTATTAAAAAAATAAATACAAATCGAAACCACAAAATTAAAGATGCAGACTTAAAAAAATGCAGAAGTCGAAGTCCAAAACGAAATCCCAAGGATTTTCCTTGTTTTTTTTATACAAAAAATAAAATCAGAACCACAAAATCAAAATGGCAAAATTTAAAATAAGAAAATAAGTATCCAAAAGTTGAAGCCCAAAACGAAGTTTTCAAGCATTGGTCTCAAGGATTAAAACCAAGAATCGTAATATGCGCTTATTAAAAAAATAAATACAAATCGAAACCACAAAATTAAAGAGGCAGACTTTTAAAAAATGCAGAAGTCGAAGTCCAAAACGAAATCCCAAGCATTTTCCTTGTTTTTTTTTATTCAAAAAATAAAATCGGAACCACAAAATCAAAATGGCAAAATTTAAAATAAGAAAATAAGTATCCAAAAGTTGAAGCCCAAAACGAAGTTTTCAAGCATTGGTCTCAAGGATTAAAACCAAGAATCGTAATATGCGCTTATTAAGAAAATAAATACAAATCGAAACCACAAAATTAAAGAAGCAGACTTAAAAAAATTCATAAGTTGAAGTCCAAAACGAAATTCCAAGCATTTTCCTTGTTTTTTTTATTCAAAAAATAAAATCAGAACCACAAAATCAAAATGGCAAAATTTAAAATAAGAAAAAAAGTATCCAAAAGTTGAAGCCCAAAACGAAGTTTTCAAGCATTGGTCTCAAGGATTAAAACCAAGAATCGTAATATGCGCTTATTAAAAAAATAAATACAAATCGAAACCACAAAATTAAAGAGGCAGACTTTTAAAAAATGCAGAAGTCGAAGTCCAAAACGAAATTCCAAGCATTTTCCTTGTTTTTTTTATTCAAAAAATAAAATCAGAACCACAAAATCAAAATGGCAAAATTTAAAATAAGAAAATAAGTATCCAAAAGTTGAAGCCCAAAACGAAGTTTTCAAGCATTGGTCTCAAGGATTAAAACCAAGAATCGTAATATGCGCTTATTAAGAAAATAAATACAAATCGAAACCACAAAATTAAAGAGGCAGACTTTTAAAAAATGCAGAAGTTGAAGTCCAAAACGAAATCCCAAGCATTTTCCTTGTTTTTTTTTATTCAAAAAATAAAATCGGCACCACAAAATCAAAATGGCAAAATTTAAAATAAGAAAATAAGTATCCAAAAGTTGAAGCCCAAAACGAAGTTTTCAAGCATAGGTCTCAAGGATTAAAACCAAGAATCGTAATATGCGCTTATTAAGAAAATAAATACAAATCGAAACCACAAAATTAAAGAGGCAGACTTAAAAAAATGCATAAGTTGAAGTCCAAAACGAAATCCCAAGCATTTTCCTTGTTTTTTTTATTCAAAAAATAAAATCAGAACCACAAAATCAAAATGTGCAAAATTTAAAATAATGAAAATAAGTATCCAAAAGTTGAAGCCCAAAACGAAGTTTTCAAGCATTGGTCTCAAGGATTAAAACCAAGAATCGTAATATGCGCTTATTAAGAAAATAAATACAAATCGAAACCACAAAATTAAAGAGGCAGACTTAAAAAAAATGCAGAAGTCGAAGTCCAAAACGAAATTCCAAGCATTTTCCTTGTTTTTTTTATTCAATAAATAAAATCAGAACCACAAAATCAAAATGGCAAAATTTAAAATAAGAAAATAAGTATCCAAAAGTTGAAGCGCAAAACGAAGTTTTCAAGCATTGGTCTCAAGGATTAAAACCAAGAATCGTAATATGCGCTAATTAAGAAAATAAATACAAATCAAAACCACAAAATTAAAGAGGCAGACTTAAAAAAAAATGCAGAAGTCGAAGTCCAAAACGAAATTCCAAGCATTTTCCTTGTTTTTTTTATTCAAAAAATAAAATCAGAACCACAAAATCAAAATGGCAAAATGTAAAATAAGAAAATAAGTATCCAAAAGTTGAAGCCCAAAACGAAGTTTTCAAGCATTGGTCTCAAGGATTGAAACCAAGAATCGTAATATGCGCTTATTAAGAAAATAAATACAAATCGAAACCACAAAATTAAAGAGGCAGACTTAAAAAAATGCAGAAGTCGAAGTCCAAATCGAAATACCAAGCATTTTCCTTTTTTTTTTTTATTAAAAAAATAAAATCAGAACCACAAAATCAAAATGACAAAATTTAAAATAAGAAAATAAGTATCCAAAAGTTGAAGCCCAAAACGAAGTTTTCAAGCATTGGTCTCAAGGATTAAAACCAAGAATCGTAATATGCGCTTATTAAGAAAATAAATACAAATCGAAACCACAAAATTAAAGATGCAGACTAAAAAAAATGCAGAAGTCGAAGTCCAAAACGAAATTCCAAGCATTTTCCTTGTTTTTTTTATTCAAAAAATAAAATCAGAACCACAAAATCAAAATTTAGCAAAATTTATAATAAGAAAATAAGTATCCAAAAGTTGAAGCCCAAAACGAAGTTTTCAAGCATTGGTCTCAAGGATTAAAACCAAGAATCGTAATATGCGCTTATTAAGAAAATAAATACAAATCGAAACCACAAAATTAAAGATGCAGACTTAAAAAAAATGCAGAAGTCGAAGTCCAAAACGAAATTCCAAGCATTTTCCTTGTTTTTTTTTATTCAATAAATAAGATCAGAACCACAAAATCAAAATTTAGCAAAATTTATAATAAGAAAATAAGTATCCAAAAGTTGAAGCCCAAAACGAAGTTTTCAAGCATTGGTCTCAAGGATTAAAACCAAGAATCGTAATATGCGCTTATTAAGAAAATAAATACAAATCGAAACCACAAAATTAAAGAGGCAGACTTAAAAAAATGCAGAAGTCGAAGTCCAAAACGAAATTCCAAGCATTTTCCTTGTTTTTTTTATTCAAAAAATAAAATCAGAACCACAAAATCAAAATGAGCAAAATTTAAAATAAGAAAATAAGTATCCAAAAGTTGAAGCCCAAAACGAAGTTTTCAAGCATTGGTCTCAAGGATTAAAACCAAGAATCGTAATATGCGCTTATTAAGAAAATAAATACAAATCGAAACCACAAAATTAAAGAGGCAGACTTAAAAAAATGCAGAAGTCGAAGTCCAAAACGAAATTCCAAGCATTTTCCTTGTTTTTTTTATTCAATAAATAAGATCAGAACCACAAAATCAAAATTTAGCAAAATTTATAATAAGAAAATAAGTATCCAAAAGTTGAAGCCCAAAACGAAGTTTTCAAGCATTGGTCTCAAGGATTAAAACCAAGAATCGTAATATGCGCTTATTAAGAAAATAAATACAAATCGAAACCACAAAATTAAAGAGGCAGACTTAAAAAAAATGCATAAGTTGAAGTCCAAAACGAAATTCCAAGCATTTTCCTTGTTTTTTTTATTCAAAAAATAAAATCAGAACCACAAAATCAAAATGGCAAAATTTAAAATAAGAAAATAAGTATCCAAAAGTTGAAGCCCAAAACGAAGTTTTCAAGCATTGGTCTCAAGGATTAAAACCAAGAATCGTAATATGCGCTTATTAAGAAAATAAATACAAATCGAAACCACAAAATTAAAGATGCAGACTTAAAAAAATTCATAAGTTGAAGTCCAAAACGAAATTCCAAGCATTTTCCTTGTTTTTTTTATTCAATAAATAAGATCAGAACCACAAAATCAAAATTTAGCAAAATTTATAATAAGAAAATAAGTATCCAAAAGTTGAAGCCCAAAACGAAGTTTTCAAGCATTGGTCTCAAGGATTAAAACCAAGAATCGTAATATGCGCTTATTAAGAAAATAAATACAAATCGAAACCACAAAATTAAAGAGGCAGACTTAAAAAAATGCAGAAGTCGAAGTCCAAAACGAAATTCCAAGCATTTTCCTTGTTCCACAAAATCAAAATTTAGCAAAATTTATAATAAGAAAATAAGTATCCAAAAGTTGAAGCCCAAAACGAAGTTTTCAAGCATTGGTCTCAAGGATTAAAACCAAGAATCGTAATATGCGCTTATTAAGAAAATAAATACAAATCGAAACCACAAAATTAAAGAGGCAGACTTAAAAAAATGCAGAAGTCGAAGTCCAAAACGAAATCCCAAGCATTTTCCTTGTTTTTTTTATTCAAAAAATAAAATCAGAACCACAAAATCAAAATGGCAAAATTTAAAATAAGAAAAAAAGTATCCAAAAGTTGAAGCCCAAAACGAAGTTTTCAAGCATTGGTCTCAAGGATTAAAACCAAGAATCGTAATATGCGCTTATTAAGAAAATAAATACAAATCGAAACCACAAAATTAAAGATGCAGACTTAAAAAAAATTCATAAGTTGAAGTCCAAAACGAAATTCCAAGCATTTTCCTTGTTTTTTTTATTCAATAAATAAGATCAGAACCACAAAATCAAAATTTAGCAAAATTTATAATAAGAAAATAAGTATCCAAAAGTTGAAGCCCAAAACGAAGTTTTCAAGCATTGGTCTCAAGGATTAAAACCAAGAATCGTAATATGCGCTTATTAAGAAAATAAATACAAATCGAAACCACAAAATTAAAGAGGCAGACTTAAAAAAATGCAGAAGTCGAAGTCCAAAACGAAATTCCAAGCATTTTCCTTGTTTTTTTTATTCAATAAATAAAATCAGAACCACAAAATCAAAATTTAGCAAAATTTAAAATAAGAAAATAAGTATCCAAAAGTTGAAGCCCAAAACGAAGTTTTTAAGCATTGGTCTCAAGGATTAAAACCAAGAATCGTAATATGCGCTTATTAAGAAAATAAATACAAATCGAAACCACAAAATTAAAGATGCAGACTTAAAAAAATTCATAAGTTGAAGTCCAAAACGAAATTCCAAGCATTTTCCTTGTTTTTTTTTATTCAAAAAATAAAATCAGAACCACAAAATCAAAATGGCAAAATTTAAAATAAGAAAATAAGTATCCAAAAGTTGAAGCCCAAAACGAAGTTTTCAAGCATTGGTCTCAAGGATTAAAACCAAGAATCGTAATATGCGCTTATTAAGAAAATAAATACAAATCGAAACCACAAAATTAAAGAGGCAGACTTAAAAAAATGCAGAAGTCGAAGTCCAAAACGAAATTCCAAGCATTTTCCTTGTTTTTTTATTCAAAAAATAAAATCAGAACCACAAAATCAAAATGGCAAAATTTAAAATAAGAAAATAAGTATCCAAAAGTTGAAGCCCAAAACGAAGTTTTCAAGCTTTGGTCTCAAGGATTAAAACCAAGAATCGTAATATGCGCTTATTAAGAAAATAAATACAAATCGGAACCACAAAGTTAAAGAGGCAGACTTAAAAAAATGCAGAAGTCGAAGTCCAAAACGAAATTCCAAGCATTTTCCTTGTTTTTTTTATTCAAAAAATAAAATCAGAACCACAAAATCAAAATGGCAAAATTTAAAATAAGAAAATAAGTATCCAAAAGTTGAAGCCCAAAACGAAGTTTTCAAGCATTGGTCTCAAGGATTAAAACCAAGAATCGTAATATGCGCTTATTAAGAAAATAAATACAAATCGAAACCACAAAATTAAAGAAGCAGACTTAAAAAAATTCATAAGTTGAAGTCCAAAACGAAATTCCAAGCATTTTCCTTGTTTTTTTTATTCAATAAATAAAATCAGAACCACAAAATCAAAATGGCAAAATTTAAAATAAGAAAATAAGTATCCAAAAGTTGAAGCCCAAAACGAAGTTTTCAAGCATTGGTCTCAAGGATTAAAACCAAGAATCGTAATATGCGCTTATTAAGAAAATAAATACAAATCGAAACCACAAAATTAAAGAGGCAGACTTAAAAAAATGCAGAAGTCGAAGTCCAAAACGAAATTCCAAGCATTTTCCTTGTTTTTTTTATTCAATAAATAAAATCAGAACCACAAAATCAAAATGTAGCAAAATTTAAAATATATGAAAATAAGTATCCAAAAGTTGAAGCCCAAAACGAAGTTTTCAAGCATTGGTCTCAAGGATTAAAACCAAGAATCGTAATATGCGCTTATTAAGAAAATAAATACAAATCGAAACCACAAAATTAAAGAGGCAGACTTAAAAAAATGCAGAAGTCGAAGTCCAAAACGAAATCCCAAGCATTTTCCTTGTTTTTTTTATTCAAAAAATAAAATCAGAACCACAAAATCAAAATGGCAAAATTTAAAATAAGAAAATAAGTATCCAAAAGTTGAAGCCCAAAACAAAGTTTTCAAGCATTGGTCTCAAGGATTAAAACCAAGAATCGTAATATGCGCTTATTAAGAAAATAAATACAAATCGAAAACACAAAATTAAAGAGGCAGACTTAAAAAAATGCAGAAGTCGAAGTCCAAAACGAAATCTCAAGCATTTTCCTTGTTTTTTTTATTCAAAAAATAAAATCAGAACCACAAAATCAAAATGTAGCAAAATTTAAAATAAGAAAATAAGTATCCAAAAGTTGAAGCCCAAAACGAAGTTTTCAAGCATTGGTCTCAAGGATTAAAACCAAGAATCGTAATATGCGCTTATTAAGAAAATAAATACAAATCGAAACCACAAAATTAAAGAGGCAGACTTAAAAAAATGCAGAAGTCGAAGTCCAAAACGAAATCCCAAGCATTTTCCTTGTTTTTTTTATTCAAAAAATAAAATCAGAACCACAAAATCAAAATGGCAAAATTTAAAATAAGAAAATAAGTATCCAAAAGTTGAAGCCCAAAACGAAGTTTTCAAGCATTGGTCTCAAGGATTAAAACCAAGAATCGTACTATGCGCTTATTAAGAAAATAAATACAAATCGAAACCACAAAATTAAAGAGGCAGACTTAAAAAAATGCAGAAGTCGAAGTCCAAAACGAAATTCCAAGCATTTTCCTTGTTTTTTTTTATTCAAAAAATAAAATCAGAACCACAAAATCAAAATGGCAAAATTTAAAATAAGAAAATAAGTATCCATAAGTTGAAGCCCAAAACGAAGTTTTCAAGCATTGGTCTCAAGGATTAAAACCAAGAATCGTAATATGCGCTTATTAAAAAAATAAATACAAATCGAAACCACAAAATTAAAGAGGCAGACTTAAAAAAATGCAGAAGTCGAAGTCCAAAACGAAATCCCAAGCATTTTCCTTGTTTTTTTTATTCAAAAAATAAAATCAGAACCACAAAATCAAAATGGCAAAATTTAAAATAAGAAAATAAGTATCCAAAAGTTGAAGCCCAAAACGAAGTTTTCAAGCATTGGTCTCAAGGATTAAAACCAAGAATCGTAATATGCGCTTATTAAGAAAATAAATACAAATCGAAACCACAAAATTAAAGAGGCAGACTTAAAAAAATGCAGAAGTCGAAGTCCAAAACGAAATCCCAAGCATTTTCCTTGTTTTTTTTATTCAAAAAATAAAATCGGAACCACAAAATCAAAATGGCAAAATTTAAAATATAGAAAATAAATATCCAAAAGTTGAAGCCCAAAACGAAGTTTTCAAGCATTGGTCTCAAGGATTAAAACCAAGAATCGTAATATCTTATTAAGAAAAAAAAAACAAACCGAAACCACAGAATCAAAGAGGCAGACTTAAAAAAATGCAGAAGTCGAAGTCCAAAACGAAATCCCAAGCATTTTCCTTGTTTTTTTTATTCAAAAAATAAAATCAGAACCACAAAATCAAAATGGCAAAATTTAAAATAAGAAAATAAGTATCCAAAAGTTGAAGCCCAAAACGAAGTTTTCAAGCATTGGTCTCAAGGATTAAAACCAAGAATCGTAATATGCGCTTATTAAGAAAATAAATACAAATCGAAACCACAAAATTAAAGAGGCAGACTTAAAAAAATGCAGAAGTCGAAGTCCAAAACGAAATTCCAAGCATTTTCCTTGTTTTTTTTATTCAATAAATAAAATCAGAACCACAAAATCAAAATGGCAAAATTTAAAATAAGAAAATAAGTATCCATAAGTTGAAGCCCAAAACGAAGTTTTCAAGCATTGGTCTCAAGGATTAAAACCAAGAATCGTAATATGCGCTTATTAAGAAAATAAATACAAATCGAAACCACAAAATTAAAGAGGCAGACTTAAAAAAATGCAGAAGTCGAAGTCCAAAACGAAATCCCAAGCATTTTCCTTGTTTTTTTTATTCAAAAAATAAAATCAGAACCACAAAATCAAAATGGCAAAATTTAAAATAAGAAAATAAGTATCCAAAAGTTGAAGCCCAAAACGAAGTTTTCAAGCATTGGTCTCAAGGATTAAAACCAAGAATCGTAATATGCGCTTATTAAGAAAATAAATACAAATCGAAACCACAAAATTAAAGAGGCAGACTTAAAAAAATGCAGAAGTCGAAGTCCAAAACGAAATTCCAAGCATTTTCCTTGTTTTTTTTTATTCAAAAATAAAATCAGAACCACAAAATCAAAATGACAAAATTTAAAATAAGAAAATAAGTATCCAAAAGTTGAAGCCCAAAACGAAGTTTTCAAGCATTGGTCTCAAGGATTAAAACCAAGAATCGTAATATGCGCTTATTAAAAAAATAAATACAAATCAAAACCACAAAATTAAAGAGGCAGACTTAAAAAAATGCAGAAGTCGAAGTCCAAAACGAAATCCCAAGCATTTTCCTTGTTTTTTTATCCAAAAAATAAAATCAGAACCACAAAATCAAAATGGCAAAATTTAAAATAAGAAAATAAGTATCCAAAAGTTGAAGCCCAAAACGAAGTTTTCATGCATTGGTCTCAAGGATTAAAACCAAGAATCGTAATATGCGCTTATTAAGAAAATAAATACAAATCGAAACCACAAAATTAAAGAGGCAGACTTAAAAAAATGCAGAAGTTGAAGTCCAAAACGAAATCCCAAGCATTTTCCTTGTTTTTTTATTCAAAAAATAAAATCAGAACCACAAAATCAAAATGGCAAAATTTAAAATAAGAAAATAAGTATCCAAAAGTTGAAGCCCAAAACGAAGTTTTCAAGCATTGGTCTCAAGGATTAAAACCAAGAATCGTAATATGCGCTTATTAAGAAAATAAATACAAATCGAAACCACAAAATTAAAGAGGCAGACTTAAAAAAATGCAGAAGTCGAAGTCCAAAACGAAATCCCAAGCATTTTCCTTGTTTTTTTTATTCAAAAAATAAAATCGGAACCACAAAATCAAAATGGCAAAATTTAAAATATATGAAAATAAATATCCAAAAGTTGAAGCCCAAAACGAAGTTTTCAAGCATTGGTCTCAAGGATTAAAACCAAGAATCGTAAAAAAACAAATGAACCACAGAATCAAAGAGGCAGACTTAAAAAAATGCAGAAGTCGAAGTCCAAAACGAAATCCCAAGCATTTTCCTCGTTTTTTTTATGCAAAAAATTAAATCAGAACCACAAAATCAAAATGGCAAAATTTAAAATAAGAAAATAAGTATCCAAAAGTTGAAGCCCAAAACGAAGTTTTCAAGCATTGGTCTCAAGGATTAAAACCAAGAATCGTAATATGCGCTTATTAAGAAAATAAATACAAATCGAAACCACAAAATTAAAGAGGCAGACTTAAAAAAATGCAGAAGTCGAAGTCCAAAACGAAATCCCAAGCATTTTCCTTGTTTTTTTATTCAAAAAATAAAATCGGCACCACAAAATCAAAATGGCAAAATTTAAAATATATGAAAATAAATATCCAAAAGTTGAAGCCCAAAACGAAGTTTTCAAGCATTGGTCTCAAGGATTAAAACCAAGAATCGTAATATGCGCTTATTAAGAAAATAAATACAAATCGAAACCACAAAATTAAAGAGGCAGACTTAAAAAAATGCAGAAGTCGAAGTCCAAAACGAAATCCCAAGCATTTTCCTTGTTTTTTTTATTCAAAAAATAAAATCAGAACCACAAAATCAAAATGGCAAAATTTAAAATAAGAAAATAAGTATCCAAAAGTTGAAGCCCAAAACGAAGTTTTCAAGCATTGGTCTCTAGGATTAAAACCAAGAATCGTAATATGCGCTTATTAAGAAAATGAATACAAATCGAAACCACAAAATTAAAAAAGCAGACTTAAAAAAATGCAGAAGTCGAAGTCCAAAACGAAATCCCAAGCATTTTCCTTGTTTTTTTTATTCAAAAAATAAAATCAGAACCACAAAATCAAAATGGCAAAATTTAAAATAAGAAAAAAACTGGTCAAAAGTTGAAGCCCAAAACGAAGTTTTCAAGCATTGGTCTAAGGATTAAAACCAAGAATCGTAATATGCGCTTATTAAGAAAATAAATACAAATCGAAACCACAAAATTAAAGAGGCAGACTTAAAAAAATGCAGAAGTCAAAGTCCAAAACGAAATCCCAAGCATTTTCCTTGTTTTTTTTATTCAAAAAATAAAATCAGAACCACAAAATCAAAATGGCAAAATTTAAAATAAGAAAATAAGTATCCAAAAGTTGAAGCCCAAAACGAAGTTTTCAAGCATTGGTCTCAAGGATTAAAACCAAGAATCGTAATATGCGCTTATTAAGAAAATAAATACAAATCGAAACCACAAAATTAAAGAGGCAGACTTAAAAAAATGCAGAAGTCGAAGTCCAAAACGAAATCCCAAGCATTTTCCTTGTTTTTTTTTATTCAAAAAATAAAATCAGAACCACAAAATCAAAATGGCAAAATGCCCAAAACGAAGTTTTCAAGCATTGGTCTCAAGGATTAAAACCAAGAATCGTAATATGCGCTTATTAAGAAAATAAATACAAATCGAAAACACAAAATGAAAGAGGCAGACTTAAAAAAATGCAGAAGTCGAAGTCCAAAACGAAATCCCAAGCATTTTCCTTGTTTTTTTATTAAAAAAATAAAATCAGAACCACAAAATCAAAATGGCAAAATTTAAAATAAGAAAATAAGTATCCAAAAGTTGAAGCCCAAAACGAAGTTTTCAAGCATTGGTCTCAAGGATTAAAACCAAGAATCGTAATATGCGCTTATTAAGAAAATAAATACAAATCGAAACCACAAAATTAAAGAGGCAGACTTAAAAAAATGCAGAAGTCGAAGTCCAAAACGAAATCCCAAGCATTTTCCTTGTTTTTTTTATTCAAAAAATAAAATCGGCACCACAAAATCAAAATGGCAAAATTTAAAATATATGAAAATAAATATCCAAAAGTTGAAGCCCTTAACGAAGTTTTCAAGCGTTGGTCTCAAGGATTAAAACCAAGAATCGTATTTTATTAAGAAAATAAATACAAATAGAAACCACAAAATCGAGGCAGACTTAAAAAAATGCAGAAGTCGAAGTCCAAAACGAAATCCCAAGCATTTTCCTTGTTTTTTTATTAAAAAAATAAAATCAGAACCACAAAATCAAAATGGCAAAATTTAAAATAAGAAAATAAGTATCCAAAAGTTGAAGCCCAAAACGAAGTTTTCAAGCATTGGTCTCAAGGATTAAAACCAAGAATCGTAATATGCGCTTATTAAGAAAATAAATACAAATCGAAACCACAAAATTAAAGAGGCAGACTTAAAAAAATGCAGAAGTCGAAGTCCAAAACAAAATCCCAAGCATTTTCCTTGTTTTTTTTATTCAAAAAATAAAATCAGAACCACAAAATCAAAATGGCAAAATTTAAAATAAGAAAATAAGTATCCAAAAGTTGAAGCCTAAAACGAAGTTTTCAAGCATTGGTCTGATTAAAACCAAGAATCGTAATATGCGCTTATTAAGAAAATAAATACAAATCGAAACCACAAAATTAAAGAGGCAGACTTAAAAAAATGCAGAAGTCGAAGTCCAAAACGAAATCCCAAGCATTTTCCTTGTTTTTTTTATTCAAAAAATAAAATCAGAACCACAAAATAAAAATGGCAAAATTTAAAATAAGAAAATAAGTATCCAAAAGTTGAAGCCCAAAACGAAGTTTTCAAGCATTGGTCTCAAGGATTAAAACCAAGAATCGTAATATGCGCTTATTAAGAAAATAAATACAAATCGAAACCACAAAATTAAAGAGGCAGACTTAAAAAAATGCAGAAGTCGAAGTCCAAAACGAAATCCCAAGCATTTTCCTTGTTTTTTTTTATTCAAAAAATAAAATCAGAACCACAAAATCAAAATGGCAAAATTTAAAATAAGAAAATAAGTATCCAAAAGTTGAAGCCCAAAACGAAGTTTTCAAGCATTGGTCTCAAGGATTAAAACCAAGAATCGTAATATGCGCTTATTAAGAAAATAAATACAAATCGAAACCACAAAATTAAAGAGGCAGACTTAAAAAAATGCAGAAGTCGAAGTCCAAAACGAAATCCCAAGCATTTTCCTTGTTTTTTTATTCAAAAAATAAAATCAGAACCACAAAATCAAAATGGCAAAATTTAAAATAAGAAAATAAGTATCCAAAAGTTGAAGCCCAAAACGAAGTTTTCAAGCATTGGTCTCAAGGATTAAAACCAAGAATCGTAATATGCGCTTATTAAGAAAATAAATACAAATCGAAACCACAAAATTAAAGAGGCAGACTTAAAAAAATGCAGAAGTCGAAGTCCAAAACGAAATCCCAAGCATTTTCCTTGTTTTTTTATTCAAAAAATAAAATCAGAACCACAAAATCAAAATGGCAAAATTTAAAATAAGAAAATAAGTATCCAAAAGTTGAAGCCCAAAACGAAGTTTTCAAGCATTGGTCTCAAGGATTAAAACCAAGAATCGTAATATGCGCTTATTAAGAAAATAAATACAAATCGAAACCACAAAATTAAAGAGGCAGACTTAAAAAAATGCAGAAGTCGAAGTCCAAAACGAAATCCCAAGCATTTTCCTTGTTTTTTTTATTCAAAAAATAAAATCGGAACCACAAAATCAAAATGGCAAAATTTAAAATAATGAAAATAAGTATCCAAAAGTAGAAGCCCAAAACGAAGTTTTCAAGCATTGGTCTCAAGGATTAAAACCAAGAATCGTAATATGCGCTTATTAAGAAAATAAATACAAATCGAAACCACAAAAATAAAGAGGCAGACTTAAAAAAATGCAGAAGTCGAAGTCCAAAACGAAATCCCAAGCATTTTCCTTGTTTTTTTATTCAAAAAATAAAATCAGAACCACAAAATCAAAATGGCAAAATTTAAAATAAGAAAATAAGTATCCAAAAGTTGAAGCCCAAAACGAAGTTTTCAAGCATTGGTCTCAAGGATTAAAACCAAGAATCGTAATATGCGCTTATTAAGAAAATAAATACAAATCGAAACCACAAAATTAAAGAGGCAGACTTAAAAAAATGCAGAAGTCGAAGTCCAAAACGAAATCCCAAGCATTTTCCTTGTTTTTTTATTCAAAAAATAAAATCGGCACACAAAATCAAAATGGCAAAATTTAAAATAAGAAAATAAGTATCCAAAAGTTGAAGCCCAAAACGAAGTTTTCAAGCATTGGTCTTAAGGATTGAAACCATGAATCGTAATATGCGCTTATTAAGAAAATAAATACAAATCGAAACCACAAAATTAAAGAGGCAGACTCAAAAAAATGCAGAAGTCGAAGTCCAAAACGAAATCCCAAGCATTTTCCTTGTTTTTTTTATTCAAAAAATAAAATCAGAACCACAAAATCAAAATGGCAAAATTTAAAATAAGAAAATAAGTATCCAAAAGTTGAAGCCCAAAACGAAGTTTTCAAGCATTGGTCTCAAGGATTAAAACCATGAATCGTAATATCGCTTATTAAGAAAATAAATACAAATCGAAACCACAAAAATAAAGAGGCAGACTTAAATAAATGCAGATGTCGAAGTCCAAAACGAAATCCCAAGCATTTTCCTTGTTTTTTTTATTCAAAAAATGAAATCGGCACCACAAAATCAATATGGCAAAATTTAAAATATATGAAAATAAATATCCAAAAGTTGAAGCCCAAAACGAAGTTTTCAAGCATTGGTCTCAAGGATTAAAACCAAGAATCGTAATATGCGCTTATTAAGAAAATAAATACAAATCGAAACCACAAAATTCAAGAGGCAGACTTTAAAAAATGCAGAAGTCGAAGTCCAAAACGAAATCCCAAGCATTTTCCTTGTTTTTTTTATTCAAAAAATAAAATCAGAACCACAAAATCAAAATGGCAAAATTTAAAATATAGAAAATAAGTATCCAAAAGTTGAAGCCCAAAACGAAGTTTTCAAGCATTGGTCTCAAGGATTAAAACCAAGAATCGTAATATGCGCTTATTAAGAAAATAAATACAAATCGAAACCACAAAATTAAAGAGGCAGACTTAAAAAAATGCAGAAGTCGAAGTCCAAAACGAAATCCCAAGCATTTTCCTTGTTTTTTTATTCAAAAAATAAAATCAGAACCACAAAATCAAAATGGCAAAATTTAAAATAAGAAAATAAGTATCCAAAAGTTGAAGCCCAAAACGAAGTTTTCAAGCATTGGTCTCAAGGATTAAAACCAAGAATCGTAATATGCGCTTATTAAGAAAATAAATACAAATCGAAACCACAAAATTAAAGAGGCAGACTTAAAAAAATGCAGAAGTCGAAGTCCAAAACGAAATCCCAAGCATTTTCCTTGTTTTTTTATTCAAAAAATAAAATCAGAACCACAAAATCAAAATGGCAAAATTTAAAATATAGAAAATAAGTATCCAAAAGTTGAAGCCCAAAACGAAGTTTTCAAGCGTTGGTCTCAAGGATTAAAACCAAAATCGTAATATGCGCTTATTAAGAAAATAAATACAAATCGAAACCACAAAATTAAAGAGGCAGACTTAAAAAAATGCAGAAGTCGAAGTCCAAAACGAAATCCCAAGCATTTTCCTTGTTTTTTTATTCAAAAAATAAAATCAGAACCACAAAATCAAAATGGCAAAATTTAAAATAAGAAAATAAGTATCCAAAAGTTGAAGCCCAAAACGAAGTTTTCAAGCATTGGTCTCAAGGATTAAAACCAAGAATCGTAATATGCGCTTATTAAGAAAATAAATACAAATCGAAACCACAAAATTAAAGAGGCAGACTTAAAAAAATTCAGAAGTCGAAGTCCAAAACGAAATCCCAAGCATTTTCCTTGTTTTTTTATTCAAAAAATAAAATCGGCACACAAAATCAAAATGGCAAAATTTAAAATAAGAAAATAAGTGTCCAAAAGTTGAAGCCCAAAACGAAGTTTTCAAGCATTGGTCTTAAGGATTGAAACCATGAATCGTAATATGCGCTTATTAAGAAAATAAATACAAATCGAAACCACAAAATTAAAGAGGCAGACTTAAAAAAATTCAGAAGTCGAAGTCCAAAACGAAATCCCAAGCATTTTCCTTGTTTTTTTTATTCAAAAAATAAAATCAGAACCACAAAATTAAAATGGCAAAATTTAAAATAAGAAAATAAGTATCCAAAAGTTGAAGCCCAAAACGAAGTTTTCAAGCATTGGTCTCAAGGATTAAAACCATGAATCGTAATATGCGCTTATTAAGAAAATAAATACAAATCGAAACCACAAAATTAAAGAGGCAGACTTAAAAAAATGCAGAAGTCGAAGTCCAAAACGAAATCCCAAGCATTTTCCTTGTTTTTTTTATTCAAAAAATAAAATCAGAACCACAAAATCAAAATGGCAAAATTTAAAATATATGAAAATAAGTATCCAAAAGTTGAAGCCCAAAACGAAGTTTTCAAGCATTGGTCTCAAGGATTAAAACCAAGAATCGTAATATGCGCTTATTAAGAAAATAAATACAAATCGAAACCACAAAATTAAAGAGGCAGACTTAAAAAAATGCAGAAGTCGAAGTCCAAAACAAAATCCCAAGCATTTTCCTTGTTTTTTTTTATTCAAAAAATAAATTCGGTACCACAAAATCAAAATGGCAAAATTTAAAATAAGAAAATAAGTATCCAAAAGTTGAAGCCCAAAACGAAGTTTTCAAGCATTGGTCTTAAGGATTAAAACCATGAATCGTAATATGCGCTTATTAAGAAAATAAATACAAATCGAAACCACAAAATTAAAGAGGCAGACTTAAAAAAATGCAGAAGTCGAAGTCCAAAACGAAATCCCAAGCATTTTCCTTGTTTTTTTATTCAAAAAATAAAATCAGAACCACAAAATCAAAATGGCAAAATTTAAAATATAGAAAATAAGTATCCAAAAGTTGAAGCCCAAAACGAAGTTTTCAAGCATTGGTCTCAAGGATTAAAACCAAGAATCGTAATATGCGCTTATTAAGAAAATAAATACAAATCGAAACCACAAAATTAAAGAGGCAGACTTAAAAAAATGCAGAAGTCGAAGTCCAAAACGAAATCCCAAGCATTTTCCTTGTTTTTTTTATTCAAAAAATAAAATCAGAACCACAAAATCAAAATGGCAAAATTTAAAATAAGAAAATAAGTATCCAAAAGTTGAAGCCCAAAACGAAGTTTTCAAGCATTGGTCTCAAGGATTAAAACCAAGAATCGTAATATGCGCTTATTAAGAAAATAAATACAAATCGAAACCACAAAATTAAAGAGGCAGACTTAAAAAAATGCAGAAGTCGAAGTCCAAAACGAAATCCCAAGCATTTTCCTTGTTTTTTTATTCAAAAAATAAAATCAGAACCACAAAATCAAAATGGCAAAATTTAAAATAAGAAAATAAGTATCCAAAAGTTGAAGCCCAAAACGAAGTTTTCAAGCATTGGTCTCAAGGATTAAAACCATGAATCGTAATATGCGCTTATTAAGAAAATAAATACAAATCGAAACCACAAAATTAAAGAGGCAGACTTAAAAAAATGCAGAAGTCGAAGTCCAAAACGAAATCCCAAGCATTTTCCTTGTTTTTTTATTAAAAAAATAAAATCAGAACCACAAAATCAAAATGGCAAAATTTAAAATAAGAAAATAAGTATCCAAAAGTTGAAGCCCAAAACGAAGATTTCAAGCATTGGACTTAAGGATTGAAACCATGAATCGTAATATGCGCTTATTAAGAAAATAAATACAAATCGAAACCACAAAATTAAAGAGGCAGACTTAAAAAAATGCAGAAGTCGAAGTCCAAAACGAAATCCCAAGCATTTTCCTTGTTTTTTTTATTCAAAAAATAAAATCGGCACCACAAAATCAAAATGGCAAAATTTAAAATATATGAAAATAAGTATCCAAAAGTTGAAGCCCAAAACGAAGTTTTCAAGCATTGGTCTCAAGGATTAAAACCAAGAATCGTAATATGCGCTTATTAAGAAAATAAATACAAATCGAAACCACAAAATTAAAGAGGCAGACTTTAAAAAATGCAGAAGTCGAAGTCCAAAACGAAATCCCAAGCATTTTCCTTGTTTTTTTATTCAAAAAATAAAATCGGAACCACAAAATCAAAATGGCAAAATTTAAAATATAGAAAATAAGTATCCAAAAGTTGAAGCCCAAAACGAAGTTTTCAAGCATTGGTCTCAAGGATTAAAACCAAGAATCGTAATATGCGCTTATTAAGAAAATAAATACAAATCGAAACCACAAAATTAAAGAGGCAGACTTAAAAAAATGCAGAAGTCGAAGTCCAAAACGAAATCCCAAGCATTTTCCTTGTTTTTTTTATTCAAAAAATAAAATCAGAACCACAAAATCAAAATGGCAAAATTTAAAATAAGAAAATAAGTATCCAAAAGTTGAAGCCCAAAACGAAGTTTTCAAGCATTGGTCTCAAGGATTAAAACCAAGAATCGTAATATGCGCTTATTAAGAAAATAAATACAAATCGAAACCACAAAATTAAAGAGGCAGACTTAAAAAGATGCAGAAGTCGAAGTCCAAAACGAAATCGCAAGCATTTTCCTTGTTTTTTTATTCAAAAAATAAAATCGGCACCACAAAATCAAAATGGCAAAATTTAAAATAAGAAAATAAGTATCCAAAAGTTAAAGCCCAAAACGAAGTTTTCAAGCATTAGTCTCAAGGATTAAAACCATGAATCGTAATATGCGCTTATTGAGAAAATAAATACAAATCGAAACCACAAAATTAAAGAGGCAGACTTAAAAAAATGCAGAAGTCGAAGTCCAAAACGAAATCCCAAGCATTTTCCTTGTTTTTTTTATTCAAAAAATAAAATCAGAACCACAAAATCAAAATGGCAAAATTTAAAATAAGAAAATAAGTATCCAAAAGTTGAAGCCCAAAACGAAGTTTTCAAGCATTGGTCTCAAGGATTAAAACCATGAATCGTAATATCGCTTATTAAGAAAATAAATACAAATCGAAACCACAAAATTAAAGAGGCAGACTTAAAAAAATGCAGAAGTCGAAGTCCAAAACGAAATCCCAAGCATTTTCCTTGTTTTTTTTATTCAAAAAATAAAATCAGAACCACAAAATCAAAATGGCAAAATTTAAAATATAGAAAATAAGTATCCAAAAGTTGAAGCCCAAAACGAAGTTTTCAAGCATTGGTCTCAAGGATTAAAACCAAGAATCGTAATATGCGCTTATTAAGAAAATAAATACAAATCGAAACCACAAAATTAAAGAGGCAGACTTAAAAAAATGCAGAAGTCGAAGTCCAAAACGAAATCCCAAGCATTTTCCTTGTTTTTTTTTATTCAATAAATAAAGTCAGAACCACAAAATCAAATGGCAAAATTTAAAATAAGAAAATAAGTATCCAAAAGTTGAAGCCCAAAACGAAGGTTTCAAGCGTTGGTCTTAAGGATTGAAACCATGAATCGTAATATGCGCTTATTAAGAAAATAAATACAAATCGAAACCACAAAATTAAAGAGGCAGACTTAAAAAAATGCAGAAGTCGAAGTCCAAAACGAAATCCCAAGCATTTTCCTTGTTTTTTTTATTCAAAAAATAAAATCAGAACCACAAAATCAAAATGGGTAAAAATTAAAAATATGAAAATAAGTATCCAAAAGTTGAAGCCCAAAACGAAGTTTTCAAGCATTGGTCTCAAGGATTAAAACCAAGAATCGTAATATGCGCTTATTAAGAAAATAAATACAAATCGAAACCACAAAATTAAAGAGGCAGACTTAAAAAAATGCAGAAGTCGAAGTCCAAAACGAAATCCCAAGCATTTTCCTTGTTTTTTTATTCAAAAAATAAAATCAGAACCACAAAATCAAAATGGCAAAATTTAAAATAAGAAAATAAGTATCCAAAAGTTGAAGCCCAAAACGAAGTTTTCAAGCATTGGTCTCAAGGATTAAAACCAAGAATCGTAATATGCGCTTATTAAGAAAATAAATACAAATCGAAACCACAAAATTAAAGAGGCAGACTTAAAAAAATTCAGAAGTCGAAGTCCAAAACGAAATCCCAAGCATTTTCCTTGTTTTTTTTATTCAAAAAATAAAATCAGAACCACAAAATCAAAATGGCAAAATTTAAAATAAGAAAATAAGTATCCAAAAGTTGAAGCCCAAAACGAAGTTTTCAAGCATTGGTCTCAAGGATTAAAACCAAGAATCGTAATATGCGCTTATTAAGAAAAATAAATACAAATCGAAACCACAAAATTAAAGAGGCAGACTTAAAAAAATGCAGAAGTCGAAGTCCAAAACGAAATTCCAAGCATTTTCCTTGTTTTTTTTATTCAAAAAATAAAATCAGAACCACAAAATTAAAATGGCAAAATTTAAAATAAGAAAATAAGTATCCAAAAGTTGAAGCCCAAAACGAAGGTTTCAAGCGTTGGTCTTAAGGATTGAAACCATGAATCGTAATATGCGCTTATTAAGAAAATAAATACAAATCGAAACCACAAAATTAAAGAGGCAGACTTAAAAAAATGCAGAAGTCGAAGTCCAAAACGAAATCCCAAGCATTTTCCTTGTTTTTTTTATTCAAAAAATAAAATCAGAACCACAAAATCAAAATGGCAAAATTTAAAATATAGAAAATAAGTATCCAAAAGTTGAAGCCCAAAACGAAGTTTTCAAGCATTGGTCTCAAGGATTAAAACCAAGAATCGTAATATGCGCTTATTAAGAAAATAAATACAAATCGAAACCACAAAATTAAAGAGGCAGACTTAAAAAAATGCAGAAGTCGAAGTCCAAAACGAAATCCCAAGCATTTTCCTTGTTTTTTTTATTCAAAAAATAAAATCAGAACCACAAAATCAAAATGGCAAAATTTAAAATAAGAAAATAAGTATCCAAAAGTTGAAGCCCAAAACGAAGTTTTCAAGCATTGGTCTCAAGGATTAAAACCAAGAATCGTAATATGCGCTTATTAAGAAAATAAATACAAATCGAAACCACAAAATTAAAGAGGCAGACTTAAAAAAATGCAGAAGTCGAAGTCCAAAACGAAATCCCAAGCATTTTCCTTGTTTTTTTTATTCAAAAAATAAAATCAGAACCACAAAATCAAAATGGCAAAAATTTAAAATAAGAAAATAAGTATCCATAAGTTGAAGCCCAAAACGAAGTTTTCAAGCATTGGTCTCAAGGATTAAAACCATGAATCGTAATATGCGCTTATTAAGAAAATAAATACAAATCGAAACCACAAAATTAAAGAGGCAGACTTAAAAAAATGCAGAAGTCGAAGTCCAAAACGAAATCCCAAGCATTTTCCTTGTTTTTTTATTCAAAAAATAAAATCAGAACCACAAAATCAAAATGGCAAAATTTAAAATAAGAAAATAAGTATCCAAAAGTTGAAGCCCAAAACGAAGTTTTCAAGCATTGGTCTCAAGGATTAAAACCATGAATCGTAATATGCGCTTATTAAGAAAATAAATACAAATCGAAACCACAAAATTAAAGAGGCAGACTTAAAAAAATGCAGAAGTCGAAGTCCAAAACGAAATCCCAAGCATTTTCCTTGTTTTTTTTATTCAAAAAATAAAATCAGAACCACAAAATCAAAATGGCAAAATTTAAAATATAGAAAATAAGTATCCAAAAGTTGAAGCCCAAAACGAAGTTTTCAAGCATTGGTCTCAAGGATTAAAACCAAGAATCGTAATATGCGCTTATTAAGAAAATAAATACAAATCGAAACCACAAAATTAAAGAGGCAGACTTAAAAAAATGCAGAAGTCGAAGTCCAAAACGAAATCCCAAGCATTTTCCTTGTTTTTTTATTCAAAAAATAAAATCGGAACCACAAAATCAAAATGGCAAAATTTAAAATATAGAAAATAAGTATCCAAAAGTTGAAGCCCAAAACGAAGTTTTCAAGCATTGGTCTCAAGGATTAAAACCAAGAATCGTAATATGCGCTTATTAAGAAAATAAATACAAATCGAAACCACAAAATTAAAGAGGCAGACTTAAAAAAATGCAGAAGTCGAAGTCCAAAACGAAATCCCAAGCATTTTCCTTGTTTTTTTTATTCAAAAAATAAAATCAGAACCACAAAATCAAAATGGCAAAATTTAAAATAAGAAAATAAGTATCCAAAAGTTGAAGCCCAAAACGAAGTTTTCAAGCATTGGTCTCAAGGATTAAAACCAAGAATCGTAATATGCGCTTATTAAGAAAATAAATACAAATCGAAACCACAAAATTAAAGAGGCAGACTTAAAAAAATATAGAAGTCGAAGTCCAAAACGAAATCCCAAGCATTTTCCTTGTTTTTTTATTCAAAAAATAAAATCGGAACACAAAATCAAAATGGCAAAATTTAAAATAAGAAAATAAGTATCCAAAAGTTGAAGCCCAAAACGAAGTTTTCAAGCATTGGTCTCAAGGATTAAAACCATGAATCGTAATATGCGCTTATTAAGAAAATAAATACAAATCGAAACCACAAAATTAAAGAGGCAGACTTAAAAAAATGCAGAAGTCGAAGTCCAAAACGAAATCCCAAGCATTTTCCTTGTTTTTTTTATTCAAAAAATAAAATCAGAACCACAAAATCAAAATGGCAAAATTTAAAATAAGAAAATAAGTATCCAAAAGTTGAAGCCCAAAACGAAGTTTTCAAGCATTGGTCTCAAGGATTAAAACCATGAATCGTAATATGCGCTTATTAAGAAAATAAATACAAATCGAAACCACAAAATTAAAGAGGCAGACTTAAAAAAATGCAGAAGTCGAAGTCCAAAACGAAATCCCAAGCATTTTCCTTGTTTTTTTTATTCAAAAAATAAAATCAGAACCACAAAATCAAAATGGCAAAATTTAAAATAAGAAAATAAGTATCCAAAAGTTGAAGCCCAAAACGAAGTTTTCAAGCATTGGTCTCAAGGATTAAAACCAAGAATCGTAATATGCGCTTATTAAGAAAATAAATACAAATCGAAACCACAAAATTAAAGAGGCAGACTTAAAAAAATGCAGAAGTCGAAGTCCAAAACGAAATCCCAAGCATTTTCCTTGTTTTTTTTTATTCAAAAAATAAAATCAGAACCACAAAATCAAAATGGCAAAATTTAAAATAAGAAAATAAGTATCCAAAAGTTGAAGCCCAAAACGAAGTTTTCAAGCATTGGTCTCAAGGATTAAAACCATGAATCGTAATATGCGCTTATTAAGAAAATAAATACAAATCGAAACCACAAAATTAAAGAGGCAGACTTAAAAAAATGCAGAAGTCGAAGTCCAAAACGAAATCCCAAGCATTTTCCTTGTTTTTTTTATTCAAAAAATAAAATCAGAACCACAAAATCAAAATGGCAAAATTTAAAATATATGAAAATAAGTATCCAAAAGTTGAAGCCCAAAACGAAGTTTTCAAGCATTGGTCTCAAGGATTAAAACCAAGAATCGTAATATGCGCTTATTAAGAAAATAAATACAAATCGAAACCACAAAATTAAAGAGGCAGACTTAAAAAAATGCAGAAGTCGAAGTCCAAAACGAAATCCCAAGCATTTTCCTTGTTTTTTTTATTCAAAAAATAAAATCAGAACCACAAAATCAAAATGGCAAAATTTAAAATAAGAAAATAAGTATCCAAAAGTTGAAGCCCAAAACAAAGTTTTCAAGCATTGGTCTCAAGGATTAAAACCAAGAATCGTAATATGCGCTTATTAAGAAAATAAATACAAATCGAAACCACAAAATTAAAGAGGCAGACTTTAAAAAATGCAGAAGTCGAAGTCCAAAACGAAATCCCAAGCATTTTCCTTGTTTTTTTTATTCAAAAAATAAAATCAGAACCACAAAATCAAAATGGCAAAATTTAAAATATAGAAAATAAGTATCCAAAAGTTGAAGCCCAAAACGAAGTTTTCAAGCATTGGTCTCAAGGATTAAAACCAAGAATCGTAATATGCGCTTATTAAGAAAATAAATACAAATCGAAACCACAAAATTAAAGAGGCAGACTTAAAAAAATGCAGAAGTCGAAGTCCAAAACGAAATCCCAAGCATTTTCCTTGTTTTTTTTATTCAAAAAATAAAATCAGAACCACAAAATCAAAATGGCAAAATTTAAAATAAGAAAATAAGTATCCAAAAGTTGAAGCCCAAAACGAAGTTTTCAAGCATTGGTCTCAAGGATTAAAACCATGAATCGTAATATGCGCTTATTAAGAAAATAAATACAAATCGAAACCACAAAATTAAAGAGGCAGACTTAAAAAAATGCAGAAGTCGAAGTCCAAAACGAAATCCCAAGCATTTTCCTTGTTTTTTTTATTCAAAAAAAAAAATCAGAACCATAAAATCAAAATGGCAAAATTTAAAATATATGAAAATAAGTATCCAAAAGTTGAAGCCCTTAACGAAGTTTTCAAGCATTGGTCTCAAGGATTAAAACCAAGAATCGTAATACGCGCTTATTAAGAAAATAAATACAAATCGAAACCACAAAATGAAAGAGGCAGACTTAAAAAATGTAGAAGTCGAAGTCCAAAACGAAATCCCAAGCTTTATTCTTGTTTTTTTTTATTCAAAAAATAAAATCAGAACCACAAAATCAAAATGGCAAAATTTAAAATAAGAAAATAAGTATCCAAAAGTTGAAGCCCAAAACGAAGTTTTCAAGCATTGGTCTCAAGGATTAAAACCATGAATCGTAATATGCGCTTATTAAGAAAATAAATACAAATCGAAACCACAAAATTAAAGAGGCAGACTTAAAAAAATGCAGAAGTCGAAGTCCAAAACGAAATCCCAAGCATTTTCCTTGTTTTTTTTATTCAAAAAATAAAATCAGAACCACAAAATCAAAATGGCAAAATTTAAAATATAGAAAATAAGTATCCAAAAGTTGAAGCCCAAAACGAAGTTTTCAAGCATTGGTCTCAAGGATTAAAACCAAGAATCGTAATATGCGCTTATTAAGAAAATAAATACAAATCGAAACCACAAAATTAAAGAGGCAGACTTAAAAAAATGCAGAAGTCGAAGTCCAAAACGAAATCCCAAGCATTTTCCTTGTTTTTTTTATTCAAAAAATAAAATCAGAACCACAAAATCAAAATGGCAAAATTTAAAATAAGAAAATAAGTATCCAAAAGTTGAAGCCCAAAACGAAGTTTTCAAGCATTGGTCTCAAGGATTAAAACCAAGAATCGTAATATGCGCTTATTAAGAAAATAAATACAAATCGAAACCACAAAATTAAAGAGGCAGACTTAAAAAAATGCAGAAGTCGAAGTCCAAAACGAAATCCCAAGCATTTTCCTTGTTTTTTTTATTCAAAAAATAAAATCGGCACCACAAAATCAAAATGGCAAAATTTAAAATATAGAAAATAAATATCCAAAAGTTGAAGCCCAAAACGAAGTTTTCAAGCATTGGTCTCAAGGATTAAAACCAAGAATCGTAATATGCGCTTATTAAGAAAATAAATACAAATCGAAACCACAAAATTAAAGAGGCAGACTTAAAAAAATGCAGAAGTCGAAGTCCAAAACGAAATCCCAAGCATTTTCCTTGTTTTTTTTATTCAAAAAATAAAATCAGAACCACAAAATCAAAATGGCAAAATTTAAAATAAGAAAATAAGTATCCAAAAGTTGAAGCCCAAAACGAAGTTTTCAAGCATTGGTCTCAAGGATTAAAACCATGAATCGTAATATGCGCTTATTAAGAAAATAAATACAAATCGAAACCACAAAATTAAAGAGGCAGACTTAAAAAAATGCAGAAGTCGAAGTCCAAAACGAAATCCCAAGCATTTTCCTTGTTTTTTTTATTCAAAAAATAAAATCAGAACCACAAAATCAAAATGGCAAAATTTAAAATATAGAAAATAAGTATCCAAAAGTTGAAGCCCAAAACGAAGTTTTCAAGCATTGGTCTCAAGGATTAAAACCAAGAATCGTAATATGCGCTTATTAAGAAAATAAATACAAATCGAAACCACAAAATTAAAGAGGCAGACTTTAAAAAATGCAGAAGTCGAAGTCCAAAACGAAATCCCAAGCATTTTCCTTGTTTTTTTTTATTCAAAAAATAAAATCAGAGCCACAAAATCAAAATGGCAAAATTTAAAATAGAAAAAATAAGTATCCATAAGTTGAAGCCCAAAACGAAGTTTTCAAGCATTGGTCTCAAGGATTAAAACCATGAATCGTAATATGCGCTTATTAAGAAAATAAATACAAATCGAAACCACAAAATTAAAGAGGCAGACTTAAAAAAATGCAGAAGTCGAAGTCCAAAACGAAATCCCAAGCATTTTCCTTGTTTTTTTTATTCAAAAAATAAAATCAGAACCACAAAATCAAAATGGCAAAATTTAAAATATAGAAAATAAGTATCCAAAAGTTGAAGCCCAAAACGAAGTTTTCAAGCATTGGTCTCAAGGATTAAAACCAAGAATCGTAATATGCGCTTATTAAGAAAATAAATACAAATCGAAACCACAAAATTAAAGAGGCAGACTTAAAAAAATGCAGAAGTCGAAGTCCAAAACGAAATCCCAAGCATTTTCCTTGTTTTTTTTATTCAAAAAATAAAATCAGAACCACAAAATCAAAATGGCAAAATTTAAAATAAGAAAATAAGTATCCAAAAGTTGAAGCCCAAAACGAAGTTTTCAAGCATTGGTCTCAAGGATTAAAACCATGAATCGTAATATGCGCTTATTAAGAAAATAAATACAAATCGAAACCACAAAATTAAAGAGGCAGACTTAAAAAAATGCAGAAGTCGAAGTCCAAAACGAAATCCCAAGCATTTTCCTTGTTTTTTTTATTCAAAAAATAAAATCAGAACCACAAAATCAAAATGGCAAAATTTAAAATATAGAAAATAAATATCCAAAAGTTGAAGCCCAAAACGAAGTTTTCAAGCATTGGTCTCAAGGATTAAAACCAAGAATCGTAATATGCGCTTATTAAGAAAATAAATACAAATCGAAACCACAAAATTAAAGAGGCAGACTTAAAAAAATGCAGAAGTCGAAGTCCAAAACGAAATCCCAAGCATTTTCCTTGTTTTTTTTATTCAAAAAATAAAATCAGAACCACAAAATCAAAATGGCAAAATTTAAAATAAGAAAATAAGTATCCAAAAGTTGAAGCCCAAAACGAAGTTTTCAAGCATTGGTCTCAAGGATTAAAACCAAGAATCGTAATATGCGCTTATTAAGAAAATAAATACAAATCGAAACCACAAAATTAAAAGAGGCAGACTTAAAAAAATGCAGAAGTCGAAGTCCAAAACGAAATCCCAAGCATTTTCCTTGTTTTTTTTATTCAAAAAATAAAATCAGAACCACAAAATCAAAATGGCAAAATTTAAAATAAGAAAATAAGTATCCAAAAGTTGAAGCCCAAAACGAAGTTTTCAAGCATTGGTCTCAAGGATTAAAACCAAGAATCGTAATATGCGCTTATTAAGAAAATAAATACAAATCGAAACCACAAAATTAAAGAGGCAGACTTAAAAAAATGCAGAAGTCGAAGTCCAAAACGAAATCCCAAGCATTTTCCTTGTTTTTTTTATTCAAAAAATAAAATCGGAACCACAAAATCAAAATGGCAAAATTTAAAATAAGAAAATAAGTATCCAAAAGTTGAAGCCCAAAACGAAGTTTTCAAGCATTGGTCTCAAGGATTAAAACCAAGAATCGTAATATGCGCTTATTAAGAAAATAAATACAAATCGAAACCACAAAATTAAAGAGGCAGACTTAAAAAAATGCAGAAGTCGAAGTCCAAAACGAAATCCCAAGCATTTTCCTTGTTTTTTTTATTCAAAAAATAAAATCAGAACCACAAAATCAAAATGGCAAAATTTAAAATAAGAAAATAAGTATCCAAAAGTTGAAGCCCAAAACGAAGTTTTCAAGCATTGGTCTCAAGGATTAAAACCAAGAATCGTAATATGCGCTTATTAAGAAAATAAATACAAATCGAAACCACAAAATTAAAGAGGCAGACTTAAAAAAATGCAGAAGTCGAAGTCCAAAACGAAATCCCAAGCATTTTCCTTGTTTTTTTTATTCAAAAAATAAAATCAGAACCACAAAATCAAAATGGCAAAATTTAAAATAAGAAAATAAGTATCCAAAAGTTGAAGCCCAAAACGAAGTTTTCAAGCATTGGTCTCAAGGATTAAAACCAAGAATCGTAATATGCGCTTATTAAGAAAATAAATACAAATCGAAACCACAAAATTAAAGAGGCAGACTTAAAAAAATGCAGAAGTCGAAGTCCAAAACGAAATTCCCAAGCATTTTCCTTGTTTTTTTTTATTCAAAAAATAAAATCAGAACCACAAAATCAAAATGGCAAAATTTAAAATAAGAAAATAAGTATCCAAAAGTTGAAGCCCAAAACGAAGTTTTCAAGCATTGGTCTCAAGGATTAAAACCAAGAATCGTAATATGCGCTTATTAAGAAAATAAATACAAATCGAAACCACAAAATTAAAGAGGCAGACTTAAAAAAATGCAGAAGTCGAAGTCCAAAACGAAATCCCAAGCATTTTCCTTGTTTTTTTTATTCAAAAAATAAAATCAGCAACCACAAAATCAAAATGGCAAAATTTAAAATAAGAAAATAAGTATCCAAAAGTTGAAGCCCAAAACGAAGTTTTCAAGCATTGGTCTCAAGGATTAAAACCAAGAATCGTAATATGCGCTTATTAAGAAAATAAATACAAATCGAAACCACAAAATTAAAGAGGCAGACTTAAAAAAATGCAGAAGTCGAAGTCCAAAACGAAATCCCAAGCATTTTCCTTGTTTTTTTATTCAAAAAATAAAATCGGAACCACAAAATCAAAATGCCAAAATTTAAAATAAGAAAATAAGTATCCAAAAGTTGAAGCCCAAAACAAGGTTTTCAAGCATTGGTCTCAAGGATTAAAACCATGAATCGTAATATGCGCTTATTAAGAAAATAAATACAAATCGAAACCACAAAATTAAAGAGGCAGACTTAAAAAAATGCAGAAGTCGAAGTCCAAAACGAAATCCCAAGCATTTTCCTTGTTTTTTTATTCAAAAAATAAAATCAGAACCACAAAATCAAAATGGCAAAATTTAAAATAAGAAAATAAGTATCCAAAAGTTGAAGCCCAAAACGAAGTTTTCAAGCATTGGTCTCAAGGATTAAAACCAAGAATCGTAATATGCGCTTATTAAGAAAATAAATACAAATCGAAACCACAAAATTAAAGAGGCAGACTTAAAAAAATGCAGAAGTCGAAGTCCAAAACGAAATCCCAAGCATTTTCCTTGTTTTTTTTATTCAAAAAATAAAATCAGAACCACAAAATCAAAATGGCAAAATTTAAAATATAGAAAATAAGTATCCAAAAGTTGAAGCCCAAAACGAAGTTTTCAAGCATTGGTCTCAAGGATTAAAACCAAGAATCGTAATATGCGCTTATTAAGAAAATAAATACAAATCGAAACCACAAAATTAAAGAGGCAGACTTAAAAAAAATGCAGAAGTCGAAGTCCAAAACGAAATCCCAAGCATTTTCCTTGTTTTTTTTATTCAAAAAATAAAATCAGAACCACAAAATCAAAATGGCAAAATTTAAAATATATGAAAATAAGTATCCAAAAGTTGAAGCCCAAAACGAAGTTTTCAAGCATTGGTCTCAAGGATTAAAACCAAGAATCGTAATATGCGCTTATTAAGAAAATAAATACAAATCGAAACCACAAAATTAAAGAGGCAGACTTAAAAAAATGCAGAAGTCGAAGTCCAAAACGAAATCCCAAGCATTTTCCTTGTTTTTTTATTCAAAAAATAAAATCAGAACCACAAAATCAAAATGGCAAAATTTAAAATAAGAAAATAAGTATCCAAAAGTTGAAGCCCAAAACGAAGTTTTCAAGCATTGGTCTCAAGGATTAAAACCAAGAATCGTAATATGCGCTTATTAAGAAAATAAATACAAATCGAAACCACAAAATTAAAGAGGCAGACTTAAAAAAATGCAGAAGTCGAAGTCCAAAACGAAATCCCAAGCATTTTCCTTGTTTTTTTTATTCAAAAAATAAAATCAGAACCACAAAATCAAAATGGCAAAATTTAAAATAAGAAAATAAGTATCCAAAAGTTGAAGCCCAAAACGAAGTTTTCAAGCATTGGTCTCAAGGATTAAAACCAAGAATCGTAATATGCGCTTATTAAGAAAATAAATACAAATCGAAACCACAAAATTAAAGAGGCAGACTTAAAAAAATGCAGAAGTCGAAGTCCAAAACGAAATCCCAAGCATTTTCCTTGTTTTTTTTTATTCAAAAAATAAAATCAGAACCACAAAATCAAATGGCAAAATTTAAAATAAGAAAATAAGTATCCAAAAGTTGAAGCCCAAAACGAAGTTTTCAAGCATTGGTCTCAAGGATTAAAACCAAGAATCGTAATATGCGCTTATTAAGAAAATAAATACAAATCGAAACCACAAAATTAAAGAGGCAGACTTAAAAAAATGCAGAAGTCGAAGTCCAAAACGAAATCCCAAGCATTTTCCTTGTTTTTTTTATTCAAAAAATAAAATCAGAACCACAAAATCAAAATGGCAAAATTTAAAATAAGAAAATAAGTATCCAAAAGTTGAAGCCCAAAACGAAGTTTTCAAGCATTGGTCTCAAGGATTAAAACCAAGAATCGTAATATGCGCTTATTAAGAAAATAAATACAAATCGAAACCACAAAATTAAAGAGGCAGACTTAAAAAAATGCAGAAGTCGAAGTCCAAAACGAAATCCCAAGCATTTTCCTTGTTTTTTTATTCAAAAAATAAAATCAGAACCACAAAATCAAAATGGCAAAATTTAAAATAAGAAAATAAGTATCCAAAAGTTGAAGCCCAAAACAAGGTTTTCAAGCATTGGTCTCAAGGATTAAAACCATGAATCGTAATATGCGCTTATTAAGAAAATAAATACAAATCGAAACCACAAAATTAAAGAGGCAGACTTAAAAAAATGCAGAAGTCGAAGTCCAAAACGAAATCCCAAGCATTTTCCTTGTTTTTTTTATTCAAAAAATAAAATCAGAACCACAAAATCAAAATGGCAAAATTTAAAATAAGAAAATAAGTATCCAAAAGTTGAAGCCCAAAACGAAGTTTTCAAGCATTGGTCTCAAGGATTAAAACCAAGAATCGTAATATGCGCTTATTAAGAAAATAAATACAAATCGAAACCACAAAATTAAAGAGGCAGACTTAAAAAAATGCAGAAGTCGAAGTCCAAAACGAAATCCCAAGCATTTTCCTTGTTTTTTTTATTCAAAAAATAAAATCAGAACCACAAAATCAAAATGGCAAAATTTAAAATATAGAAAATAAGTATCCAAAAGTTGAAGCCCAAAACGAAGTTTTCAAGCATTGGTCTCAAGGATTAAAACCAAGAATCGTAATATGCGCTTATTAAGAAAATAAATACAAATCGAAACCACAAAATTAAAGAGGCAGACTTAAAAAAATGCAGAAGTCGAAGTCCAAAACGAAATCCCAAGCATTTTCCTTGTTTTTTTTATTCAAAAAATAAAATCAGAACCACAAAATCAAAATGGCAAAATTTAAAATAAGAAAAATAAGTATCCAAAAGTTGAAGCCCAAAACGAAGTTTTCAAGCATTGGTCTCAAGGATTAAAACCATGAATCGTAATATGCGCTTATTAAGAAAATAAATACAAATCGAAACCACAAAATTAAAGAGGCAGACTTAAAAAAATGCAGAAGTCGAAGTCCAAAACGAAATCCCAAGCATTTTCCTTGTTTTTTTTATTCAAAAATAAAATCAGAACCACAAAATCAAAATGGCAAAATTTAAAATATAGAAAATAAGTATCCAAAAGTTGAAGCCCAAAACGAAGTTTTCAAGCATTGGTCTCAAGGATTAAAACCAAGAATCGTAATATGCGCTTATTAAGAAAATAAATACAAATCGAAAACACAAAATGAAAGAGGCAGACTTAAAAAAATGCAGAAGTCGAAGTCCAAAACGAAATCCCAAGCATTTTCCTTGTTTTTTTTATTAAAAAAATAAAATCAGAACCACAAAATCAAAATGGCAAAATTTAAAATAAGAAAATAAGTATCCAAAAGTTGAAGCCCAAAACGAAGGTTTTAAGCATTGGTCTCAAGGATTAAAACCAAGAATCGTAATATGCGCTTATTAAGAAAATAAATACAAATCGAAACCACAAAATTAAAGAGGCAGACTTAAAAAAATGCAGAAGTCGAAGTCCAAAACGAAATCCCAAGCATTTTCCTTGTTTTTTTTATTCAAAAAATAAAATCAGAACCACAAAATCAAAATGGCAAAATTTAAAATATAGAAAATAAGTATCCAAAAGTTGAAGCCCAAAACGAAGTTTTCAAGCATTGGTCTCAAGGATTAAAACCAAGAATCGTAATATGCGCTTATTAAGAAAATAAATACAAATCGAAACCACAAAATTAAAGAGGCAGACTTAAAAAAATGCAGAAGTCGAAGTCCAAAACGAAATCCCAAGCATTTTCCTTGTTTTTTTATTCAAAAAATAAAATCAGAACCACAAAATCAAAATGGCAAAATTTAAAATATAGAAAATAAGTATCCAAAAGTTGAAGCCCAAAACGAAGTTTTCAAGCATTGGTCTCAAGGATTAAAACCAAGAATCGTAATATGCGCTTATTAAGAAAATAAATACAAATCGAAACCACAAAAATAAAGAGGCAGACTTAAAAAAATGCAGAAGTCGAAGTCCAAAACGAAGTCCCAAGCATTTTCCTTGTTTTTTTATTCAAAAAATAAAATCAGAACCACAAAATCAAAATGGCAAAATTTAAAATATATGAAAATAAATATCCAAAAGTTGAAGCCCTTAACGAAGTTTTCAAGCATTGGTCTGAAGGATTAAAACCATGAATCGTAATATGCGCTTATTAAGAAAATAAATACAAATCGAAACCACAAAATTAAAGAGGCAGACTTAAAAAAATGCAGAAGTCGAAGTCCAAAACGAAATCCCAAGCATTTTCCTTGTTTTTTTTATTCAAAAAATAAAATCAGAACCACAAAATCAAAATGGCAAAATTTAAAATAAGAAAATAAGTATCCAAAAGTTGAAGCCCAAAACGAAGTTTTCAAGCATTGGTCTCAAGGATTAAAACCAAGAATCGTAATATGCGCTTATTAAGAAAATAAATACAAATCGAAACCACAAAATTAAAGAGGCAGACTTAAAAAAATGCAGAAGTCGAAGTCCAAAACGAAATCCCAAGCATTTTCCTTGTTTTTTTATTCAAAAAATAAAATCAGAACCACAAAATCAAAATGGCAAAATTTAAAATAAGAAAATAAGTATCCAAAAGTTGAAGCCCAAAACGAAGTTTTCAAGCATTGGTCTCAAGGATTAAAACCAAGAATCGTAATATGCGCTTATTAAGAAAATAAATACAAATCGAAACCACAAAATTAAAGAGGCAGACTTAAAAAAATGCAGAAGTCGAAGTCCAAAACGAAATCCCAAGCATTTTCCTTGTTTTTTTTATTCAAAAAATAAAATCGGAACCACAAAATCAAAATGGCAAAATTTAAAATAAGAAAATAAGTATCCAAAAGTTGAAGCCCAAAACGAAGTTTTCAAGCATTGGTCTCAAGGATTAAAACCAAGAATCGTAATATGCGCTTATTAAGAAAATAAATACAAATCGAAACCACAAAATTAAAGAGGCAGACTTAAAAAAATGCAGAAGTCGAAGTCCAAAACGAAATCCAAAGCTTTTTCCTTGTTTTTTTTATTCAAAAAATAAAATCGGAACCACAAAATCAAAATGGCAAAATTTAAAATAAGAAAATAAGTATCCATAAGTTGAAGCCCAAAACGAAGTTTTCAAGCATTGGTCTCAAGGATTAAAACCAAGAATCGTAATATGCGCTTATTAAGAAAATAAATACAAATCGAAACCACAAAATTAAAGAGGCAGACTTAAAAAAATGCAGAAGTCGAAGTCCAAAACGAAATCCCAAGCATTTTCCTTGTTTTTTTATTCAAAAAATAAAATCGGAACCACAAAATCAAAATGCCAAAATTTAAAATAAGAAAATAAGTATCCAAAAGTTGAAGCCCAAAACAAAGTTTTCAAGCATTGGTCTCAAGGATTAAAACCAAGAATCGTAATATGCGCTTATTAAGAAAATAAATACAAATCGAAACCACAAAATTAAAGAGGCAGACTTAAAAAAATGCAGAAGTCGAAGTCCAAAACGAAATCCCAAGCATTTTCCTTGTTTTTTTTATTCAAAAAATAAAATCAGAACCACAAAATCAAAATGGCAAAATTTAAAATAAGAAAATAAGTATCCAAAAGTTGAAGCCCAAAACGAAGTTTTCAAGCATTGGTCTCAAGGATTAAAACCAAGAATCGTAATATGCGCTTATTAAGAAAATAAATACAAATCGAAACCACAAAATTAAAGAGGCAGACTTAAAAAAATGCAGAAGTCGAAGTCCAAAACGAAATCCCAAGCATTTTCCTTGTTTTTTTATTCAAAAAATAAAATCAGAACCACAAAATCAAAATGGCAAAATTTAAAATAATGAAAATAAGTATCCAAAAGTTGAAGCCCAAAACGAAGTTTTCAAGCATTGGTCTCAAGGATTAAAACCAAGAATCGTAATATGCGCTTATTAAGAAAATAAATACAAATCGAAACCACAAAATTAAAGAGGCAGACTTAAAAAAATGCAGAAGTCGAAGTCCAAAACGAAATCCCAAGCATTTTCCTTGTTTTTTTTATTCAAAAAATAAAATCAGAACCACAAAATCAAAATGGCAAAATTTAAAATAAGAAAATAAGTATCCAAAAGTTGAAGCCCAAAACGAAGTTTTCAAGCATTGGTCTCAAGGATTAAAACCATGAATCGTAATATGCGCTTATTAAGAAAATAAATACAAATCGAAACCACAAAATTAAAGAGGCAGACTTAAAAAAATGCAGAAGTCGAAGTCCAAAACGAAATCCCAAGCATTTTCCTTGTTTTTTTTATTCAAAAAATAAAATCAGAACCACAAAATCAAAATGGCAAAATTTAAAATATAGAAAATAAGTATCCAAAAGTTGAAGCCCAAAACGAAGTTTTCAAGCATTGGTCTCAAGGATTAAAACCAAGAATCGTAATATGCGCTTATTAAGAAAATAAATACAAATCGAAACCACAAAATTAAAGAGGCAGACTTAAAAAAATGCAGAAGTCGAAGTCCAAAACGAAATCCCAAGCATTTTCCTTGTTTTTTTTATTCAAAAAATAAAATCAGAACCACAAAATCAAAATGGCAAAATTTAAAATAAGAAAATAAGTATCCAAAAGTTGAAGCCCAAAACGAAGTTTTCAAGCATTGGTCTCAAGGATTAAAACCATGAATCGTAATATGCGCTTATTAAGAAAATAAATACAAATCGAAACCACAAAAATAAAGAGGCAGACTTAAAAAAATGCAGAAGTCGAAGTCCAAAACGAAATCCCAAGCATTTTCCTTGTTTTTTTTATTCAAAAAATAAAATCAGAACCACAAAATCAAAATGGCAAAATTTAAAATATAGAAAATAAATATCCAAAAGTTGAAGCCCAAAACGAAGTTTTCAAGCATTGGTCTCAAGGATTAAAACCAAGAATCGTAATATGCGCTTATTAAGAAAATAAATACAAATCGAAACCACAAAATTAAAGAGGCAGACTTAAAAAAATGCAGAAGTCGAAGTCCAAAACGAAATCCCAAGCATTTTCCTTGTTTTTTTTATTCAAAAAATAAAATCAGAACCACAAAATCAAAATGGCAAAATTTAAAATATATGAAAATAAGTATCCAAAAGTTAAAGCCCAAAACGAAGTTTTCAAGCATTGGTCTCAAGGATTAAAACCATGAATCGTAATATGCGCTTATTAAGAAAATAAATACAAATCGAAACCACAAAATTAAAGAGGCAGACTTAAAAAAATGCAGAAGTCGAAGTCCAAAACGAAATCCCAAGCATTTTCCTTGTTTTTTTTATTCAAAAAATAAAATCGGAACCACAAAATCAAAATGGCAAAATTTAAAATATAGAAAATAAGTATCCAAAAGTTGAAGCCCAAAACGAAGTTTTCAAGCATTGGTCTCAAGGATTAAAACCAAGAATCGTAATATGCGCTTATTAAGAAAATAAATACAAATCGAAACCACAAAATTAAAGAGGCAGACTTAAAAAAATGCAGAAGTTGAAGTCCAAAACGAAATCCCAAGCATTTTCCTTGTTTTTTTATTCAAAAAATAAAATCAGAACCACAAAATCAAAATGGCAAAATTTAAAATAAGAAAATAAGTATCCAAAAGTTGAAGCCCAAAACGAAGTTTTCAAGCATTGGTCTCAAGGATTAAAACCAAGAATCGTAATATGCGCTTATTAAGAAAATAAATACAAATCGAAACCACAAAATTAAAGAGGCAGACTTAAAAAAATGCAGAAGTCGAAGTCCAAAACGAAATCCCAAGCATTTTCCTTGTTTTTTTTATTCAAAAAATAAAATCAGAACCACAAAATCAAAATGGCAAAATTTAAAATAAGAAAATAACTATCCAAAAGTTGAAGCCCAAAACGAAGTTTTCAAGCATTGGTCTCAAGGATTAAAACCAAGAATCGTAATATCGCTTATTAAGAAAATAAATACAAATCGAAACCACAAAATTAAAGAGGCAGACTTTAAAAAATGCAGAAGTCGAAGTCCAAAACGAAATCCCAAGCATTTTTCTTGTTTTTTTTTATTCAAAAAATAAAATCAGAACCACAAAATCAAATGGCAAAATTTAAAATAAGAAAATAAGTATCCAAAAGTTGAAGCCCAAAACGAAGTTTTCAAGCATTGGTCTCAAGGATTAAAACCAAGAATCGTAATATGCGCTTATTAAGAAAATAAATACAAATCGAAACCACAAAATTAAAGAGGCAGACTTAAAAAAATGCAGAAGTCGAAGTCCAAAACGAAATCCCAAGCATTTTCCTTGTTTTTTTTATTCAAAAAATAAAATTAGAACCACAAAATCAAAATGGCAAAATTTAAAATAAGAAAATAAGTATCCAAAAGTTGAAGCCCAAAAAATTGTTTTCAAGCATTGGTCTGAAGGATTAAAACCATGAATCGTAATATGCGCTTATTAAGAAAATAAATACAAATCGAAACCACAAAAATAAAGAGGCAGACTTAAAAAAATGCAGAAGTCGAAGTCCAAAACGAAATCCCAAGCATTTTCCTTGTTTTTTTTATTCAAAAAATAAAATCAGAACCACAAAATCAAAATGGCAAAATTTAAAATAAGAAAATAAGTATCCAAAAGTTGAAGCCCAAAACGAAGTTTTCAAGCATTGGTCTCAAGGATTAAAACCAAGAATCGTAATATGCGCTTATTAAGAAAATAAATACAAATCGAAACCACAAAATTAAAGAGGCAGACTTAAAAAAATGCAGAAGTCGAAGTCCAAAACGAAATCCCAAGCATTTTCCTTGTTTTTTTTATTCAAAAAATAAAATCAGAACCACAAAATCAAAATGGCAAAATTTAAAATAAGAAAATAAGTATCCAAAAGTTGAAGCCCAAAACGAAAGTTTTCAAGCATTGGTCTCAAGGATTAAAACCAAGAATCGTAATATGCGCTTATTAAGAAAATAAATACAAATCGAAACCACAAAATTAAAGAGGCAGACTTAAAAAAATGCAGAAGTCGAAGTCCAAAACGAAATCCCAAGCATTTTCCTTGTTTTTTTTATTCAAAAAATAAAATCAGAACCACAAAATCAAAATGGCAAAATTTAAAATAAGAAAATAAGTATCCAAAAGTTGAAGCCCAAAACGAAGTTTTCAAGCATTGGTCTCAAGGATTAAAACCAAGAATCGTAATATGCGCTTATTAAGAAAATAAATACAAATCGAAACCACAAAATTAAAGAGGCAGACTTAAAAAAATGCATAAGTTGAAGTCCAAAACGAAATCCCAAGCATTTTCCTTGTTTTTTTTATTCAAAAAATAAAATCGGAACCACAAAATCAAAATGCCAAAATTTAAAATAAGAAAATAAGTATCCAAAAGTTGAAGCCCAAAACGAAGTTTTCAAGCATTGGTCTCAAGGATTAAAACCAAGAATCGTAATATGCGCTTATTAAGAAAATAAATACAAATCGAAACCACAAAATTAAAGAGGCAGACTTAAAAAAATGCAGAAGTCGAAGTCCAAAACGAAATCCCAAGCATTTTCCTTGTTTTTTTTATTCAAAAAATAAAATCAGAACCACAAAATCAAAATGGCAAAATTTAAAATAAGAAAATAAGTATCCAAAAGTTGAAGCCCAAAACGAAGTTTTCAAGCATTGGTCTCAAGGATTAAAACCAAGAATCGTAATATGCGCTTATTAAGAAAATAAATACAAATCGAAACCACAAAATTAAAGAGGCAGACTTAAAAAAATGCAGAAGTCGAAGTCCAAAACGAAATCCCAAGCATTTTCCTTGTTTTTTTTATTCAAAAAATAAAATCAGAACCACAAAATCAAAATGGCAAAATTTAAAATATAGAAAATAAGTATCCAAAAGTTGAAGCCCAAAACGAAGTTTTCAAGCATTGGTCTCAAGGATTAAAACCAAGAATCGTAATATGCGCTAATTAAGAAAATAAATACAAATCAAAACCACAAAATTAAAGAGGCAGACTTAAAAAAATGCAGAAGTCGAAGTCCAAAACGAAATCCCAAGCATTTTCCTTGTTTTTTTTATTCAAAAAATAAAATCAGAACCACAAAATCAAAATGCCAAAATTTAAAATAAGAAAATAAGTATCCAAAAGTTGAAGCCCAAAACGAAGTTTTCAAGCATTGGTCTCAAGGATTAAAACCAAGAATCGTAATATGCGCTTATTAAGAAAATAAATACAAATCGAAACCACAAAAATAAAGAGGCAGACTTAAAAAAATGCAGAAGTCGAAGTCCAAAACGAAATCCCAAGCATTTTCCTTGTTTTTTTTATTCAAAAAATAAAATCGGAACCACAAAATCAAAATGGCAAAATTTAAAATATATGAAAATAAATATCCAAAAGTTGAAGCCCTTAACGAAGTTTTCAAGCATTGGTCTCAAGGATTAAAACCAAGAATCGTAATATGCGCTTATTAAGAAAATAAATACAAATCGAAACCACAAAATTAAAGAGGCAGACTTAAAAAAATGCAGAAGTCGAAGTCCAAAACGAAATCCCAAGCATTTTCCTTGTTTTTTTTATTCAAAAAATAAAATCGGAACCACAAAATCAAAATGCCAAAATTTAAAATAAGAAAATAAGTATCCAAAAGTTGAAGCCCAAAACGAAGTTTTCAAGCATTGGTCTCAAGGATTAAAACCAAGAATCGTAATATGCGCTTATTAAGAAAATAAATACAAATCGAAACCACAAAATTAAAGAGGCAGACTTAAAAAAATGCAGAAGTCGAAGTCCAAAACGAAATCCCAAGCATTTTCCTTGTTTTTTTTATTCAAAAAATAAAATCGGAACCACAAAATCAAAATGGCAAAATTTAAAATAAGAAAATAAGTATCCAAAAGTTGAAGCCCAAAACGAAGTTTTCAAGCATTGGTCTCAAGGATTAAAACCAAGAATCGTAATATGCGCTTATTAAGAAAATAAATACAAATCGAAACCACAAAATTAAAGAGGCAGACTTTTAAAAAATGCATAAGTCGAAGTCCAAAACGAAATCCCAAGCATTTTTCTTGTTTTTTTTTATTCAAAAAATAAAATCGGAACCACAAAATCAAATGGCAAAATTTAAAATAAGAAAATAAGTATCCAAAAGTTGAAGCCCAAAACGAAGTTTTCAAGCATTGGTCTCAAGGATTGAAACCATGAATCGTAATATGCGCTTATTAAGAAAATAAATACAAATCGAAACCACAAAATTAAAGAGGCAGACTTAAAAAAATGCAGAAGTCGAAGTCCAAAACGAAATCCCAAGCATTTTCCTTGTTTTTTTTATTCAAAAAATAAAATCAGAACCACAAAATCAAAATGGCAAAATTTAAAATAAGAAAATAAGTATCCAAAAGTTGAAGCCCAAAACGAAGTTTTCAAGCATTGGTCTCAAGGATTAAAACCAAGAATCGTAATATGCGCTAATTAAAAAAATAAATACAAATCAAAACCTCAAAATTAAAGAGTAAGACTTAAAAAAATGCAGAAGTCGAAGTCCAAAACGAAATCCCAAGCATTTTCCTTGTTTTTTTTATTCAAAAAATAAAATCAGCACCACAAAATCAAAATGGCAAAATTTAAAATATATGAAAATAAGTATCCAAAAGTTGAAGCCCAAAACGAAGTTTTCAAGCATTGGTCTCAAGGATTAAAACCAAGAATCGTAATATGCGCTAATTAAGAAAATAAATACAAATCAAAACCACAAAATTAAGGAGGCAGACTTAAAAAAATGCAGAAGTTGAAGTCCAAAACGAAATCCCAAGCATTTTCCTTGTTTTTTTATTCAAAAAATAAAATCGGAACCACAAAATCAAAATGCCAAAATTTAAAATAAGAAAATAAGTATCCAAAAGTTGAAGCCCAAAACGAAGTTTTCGAGCATTGGTCTTAAGGATTGAAACCATGAATCGTAAAATGCGCTTATTAAGAAAATAAATACAAATCGAAACCACAAAAATAAAGAGGCAGACTTAAAAAAATGCAGAAGTCGAAGTCCAAAACGAAATCCCAAGCATTTTCCTTGTTTTTTTTATTCAAAAAATAAAATCAGAACCACAAAATCAAAATGGCAAAATTTAAAATAAAAAAATAAGTATCCAAAAGTTGAAGCCCAAAACGAAGTTTCCAAGCATTGGTCTCAAGGATTAAAACCAAGAATCGTAATATGCGCTAATTAAGAAAATAAATACAAATCAAAACCTCAAAAATAAGGAGTAAGACTTAAAAAAATGCAGAAGTCGAAGTTCAAAACGAAATCCCAAGCATTTTCCTTGTTTTTTTTATTCAAAAAATAAAATCGGCACCACAAAATCAAAATGGCAAAATTTAAAATATATGAAAATAAATATCCAAAAGTTGAAGCCCAAAACGAAGTTTTCAAGCATTGGTCTCAAGGATTAAAACCAAGAATCGTAATATGCGCTAATTAAGAAAATAAATACAAATCGAAACCACAAAATTAAAGAGGCAGACTTAAAAAAATGCAGAAGTTGAAGTCCAAAACGAAATCCCAAGCATTTTCCTTGTTTTTTTTATTCAAAAAATAAAATCGGCACACAAAATCAAAATGCCAAAATTTAAAATAAGAAAATAAGTATCCAAAAGTTGAAGCCCAAAACGAAGTTTTCGAGCATTGGTCTCAAGGATTAAAACCATGAATCGTAATATGCGCTTATTAAGAAAATAAATACAAATCGAAACCACAAAATTAAAGAGGCAGACTTTAAAAAATGCAGAAGTCGAAGTCCAAAACGAAATCCCAAGCATTTTCCTTGTTTTTTTTATTCAAAAAATAAAATCAGAACCACAAAATCAAAATGGCAAAATTTAAAATAAGAAAATAAGTATCCAAAAGTTGAAGCCCAAAACGAAGTTTTCAAGCATTGGTCTCAAGGATTAAAACCAAGAATCGTAATATGCGCTAATTAAAAAAATAAATACAAATCAAAACCTCAAAATTAAAGAGTAAGACTTAAAAAAATGCAGAAGTCGAAGTCCAAAACGAAATCCCAAGCATTTTCCTTGTTTTTTTTATTCAAAAAATAAAATCAGAACCACAAAATCAAAATGGCAAAATTTAAAATATATGAAAATAAGTATCCAAAAGTTGAAGCCCAAAACGAAGTTTTCAAGCATTGGTCTCAAGGATTAAAACCAAGAATCGTAATATGCGCTAATTAAGAAAATAAATACAAATCAAAACCACAAAATTAAGGAGGCAGACTTAAAAAAATGCAGAAGTTGAAGTCCAAAACGAAATCCCAAGCATTTTCCTTGTTTTTTTATTCAAAAAATAAAATCGGCACCACAAAATCAAAATGCCAAAATTTAAAATAAGAAAATAAGTATCCAAAAGTTGAAGCCCAAAACGAAGTTTTCGAGCATTGGTCTCAAGGATTAACACCATGAATCGTAAAATGCGCTTATTAAGAAAATAAATACAAATCGAAACCACAAATATAAAGAGGCAGACTTAAAAAAATGCAGAAGTCGAAGTCCAAAACGAAATCCCAAGCATTTTCCTTGTTTTTTTTATTCAAAAAATAAAATCAGAACCACAAAATCAAAATGGAAAAATTTAAAATAAAAAAATAAGTATCCAAAAGTTGAAGCCCAAAACGAAGTTTCCAAGCATTGGTCTCAAGGATTAAAACCAAGAATCGTAATATGCGCTAATTAAAAAAATAAATACAAATCAAAACCACAAAATTAAGGAGTAAGACTTAAAAAAATGCAGAAGTCGAAGTCCAAAACGAAATCCCAAGCATTTTCCTTGTTTTTTTTATTCAAAAAATAAAATCGGCACCACAAAATCAAAATGGCAAAATTTAAAATATATGAAAATAAATATCCAAAAGTTGAAGCCCAAAACGAAGTTTTCAAGCATTGGTCTCAAGGATTAAAACCATGAATCGTAAAATGCGCTTATTAAGAAAATAAATACAAATCGAAACCACAAAAATAAAAAGGCAGACTTAAAAAAATGCAGAAGTCGAAGTCCAAAACGAAATCCCAAGCATTTTCCTTGTTTTTTTTATTCAAAAAATAAAATCAGAACCACAAAATCAAAATGGCAAAATTTAAAATAAGAAAATAAGTATCCAAAAGTTGAAGCCCAAAACGAAGTTTTCAAGCATTGGTCTCAAGGATTAAAACCAAGAATCGTAATATGCGCTAATTAAGAAAATAATATAAATCAAAACCTCAAAATTAAGGAGTAAGACTTAAAAAAATGCAGAAGTCGAAGTCCGAAACGAAATCCCAAGCATTTTCCTTGTTTTTTTTATTCAAAAAATAAAATCGGCACCACAAAATTAAAATGGCAAAGTTTAAAATAAGAAAATAAGTATCCAAAAGTTGAAGCCCAAAACGAAGTTTTCAAGCAATGGTCTCAAGGATTAAAACCAAGAATCGTAATATGCGCTTATTAAGAAAATAAATACAAATCGAAACCACAAAATTAAAGAGGCAGACTTAAAAAAATGCAGAAGTCGAAGTCCAAAACGAAATCCCAAGTATTTTCCTTGTTTTTTTTATTCATAAAATAAAATCGGCACACAAAATCAAAATGCCAAAATTTAAAATAAGAAAATAAGTATCCAAAAGTTGAAGCCCAAAACGAAGTATTCGAGCATTGGTCTCAAGGATTAACACCATGAATCGTAAAATGCGCTTATTAAGAAAATAAATACAAATCGAAACCACAAATATAAAGAGGCAGACTTAAAAAAATGCAGAAGTCGAAGTCCAAAACGAAATCCCAAGCATTTTCCTTGTTTTTTTTATTCAAAAAATAAAATCAGAACCACAAAATCAAAATGGCAAAATTTAAAATAAGAAAATAAGTATCCAAAAGTTGAAGCCCAAAACGAAGTTTCCAAGCATTGGTCTCAAGGATTAAAACCAAGAATCGTAATATGCGCTAATTAAAAAAATAAATACAAATCAAAACCTCAAAATTAAGGAGTAAGACTTAAAAAAATGCAGAAGTCGAAGTCCAAAACGAAATCCCAAGCATTTTCCTTGTTTTTTTTTATTCATAAAATGAAATCGCCACCACAAAATCAAAATGGCAAAATTTAAAATAAGAAAATAAGTATCCAAAAGTTGAAGCCCAAAACGAAGTTTTCAAGCATTGGTCTCAAGGATTAAAACCATGAATCGTAATATCGCTTATTAAGAAAATAAATACAAATCGAAACCACAAAATTAAGGAGGCAGACTTTTAAAAAATGCAGAAGTCGAAGTCCAAAACGAAATCCCCAGCATTTTTCTTGTTTTTTTTTATTCAAAAAATAAAATCGGCACCACAAAATTAATTGGCAAAGTTTAAAATAAGATAATAAGTATCCAAAAGTTGAAGCCCAAAACGAAGTTTTCAAGCAATGGTCTCAAGGATTAAAATCATGAATCGTAATATGCGCTTATTAAGAAAATAAATACAAATCGAAACCACAAAATTAAAGAGGCAGACTTAAAAAAATGCAGAAGTCGAAGTCCAAAACGAAATCCCAAGCATTTTCCTTGTTTTTTTATTCAAAAAATAAAATCGGCACACAAAATCAAAATGCCAAAATTTAAAATAAGAAAATAAGTATCCAAAAGTTAAAGCCCAAAACAAGGTTTTCGAGCATTGGTCTCAAGGATTAAAACCATGAATCGTAATATGCGCTTATTAAGAAAATAAATACAAATCGAAACCACAAAAATAAAGAGGCAGACTTAAAAAAATGCAGAAGTCGAAGTCCAAAACGAAATCCCAAGCATTTTCCTTGTTTTTTTATTCAAAAAATAAAATCAGAACCACAAAATCAAAATGGCAAAATTTAAAATAAGAAAATAAGTATCCAAAAGTTGAAGCCCAAAACGAAGTTTTCAAGCATTGGTCTCAAGGATTAAAACCAAGAATCGTAATATGCGCTAATTAAGAAGATAATACAAATTAAAACCTCAAAATTAAGAAGACTTTTAAAAAATGCAGAAATCGAAGTCCGAAACGAAATCCCAAGCATTTTCCTTGTTTTTTTTATTCAAAAAATAAAATCGGCACCACAAAATCAAAATGGCAAAATTTAAAATATATGAAAATAAATATCCAAAAGTTGAAGCCCAAAACGAAGTTTTCAAGCATTGGTCTCAAGGATTAAAACCATGAATCGTAATATGCGCTAATTAAGAAAATAATACAAATCAAAACCACAAAATTAAGGAGGCAGACTTAAAAAAATGCAGAAGTCGAAGTCCAAAACGAAATCCCAAGCATTTTCCTTGTTTTTTTTATTCATAAAATGAAATCGGCACCACAAAATCAAAATGCCAAAATTTAAAATAAGAAAATAAGTATCCAAAAGTTGAAGCCCAAAACGAAGTTTTCAAGCATTGGTCTCAAGGATTAAAACCATGAATCGTAATATTGCTTATTAAGAAAATAAATACAAATCGAAACCACAAAATTAAGGAGGCAGACTTTTAAAAAATGCAGAAGTCGAAGTCCAAAACGAAATCGCAAGCATTTTCCTTCCATTTTTATTCAAAAAATAAAATCGGCACCACAAAATCAAAATGGCAAAATTTAAAATAAGAAAATAAGTCTCCAAAAGTTGAAGCCCAAAACGAAGTTTTCAAGCATTGGTCTCAAGGATTAAAACCAAGAATCGTAATATGCGCTAATTAAGAAAATAATACAAATCAAAACCACAGAATTAAGGAGGCAGAGTTAAAAAAATGCAGAAGTTGAAGTCCAAAACGAAATCCCAAGCATTTTCCTTGTTTTTTTATTCAAAAAATAAAATCGGCACCACAAAATCAAAATGGCAAAATTTAAAATAAGAAAATAAGTATCCAAAAGTTGAAGCCCAAAACGAAGTTTTCGAGCATTGGTCTCAAGGATTAACACCATGAATCGTAAAATGCGCTTATTAAGAAAATAAATACAAATCGAAACCACAAAAATAAAGAGGCAGACTTAAAAAAATGCAAAAGTCGAAGTCCAAAACGAAATCCCAAGCATTTTCCTTGTTTTTTTTATTCAAAAAATAAAATCAGAACCACAAAATCAAAATGGCAAAATTTAAAATAAGAAAATAAGTATCCAAAAGTTGAAGCCCAAAACGAAGTTTTCAAGCATTGGTCTCAAGGATTAAAACCAAGAATCGTAATATGCGCTAATTAAAAAAATAATACAAATCAAAACTTCAAAATTAAGGAGTAAGACTTAAAAAAATGCAGAAGTCGAAGTCCGAAACGAAATCCCAAGCATTTTCCTTGTTTTTTTTATTCAAAAAATAAAATCGGCACCACAAAATCAAAATGGCAAAATTTAAAATATATGAAAATAAATATCCAAAAGTTGAAGCCCAAAACGAAGTTTTCAAGCATTGGTCTCAAGGATTAAAACCAAGAATCGTAATATGCGCTAATTAAGAAAATAATACAAATCAAAACCACAAAATTAAGGAGGCAGACTTAAAAAAATGCAGAAGTCGAAGTCCAAAACGAAATCCCAAGCATTTTCCTTGTTTTTTTTATTCATAAAATGAAATCGGCACACAAAATCAAAATGCCAAAATTTAAAATAAGAAAATAAGTATCCAAAAGTTGAAGCCCAAAACGAAGTTTTCAAGCATTGGTCTCAAGGATTAAAACCATGAATCGTAATATGCGCTTATTAAGAAAATAAATACAAATCGAAACCACAAAATTACGGAGGCAGACTTTTAAAAAATGCATAAGTCGAAGTCCAAAACGAAATCGCAAGCATTTTCCTTGTTTTTTTTATTCAAAAAATAAAATCGGCACCACAAAATCAAAATGGCAAAATTTAAAATAAGAAAATAAGTATCCAAAAGTTGAAGCCCAAAACGAAGTTTTCAAGCATTGGTCTCAAGGATTAAAACCATGAATCGTAATATGCGCTTATTAAGAAAATAAATACAAATCGAAACCACAAAATTACGGAGGCAGACTTTTAAAAAATGCATAAGTCGAAGTCCAAAACGAAATCCCAAGCATTTTTCTTGTTTTTTTTTATTCAAAAAATAAAATCGGCACCACAAAATTAAATGGCAAAGTTTATAATAAGATAATAAGTATCAAAAAGTTAAAGCCCAAAACGAAGTTTTCAAGCATTGGTCTGAAGGATTAAAACCATGAATCGTAATATGCGCTTATTAAGAAAATAAATACAAATCGAAACCACAAAATTAAGGAGGCAGACTTAAAAAAATGCAGAAGTCGAAGTCCAAAACGAAATCCCAAGCATTTTCCTTGTTTTTTTTATTCAAAAAATAAAATCAGAACCACAAAATCAAAATGGCAAAATTTAAAATAAGAAAATAAGTATCCAAAAGTTGAAGCCCAAAACGAAGTTTTCAAGCATTGGTCTCAAGGATTAAAACCAAGAATCGTAATATGCGCTAATTAAGAAAATAATACAAATCAAAACCACAAAATTAAGGAGGCAGACTTAAAAAAATGCAGAAGTTGAAGTCCAAAACGAAATCCCAAGCATTTTCCTTGTTTTTTTTATTCAAAAAATAAAATCGGCACCACAAAATCAAAATGGCAAAATTTAAAATATATGAAAATAAATATCCAAAAGTTGAAGCCCAAAACGAAGTTTTCAAGCATTGGTCTCAAGGATTAAAACCAAGAATCGTAATATGCGCTAATTAAGAAAATAATACAAATCAAAACCACAAAATTAAGGAGGCAGACTTAAAAAAATGCAGAAGTCGAAGTCCAAAACGAAATCCCAAGCATTTTCCTTGTTTTTTTTATTCATAAAATGAAATCGGCACACAAAATCAAAATGCCAAAATTTAAAATAAGAAAATAAGTATCCAAAAGTTGAAGCCCAAAACGAAGTTTTCAAGCATTGGTCTCAAGGATTAAAACCATGAATCGTAATATGCGCTTATTAAGAAAATAAATACAAATCGAAACCACAAAATTACGGAGGCAGACTTTTAAAAAATGCATAAGTCGAAGTCCAAAACGAAATCCCAAGCATTTTCCTTGTTTTTTTTATTCAAAAAATAAAATCGGCACCACAAAATCAAAATGGCAAAATTTAAAATAAGAAAATAAGTATCCAAAAGTTGAAACCCAAAACGAAGTTTTCAAGCATTGGTCTCAAGGATTAAAACAATGAATCGTAATATGCGCTTATTAAGAAAATAAATACAAATCGAAACCACAAAATTACGGAGGCAGACTTTTAAAAAATGCATAAGTCGAAGTCCAAAACGAAATCCCAAGCATTTTTCTTGTTTTTTTTTATTCAAAAAATAAAATCGGCACCACAAAATTAAATGGCAAAGTTTATAATAAGATAATAAGTATCAAAAAGTTAAAGCCCAAAACGAAGTTTTCAAGCATTGGTCTCAAGGATTAAAACCAAGAATCGTAATATGCGCTAATTAAGAAAATAATACAAATCAAAACCACAAAATTAAGGAGGCAGACTTAAAAAAATGCAGAAGTCGAAGTCCAAAACGAAATCCCAAGCATTTTCCTTGTTTTTTTATTCAAAAAATAAAATCGGCACACAAAATCAAAATGCCAAAATTTAAAATAAGAAAATAAGTATCCAAAAGTTGAAGCCCAAAACGAAGTTTTCGAGCATTGGTCTCAAGGATTAAAACCATGAATCGTAAAATGCGCTTATTAAGAAAATAAATACAAATCGAAACCACAAATATAAAGAGGCAGACTTAAAAAAATGCAGAAGTCGAAGTCAAAAACGAAATCCCAAGCATTTTCCTTGTTTTTTTTATTCAAAAAATAAAATCAGAACCACAAAATCAAAATGGCAAAATTTAAAATAAGAAAATAAGTATCCAAAAGTTGAAGCCCAAAACGAAGTTTCCAAGCATTGGTCTCAAGGATTAAAACCAAGAATCGTAATATGCGCTAATTAAAAAAATAAATACAAATCAAAACCTCAAAATTAAGTAGCAAGACTTAAAAAAATGCAGAAGTCGAAGTCCGAAACGAAATCCCAAGCATTTTCCTTGTTTTTTTATTCAAAAAATAAAATCGGCACCACAAAATCAAAATGGCAAAATTTAAAATAAGAAAATAAGTATCCAAAAGTTGAAGCCCAAAACGAAGTTTTCAAGCATTGGTCTCAAGGATTAAAACCATGAATCGTAATATGCGCTTATTAAGAAAATAAATACAAATCGAAACCACAAAATTACGGAGGCAGACTTTTAAAAAATGCATAAATCGAAGTCCAAAACGAAATCCCAAGCATTTTTCTTGTTTTTTTTTATTCAAAAAATAAAATCGGCACCACAAAATTAAATGGCAAAGTTTATAATAAGATAATAAGTATCAAAAAGTTAAAGCCCAAAACGAAGTTTTCAAGCATTGGTCTCAAGGATTAAAACCATGAATCGTACTATGCGCTAATTAAGAAAATAATACAAATCAAAACCACAAAATTAAGGAGGCAGACTTAAAAAAATGCAGAAGTTGAAGTCCAAAACGAAATCCCAAGCATTTTCCTTGTTTTTTTATTCAAAAAATAAAATCGGCACACAAAATCAAAATGCCAAAATTTAAAATAAGAAAATAAGTATCCAAAAGTTGAAGCCCAAAACGAAGTATTCGAGCATTGGTCTCAAGGATTAACACCATGAATCGTAAAATGCGCTTATTAAGAAAATAAATACAAATCGAAACCACAAATATAAAGAGGCAGACTTAAAAAAATGCAGAAGTCGAAGTCAAAAACGAAATCCCAAGCATTTTCCTTGTTTTTTTTATTCAAAAAATAAAATCAGAACCACAAAATCAAAATGGCAAAATTTAAAATAAGAAAATAAGTATCCAAAAGTTGAAGCCCAAAACGAAGTATTCGAGCATTGGTCTCAAGGATTAAAACCATGAATCGTAAAATGCGCTTATTAAGAAAATAAATACAAATCGAAACCACAAATATAAAGAGGCAGACTTAAAAAAATGCAGAAGTCGAAGTCAAAAACGAAATCCCAAGCATTTTCCTTGTTTTTTTTATTCAAAAAATAAAATCAGAACCACAAAATCAAAATGGCAAAATTTAAAATAAGAAAATAAGTATCCAAAAGTTGAAGCCCAAAACGAAGTTTCCAAGCATTGGTCTCAAGGATTAAAACCAAGAATCGTAATATGCGCTAATTAAAAAAATAAATACAAATCAAAACCTCAAAATTAAGTAGTAAGACTTAAAAAAATGCAGAAGTCGAAGTCCGAAACGAAATCCCAAGCATTTTCCTTGTTTTTTTATTCAAAAAATAAAATCGGCACCACAAAATCAAAATGGCAAAATTTAAAATAAGAAAATAAGTATCCAAAAGTTGAAGCCCAAAACGAAGTTTCCAAGCATTGGTCTCAAGGATTAAAACCAAGAATCGTAATATGCGCTAATTAAGAAAATAAATACAAATCAAAACCTCAAAATTAAATAGTAAGACTTAAAAAAATGCAGAAGTCGAAGTCCGAAACGAAATCCCAAGCATTTTCCTTGTTTTTTTATTCAAAAAATAAAATCGGCACCACAAAATCAAAATGGCAAAATTTAAAATAAGAAAATAAGTATCCAAAAGTTGAAGCCCAAAACGAAGTTTTCAAGCATTGGTCTCAAGGATTAAAACCAAGAATCGTAATATGCGCTAATTAAGAAAATAATACAAATCAAAACCACAAAATTAAGGAGGCAGACTTAAAAAAATGCAGAAGTTGAAGTCCAAAACGAAATCCCAAGCATTTTCCTTGTTTTTTTATTCAAAAAATAAAATCGGCACACAAAATCAAAATGCCAAAATTTAAAATAAGAAAATAAGTATCCAAAAGTTGAAGCCCAAAACGAAGTATTCAAGCATTGGTCTCAAGGATTAACACCATGAATCGTAAAATGCGCTTATTAAGAAAATAAATACAAATCGAAACCACAAATATAAAGAGGCAGACTTAAAAAAATGCAGAAGTCGAAGTCAAAAACGAAATCCCAAGCATTTTCCTTGTTTTTTTTATTCAAAAAATAAAATCAGAACCACAAAATCAAAATGGCAAAATTTAAAATAAGAAAATAAGTATCCAAAAGTTGAAGCCCAAAACGAAGTTTCCAAGCATTGGTCTCAAGGATTAAAACCAAGAATCGTAATATGCGCTAATTAAAAAAATAAATACAAATCAAAACCTCAAAATTAAGTAGTAAGACTTAAAAAAATGCAGAAGTCGAAGTCCGAAACGAAATCCCAAGCATTTTCCTTGTTTTTTTATTCAAAAAATAAAATCGGCACCACAAAATCAAAATGGCAAAATTTAAAATAAGAAAATAAGTATCCAAAAGTTGAAGCCCAAAACGAAGTTTTCAAGCATTGGTCTCAAGGATTAAAACCATGAATCGTAATATGCGCTTATTAAGAAAATAAATACAAATCGAAACCACAAAATTACGGAGGCAGACTTTTAAAAAATGCATAAGTCGAAGTCCAAAACGAAATCCCAAGCATTTTTCTTGTTTTTTTTTATTCAAAAAATAAAATCAGAACCACAAAATCAAAATGGCAAAATTTAAAATAAGAAAATAAGTATCCAAAAGTTGAAGCCCAAAACGAAGTTTTCAAGCATTGGTCTCAAGGATTAAAACCAAGAATCGTAATATGCGCTAATTAAGAAAATAATACAAATCAAAACCTCAAAATTAAGTAGTAAGACTTAAAAAAATGCAGAAGTCGAAGTCCGAAACGAAATCCCAAGCATTTTCCTTGTTTTTTTATTCAAAAAATAAAATCGGCACCACAAAATTAAATGGCAAAGTTTATAATAAGATAATAAGTATCAAAAAGTTAAAGCCCAAAACGAAGTTTTCAAGCATTGGTCTCAAGGATTAAAACCATGAATCGTAATATGCGCTTATTAAGAAAATAAATACAAATCGAAACCACAAAATTAAGGAGGCAGACTTAAAAAAATGCAGAAGTCGAAGTCCAAAACGAAATCCCAAGCATTTTCCTTGTTTTTTTTATTCAAAAAATAAAATCAGAACCACAAAATCAAAATGGCAAAATTTAAAATAAGAAAATAAGTATCCAAAAGTTGAAGCCCAAAACGAAGTTTTCAAGCATTGGTCTCAAGGATTATAACCAAGAATCGTAATATGCGCTAATTAAGAAAATAATACAAATCAAAACCACAAAATTAAGGAGGCAGACTTAAAAAAATGCAGAAGTTGAAGTCCAAAACGAAATCCCAAGCATTTTCCTTGTTTTTTTATTCAAAAAATAAAATCGGCACACAAAATCAAAATGCCAAAATTTAAAATAAGAAAATAAGTATCCAAAAGTTGAAGCCCAAAACGAAGTATTCGAGCATTGGTCTCAAGGATTAACACCATGAATCGTAAAATGCGCTTATTAAGAAAATAAATACAAATCGAAACCACAAATATAAAGAGGCAGACTTAAAAAAAATGCAGAAGTCGAAGTCAAAAACGAAATCCCAAGCATTTTCCTTGTTTTTTTTATTCAAAAAATAAAATCAGAACCACAAAATCAAAATGGCAAAATTTAAAATAAGAAAATAAGTATCCAAAAGTTGAAGCCCAAAACGAAGTTTCCAAGCATTGGTCTCAAGGATTAAAACCAAGAATCGTAATATGCGCTAATTAAAAAAATAATACAAATCAAAACCTCAAAATTAAGTAGTAAGACTTAAAAAAATGCAGAAGTCGAAGTCCGAAACGAAATCCCAAGCATTTTCCTTGTTTTTTTATTCAAAAAATAAAATCGGCACCACAAAATCAAAATGGCAAAATTTAAAATAAGAAAATAAGTATCCAAAAGTTGAAGCCCAAAACGAAGTTTTCAAGCATTGGTCTCAAGGATTAAAACCAAGAATCGTAATATGCGCTAATTAAGAAAATAATACAAATCAAAACCACAAAATTAAGGAGGCAGACTTAAAAAAATGCAGAAGTTGAAGTCCAAAACGAAATCCCAAGCATTTTCCTTGTTTTTTTATTCAAAAAATAAAATCGGCACACAAAATCAAAATGCCAAAATTTAAAATAAGAAAATAAGTATCCAAAAGTTGAAGCCCAAAACGAAGTATTCGAGCATTGGTCTCAAGGATTAACACCATGAATCGTAAAATGCGCTTATTAAGAAAATAAATACAAATCGAAACCACAAATATAAAGAGGCAGACTTAAAAAAATGCAGAAGTCGAAGTCAAAAACGAAATCAAAAAATAAAATCAGAACCACAAAATCAAAATGGCAAAATTTAAAATAAGAAAATAAGTATCCAAAAGTTGAAGCCCAAAACGAAGTTTCCAAGCATTGGTCTCAAGGATTAAAACCAAGAATCGTAATATGCGCTAATTAAAAAAATAATACAAATCAAAACCTCAAAATTAAGGAGTAAGACTTAAAAAAATGCAGAAGTCGAAGTCCGAAACGAAATCCCAAGCATTTTCCTTGTTTTTTTTATTCAAAAAATAAAATCGGCACCACAAAATCAAAATGGCAAAATTTAAAATATATGAAAATAAATATCCAAAAGTTGAAGCCCAAAACGAAGTTTTCAAGCATTGGTCTCAAGGATTAAAACCAAGAATCGTAATATGCGCTAATTAAGAAAATAATACAAATCAAAACCACAAAATTAAGGAGGCAGACTTAAAAAAATGCAGAAGTTGAAGTCCAAAACGAAATCCCAAGCATTTTCCTTGTTTTTTTATTCAAAAAATAAAATCGGCACACAAAATCAAAATGCCAAAATTTAAAATAAGAAAATAAGTATCCAAAAGTTGAAGCCCAAAACGAAGTATTCGAGCATTGGTCTCAAGGATTAACACCATGAATCGTAAAATGCGCTAATTAAGAAAATAATATAAATCAAAACCTCAAAATTAAGGAGTAAGACTTAAAAAAATGCAGAAGTCGAAGTCCGAAACGAAATCCCAAGCATTTTCCTTGTTTTTTTTATTCAAAAAATAAAATCGGCACCACAAAATTAAACTTGCAAAGTTTAAAATAAGAAAATAAGTATCCAAAAGTTGAAGCCCAAAACGAAGTTTTCAAGCAATGGTCTCAAGGATTAAAACCAAGAATCGTAATATGCGCTTATTAAGAAAATAAATACAAATCGAAACCACAAAAATAAAGAGGCAGACTTAAAAAAATGCAGAAGTCGAAGTCCAAAACGAAATCCCAAGCATTTTCCTTGTTTTTTTTATTCAAAAAATAAAATCAGAACCACAAAATCAAAATGGCAAAATTTAAAATAAGAAAATAAGTATCCAAAAGTTGAAGCCCAAAACGAAGTTTTCAAGCATTGGTCTCAAGGATTAAAACCAAGAATCGTAATATGCGCTAATTAAGAAAATAATATAAATCAAAACCTCAAAATTAAGGAGTAAGACTTAAAAAAATGCAGAAGTCGAAGTCCGAAACGAAATCCCAAGCATTTTCCTTGTTTTTTTTATTCAAAAAATAAAATCGGCACCACAAAATTAAACTGGCAAAGTTTAAAATAAGAAAATAAGTATCCAAAAGTTGAAGCCCAAAACGAAGTTTTCAAGCAATGGTCTCAAGGATTAAAACCAAGAATCGTAATATGCGCTTATTAAGAAAATAAATACAAATCGAAACCACAAAAATAAAGAGGCAGACTTAAAAAAATGCAGAAGTCGAAGTCCAAAACGAAATCCCAAGTATTTTCCTTGTTTTTTTTATTCATAAAATAAAATCGGCACACAAAATCAAAATGCCAAAATTTAAAATAAGAAAATAAGTATCCAAAAGTTGAAGCCCAAAACGAAGTATTCGAGCATTGGTCTCAAGGATTAACACCATGAATCGTAAAATGCGCTTATTAAGAAAATAAATACAAATCGAAACCACAAATATAAAGAGGCAGACTTAAAAAAATGCAGAAGTCGAAGTCCAAAACGAAATCCCAAGCATTTTCCTTGTTTTTTTTATTCAAAAAATAAAATCAGAACCACAAAATCAAAATGGCAAAATTTAAAATAAGAAAATAAGTATCCAAAAGTTGAAGCCCAAAACGAAGTTTCCAAGCATTGGTCTCAAGGATTAAAACCAAGAATCGTAATATGCGCTAATTAAAAAAATAATACAAATCAAAACCTCAAAATTAAGGAGTAAGACTTAAAAAAATGCAGAAGTCGAAGTCCGAAACGAAATCCCAAGCATTTTCCTTGTTTTTTTTATTCAAAAAATAAAATCGGCACCACAAAATTAAAATGGCAAAGTTTAAAATAAGAAAATAAGTATCCAAAAGTTGAAGCCCAAAACGAAGTTTTCAAGCAATGGTCTCAAGGATTAAAACCAAGAATCGTAATATGCGCTTATTAAGAAAATAAATACAAATCGAAACCACAAAATTAAAGAGGCAGACTTAAAAAAATGCAGAAGTCGAAGTCCAAAACGAAATCCCAAGTATTTTCCTTGTTTTTTTTATTCATAAAATGAAATCGGCACCACAAAATCAAAATGGCAAAATTTAAAATAAGAAAATAAGTATCCAAAAGTTGAAGCCCAAAACGAAGTTTCCAAGCATTGGTCTCAAGGATTAAAACCAAGAATCGTAATATGCATTTATTAAGAAAATAAATACAAATCGAAACCACAAAATTAAGGAGGCAGACTTAAAAAAATGCAGATGTCGAAGTCTAAAACGAAATCCCAAGCAGTTTCCTTGTTTTTTTTATTCAAAAAATAAAATCGGCACCACAAAATCAAAATGGCGAAATTTAAAATAAGAAAATAAGTATCCAAAAGTTGAAGCCCAAATCGAAGTTTTCAAGCATTGGTCTCAAGGATTAAAACCAAGAATCGTAATATGCATTTATTAAGAAAATAAATACAAATCGAAACCACAAAATTAAGGAGGCAGACTTAAAAAAATGCAGATGTCGAAGTCTAAAACGAAATCCCAAGCATTTTCCTTGTTTTTTTTATTCAAAAAATAAAATCGGCACCACAAAATCAAAATGGCAAAATTTAAAATATATGAAAATAAATATCCAAAAGTTGAAGCCCAAAACGAAGTTTTCAAGCATTGGTCTCAAGGATTAAAACCAAGAATCGTAATATGCGCTAATTAAGAAAATAATACAAATCAAAACCACAAAATTAAGGAGGCAGACTTAAAAAAATGCAGATGTCGAAGTCTAAAACGAAATCCCAAGCAGTTTCCTTGTTTTTTTTATTCAAAAAATAAAATCGGCACCACAAAATCAAAATGGCGAAATTTAAAATAAGAAAATAAGTATCCAAAAGTTGAAGCCCAAATCGAAGTTTTCAAGCATTGGTCTCAAGGATTAAAACCAAGAATCGTAATATGCATTTATTAAGAAAATAAATACAAATCGAAACCACAAAATTAAGGAGGCAGACTTAAAAAAATGCAGATGTCGAAGTCCAAAACGAAATCCCAAGCATTTTTCTTGTTTTTTTATTCAAAAAATAAAATCGGCACACAAAATCAAAATGCCAAAATTTAAAATAAGAAAATAAGTATCCAAAAGTTGAAGCCCAAAACGAAGTTTTCGAGCATTGGTCTCAAGGATTAACACCATGAATCGTAAAATGCGCTTATTAAGAAAATAAATACAAATCGAAACCACAAAAATAAAGAGGCAGACTTAAAAAAATGCAGAAGTCGAAGTCTAAAACGAAATCCCAAGCATTTTCCTTGTTTTTTTTATTCAAAAAATAAAATCAGAACCACAAAATCAAAATGGCAAAATTTAAAATAAGAAAATAAGTATCCAAAAGTTGAAGCCCAAAACGAAGTTTTCAAGCATTGGTCTCAAGGATTAAAAAAAAGAATCGTAATTTGCGCTAATTAAAAAAATAATACAAATCAAAACCTCAAAATTAAGGAGTAAGACTTAAAAAAATGCAGAAGTCGAAGTCCGAAACGAAATCCCAAGCATTTTCCTTGTTTTTTTTATTCAAAAAATAAAATCGGCACCACAAAATAAAAATGGCGAAATTTAAAATAAGAAAATAAGTATCCAAAAGTTGAAGCCCAAAACGAAGTTTTCAAGCATTGGTCTCAAGGATTAAAACCAAGAATCGTAATATGCGCTAATTAAAAAAATAATACAAATCAAAACCACAAAATTAAGGAGGCAGACTTAAAAAAATGCAGATGTCGAAGTCCAAAACGAAATCCCAAGCATTTTCCTTGTTTTTTTTATTCAAAAAATAAAATCGGCACCACAAAATAAAAATGGCGAAATTTAAAATAAGAAAATAAGTATCCAAAAGTTGAAGCCCAAAACGAAGTTTTCAAGCATTGGTCTCAAGGATTAAAACCAAGAATCGTAATATGCGCTAATTAAGAAAATAATATAAATCAAAACCTCAAAATTAAGGAGTAAGACTTAAAAAAATACAGAAGTCGAAGTCCGAAACGAAATCCCAAGCATTTTCCTTGTTTTTTTTATTCAAAAAATAAAATCGGCACCACAAAATTAAAATGGCAAAGTTTAAAATAAGAAAATAAGTATCCAAAAGTTGAAGCCCAAAACGAAGTTTTCAAGCAATGGTCTCAAGGATTAAAACCAAGAATCGTAATATGCGCTTATTAAGAAAATAAATACAAATCGAAACCACAAAATTAAAGAGGCAGACTTAAAAAAATGCAGAAGTCGAAGTCCAAAACGAAATCCCAAGTATTTTCCTTGTTTTTTTTATTCATAAAATGAAATCGGCACCACAAAATCAAAATGGCAAAATTTAAAATAAGAAAATAAGTATCCAAAAGTTGAAGCCCAAAACGAAGTTTTGAAGCATTGGTCTCAAGGATTAAAACCAAGAATCGTAATATGCATTTATTAAGAAAATAAATACAAATCGAAACCACAAAATTAAGGAGGCAGACTTAAAAAAATGCAGATGTCAAAGTCTAAAACGAAATCCCAAGCATTTTCCTTGTTTTTTTTGTTCAAAAAATAAAATCGGCACCACAAAATCAAAATGGCGAAATTTAAAATAAGAAAATAAGTATCCAAAAGTTGAAGCCCAAAACGAAGTTTTCAAGCATTGGTCTCAAGGATTAAAACCAAGAATCGTAATATGCGCTAATTAAGAAAATAATACAAATCAAAACCTCAAAATTAAGGAGGCAGACTTAAAAAAATGCAGAAGTCGAAGTCCGAAACGAAATCCCAAGCATTTTCTTTGTTTTTTTTATTCAAAAAATAAAATCGGCACCACAAAATCAAAATGGCAAAATTTAAAATAAGAAAATAAATATCCAAAAGTTGAAGCCCAAAACGAAGTTTTCAAGCATTGGTCTCAAGGATTAAAACCAAGAATCGTAATATGCGCTTATTAGAAAATAAATACAAATCGAAACCACAAAATTAAAGAGTCAGACTTTTAAAAAATGCAGAAGTCGAAGTCCAAAACGAAATCCCAAGCATTTTCCTTGTTTTTTTTATTCATAAAATGAAATCGGCACCACAAAATCAAAATGGCAAAATTTAAAATAAGAAAATAAGTATCCAAAAGTTGAAGCCCAAAACGAAGTTTTCAAGCATTGGTCTCAAGGATTAAAACCAAGAATCGTAATATGCGCTAATTAAGAAAATATTACAAATCAAAACCTCAAAATTAAGGAGGCAGACTTAAAAAAATGCAGAAGTCGAAGTCCGAAACGAAATCCCAAGCATTTTCCTTGTTTTCTTTATTCAAAAAATTAAATCGGCACCACAAAATCAAAATGGCAAAATTTAAAATATATGAAAATAAATATCCAAAAGTTGAAGCCCAAAACGAAGTTTTCAAGCATTGGTCTCAAGGATTAAAACCAAGAATCGTAATATGCGCTAATTAAGAAAATAATACAAATCAAAACCACAAAATTAAGGAGGCAGACTTAAAAAAATGCAGAAGTCGAAGTCCAAAACGAAATCCCAAGCATTTTCCTTGTTTTTTTTATTCATAAAATGAAATCGGCACCACAAAATCAAAATGGCAAAATTTAAAATAAGAAAATAAGTATCCAAAAGTTGAAGCCCAAAACGAAGTTTTCAACCATTGGTCTCAAGGATTAAAACCAAGAATCGTAATATGCGCTAATTAAGAAAATAATACAAATCAAAACCTCAAAATTAAGGAGGCAGACTTAAAAAAATGCAGAAGTCGAAGTCCGAAACGAAATCCCAAGCATTTTCCTTGTTTTTTTTATTCAAAAAATAAAATCGGCACCACAAAATAAAAATGGCGAAATTTAAAATAAGAAAATAAGTATCCAAAAGTTGAAGCCCAAAACGAAGTTTTCAAGCATTGGTCTCAAGGATTAAAACCAAGAATCATAATATGCGCTAATTAGGAAAATAATACAAATCAAAACCACAAAATTAAGGAGGCAGACTTAAAAAAATGCAGAAGTCGAAGTCCAAAACGAAATCCCAAGCATTTTCCTTGTTTTTTTTATTCATAAAATGAAATCGGCACCACAAAATCAAAATGGCAAAATTTAAAATAAGAAAATAAGTATCCAAAAGTTGAAGCCCAAAACGAAGTTTTCAAGCATTGGTCTCAAGGATTAAAACCAAGAATCGTAATATGCGCTAATTAAGAAAATAATACAAATCAAAACCTCAAAATTAAGGAGTAAGACTTAAAAAAATGCAGAAGTCGAAGTCCGAAACGAAATCCCAAGCATTTTCCTTGTTTTTTTTATTCAAAAAATAAAATCGGCACCACAAAATCAAAATGGCAAAATTTAAAATAAGAAAATAAGTATCCAAAAGTTGAAGCCCAAAACGAAGTTTTCAAGCATTGGTCTCAAGGATTAAAACCAAGAATCGTAATATGCGCTAATTAAGAAAATAATACAAATCAAAACCTCAAAATTAAGGAGGCAGACTTAAAAAAATGCAGAAGTCGAAGTCCGAAACGAAATCCCAAGCATTTTCCTTGTTTTTTTTATTCAAAAAACAAGTAAGAAAAGTTATCTTCGGCTTGCCGAAGATGGTATACCCTTGAAAACAACAAAGTTTTCCATACAAAGACTTGTTTTCATATCTGTCGTTTGTATGGCAGCTATATGATATAGTGATCCGATCCGGATCAAACTTTTACAAATCATGTATGGCTATGTCAAATGAATAAATGTTGAATTCGGTTTCAATAGGTTGGAAAACAAAAAAATTTTTCATACAAAGACTTGTTTTCATATCGGTCATTTGTATTGCAGCTATATGATATAGTAATCTGATCCGGACCAAACTTTCACAAATCATGTATGCCTATGTCAAATGGATACATATTGAATTCGGTTGCAATAGCTTGGAAAACAAAAAGTTTTCCATACAAAGACTTGTTTTCATATCGGTCGTTTGTATGGCAGCTATATGATATAGTGATCTGATCCGGACCAAACTTTCACAAATCATGTATGGCTATGTCAAATGAATACGTATTGAATTCGGTTGCAATAGCTTGGAAAACAAAAAAGTTTTCCATACAAAGACTTGTTTTCATATCGGTCGTTTGTATGGCAGCTATATGATATAGTGGTCCGATCCGACCGATTCTTAAACTTGATCTGCGTGCAACAAAAATAATGATCTGGTAAAAATTTCAAAACGCTAGCTTTAAAACTACTGTCTATTTTTTGCATAGAAACAGACGGACAGACGGACAGACGGACAGACGGACATGGCTATATCGACTCGGCTGTTGATGCTGATCAAGAATATATATACTTTGTGGGGTCGGAGATGCTTCCTTTAATGCGTTACACATTTCTGGACAAAATTATAATACCCTTTTTCAAGGGTATAATGAAATCGGCACCACAAAATAAAAATGGCGAAATTTAAAATAAGAAAATAAGTATCCAAAAGTTGAAGCCCAAAACGAAGTTTTCAAGCATTGGTCTCAAGGATTAAAACCAAGAATCGTAATATGCGCTAATTAAGAAAATAATACAAATCAAAACCACAAAATTAAGGAGGCAGACTTAAAAAAATGCAGAAGTCGAAGTCCAAAACGAAATCCCAAGCATTTTCCTTGTTTTTTTATTCAAAAAATAAAATCGGCACCACAAAATCAATATGGCAAAATTTAAAATATATGAAAATAAATATCCAAAAGTTGAAGCCCAAAACGAAGTTTTCAAGCATTGGTCTCAAGGATTAAAACCAAGAATCGTAATATGCGCTAATTAAGAAAATAATACAAATCAAAACCACAAAATTGAGGAGGCAGACTTAAAAAAATGCAGAAGTCGAAGTCCAAAACGAAATCCCAAGCATTTTCCTTGTTTTTTTTATTCATAAAATGAAATCGGCACCACAAAATCAAAATGGCAAAATTTAAAATAAGAAAATAAGTATCCAAAAGTTGAAGCCCAAAACGAAGTTTTCAAGCATTGGTCTCAAGGATTAAAACCAAGAATCGTAATATGCGCTAATTAAGAAAATAATACAAATCAAAACCTCAAAATTAAGGAGTAAGACTTAAAAAAATGCAGAAGTCGAAGTCCGAAACGAAATCCCAAGCATTTTCCTTGTTTTTTTTATTCAAAAAATGAAATCGGCGCCACAAAATCAAAATGGCAAAATTTAAAATAAGAAAATAAGTATCCAAAAGTTGAAGCCCAAAACGAAGTTTTCAAGCATTGGTCTCAAGGATTAAAACCAAGAATCGTAATATGCGCTAATTAAGAAAATAATACAAATCAAAACCTCAAAATTAAGGAGGCAGACTTAAAAAAATGCAGAAGTCGAAGTCCGAAACGAAATCCCAAGCATTTTCCTTGTTTTTTTTATTCAAAAAACAAGTAAGAAAAGTTATCTTCGGCTTGCCGAAGATGGTATACCCTTGAAAACAACAAAGTTTTCCATACAAAGACTTGTTTTCATATCTGTCGTTTGTATGGCAGCTATATGATATAGTGATCCGATCCGGATCAAACTTTTACAAATCATGTATGGCTATGTCAAATGAATAAATGTTGAATTCGGTTTCAATAGGTTGGAAAACAAAAAAATTTTTCATACAAAGACTTGTTTTCATATCGGTCGTTTGTATTGCAGCTATATGATATAGTAATCTGATCCGGACCAAACTTTCACAAATCATGTATGCCTATGTCAAATGGATACATATTGAATTCGGTTGCAATAGCTTGGAAAACAAAAAAGTTTTCCATACAAAGACTTGTTTTCATATCGGTCGTTTGTATGGCAGCTATATGATATAGTGATCTGATCCGGACCAAACTTTCACAAATCATGTATGGCTATGTCAAATGAATACGTATTGAATTCGGTTGCAATAGCTTGGAAAACAAAAAAGTTTTCCATACAAAGACTTGTTTTCATATCGGTCGTTTGTATGGCAGCTATATGATATAGTGGTCCGATCCGACCGATTCTTAAACTTGATCTGCGTGCAACAAAAAATAATGATCTGGTAAAAATTTCAAAACGCTAGCTTTAAAACTACTGTCTATTTTTTGCATAGAAACAGACGGACAGACGGACAGACGGACAGACGGACATGGCTATATCGACTCGGCTGTTGATGCTGATCAAGAATATATATACTTTGTGGGGTCGGAGATGCTTCCTTTAATGCGTTACACATTTCTGGACAAAATTATAATACCCTTTTTCAAGGGTATAATGAAATCGGCACCACAAAATAAAAATGGCGAAATTTAAAATAAGAAAATAAGTATCCAAGAGTTGAAGCCCAAAACGAAGTTTTCAAGCATTGGTCTCAAGGATTAAAACCAAGAATCGTAATATGCGCTAATTAAGAAAATAATACAAATCAAAACCACAAAATTAAGGAGGCAGACTTAAAAAAATGCAGAAGTCGAAGTCCAAAACGAAATCCCAAGCATTTTCCTTGTTTTTTTATTCAAAAAATAAAATCGGCACCACAAAATCAATATGGCAAAATTTAAAATATATGAAAATAAATATCCAAAAGTTGAAGCCCAAAACGAAGTTTTCAAGCATTGGTCTCAAGGATTAAAACCAAGAATCGTAATATGCGCTAATTAAGAAAATAATACAAATCAAAACCACAAAATTGAGGAGGCAGACTTAAAAAAATGCAGAAGTCGAAGTCCAAAACGAAATCCCAAGCATTTTCCTTGTTTTTTTTATTCATAAAATGAAATCGGCACCACAAAATCAAAATGGCAAAATTTAAAATAAGAAAATAAGTATCCAAAAGTTGAAGCCCAAAACGAAGTTTTCAAGCATTGGTCTCAAGGATTAAAACCAAGAATCGTAATATGCGCTAATTAAGAAAATAATACAAATTAAAACCTCAAAATTAAGGAGGCAGACTTTTAAAAAATGCAGAAGTCGAAGTCCGAAACGAAATGCCAAGCATTTTCCTTGTTTTTTTTATTCAAAAAATAAAATCGGCACCACAAAATAAAAATGGCGAAATTTAAAATAAGAAAATAAGTATCCAAAAGTTGAAGCCCAAAACGAAGTTTTCAAGCATTGGTCTCAAGGATTAAAACCAAGAATCATAATATGCGCTAATTAAGAAAATAATACAAATCAAAACCACAAAATTAAGGAGGCAGACTTAAAAAAATGCAGAAGTCGAAGTCCAAAACGAAATCCCAAGCATTTTCCTTGTTTTTTTTATTCATAAAATGAAATCGGCACCACAAAATCAAAATGGCAAAATTTAAAATAAGAAAATAAGTATCCAAAAGTTGAAGCCCAAAACGAAGTTTTCAAGCATTGGTCTCAAGGATTAAAACCAAGAATCGTAATATGCGCTAATTAAGAAAATAATACAAATCAAAACCTCAAAATTAAGGAGTAAGACTTAAAAAAATGCAGAAGTCGAAGTCCGAAACGAAATCCCAAGCATTTTCCTTGTTTTTTTTATTCAAAAAATGAAATCGGCGCCACAAAATCAAAATGGCAAAATTTAAAATAAGAAAATAAGTATCCAAAAGTTGAAGCCCAAAACGAAGTTTTCAAGCATTGGTCTCAAGGATTAAAACCAAGAATCGTAATATGCGCTAATTAAGAAAATAATACAAATCAAAACCTCAAAATTAAGGAGGCAGACTTAAAAAAATGCAGAAGTCGAAGTCCGAAACGAAATCCCAAGCATTTTCCTTGTTTTTTTTATTCAAAAAACAAGTAAGAAAAGTTATCTTCGGCTTGCCGAAGATGGTATACCCTTGAAAACAACAAAGTTTTCCATACAAAGACTTGTTTTCATATCTGTCGTTTGTATGGCAGCTATATGATATAGTGATCCGATCCGGATCAAACTTTTACAAATCATGTATGGCTATGTCAAATGAATAAATGTTGAATTCGGTTTCAATAGGTTGGAAAACAAAAAAATTTTTCATACAAAGACTTGTTTTCATATCGGTCGTTTGTATTGCAGCTATATGATATAGTAATCTGATCCGGACCAAACTTTCACAAATCATGTATGCCTATGTCAAATGGATACATATTGAATTCGGTTGCAATAGCTTGGAAAACAAAAAAGTTTTCCATACAAAGACTTGTTTTCATATCGGTCGTTTGTATGGCAGCTATATGATATAGTGATCTGATCCGGACCAAACTTTCACAAATCATGTATGGCTATGTCAAATGAATACGTATTGAATTCGGTTGCAATAGCTTGGAAAACAAAAAAGTTTTCCATACAAAGACTTGTTTTCATATCGGTCGTTTGTATGGCAGCTATATGATATAGTGGTCCGATCCGACCGATTCTTAAACTTGATCTGCGTGCAACAAAAATAATGATCTGGTAAAAATTTCAAAACGCTAGCTTTAAAACTACTGTCTATTTTTTGCATAGAAACAGACGGACAGACGGACAGACGGACATGGCTATATCGACTCGGCTGTTGATGCTGATCAAGAATATATATACTTTGTGGGGTCGGAGATGCTTCCTTTAATGCGTTACACATTTCTGGACAAAATTATAATACCCTTTTTCAAGGGTATAATGAAATCGGCACCACAAAATAAAAATGGCGAAATTTAAAATAAGAAAATAAGTATCCAAGAGTTGAAGCCCAAAACGAAGTTTTCAAGCATTGGTCTCAAGGATTAAAACCAAGAATCGTAATATGCGCTAATTAAGAAAATAATACAAATCAAAACCACAAAATTAAGGAGGCAGACTTAAAAAAATGCAGAAGTCGAAGTCCAAAACGAAATCCCAAGCATTTTCCTTGTTTTTTTATTCAAAAAATAAAATCGGCACCACAAAATCAATATGGCAAAATTTAAAATATATGAAAATAAATATCCAAAAGTTGAAGCCCAAAACGAAGTTTTCAAGCATTGGTCTCAAGGATTAAAACCAAGAATCGTAATATGCGCTAATTAAGAAAATAATACAAATCAAAACCACAAAATTGAGGAGGCAGACTTAAAAAAATGCAGAAGTCGAAGTCCAAAACGAAATCCCAAGCATTTTCCTTGTTTTTTTTATTCATAAAATGAAATCGGCACCACAAAATCAAAATGGCAAAATTTAAAATAAGAAAATAAGTATCCAAAAGTTGAAGCCCAAAACGAAGTTTTCAAGCATTGGTCTCAAGGATTAAAACCAAGAATCGTAATATGCGCTAATTAAGAAAATAATACAAATCAAAACCTCAAAATTAAGGAGGCAGACTTAAAAAAATGCAGAAGTCGAAGTCCGAAACGAAATGCCAAGCATTTTCCTTGTTTTTTTTATTCAAAAAATAAAATCGGCACCACAAAATAAAAATGGCGAAATTTAAAATAAGAAAATAAGTATCCAAAAGTTGAAGCCCAAAACGAAGTTTTCAAGCATTGGTCTCAAGGATTAAAACCAAGAATCATAATATGCGCTAATTAAGAAAATAATACAAATCAAAACCACAAAATTAAGGAGGCAGACTTAAAAAAATGCAGAAGTCGAAGTCCAAAACGAAATCCCAAGCATTTTCCTTGTTTTTTTTATTCATAAAATGAAATCGGCACCACAAAATCAAAATGGCAAAATTTAAAATAAGAAAATAAGTATCCAAAAGTTGAAGCCCAAAACGAAGTTTTCAAGCATTGGTCTCAAGGATTAAAACCAAGAATCGTAATATGCGCTAATTAAGAAAATAATACAAATCAAAACCTCAAAATTAAGGAGTAAGACTTAAAAAAATGCAGAAGTCGAAGTCCGAAACGAAATCCCAAGCATTTTCCTTGTTTTTTTTATTCAAAAAATAAAATCGGCACCACAAAATCAAAATGGCAAAATTTAAAATAAGAAAATAAGTATCCAAAAGTTGAAGCCCAAAACGAAGTTTTCAAGCATTGGTCTCAAGGATTAAAACCAAGAATCGTAATATGCGCTAATTAAGAAAATAATACAAATCAAAACCTCAAAATTAAGGAGGCAGACTTAAAAAAATGCAGAAGTCGAAGTCCGAAACGAAATCCCAAGCATTTTCCTTGTTTTTTTTATTCAAAAAACAAGTAAGAAAAGTTATCTTCGGCTTGCCGAAGATGGTATACCCTTGAAAACAACAAAGTTTTCCATACAAAGACTTGTTTTCATATCTGTCGTTTGTATGGCAGCTATATGATATAGTGATCCGATCCGGATCAAACTTTTACAAATCATGTATGGCTATGTCAAATGAATAAATGTTGAATTCGGTTTCAATAGGTTGGAAAACAAAAAAATTTTTCATACAAAGACTTGTTTTCATATCGGTCGTTTGTATTGCAGCTATATGATATAGTAATCTGATCCGGACCAAACTTTCACAAATCATGTATGCCTATGTCAAATGGATACATATTGAATTCGGTTGCAATAGCTTGGAAAACAAAAAAGTTTTCCATACAAAGACTTGTTTTCATATCGGTCGTTTGTATGGCAGCTATATGATATAGTGATCTGATCCGGACCAAACTTTCACAAATCATGTATGGCTATGTCAAATGAATACGTATTGAATTCGGTTGCAATAGCTTGGAAAACAAAAAAGTTTTCCATACAAAGACTTGTTTTCATATCGGTCGTTTGTATGGCAGCTATATGATATAGTGGTCCGATCCGACCGATTCTTAAACTTGATCTGCGTGCAACAAAAATAATGATCTGGTAAAAATTTCAAAACGCTAGCTTTAAAACTACTGTCTATTTTTTGCATAGAAACAGACGGACAGACGGACAGACGGACATGGCTATATCGACTCGGCTGTTGATGCTGATCAAGAATATATATACTTTGTGGGGTCGGAGATGCTTCCTTTAATGCGTTACACATTTCTGGACAAAATTATAATACCCTTTTTCAAGGGTATAATGAAATCGGCACCACAAAATAAAAATGGCGAAATTTAAAATAAGAAAATAAGTATCCAAGAGTTGAAGCCCAAAACGAAGTTTTCAAGCATTGGTCTCAAGGATTAAAACCAAGAATCGTAATATGCGCTAATTAAGAAAATAATACAAATCAAAACCACAAAATTAAGGAGGCAGACTTAAAAAAATGCAGAAGTCGAAGTCCAAAACGAAATCCCAAGCATTTTCCTTGTTTTTTTATTCAAAAAATAAAATCGGCACCACAAAATCAATATGGCAAAATTTAAAATATATGAAAATAAATATCCAAAAGTTGAAGCCCAAAACGAAGTTTTCAAGCATTGGTCTCAAGGATTAAAACCAAGAATCGTAATATGCGCTAATTAAGAAAATAATACAAATCAAAACCACAAAATTGAGGAGGCAGACTTAAAAAAATGCAGAAGTCGAAGTCCAAAACGAAATCCCAAGCATTTTCCTTGTTTTTTTTATTCATAAAATGAAATCGGCACCACAAAATCAAAATGGCAAAATTTAAAATAAGAAAATAAGTATCCAAAAGTTGAAGCCCAAAACGAAGTTTTCAAGCATTGGTCTCAAGGATTAAAACCAAGAATCGTAATATGCGCTAATTAAGAAAATAATACAAATCAAAACCTCAAAATTAAGGAGGCAGACTTAAAAAAATGCAGAAGTCGAAGTCCGAAACGAAATGCCAAGCATTTTCCTTGTTTTTTTTATTCAAAAAATAAAATCGGCACCACAAAATAAAAATGGCGAAATTTAAAATAAGAAAATAAGTATCCAAAAGTTGAAGCCCAAAACGAAGTTTTCAAGCATTGGTCTCAAGGATTAAAACCAAGAATCATAATATGCGCTAATTAAGAAAATAATACAAATCCAAACCACAAAATTAAGGAGGCAGACTTAAAAAAATGCAGAAGTCGAAGTCCAAAACGAAATCCCAAGCATTTTCCATGTTTTTTTTTATTCATAAAATGAAATCGGCACCACAAAATCAAAATGGCAAAATTTAAAATAAGAAAATAAGTATCCAAAAGTTGAAGCCCAAAACGAAGTTTTCAAGCATTGGTCTCAAGGATTAAAACCAAGAATCGTAATATGCGCTAATTAAGAAAATAATACAAATCAAAACCTCAAAATTAAGGAGTAAGACTTAAAAAAATGCAGAAGTCGAAGTCCGAAACGAAATCCCAAGCATTTTCCTTGTTTTTTTTATTCAAAAAATAAAATCGGCACCACAAAATCAAAATGGCAAAATTTAAAATAAGAAAATAAGTATCCAAAAGTTGAAGCCCAAAACGAAGTTTTCAAGCATTGGTCTTAAGGATTAAAACCAAGAATCGTAATATGCGCTAATTAAGAAAATAATACAAATCAAAACCTCAAAATTAAGGAGGCAGACTTAAAAAAATGCAGAAGTCGAAGTCCGAAACGAAATCCCAAGCATTTTCCTTGTTTTTTTTATTCAAAAAACAAGTAAGAAAAGTTATCTTCGGCTTGCCGAAGATGGTATACCCTTGAAAACAACAAAGTTTTCCATACAAAGACTTGTTTTCATATCTGTCGTTTGTATGGCAGCTATATGATATAGTGATCCGATCCGGATCAAACTTTTACAAATCATGTATGGCTATGTCAAATGAATAAATGTTGATTTCGGTTGGAAAACAAAAAAATTTTTCATACAAAGACTTGTTTTCATATCGGTCGTTTGTATTGCAGCTATATGATATAGTAATCTGATCCGGACCAAACTTTCACAAATCATGTATGCCTATGTCAAATGGATACATATTGAATTCGGTTGCAATAGCTTGGAAAACAAAAAAGTTTTCCATACAAAGACTTGTTTTCATATCGGTCGTTTGTATGGCAGCTATATGATATAGTGATCTGATCCGGACCAAACTTTCACAAATCATGTATGGCTATGTCAAATGAATACGTATTGAATTCGGTTGCAATAGCTTGGAAAACAAAAAAGTTTTCCATACAAAGACTTGTTTTCATATCGGTCGTTTGTATGGCAGCTATATGATATAGTGGTCCGATCCGACCGATTCTTAAACTTGATCTGCGTGCAACAAAAATAATGATCTGGTAAAAATTTCAAAACGCTAGCTTTAAAACTACTGTCTATTTTTTGCATAGAAACAGACGGACAGACGGACAGACGGACATGGCTATATCGACTCGGCTGTTGATGCTGATCAAGAATATATATACTTTGTGGGGTCGGAGATGCTTCCTTTAATGCGTTACACATTTCTGGACAAAATTATAATACCCTTTTTCAAGGGTATAATGAAATCGGCACCACAAAATAAAAATGGCGAAATTTAAAATAAGAAAATAAGTATCCAAAAGTTGAAGCCCAAAACGAAGTTTTCAAGCATTGGTCTCAAGGATTAAAACCAAGAATCGTAATATGCGCTAATTAAGAAAATAATACAAATCAAAACCACAAAATTAAGGAGGCAGACTTAAAAAAATGCAGAAGTCGAAGTCCAAAACGAAATCCCAAGCATTTTCCTTGTTTTTTTATTCAAAAAATAAAATCGGCACCACAAAATCAATATGGCAAAATTTAAAATAAGAAAATAAGTATCCAAAAGTTGAAGCCCAAAACGAAGTTTTCAACCATTGGTCTCAAGGATTAAAACCAAGAATCGTAATATGCGCTAATTAAGAAAATAATACAAATCAAAACCTCAAAATTAAGGAGGCAGACTTAAAAAAATGCAGAAGTCGAAGTCCGAAACGAAATGCCAAGCATTTTCCTTGTTTTTTTTATTCAAAAAATAAAATCGGCACCACAAAATAAAAATGGCGAAATTTAAAATAAGAAAATAAGTATCCAAAAGTTGAAGCCCAAAACGAAGTTTTCAAGCATTGGTCTCAAGGATTAAAACCAAGAATCATAATATGCGCTAATTAAGAAAATAATACAAATCAAAACCACAAAATTAAGGAGGCAGACTTAAAAAAATGCAGAAGTCGAAGTCCAAAACGAAATCCCAAGCATTTTCCTTGTTTTTTTTATTCATAAAATGAAATCGGCACCACAAAATCAAAATGGCAAAATTTAAAATAAGAAAATAAGTATCCAAAAGTTGAAGCCCAAAACGAAGTTTTCAAGCATTGGTCTCAAGGATTAAAACCAAGAATCGTAATATGCGCTAATTAAGAAAATAATACAAATCAAAACCTCAAAATTAAGGAGTAAGACTTAAAAAAATGCAGAAGTCGAAGTCCGAAACGAAATCCCAAGCATTTTCCTTGTTTTTTTTATTCAAAAAATAAAATCGGCACCACAAAATCAAAATGGCAAAATTTAAAATATATGAAAATAAATATCCAAAAGTTGAAGCCCAAAACGAAGTTTTCAAGCATTGGTCTCAAGGATTAAAACCAAGAATCGTAATATGCGCTAATTAAGAGAATAATACAAATCAAAACCTCAAAATTAAGGAGGCAGACTTAAAAAAATGCAGAAGTCGAAGTCCAAAACGAAATCCCAAGCATTTTCTTTGTTTTTTTATTCAAAAAATAAAATCGGCACCACAAAATCAAAATGGCAAAATTTAAAATATATGAAAATAAATATCCAAAAGTTGAAGCCCAAAACGAAGTTTTCAAGCATTGGTCTCAAGGATTAAAACCAAGAATCGTAATATGCGCTAATTAAGAAAATAATACAAATCAAAACCTCAAAATTAAGGAGGCAGACTTAAAAAAATGCAGAAGTCGAAGTCCGAAACGAAATCCCAAGCATTTTCCTTGTTTTTTTTATTCAAAAAATAAAATCGGCACCACAAAATAAAAATGGCGAAATTTAAAATAAGAAAATAAGTATCCAAAAGTTGAAGCCCAAAACGAAATCCCAAGCATTTTCCTTGTTTATTTAATTCAAAAAATAAAATCGGCACCACAAAATAAAAATGGCGAAATTTAAAATAAGAAAATAAGTATCCAAAAGTTGAAGCCCAAAACGAAGTTTTCAAGCATTGGTCTCAAGGATTAAAACCAAGAATCGTAAAATGCGCTAATTAAGAAAATAATACAAATCAAAACCTCAAAATTAAGGAGTAAGACTTAAAAAAATGCAGAAGTCGAAGTCCGAAACGAAATCCCAAGCATTTTCCTTGTTTTTTTTATTCAAAAAATAAAATCGGCACCACAAAATCAAAATGGCAAAATTTAAAATATATGAAAATAAATATCAAAAAGTTGAAGCCCAAAACGAAGTTTTCAAGCATTGGTCTCAAGGATTAAAACCAAGAATCGTAATATGCGCTAATTAAGAAAATAATACAAATCAAAACCTCAAAATTAAGGAGGCAGACTTAAAAAAATGCAGAAGTCGAAGTCCGAAACGAAATCCCAAGCATTTTCCTTGTTTTTTTTATTCAAAAAATAAAATCGGCACCACAAAATCAAAATGGCAAAATTTAAAATAAGAAAATAAGTATCCAAAAGTTGAAGCCCAAAACGAAGTTTTCAAGCATTGGTCTCAAGGATTAAAACCAAGAATCGTAATATGCGCTAATTAAGAAAATAATACAAATCAAAACCTCAAAATTAACGAGTAAGACTTAAAAAAATGCAGAAGTCGAAGTCCGAAACGAAATCCCAAGCATTTTCCTTGTTTTTTTTATTCAAAAAATAAAATCAGCACCACAAAATCAAAATGGCAAAATTTAAAATAAGAAAATAAGTATCCAAAAGTTGAAGCCCAAAACGAAGTTTTCAAGCATAGGTCTCAAGGATTAAAACCAAGAATCGTAATATGCGCTTATTAGAAAATAAATAAAAATCGAAACCACAAAATTAAAGAGGCAGACTTTTAAAAAATGCAGAAGTCGAAGTCCAAAACGAAATCCCAAGCATTTTCCTTGTTTTTTTTATTCATAAAATGAAATCGGCACCACAAAATCAAAATGGCAAAATTTAAAATAAGAAAATAAGTATCCAAAAGTTGAAGCCCAAAACGAAGTTTTCAAGCATTGGTCTCAAGGATTAAAACCAAGAATCGTAATATGCGCTAATTAAGAAAATATTACAAATCAAAACCTCAAAATTAAGGAGGCAGACTTAAAAAAATGCAGAAGTCGAAGTCCGAAACGAAATCCCAAGCATTTTCCTTGTTTTTTTTATTCAAAAAATGAAATCGGCACCACAAAATCAAAATGGCAAAATTTAAAATATATGAAAATAAATATCCAAAAGTTGAAGCCCAAAACGAAGTTTTCAAGCATTGGTCTCAAGGATTAAAACCAAGAATCGTAATATGCGCTTATTAGAAAATAAATAAAAATCGAAACCACAAAATTAAAGAGGCAGACTTTTAAAAAATGCAGAAGTCGAAGTCCAAAACGAAATCCCAAGCATTTTCCTTGTTTTTTTATTCATAAAATGAAATCGGCACCACAAAATCAAAATGGCAAAATTTAAAATAAGAAAATAAGTATCCAAAAGTTGAAGCCCAAAACGAAGTTTTCAAGCATTGGTCTCAAGGATTAAAACCAAGAATCGTAATATGCATTTATTAAGAAAATAAATACAAATCGAAACCACAAAATTAAGGAGGCAGACTTAAAAAAATGCAGATGTCGAAGTCCAAAACGAAATCCCAAGCATTATCCTTGTTTATTTTATTCAAAAAATAAAATCAGAACCACAAAATCAAAATGGCGAAATTTAAAAATAAGAAAATAAGTATATTTATATAATAAGTATTCAAAAAATAAAATCAGAACCACAAAATCAAAATGGCGAAATTTAAAATAAGAAAATAAGTATCCAAAAGTTGAAGCCCAAAACGAAGTTTTCAAGCATTGGTCTCAAGGATTAAAACCATGAATCGTAATATGCGCTTATTAAGAAAATAAAAACAAATGGAAACCACAAAAATAAAGAGGCAGACTTAAAAAATGCAGAAGTCGAAGTCCGAAACGAAATCCCAAGCATTTTCCTTGTTTTTTTTATTCAAAAAATAAAATCGGCACCACAAAATCAAAATGGCAAAATTTAAAATATATGAAAATAAATATCAAAAAGTTGAAGCCCAAAACGAAGTTTTCAAGCATTGGTCTCAAGGATTAAAACCAAGAATCGTAATATGCGCTAATTAAGAAAATAATACAAATCAAAACCTCAAAATTAAGGAGGCAGACTTAAAAAAATGCAGAAGTCGAAGTCCGAAACGAAATCCCAAGCATTTTCCTTGTTTTTTTTATTCAAAAAATAAAATCGGCACCACAAAATCAAAATGGCAAAATTTAAAATAAGAAAATAAGTATCCAAAAGTTGAAGCCCAAAACGAAGTTTTCAAGCATTGGTCTCAAGGATTAAAACCAAGAATCGTAATATGCGCTAATTAAGAAAATAATACAAATCAAAACCTCAAAATTAAGGAGTAAGACTTAAAAAAATGCAGAAGTCGAAGTCCGAAACGAAATCCCAAGCATTTTCCTTGTTTTTTTTATTCAAAAAATAAAATCAGCACCACAAAATCAAAATGGCAAAATTTAAAATAAGAAAATAAGTATCCAAAAGTTGAAGCCCAAAACGAAGTTTTCAAGCATAGGTCTCAAGGATTAAAACCAAGAATCGTAATATGCGCTTATTAGAAAATAAATAAAAATCGAAACCACAAAATTAAAGAGGCAGACTTTTAAAAAATGCAGAAGTCGAAGTCCAAAACGAAATCCCAAGCATTTTCCTTGTTTTTTTTATTCATAAAATGAAATCGGCACCACAAAATCAAAATGGCAAAATTTAAAATAAGAAAATAAGTATCCAAAAGTTGAAGCCCAAAACGAAGTTTTCAAGCATTGGTCTCAAGGATTAAAACCAAGAATCGTAATATGCGCTAATTAAGAAAATATTACAAATCAAAACCTCAAAATTAAGGAGGCAGACTTAAAAAAATGCAGAAGTCGAAGTCCGAAACGAAATCCCAAGCATTTTCCTTGTTTTTTTTATTCAAAAAATGAAATCGGCACCACAAAATCAAAATGGCAAAATTTAAAATATATGAAAATAAATATCCAAAAGTTGAAGCCCAAAACGAAGTTTTCAAGCATTGGTCTCAAGGATTAAAACCAAGAATCGTAATATGCGCTTATTAGAAAATAAATAAAAATCGAAACCACAAAATTAAAGAGGCAGACTTTTAAAAAATGCAGAAGTCGAAGTCCAAAACGAAATCCCAAGCATTTTCCTTGTTTTTTTATTCATAAAATGAAATCGGCACCACAAAATCAAAATGGCAAAATTTAAAATAAGAAAATAAGTATCCAAAAGTTGAAGCCCAAAACGAAGTTTTCAAGCATTGGTCTCAAGGATTAAAACCAAGAATCGTAATATGCATTTATTAAGAAAATAAATACAAATCGAAACCACAAAATTAAGGAGGCAGACTTAAAAAAATGCAGATGTCGAAGTCCAAAACGAAATCCCAAGCATTATCCTTGTTTATTTTATTCAAAAAATAAAATCAGAACCACAAAATCAAAATGGCGAAATTTAAAATAAGAAAATAAGTATCCAAAAGTTGAAGCCCAAAACGAAGTTTTCAATCATTGGTCTCAAGGATTAAAATCAAGAATCGTAATATGCGCTTATTAGAAAATAAATACAAATCGAAACCACAAAATTAAAGAGGCAGACTTTTAAAAAATGCAGAAGTCGAAGTCCAAAACGAAATCCCAAGCATTATCCTTGTTTTTTTTATTCAAAAAATAAAATCAGAACCACAAAATCAAAATGGCGAAATTTAAAATAAGAAAATAAGTATCCAAAAGTTGAAGCCCAAAACGAAGTTTTCAAGCATTGGTCTCAAGGATTAAAACCATGAATCGTAATATGCGCTTATTAAGAAAATAAAAACAAATGGAAACCACAAAAATAAAGAGGCAGACTTAAAAAATGCAGAAGTCGAAGTCCAAAACGAAATCCCAAGCATTTCCCTTGGTTTTTTATTCATAAAATGAAATCGGCACCACAAAATCAAAATGGCAAAATTTAAAATAAGAAAATAAGTATCCAAAAGTTGAAGCCCAAAACGAAGTTTTCAAGCATTGGTCTCAAGGATTAAAACCAAGAATCGTAATATGCGCTAATTAAGAAAATAATACAAATCAAAACCTCAAAATTAAGGAGGCAGACTTAAAAAAATGCAGAAGTCGAAGTCCGAAACGAAATCCCAAGCATTTTCCTTGTTTTTTTTATTCAAAAAATAAAATCGGCACCACAAAATCAAAATGGCAAAATTTAAAATATATGAAAATAAATATCCAAAAGTTGAAGCCCAAAACGAAGTTTTCAAGCATTGGTCTCAAGGATTAAAACCAAGAATCGTAATATGCGCTAATTAAGAAAATAATACAAATCAAAACCACAAAATTAAAGATGCAGACTTAAAAAAATGCAGAAGTCGAAGTCCAAAACGAAATCCCAAGCATTTTCCTTGTTTTTTTTATTCATAAAATGAAATCGGCACCACAAAATCAAAATGGCAAAATTTAAAATAAGAAAATAAGTATCCAAAAGTTGAAGCCCAAAACGAAGTTTTCAAGCATTGGTCTCAAGGATTAAAACCAAGAATCGTAATATGCATTTATTAAGAAAATAAATACAAATCGAAACCACAAAATTAAGGAGGCAGACTTTTAAAAAATGCAGAAGTCGAAGTCCAAAACGAAATCCCAAGCATTTTCCTTGTTTTTTTTATTCAAAAAATAAAATCGGCACAACAAAATCAAAATGGCGAAATTAAAAAATAAGAAAATAAGTATCCAAAAGTTGAAGCCCAAAACAAAGTTTTCAATCATTGGTCTCAAGGATTAAAACCAAGAATCGTAATATGCGCTTATTAGAAAATAAATACAAATCGAAACCACAAAATTAAAGAGGCAGACTTTTAAAAAATGCAGAAATCGAAGTCCAAAACGAAATCCCAAGCATTTTCCTTGTTTTTTTTATTCATAAAATGAAATCGGCACCACAAAATCAAAATGGCAAAATTTAAAATAAGTATCCAAAAGTTGAAGCCCAAAACGAAGTTTTCAAGCATTGGTCTCAAGGATTAAAACCAAGAATCGTAATATGCGCTAATTAAGAAAATAATACAAATCAAAACCTCAAAATTAAGGAGGCAGACTTAAAAAAATGCAGAAGTCGAAGTCCGAAACGAAATCCCAAGCACTTTCCTTGTTTTTTTTATTCAAAAAATTAAATCGGCACCACAAAATCAAAATGGCAAAATTTAAAATATATGAAAATAAATATCCAAAAGTTGAAGCCCAAAACGAAGTTTTCAAGCATTGGTCTCAAGGATTAAAACCAAGAATCGTAATATGCGCTAATTAAGAAAATAATACAAATCAAAACCACAAAATTAAAGAGGCAGACTTAAAAAAATGCAGAAGTCGAAGTCCGAAACGAAATCCCAAGCATTTTCCTTGTTTTTTTTATTCAAAAAATAAAATCGGCACCACAAAATCAAAATGGCAAAATTTAAAATATATGAAAATAAATATCCAAAAGTTGAAGCGCAAAACGAAGTTTTCAAGCATTGGTCTCAAGGATTAAAACCAAGAATCGTAATATGCGCTAATTAAGAAAATAATACAAATCAAAACCACAAAATTAAGGAGGCAGACTTAAAAAAATGCAGAAGTCGAAGTCCAAAACGAAATCCCAAGCATTTTCCTTGTTTTTTTTATTCATAAAATGAAATCGGCACCACAAAATCAAAATGGCAAAATTTAAAATAAGAAAATAAGTATCCAAAAGTTGAAGCCCAAAACGAAGTTTTCAAGCATTGGTCTCAAGGATTAAAACCAAGAATCGTAATATGCATTTATTAAGAAAATAAATACAAATCGAAACCACAAAATTAAGGAGGCAGACTTAAAAAAATGCAGATGTCGAAGTCCAAAACGAAATCGCAAGCATTTTCCTTGTTTTTTTTATTCAAAAAATAAAATCGGCACCACAAAATCAAAATGGCGAAATTTAAAATAGGAAAATAAGTATCCAAAAGTTGAAGCCCAAAACGAAGTTCTCAATCATTGGTCTCAAGGATTAAAACCAAGAATCGTAATATGCGCTTATTAGAAAATAAATACAAATCGAAACCACAAAATTAAAGAGGCAGACTTTTAAAAAATGCAGAAGTCGAAGTCCAAAACGAAATCCCAAGCATTTTCCTTGTTTTTTTTATTCATAAAATGAAATCGGCACCACAAAATCAAAATGGCAAAATTTAAAATAAGAAAATAAGTATCCAAAAGTTGAAGCCCAAAACGAAGTTTTCAAGCATTGGTCTCAAGGATTAAAACCAAGAATCGTAATATGCGCTAATTAAGAAAATAAATACAAATCAAAACCTCAAAATTAAGGAGGCAGACTTAAAAAAATGCAGAAGTCGAAGTCCAAAACGAAATCCCAAGCACTTTCCTTGTTTTTTTTATTCAAAAAATTAAATCGGCACCACAAAATCAAAATGGCAAAATTTAAAATATATGAAAATAAGTATCCAAAAGTTGAAGCCCAAAACGAAGTTTTCAAGCATTGGTCTCAAGGATTAAAACCAAGAATCGTAATATGCGCTAATTAAGAAAATAAATACAAATCAAAACCACAAAATTAAAGAGGCAGACTTAAAAAAATGCAGAAGTCGAAGTCCGAAACGAAATCCCAAGCATTTTCCTTGTTTTTTTTATTCAAAAAATAAAATCGGCACCACAAAATCAAAATGGCAAAATTTAAAATATATGAAAATAAGTATCCAAAAGTTGAAGCCCAAAACGAAGTTTTCAAGCATTGGTCTCAAGGATTAAAACCAAGAATCGTAATATGCGCTAATTAAGAAAATAAATACAAATCGAAACCACAAAATTAAAGAGGCAGACTTAAAAAAATGCAGAAGTCGAAGTCCAAAACGAAATCCCAAGCATTTTCCTTGTTTTTTTTATTCATAAAATGAAATCGGCACCACAAAATCAAAATGGCAAAATTTAAAATAAGAAAATAAGTATCCAAAAGTTGAAGCCCAAAACGAAGTTTTCAAGCATTGGTCTCAAGGATTAAAACCAAGAATCGTAATATGCGCTTATTAAGAAAATAAATACAAATCGAAACCACAAAATTAAAGAGGCAGACTTAAAAAAATGCAGATGTCGAAGTCCAAAACGAAATCGCAAGCATTTTCCTTGTTTTTTTTATTCAAAAAATAAAATCGGCACCACAAAATCAAAATGGCGAAATTTAAAATAAGAAAATAAGTATCCAAAAGTTGAAGCCCAAAACGAAGTTCTCAAGCATTGGTCTCAAGGATTAAAACCAAGAATCGTAATATGCGCTTATTAAGAAAATAAATACAAATCGAAACCACAAAATTAAAGAGGCAGACTTTTAAAAAATGCAGAAGTCGAAGTCCAAAACGAAATCCCAAGCATTTTCCTTGTTTTTTTTATTCAAAAAATAAAATCAGCACCACAAAATCAAAATGGCAAAATTTAAAATATATGAAAATGAATATCCAAAAGTTGAAGCCCAAAACGAAGTTTTCAAGCATTGGTCTCAAGGATTAAAACCAAGAATCGTAATATGCGCTAATTAAGAAAATAAATACAAATCAAAACCTCAAAATTAAAGAGGCAGACTTAAAAAAATGCAGAAGTCGAAGTCCGAAACGAAATCCCAAGCATTTTCCTTGTTTTTTTTATTCAAAAAATTAAATCGGCACCACAAAATCAAAATGGCAAAATTTCAAATATATGAAAATAAATATCCAAAAGTTGAAGCCCAAAACGAAGTTTTCAAGCATTGGTCTCAAGGATTAAAACCAAGAATCGTAATATGCGCTAATTAAGAAAATAAATACAAATCGAAACCACAAAATTAAAAAGGCAGACTTAAAAAAATGCAGAAGTCGAAGTCCAAAACGAAATCCCAAGCATTTTCCTTGTTTTTTTTATTCAAAAAATGAAATCGGCACCACAAAATCAAAATGGCAAAATTTAAAATAAGAAAATAAGTATCCATAAGTTGAAGCCCAAAACGAAGTTTTCAATCATTGGTCTCAAGGATTAAAACCAAGAATCGTAATATGCGCTTATTAAGAAAATAAATACAAATCGAAACCACAAAATTAAAGAGGCAGACTTAAAAAAATGCAGATGTCGAAGTCCAAAACGAAATCCCAAGCATTTTCCTTGTTTTTTTTATTCAAAAAATAAATTACAAAATCAAATTGCAAAATTTAAAATAAGAAAATAAGTATCCAAAAGTTGAAGCCCAAAACGAAGTTTTCAAGCATTGGTCTCAAGGATTAAAACCAAGAATCGTAATATGCGCTTATTAGGAAAATAAATACAAATCGAAACCACAAAAATAAAGAGGCAGACTTAAAAAATGCAGAAGTCGAAGTCCAAAACGAAATCCCAAGCATTTTCCTTGTTTTTTTATTCATAAAATGAAATCGGCACCACAAAATCAAAATGGCAAAATTTAAAATAAGAAAATAAGTATCCAAAAGTTGAAGCCCAAAACGAAGTTTTCAAGCATTGGTCTCAAGGATTAAAACCAAGAATCGTAATATGCGCTAATTAAGAAAATAAATACAAATCGAAACCACAAAATTAAGGAGGCAGACTTAAAAAAATGCAGATGTCGAAGTCCAAAACGAAATCCCAAGCATTTTCCTTGTTTTTTTTATTCAAAAAATAAAATCGGCACCACAAAATCAAAATGGCGAAATTTAAAATAAGAAAATAAGTATCCAAAAGTTGAAGCCCAAAACGAAGTTTTCAATCATTGGTCTCAAGGATTAAAACCAAGAATCGTAATATGCGCTTATTAGAAAATAAATACAAATCGAAACCACAAAATTAAAGAGGCAGACTTAAAAAAATGCAGAAGTCGAAGTCCAAAACGAAATCCCAAGCATTTTTCTTGTTTTTTTTATTCAAAAAATAAAATCGGCACCACAAAATCAAAATGGCAAAATTTAAAATATATGAAAATAAGTATCCAAAAGTTGAAGCCCAAAACGAAGTTTTCAAGCATTGGTCTCAAGGATTAAAACCAAGAATCGTAATATGCGCTTATTAAGAAAATAAATACAAATCAAAACCTCAAAATTAAAGAGGCAGACTTAAAAAAATGCAGAAGTCGAAGTCCAAAACGAAATCCCAAGCATTTTCCTTGTTTTTTTTATTCAAAAAATAAAATCGGCACCACAAAATCAAAATGGCAAAGTTTAAAATAAGAAAATAAGTATCCAAAAGTTGAAGCCCAAAACGAAGTTTTCAAGCATTGGTCTCAAGGATTAAAACCATGAATCGTAATATGCGCTTATTAAGAAAATAAATACAAATCGAAACCACAAAAATAAAGAGGCAGACTTAAAAAATGCAGAAGTCGAAGTCCAAAACGAAATCCCAAGCATTTTCCTTGTTTTTTTATTCAAAAAATAAAATCGGCACCACAAAATCAAAATGGCAAAATTTAAAATAAGAAAATAAGTATCCAAAAGTTGAAGCCCAAAACGAAGTTTTCAAGCATTGGTCTCAAGGATTAAAACCAAGAATCGTAATATGCGCTAATTAAGAAAATAAATACAAATCAACACCTCAAAATTAAAGAGGCAGACTTAAAAAAATGCAGAAGTCGAAGTCCGAAACGAAATCCCAAGCATTTTCCTTGTTTTTTTTATTCAAAAAATAAAATCGGCACCACAAAATCAAAATGGCAAAATTTAAAATATATGAAAATAAGTATCCAAAAGTTGAAGCCCAAAACGAAGTTTTCAAGCATTGGTCTCAAGGATTAAAACCAAGAATCGTAATATGCGCTTATTATGAAAATAAATACAAATCGAAACCACAAAATTAAAGAGGCAGACTTAAAAAAATGCAGAAGTCGAAGTCCAAAACGAAATCCCAAGCATTTTCCTTGTTTTTTTTATTCATAAAATGAAATCGGCACCACAAAATCAAAATGGCAAAATTTAAAATAAGAAAATAAGTATCCAAAAGTTGAAGCCCAAAACGAAGTTTTCAAGCATTGGTCTCAAGGATTAAAACCAAGAATCGTAATATGCGTTTATTAAGAAAATAAATACAAATCGAAACCACAAAATTAAGGAGGCAGACTTAAAAAAATGCAGAAGTCGAAGTCCAAAACGAAATCGCAAGCATTTTCCTTGTTTTTTTTATTCAAAAAATAAAATCGGCACAACAAAATCAAAATGGCAAAATTTAAAAATAAGAAAATAAGTATCCAAAAGTTGAAGCCCAAAACGAAGTTTTCAATCATTGGTCTCAAGGATTAAAACCAAGAATCGTAATATGCGCTTATTAGAAAATAAATACAAATCGAAACCACAAAATTAAAGAGGCAGACTTTTAAAAAATGCAGAAGTCGAAGTCCAAAACGAAATCCCAAGCATTTTCCTTGTTTTTTTTATTCAAAAAATAAAATCGGCACCACAAAATCAAAATGGCAAAATTTAAAATATATGAAAATAAGTATCCAAAAGTTGAAGCCCAAAACGAAGTTTTCAAGCATTGGTCTCAAGGATTAAAACCAAGAATCGTAATATGCGTTTATTAAGAAAATAAATACAAATCGAAACCACAAAATTAAAGAGGCAGACTTAAAAAAATGCAGAAGTCGAAGTCCAAAACGAAATCCCAAGCATTTTCCTTGTTTTTTTTATTCAAAAAATAAAATCGGCACAACAAAATCAAAATGGCAAAATTTAAAATAAGAAAATAAGTATCCAAAAGTTGAAGCCCAAAACGAAGTTTTCAAGCATTGGTCTCAAGGATTAAAACCAAGAATCGTAATATGCGCTAATTAAGAAAATAAATACAAATCGAAACCACAAAATTAAGGAGGCAGACTTAAAAAAATGCAGAAGTCGAAGTCCAAAACGAAATCCCAAGCATTTTCCTTGTTTTTTTTATTCAAAAAATAAAATCAGCACCACAAAATCAAAATGGCAAAATTTAAAATATATGAAAATAAGTATCCAAAAGTTGAAGCCCAAAACGAAGTTTTCAAGCATTGGTCTCAAGGATTAAAACCAAGAATCGTAATATGCGCTTATTAAGAAAATAAATACAAATCGAAACCACAAAATTAAAGAGGCAGACTTAAAAAAATGCAGAAGTCGAAGTCCAAAACGAAATCCCAAGCATTTTCCTTGTTTTTTTTATTCAAAAAATGAAATCGGCACCACAAAATCAAAATGGCAAAATTTAAAATAAGAAAATAAGTATCCAAAAGTTGAAGCCCAAAACGAAGTTTTCAAGCATTGGTCTCAAGGATTAAAACCAAGAATCGTAATATGCGCTTATTAAGAAAATAAATACAAATCAAAACCACAAAATTATGGAGGCAGACTTAAAAAAATGCAGAAGTCGAAGTCCAAAACGAAATCCCAAGCATTTTCCTTGTTTTTTTTTATTCAAAAAATAAAATCGGCACCACAAAATCAAAATGGCGAAATTTAAAATAAGAAAATAAGTATCCAAAAGTTGAAGCCCAAAACGAAGTTTTCAATCATTGGTCTCAAGGATTAAAACCAAGAATCGTAATATGCGCTTATTAAGAAAATAAATACAAATCGAAACCACAAAATTAAAGAGGCAGACTTTTAAAAAATGCAGAAGTCGAAGTCCAAAACGAAATCCCAAGCATTTTCCTTGTTTTTTTTATTCAAAAAATAAAATCAGAACCACAAAATCAAAATGGCAAAATTTAAAATATATGAAAATGAATATCCAAAAGTTGAAGCCCAAAACGAAGTTTTCAAGCATTGGTCTCAAGGATTAAAACCAAGAATCGTAATATGCGCTTATTAAGAAAATAAATACAAATCGAAACCACAAAATTAAAGAGGCAGACTTAAAAAAATGCAGAAGTCGAAGTCCAAAACGAAATCCCAAGCATTTTCCTTGTTTTTTTTATTCCAAAAATAAATTAGACCACAAAATCAAAATGGCAAAATTTAAAATAAGAAAATAAGTATCCAAAAGTTGAAGCCCAAAACGAAGTTTTCAAGCATTGGTCTCAAGGATTAAAACCAAGAATCGTAATATGCGCTTATTAAGAAAATAAATACAAATCGAAACCACAAAATTAAAGAGGCAGACTTTTAAAAAATGCAGAAGTCGAAGTCCAAAACGAAATCCCAAGCATTTTCCTTGTTTTTTTTTTATTCAAAAAATAAAAACGGCACCACAAAATCAAATTTGGCAAAGTTTAAAATAAGAAAATAAGTATCCAAAAGTTGAAGCCCAAAACGAAGTTTTCAAGCATTGGTCTCAAGGATTAAAACCATGAATCGTAATATGCGCTTATTAAGAAAATAAATACAAATCGAAACCACAAAAATAAAGAGGCAGACTTAAAAAATGCAGAAGTCGAAGTCCAAAACGAAATCCCAAGCATTTTCCTTGTTTTTTTTATTCATAAAATAAAATCGGAACCACAAAATCAAAATGGCAAAATTTAAAATAAGAAAATAAGTATCCAAAAGTTGAAGCCCAAAACGAAGTTTTCAAGCATTGGTCTCAAGGATTAAAACCAAGAATCGTAATATGCGCTAATTAAGAAAATAAATACAAATCGAAACCACAAAATTAAAGAGGCAGACTTAAAAAAATGCAGAAGTCGAAGTCCAAAACGAAATCGCAAGCATTTTCCTTGTTTTTTTTATTCAAAAAATAAAATCAGACACCACAAAATCAAAATGGCGAAATTTAAAATAAGAAAATAAGTATCCAAAAGTTGAAGCCCAAAACGAAGTTTTCAAGCATTGGTCTCAAGGATTAAAACCAAGAATCGTAATATGCGCTTATTAAGAAAATAAATACAAATCGAAACCACAAAATTAAAGAGGCAGACTTAAAAAAATGCAGAAGTCGAAGTCCAAAACGAAATCCCAAGCATTTTCCTTGTTTTTTTTATTCAAAAAATAAAATCGGCACCACAAAATCAAAATGGCAAAATTTAAAATATATGAAAATAAGTATCCAAAAGTTGAAGCCCAAAACGAAGTTTTCAAGCATTGGTCTCAAGGATTAAAACCAAGAATCGTAATATGCGCTAATTAAGAAAATAAATACAAATCAAAACCTCAAAATTAAAGAGGCAGACTTAAAAAAATGCAGAAGTCGAAGTCCAAAACGAAATCCCAAGCATTTTCCTTGTTTTTTTTATTCAAAAAATAAAATCGGCACCACAAAATCAAAATGGCAAAATTTAAAATATATGAAAATAAGTATCCAAAAGTTGAAGCCCAAAACGAAGTTTTCAAGCATTGGTCTCAAGGATTAAAACCAAGAATCGTAATATGCGCTAATTAAGAAAATAATACAAATCGAAACCACAAAATTAAGGAGGCAGACTTAAAAAAATGCAGAAGTCGAAGTCCAAAACGAAATCCCAAGCATTTTCCTTGTTTTTTTTATTCAAAAAATGAAATCGGCACCACAAAATCAAAATGGCGAAATTTAAAATAAGAAAATAAGTATCCAAAAGTTGAAGCCCAAAACGAAGTTTTCAATCATTGGTCTCAAGGATTAAAACCAAGAATCGTAATATGCGCTTATTAGAAAATAAATACAAATCGAAACCACAAAATTAAAGAGGCAGACTTTTAAAAAATGCAGAAGTCGAAGTCCAAAACGAAATCCCAAGCATTTTCCTTGTTTTTTTTTATTCAAAAAATAAAAGCAGAACCACAAAATCAAAATGGCAAAATGGCCAAAACGAAGTTTTCAAGCATTGGTCTCAAGGATTAAAACCAAGAATCGTAATATGCGCTTATTAAGAAAATAAATACAAATCGAAACCACAAAATTAAAGAGGCAGACTTAAAAAAATGCAGAAGTCGAAGTCCAAAACGAAATCCCAAGCATTTTCCTTGTTTTTTTTATTCAAAAAATAAAATCGGCACCACAAAATCAAAATGGCAAAATTTAAAATATATGAAAATAAGTATCCAAAAGTTGAAGCCCAAAACGAAGTTTTCAAGCATTGGTCTCAAGGATTAAAACCAAGAATCGTAATATGCGCTAATTAAGAAAATAAATACAATCTAAACCACAAAATTAAAGAGGCAGACTTAAAAAAATGCAGAAGTCGAAGTCCAAAACGAAATCCCAAGCATTTTCCTTGTTTTTTTTATTCAAAAAATAAAATCGGCACCACAAAATCAAAATGGCAAAATTTAAAATATATGAAAATAAGTATCCAAAAGTTGAAGCCCAAAACGAAGTTTTCAAGCATTGGTCTCAAGGATTAAAACCAAGAATCGTAATATGCGCTAATTAAGAAAATAAATACAAATCGAAACCACAAAATTAAAGAGGCAGACTTAAAAAAATGCAGAAGTCGAAGTCCAAAACGAAATCCCAAGCATTTTCCTTGTTTTTTTTATTCAAAAAATAAAATCGGCACCACAAAATCAAAATGGCAAAATTTAAAATATATGAAAATAAATATCCAAAAGTTGAAGCCCAAAACGAAGTTTTCAAGCATTGGTCTCAAGGATTAAAACCAAGAATCGTAATATGCGCTAATTAAGAAAATAAATACAAATCGAAACCACAAAATTAAAGAGGCAAACTTAAAAAAATGCAGAAGTCGAAGTCCAAAACTAAATCCCAAGCATTTTCCTTGTTTATTTTTTCCAAAAAATAAAACCAGAACCACAAAATCCATAATGCAAAATTTAAAATAAGAAAATAAGTATCCAAAAGTTGAAGCCCAAAACGAAGTTTTCAAGCATTGGTCTCAAGGATTAAAACCAAGAATCGTAATATGCGCTAATTAAGAAAATAAATACAAATCAAAACCTCAAAATTAAAGAGGCAGACTTAAAAAAATGCAGAAGTCGAAGTCCGAAACGAAATCCCAAGCATTTTCCTTGTTTTTTTTATTCAAAAAATAAAATCGGCACCACAAAATCAAAATGGCAAAATTTAAAATATATGAAAATAAGTATCCAAAAGTTGAAGCCCAAAACGAAGTTTTCAAGCATTGGTCTCAAGGATTAAAACCAAGAATCGTAATATGCGCTTATTAAGAAAATAAATACAAATCGAAACCACAAAATTAAAGAGGCAGACTTAAAAAAATGCAGAAGTCGAAGTCCAAAACGAAATCCCAAGCATTTTCCTTGTTTTTTTTATTCAAAAAATAAAATCAGAACCACAAAATCAAAATGGCAAAATTTAAAATAAGAAAATAAGTATCCAAAAGTTGAAGCCCAAAACGAAGTTTTCAATCATTGGTCTCAAGGATTAAAACCAAGAATCGTAATATGCGCTTATTAGAAAATAAATACAAATCGAAACCACAAAATTAAAGAGGCAGACTTTTAAAAAATGCAGAAGTCGAAGTCCAAAACGAAATCCCAAGCATTTTCCTTGTTTTTTTTATTCAAAAAATAAAATCAGAACCACAAAATCAAAATGGCAAAATTTAAAATAAGAAAATAAGTATCCAAAAGTTGAAGCCCAAAACGAAGTTTTCAAGCATTGGTCTCAAGGATTAAAACCAAGAATCGTAATATGCGCTTATTAAGAAAATAAATACAAATCGAAACCACAAAAATAAAGAGGCAGACTTAAAAAATGCAGAAGTCGAAGTCCAAAACGAAATCCCAAGCATTTTCCTTGTTTTTTTTATTCAAAAAATAAAATCGGAACCACAAAATCAAAATGGCAAAATTTAAAATAAGAAAATAAGTATCCAAAAGTTGAAGCCCAAAACGAAGTTTTCAAGCATTGGTCTCAAGGATTAAAACCAAGAATCGTAATATGCGCTTATTAAGAAAATAAATACAAATCAAAACCACAAAATTAAAGAGGCAGACTTAAAAAGATGCAGAAGTCGAAGTCCAAAACGAAATCCCAAGCATTTTCCTTTTTTTTTTATTCAATAAAGAAAATCAGAACCACAAAATCAAAATGGCAAAATTTAAATTAAGAAAATAAGTATCCAAAAGTTGAAGCCCAAAACGAAGTTTTCAAGCATTGGTCTCAAGGATTAAAACCAAGAATCGTAATATGCGCTTATTAAGAAAATAAATACAAATCGAAACCACAAAATTAAAGAGGCAGACTTTTAAAAAATGCAGAAGTCGAAGTCCAAAACGAAATCCCAAGCATTTTCCTTGTTTTTTTTATTCAAAAAATAAAATCAGAAACACAAAATCAAAATGGCAAAATTTAGTTGAAGCCCAAAACGAAGTTTTCAAGCATTGGTCTCAAGGATTAAAACCAAGAATCGTAATATGCGCTTATTAAGAAAATAAATACAAATCGAAACCACAAAATTAAAGAGGCAGACTTAAAAAAATGCAGAAGTCGAAGTCCAAAACGAAATCCCAAGCATTTTCCTTGTTTTTTTTTATTCAAAAAATAAAATCAGAACCACAAAATCAAAATGGCAAAATTTAAAATATATGAAAATAAGTATCCAAAAGTTGAAGCCCAAAACGAAGTTTTCAAGCATTGGTCTCAAGGATTAAAACCAAGAATCGTAATATGCGCTTATTAAGAAAATAAATACAAATCTAAACCACAAAATTAAAGAGGCAGACTTAAAAAAAATGCAGAAGTCGAAGTCCGAAACGAAATCCCAAGCATTTTCCTTGTTTTTTTTATTCAAAAAATAAAATCGGAACCACAAAATCAAAATGGCAAAATTTAAAATATAGAAAATAAGTATCCAAAAGTTGAAGCCCAAAACGAAGTTTTAAAGCATTGGTCTCAAGGATTAAAACCAAGAATCGTAATATGCGCTTATTAAGAAAATATATTCAAATCAAACCACAAAATTAAAGAGGCAGACTTAAAAAATGCAGAAGTCGAAGTCCAAAACGAAATCCCAAGCATTTTCCTTGTTTTTTTTATTCAAAAAATAAAATCAGAACCACAAAATCAAAATGGCAAAATTTAAAATATAGAAAATAAATATCCAAAAGTTGAAGCCCAAAACGAAGTTTTCAAGCATTGGTCTCAAGGATTAAAACCAAGAATCGTAATATGCGCTTATTAAGAAAATAAATACAAATCGAAACCACAAAATTAAAGAGGCAGACTTAAAAAAATGCAGATGTCAAAGTCCAAAACGAAATCCCAAGCATTATCCTTGTTTATTTTATTCAAAAAATAAAATCAGAACCACAAAATTAAAATGGCGAAATTTAAAATAAGAAAATAAATATCCAAAAGTTGAAGCCCAAAACGAAGTTTTCAAGCATTGGTCTCAAGGATTAAAACCAAGAATCGTAATATGCGCTAATTAAGAAAATAAATACAAATCGAAACCACAAAATTAAAGAGGCAGTCTTAAAAAAATGCAGAAGTCGAAGTCCAAAACGAAATCCCAAGCATTTTCCTTGTTTTTTTTATTCAAAAAATAAAATCGGAACCACAAAATCAAAATGGCAAAATTTAAAATATATGAAAATAAGTATCCAAAAGTTGAAGCCCAAAACGAAGTTTTCAAGCATTGGTCTCAAGGATTAAAACCAAGAATCGTAATATGCGCTTATTGAGAAAATAAATACAAATCGAAACCACAAAATTAAAGAGGCAGACTTAAAAAAATGCAGAAGTCGAAGTCCAAAACGAAATCCCAAGCATTTTCCTTGTTTTTTTTATTCAAAAAATAAAATCAGAACCACAAAATCAAAATGGCGAAATTTAAAATAAGAAAATAAGTATCCAAAAGTTGAAGCCCAAAACGAAGTTTTCAAGCATTGGTCTCAAGGATTAAAACCAAGAATCGTAATATGCGCTTATTAAGAAAATAAATACAAATCGAAACCACAAAATTAAAGAGGCAGACTTTTAAAAAATGCAGAAGTCGAAGTCCAAAACGAAATCCCAAGCATTTTCCTTGTTTTTTTTATTCAAAAAATAAAATCAGAACCACAAAATCAAAATGGCAAAATTTAAAATAAGAAAATAAGTATCCAAAAGTTGAAGCCCAAAACGAAGTTTTCAAGCATTGGTCTCAAGGATTAAAACCATGAATCGTAATATGCGCTTATTAAGAAAATAAATACAAATGGAAACCACAAAAATAAAGAGGCAGACTTAAAAAATGCAGAAGTCGAAGTCCAAAAACGAAATCCCAAGCATTTTCCTTGGTTTTTTATTCATAAAATGAAATCGGAACCACAAAATCAAAATGGCAAAATTTAAAATAAGAAAATAAGTATCCAAAAGTTGAAGCCCAAAACGAAGTTTTCAAGCCTTGGTCTCAAGGATTAAAACCAAGAATCGTAATATGCGCTAATTAAGAAAATAATACAAATCAAAACCTCAAAATTAAGGAGGCAGACTTAAAAAAATGCAGAAGTCGAAGTCCAAAACGAAATCCCAAGCATTTTCCTTTTTTTTTTATTCAAAAAATAAAATCGGAACCACAAAATCAAAATGGCAAAATTTAAAATAAGAAAATAAGTATCCAAAAGTTGAAGCCCAAAACGAAGTTTTCAATCATTGGTCTCAAGGATTAAAACCAAGAATCGTAATATGCGCTTATTAAGAAAATAAATACAAATCGAAACCACAAAATTAAAGAGGCAGACTTTTAAAAAATGCAGAAGTCGAAGTCCAAAACGAAATCCCAAGCATTTTCCTTGTTTTTTTTATTCATAAAATGAAATCGGCACCACAAAATCAAAATGTCAAAATTTAAAATAAGTATCCAAAAGTTGAAGCCCAAAACGAAGTTTTCAAGCATTGGTCTCAAGGATTAAAACCAAGAATCGTAATATGCGCTAATTAAGAAAATAAATACAAATCAAAACCTCAAAATTAAGGAGGCAGACTTAAAAAAATGCAGAAGTCGAAGTCCGAAACGCAATCCCAAGCATTTTCCTTGTTTTTTTTATTCAAAAAATAAAATCGGCACCACAAAATCAAAATGGCAAAATTTAAAATATATGAAAATAAGTATCCAAAAGTTGAAGCCCAAAACGAAGTTTGCAAGCATTGGTCTCAAGGATTAAAACCAAGAATCGTAATATGCGCTAATTAAGAAAATAAATACAAATCAAAACCACAAAATTAGGGAGGCAGACTTAAAAAAATGCAGAAGTCGAAGTCCAAAACGAAATCCCAAGCATTTTCCTTGTTTTTTTTATTCAAAAAATAAAATCGGCACCACAAAATCAAAATGGCAAAATTTAAAATATATGAAAATAAGTATCCAAAAGTTGAAGCCCAAAACGAAGTTTTCAAGCATTGGTCTCAAGGATTAAAACCAAGAATCGTAATATGCGCTAATTAAGAAAATAAATACAAATCAAAACCACAAAATTAAAGAGGCAGACTTAAAAAAATGCAGAAGTCGAAGTCCAAAACGAAATCCCAAGCATTTTCCTTGTTTTTTTTATTCATAAAATGAAATCGGCACCACAAAATCAAAATGGCAAAATTTAAAATAAGAAAATAAGTATCCAAAAGTTGAAGCCCAAAACGAAGTTTTCAAGCATTGGTCTCAAGGATTAAAACCAAGAATCGTAATATGCGTTTATTAAGAAAATAAATACAAATCGAAACCACAAAATTAAGGAGGCAGACTTAAAAAAATGCAGAAGTCGAAGTCCAAAACGAAATCGCAAGCATTTTCCTTGTTTTTTTTATTCAAAAAATAAAATCGGAACCACAAAATCAAAATGGCGAAATTTAAAATAGGAAAATAAGTATCCAAAAGTTGAAGCCCAAAACGAAGTTTTCAAGCATTGGTCTCAAGGATTAAAACCAAGAATCGTAATATGCGCTTATTAAGAAAATAAATACAAATCGAAACCACAAAATTAAAGAGGCAGACTTTTAAAAAATGCAGAAGTCGAAGTCCAAAACGAAATCCCAAGCTTTTTACTTGTTTTTTTTATTCATAAAATGAAATCGGCACCACAAAATCAAAATGGCAAAATTTAAAATATATGAAAATAAATATCCAAAAGTTGAAGCCCAAAACGAAGTTTTCAAGCATTGGTCTCAAGGATTAAAACCAAGAATCGTAATATGCGCTAATTAAGAAAATAAATACAAATCGAAACCTCAAAATTAAGGAGGCAGACTTAAAAAAATGCAGAAGTCGAAGTCCGAAACGAAATCCCAAGCATTTTCCTTGTTTTTTTTATTCAAAAAATAAAATCGGCACCACAAAATCAAAATGGCAAAATTTAAAATATATGAAAATAAATATCCAAAAGTTGAAGCCCAAAACGAAGTTTTCAAGCATTGGTCTCAAGGATTAAAACCAAGAATCGTAATATGCGCTAATTAAGAAAATAAATACAAATCAAAACCACAAAATTAAGAAGGCAGACTTAAAAAAATGCAGAAGTCGAAGTCCAAAACGAAATCCCAAGCATTTTCCTTGTTTTTTTTATTCAAAAAATAGAATCGGCACACAAAATCAAAATGGCAAAATTTAAAATAAGAAAATAAGTATCCATAAGTTGAAGCCCAAAACGAAGTTTTCAAGCATTGGTCTCAAGGATTAAAACCAAGAATCGTAATATGCGTTTATTAAGAAAATAAATACAAATCGAAACCACAAAATTAAAGAGGCAGACTTAAAAAAATGCAGAAGTCGAAGTCCAAAACGAAATCCCAAGCATTTTCCTTGTTTTTTTTTTATTCAAAAAATAAAATCGGAACCACAAAATCAAAATGGCAAAATTTAAAATATATGAAAATAAGTATCCAAAAGTTGAAGCCCAAAACGAAGTTTTCAAGCATTGGTCTCAAGGATTAAAACCAAGAATCGTAATATGCGCTAATTAAGAAAATAAATACAAATCGAAACCACAAAATTAAGAAGGCAGACTTAAAAAAATGCAGAAGTCGAAGTCCAAAACGAAATCCCAAGCATTTTCCTTGTTTTTTTTATTCAAAAAATAAATTAAAAATAAGAAATTTAAAATAAGAAAATAAGTATCCAAAAGTTGAAGCCCAAAACGAAGTTTTCAATCATTGGTCTCAAGGATTAAAACCTAGAATCGTAATATGCGCTTATTAGAAAATAAATACAAATCGAAACCACAAAATTAAAGAGGCAGACTTTTAAAAAATGCAGAAGTCGAAGTCCAAAACGAAATCCCAAGCATTTTTCTTGTTTTTTTTTTATTCAAAAAATAAAATCGGCACCACAAAATCAAATGGCAAAGTTTAAAAAATAATCCAAAAGTTGAAGCCCAAAACGAAGTTTTCAAGCATTGGTCTCAAGGATTAAAACCATGAATCGTAATATGCGCTTATTAAGAAAATAAATACAAATCGAAACCACAAAATTAAAGAGGCAGACTTAAAAAATGCAGAAGTCGAAGTCCAAAACGAAATCCCAAGCATTTTCCTTGTTTTTTTTATTCAAAAAATGAAATCGGCACCACAAAATCAAAATGGCAAAATTTAAAATAAGAAAATAAGTATCCAAAAGTTGAAGCCCAAAACGAAGTTTTCAAGCATTGGTCTCAAGGATTAAAACCAAGAATCGTAATATGCGCTTATTAAGAAAATAAATACAAATCGAAACCACAAAATTAAAAAGGCAGACTTAAAAAAATGCAGAAGTCGAAGTCCAAAACGAAATCCCAAGCATTTTCCTTGTTTTTTTTATTCAAAAAATAAATTCACAAAATCAAAATGGCAAAATTTAAAATAAGAAAATAAGTATCCAAAAGTTGAAGCCCAAAACGAAGTTTTCAATCATTGGTCTCAAGGATTAAAACCTAGAATCGTAATATGCGCTTATTAGAAAATAAATACAAATCGAAACCACAAAATTAAAGAGGCAGACTTTTAAAAAATGCAGAAGTCGAAGTCCAAAACGAAATCCCAAGCATTTTCCTTGTTTTTTTTTTATTCAAAAAATAAAATCGGCACCACAAAATTAAAATGGCAAAGTTTAAAATAAGAAAATAAGTATCCAAAAGTTAAAGCCCAAAACGAAGTTTTCAAGCATTGGTCTCAAGGATTAAAACCATGAATCGTAATATGCGCTTATTAAGAAAATAAATACAAATCGAAACCACAAAAATAAAGAGGCAGACTTAAAAAATGCAGAAGTCGAAGTCCAAAACGAAATCCCAAGCATTTTCCTTGTTTTTTTATTCAAAAAATAAAATCGGAACCACAAAATCAAAATGGCAAAATTTAAAATAAGAAAATAAGTATCCAAAAGTTGAAGCCCAAAACGAAGTTTTCAAGCATTGGTCTCAAGGATTAAAACCAAGAATCGTAATATGCGCTTATTAAGAAAATAAATACAAATCGAAACCACAAAATTAAAGAGGCAGACTTAAAAAAATGCAGAAGTCGAAGTCCAAAACGAAATCCCAAGCATTTTCCTTGTTTTTTTTTATTCAAAAAATAAAATCGACACCACAAAATCAAAATGGCAAAATTTAAAATAAGAAAATAAGTATCCAAAAGTTGAAGCCCAAAACGAAGTTTTCAAGCATTGGTCTCAAGGATTAAAACCATGAATCGTAATATGCGCTTATTAAGAAAATAAATACAAATCGAAACCACAAAATTAAAGAGGCAGACTTAAAAAAATGCAGAAGTCGAAGTCCAAAACGAAATCCCAAGCATTTTCCTTGTTTTTTTTATTCAAAAAATAAAATCAGAACCACAAAATCAAAATGGCAAAATTTAAAATAAGAATAAGTATCCAAAAGTTGAAGCCCAAAACGAAGTTTTCAAGCATTGGTCTCAAGGATTAAAACCAAGAATCGTAATATGCGCTTATTAAGAAAATAAATACAAATCAAAACCACAAAATTAAAGAGGCAGACTTAAAAAAATGAAGAAGTCGAAGTCCAAAACGAAATCCCAAGCATTTTCCTTGTTTTTTTTATTCAAAAAATAAAATCGGAACCACAAAATCAAAATGGCAAAATTTAAAATAAGAAAATAAGTATCCACAAGTTGAAGCCCAAAACGAAGTTTTCAAGCATTGGTCTCAAGGATTAAAACCAAGAATCGTAATATGCGCTTATTAAGAAAATAAATACAAATCGAAACCACAAAATTAAAGAGGCAGACTTAAAAAAATGCAGAAGTCGAAGTCCAAAACGAAATCCCAAGCATTTTCCTTGTTTTTTTTATTCAAAAAATAAAATCAGAACCACAAAATCAAAATGGCAAAATTTAAAATAAGAAAATAAGTATCCAAAAGTTGAAGCCCAAAACGAAGTTTTCAAGCATTGGTCTCAAGGATTAAAACCAAGAATCGTAATATGCGTTTATTAAGAAAATAAATACAAATCGAAACCACAAAATTAAAGAGGCAGACTTAAAAAAATGCAGAAGTCGAAGTCCAAAACGAAATCCCAAGCATTTTCCTTGTTTTTTTTATTCAAAAAATAAATTCAAAAATCAAAATGGCAAAATTTAAAATAAGAAAATAAGTATCCAAAAGTTGAAGCCCAAAACGAAGTTTTCAAGCATTGGTCTCAAGGATTAAAACCAAGAATCGTAATATGCGCTTATTAGAAAATAAATACAAATCGAAACCACAAAATTAAAGAGGCAGACTTTTAAAAAATGCAGAAGTCGAAGTCCAAAAGGAAATCCCAAGCATTTTTCTTGTTTTTTTTTTATTCAAAAAATAAAATCGGCACCACAAAATTAAATGGCAAAGTTTCCAAAAGTTAAAGCCCAAAACGAAGTTTTCAAGCATTGGTCTCAAGGATTAAAACCATGAATCGTAATATGCGCTTATTAGGAAAATAAATACAAATGGAAACCACAAAAATAAAGAGGCAGACTTAAAAAAATGCAGAAGTCGAAGTCCAAAACGAAATCCCAAGCATTTTCCTTGTTTTTTTTATTCAAAAAATAAAATCAGAACCACAAAATCAAAATGGCAAAATTTAAAATAAGAAAATAAGTATCCAAAAGTTGAAGCCCAAAACGAAGTTTTCAAGCATTGGTCTCAAGGATTAAAACCAAGAATCGTAATATGCGCTAATTAAGAAAATAAATACAAATCAAAACCTCAAAATTAAGGAGGCAGACTTAAAAAAATGCAGAAGTCGAAGTCCAAAACGAAATCCCAAGCATTTTCCTTGTTTTTTTTATTCAAAAAATAAAATCGGCACCACAAAATCAAAATGGCAAAATTTAAAATATATGAAAATAAGTATCCAAAAGTTGAAGCCCAAAACGAAGTTTTCAAGCATTGGTCTCAAGGATTAAAACCAAGAATCGTAATATGCGCTAATTAAGAAAATAAATACAAATCGAAACCACAAAATTAAAGAGGCAGACTTAAAAAAATGCAGAAGTCGAAGTCCAAAACGAAATCCCAAGCATTTTCCTTGTTTTTTTTATTCAAAAAATAAAATCGGCACCACAAAATCAAAATGGCAAAATTTAAAATATATGAAAATAAGTATCCAAAAGTTGAAGCCCAAAACGAAGTTTTCAAGCATTGGTCTCAAGGATTAAAACCAAGAATCGTAATATGCGCTTATTAAGAAAATAAATACAAATCGAAACCACAAAATTAAAGAGGCAGACTTAAAAAAATGCAGAAGTCGAAGTCCAAAACGAAATCCCAAGCATTTTCCTTGTTTTTTTTATTCAAAAAATAAAATCGGCACCACAAAATCAAAATGGCAAAATTTAAAATAAGAAAATAAGTATCCAAAAGTTGAAGCCCAAAACGAAGTTTTCAAGCATTGGTCTCAAGGATTAAAACCAAGAATCGTAATATGCGTTTATTAAGAAAATAAATACAAATCGAAACCACAAAAATAAAGAGGCAGACTTAAATAAATGCAGATGTCGAAGTCCAAAACGAAATCCCAAGCATTTTCCTTGTTTTTTTTATTCAAAAAATAAAATCGGCACCACAAAATCAAAATGGCAAAATTTAAAATAAGAAAATAAGTATCCAAAAGTTGAAGCCCAAAACGAAGTTTTCAAGCATTGGTCTCAAGGATTAAAACCAAGAATCGTAATATGCGCTTATTAGAAAATAAATACAAATCGAAACCACAAAATTAAAGAGGCAGACTTTTAAAAAATGCAGAAGTCGAAGTCCAAAACGAAATCCCAAGCATTTTCCTTGTTTTTTTTATTCATAAAATGAAATCGGCACCACAAAATCAAAATGGCAAAATTTAAAATAAGTATCCAAAAGTTGAAGCCCAAAACGAAGTTTTCAAGCATTGGTCTCAAGGATTAAAACGAAGAATCGTAATATGCGCTAATTAAGAAAATAAATACCTCAAATCAAAACCACAAAATTAAAGAGGCTGACTCAAAAAAATGCAGAAGTCGAAGTCCAAAACGAAATCCCAAGCATTTTCGTTGTTTTTTTTATTCAAAAAATAAAATCGGCACCACAAAATCAAAATGGCAAAATTTAAAATATATGAAAATAAGTATCCAAAAGTTGAAGCCCAAAACGAAGTTTTCAAGCATTGGTCTCAAGGATTAAAACCAAGAATCGTAATATGCGCTTATTAAGAAAATAAATACAAATCGAAACCACAAAATTAAGAAGGCAGACTTAAAAAAATGCAGAAGTCGAAGTCCAAAACGAAATCCCAAGCATTTTCCTTGTTTTTTTTATTCAAAAAATAAAATCAGAACCACAAAATCAAAATGGCAAAATTTAAAATAAGAAAATAAGTATCCATAAGTTGAAGCCCAAAACGAAGTTTTCAAGCATTGGTCTCAAGGATTAAAACCAAGAATCGTAATATGCGCTTATTAAGAAAATAAATACAAATCGAAACCACAAAATTAAAGAGGCAGACTTAAAAAAATGCAGAAGTCGAAGTCCAAAACGAAATCCCAAGCATTTTCCTTGTTTTTTTTATTCAAAAAATAAAATCAAAAATCAAATGGCAAAATTTAAAATAAGAAAATAAGTATCCAAAAGTTGAAGCCCAAAACGAAGTTTTCAAGCATTGGTCTCAAGGATTAAAACCAAGAATCGTAATATGCGCTTATTAAGAAAATAATACAAATCGAAACCACAAAATTAAAGAGGCAGACTTTTAAAAAATGCAGAAGTCGAAGTCCAAAACGAAATCCCAAGCATTTTCCTTGTTTTTTTTATTCAAAAAATAAAATCAGCACCACAAAATCAAAATGGCAAAATTTAAAATAAGAAAATAAGTATCCAAAAGTTGAAGCCCAAAACGAAGTTTTCAAGCATTGGTCTCAACGATTAAAACCAAGAATCGTAATATGCGCTTATTAAGAAAATAAATACAAATCGAAACCACAAAATTAAAGAGGCAGACTTTTAAAAAATGCAGAAGTCGAAGTCCAAAACGAAATCCCAAGCATTTTCCTTTTTTTTTTATTCAAAAAATAAAATCAGAACCACAAAATCAAAATGGCAAAATTTAAAATAAGAAAATAAGTATCCAAAAGTTGAAGCCCAAAACGAAGTTTTCAAGCATTGGTCTCAAGGATTAAAACCAAGAATCGTAATATGCGCTAATTAAGAAAATAATACAAATCGAAACCACAAAATTAAAGAGGCAGACTTAAAAAAATGCAGAAGTCGAAGTCCAAAACGAAATCCCAAGCATTTTCCTTGTTTTTTTTATTCAAAAAATAAAATCGGCACCACAAAAGCAAAATGGCAAATTTTAAAATATATGAAAATAAGTATCCAAAAGTTGAAGCCCAAAACGAAGTTTTCAAGCATTGGTCTCAAGGATTAAAACCAAGAATCGTAATATGCATTTATTAAGAAAATAAACTCAAATCGAAACCACAAAATTAAAGAGGCAGACTTAAAAAAATGCAGAAGTCGAAGTCCAAAACGAAATCGCAAGCATTTTCCTTGTTTTTTTTATTCAAAAAATAAAATCGGAACCACAAAATCAAAATGGCGAAATTTAAAATAAGAAAATAAGTATCCAAAAGTTGAAGCCCAAAACGAAGTTTTCAAGCATTGGTCTCAAGGATTAAAACCAAGAATCGTAATATGCGCTTATTAGAAAATAAATACAAATCGAAACCACAAAATTAAAGAGGCAGACTTAAAAAAATGCAGAAGTCGAAGTCCAAAACGAAATCCCAAGCATTTTTCTTGTTTTTTTTTATTCAAAAAATAAAATCAGACACCACAAAATCAAATGGCAAAGTTTTAAATAAGAAAATAAGTATCCAAAAGTTGAAGCCCAAAACGAAGTTTTCAAGCATTGGTCTTAAGGATTGAAACCATGAATCGTAATATGCATTTATTAAGAAAATAAATACAAATCGAAACCACAAAAATAAAGAGGCAGACTTAAAAAAATGCAGAAGTCGAAGTCCAAAACGAAATCCCAAGCATTTTCCTTGTTTTTTTTATTCAAAAAAAAAAATCAGAACCACAAAATCAAAATGGCAAAATTTAAAATAAGAAAATAAGTATCCAAAAGTTGAAGCCCAAAACGAAGTTTTCAAGCATTGGTCTCAAGGATTAAAACCAAGAATCGTAATATGCGCTAATTAAGAAAATAAATACAAATCAAAACCACAAAATTAAGGAGGCAGACTTAAAAAAATGCAGAAGTCGAAGTCCAAAACGAAGTCCCAAGCATTTTCCTTGTTTTTTTTATTCAAAAAAAAAAATCGGCACCACAAAATTAAATGGCAAAATTTAAAATAAGAAAATAAGTATCCAAAAGTTAAAGCCCAAAACGAAGTTTTCAAGCATTGGTCTCAAGGATTAAAACCAAGAATCGTAATATGCGCTAATTAAGAAAATAAATACAAATCAAAACCACAAAATTAAAGAGGCAGACTTAAAAAAATGCAGAAGTCGAAGTCCAAAACGAAATCCCAAGCATTTTCCTTGTTTTTTTATTCATAAAATAAAATCAGCACCACAAAATCAAAATGGCAAAATTTAAAATAAGAAAATAAGTATCCAAAAGTTGAAGCCCAAAACGAAGTTTTCAAGCATTGGTCTCAAGGATTAAAACCAAGAATCGTAATATGCGCTAATTAAGAAAATAAATACAAATCGAAACCACAAAATTAAAGAGGCAGACTTAAAAAAATGCAGAAGTCGAAGTCCAAAACGAAATCCCAAGCATTTTCCTTGTTTTTTTTATTCAAAAAATAAAATCGGCAACCACAAAATCAAAATGGCGAAATTTAAAATAAGAAAATAAATATCCAAAAGTTGAAGCCCAAAACGAAGTTTTCAAGCATTGGTCTCAAGGATTAAAACCAAGAATCGTAATATGCGCTTATTAAGAAAATAAATACAAATCGAAATCGCAAAATAAAAAAACAAAATGGCAAAATTTAAAATAAGAAAATAAGTATCCAAAAGTTGAAGCCCAAAACGAAGTTTTCAAGTATTGGTCTCAAGGATTAAAACCAAGAATCGTAATATGCGCTTATTAAGAAAATAAATACAAATCAAAACCACAAAATTAAAGAGGCAGACTTAAAAAAATGCAGAAGTCGAAGTCCAAAACGAAATCCCAAGCATAAAAATAAAATCGGCACCACAAAATCAAAATGCCAAAATTTAAAATAAGAAAATAAGTATCCAAAAGTTGAAGCCCAAAACGAAGTTTTCAAGCATTGGTCTCAAGGATTAAAACCATGAATCGTAATATGCGCTTATTAAGAAAATAAATACAAATCGAAACCACAAAATTAAAGAGGCAGACTTAAAAAAATGCAGAAGTCGAAGTCCAAAACGAAATCCCAAGCATTTTCCTTGTTTTTTTTATTCAAAAAATAAAATCAGAACCACAAAATCAAAATGGCAAAATTTAAAATAAGAAAATAAGTATCCAAAAGTTGAAGCCCAACACGAAGTTTTCAAGCATTGGTCTCAAGGATTAAAACCAAGAATGTAATATGCGCTAATTAAGAAAATAAATACAAATCGAAACCACAAAATTAAAGAGGCAGACTTAAAAAAATGCAGAAGTCGAAGTCCAAAACGAAATCACAAGCATTTTCCTTGTTTTTTTTATTCAAAAAATAAAATCGGCACCACAAAATCAAAATGGCGAAATTTAAAATAAGAAAATAAGTATCCAAAAGTTGAAGCCCAAAACGAAGTTTTCAAGCATTGGTCTCAAGGATTAAAACCAAGAATCGTAATATGCGCTAATTAAGAAAATAAATACAAATCGAAACCACAAAATTAAAGAGGCAGACTTAAAAAAATGCAGAAGTCGAAGTCCAAAACGAAGTCCCAAGCATTTTCCTTGTTTTTTTTTATTCAAAAAAAAAAATCGGCACCACAAAATTAAATGGCAAAAGTTTAATAAAAAATAATATCCAAAAGTTAAAGCCCAAAACGAAGTTTTCAAGCATTGGTCTCAAGGATTAAAACCAAGAATCGTAATATGCGCTAATTAAGAAAATAAATACAAATCAAAACCACAAAATTAAGGAGGCAGACTTAAAAAAATGCAGAAGTCGAAGTCCAAAACGAAATCCCAAGCATTTTTCTTTTTTTTTTTATTCAAAAAATAAAATCGACACCACAAAATCAAAATGGCAAAGTTTAAAATAAGAAAATAAGTATCCAAAAGTTAAAGCCCAAAACGAAGTTTTCAAGCATTGGTCTGAAAGATTAAAACCATGAATCGTAATATGCGCTTATTAAGAAAATAAATACAAATCGAAACCACAAAAATAAAGAAGCAGACTTAAAAAAATGCAGAAGTCGAAGTCCAAAACGAAATCCCAAGCATTTTCCTTGTTTTTTTTATTCAAAAAAAAAAATCAGAACCACAAAATCAAAATGGCAAATTTTAAAATAAGAAAATAAGTATCCAAAAGTTGAAGCCCAAAACGAAGTTTTCAAGCATTGGTCTCAAGGATTAAAACCAAGAATCGTAATATGCGCTAATTAAGAAAATAAATACAAATCAAAACCACAAAATTAAGGAGGCAGACTTAAAAAAATGCAGAAGTCGAAGTCCAAAACGAAATCCCAAGCATTTTCCTTGTTTTTTTTATTCAAAAAATAAAAATCGGCACCACAAAATCAAATGGCAAAGTTTAAAAAAAATAAGTATCCAAAAGTTGAAGCCCAAAACGAAGTTTTCAAGCATTGGTCTCAAGGATTAAAACCAAGAATCGTAATATGCGCTAATTAAGAAAATAATACAAATCAAAACCACAAAATTAAGGAGGCAGACTTAAAAAAATGCAGAAGTCGAAGTCCAAAACGAAATCCCAAGCATTTTCCTTGTTTTTTTATTCAGAAAATGAAATCGGCACCACAAAATCAAAATGGCAAAATTTAAAATAAGAAAATAAGTATCCAAAAGTTGAAGCCCAAAACGAAGTTTTCAAGCATTGGTCTCAAGGATTAAAACCAAGAATCGTAATATGCGCTAATTAAGAAAATAAATACAAATCGAAACCACAAAATTAAGGAGGCAGACTTAAAAAAATGCAGAAGTCGAAGTCCAAAACGAAATCGCAAGCATTTTCCTTGTTTTTTTTATTCAAAAAATAAAATCGGCACCACAAAATCAAAATGGCGAAATTTAAAATAAGAAAATAAATATCCAAAAGTTGAAGCCCAAAACGAAGTTTTCAATCATTGGTCTCAAGGATTAAAACCAAGAATCGTAATATGCGCTTATTAGAAAATAAATACAAATCGAAATGGCAAAATCAAAATGGCAAAATTTAAAATAAGAAAATAAGTATCCAAAAGTTGAAGCCCAAAACGAAGTTTTCAATCATTGGTCTCAAGGATTAAAACCAAGAATCGTAATATGCGCTAATTAAGAAAATAAATACAAATCGAAACCACAAAATTAAGGAGGCAGACTTAAAAAAATGCAGAAGTCGAAGTCCAAAACGAAATCCCAAGCATTTTCCTTGTTTTTTTTATTCAAAAAATAAAATCGGCACCACAAAATCAAAATGGCGAAATTTAAAATAAGAAAATAAATATCCAAAAGTTGAAGCCCAAAACGAAGTTTTCAATCATTGGTCTCAAGGATTAAAACCAAGAATCGTAATATGCGCTTATTAGAAAATAAATACAAATCGAAATGGCAAAATCAAAATGGCAAAATTTAAAATAAGAAAATAAGTATCCAAAAGTTGAAGCCCAAAACGAAGTTTTCAAGTATTGGTCTCAAGGATTAAAACCAAGAATCGTAATATGCGCTAATTAAGAAAATAATACAAATCAAAACCACAAAATTAAGGAGGCAGACTTAAAAAAATGCAGAAGTCGAAGTCCAAAACGAAATCCCAAGCAAAAAATAAAATCGGCACACAAAATCAAAATGCCAAAATTTAAAATAAGAAAATAAGTATCCAAAAGTTGAAGCCCAAAACGAAGTTTTCGAGCATTGGTCTCAAGGATTAAAACCATGAATCGTAATATGCGCTTATTAAGAAAATAAATACAAATCGAAACCACAAAAATAAAGAGGCAGACTTAAAAAAATGCAGAAGTCGAAGTCCAAAACGAAATCCCAAGCATTTTCCTTGTTTTTTTATTCAAAAAATAAAATCAGAACCACAAAATCAAAATGGCAAAATTTAAAATAAGAAAATAAGTATCCAAAAGTTGAAGCCCAACACGAAGTTTTCAAGCATTGGTCTCAAGGATTAAAACCAAGAATATGCGCTAATTAAGAAAATAATACAAATCAAAACCTCAAAATTAAGGAGGCAGACTTAAAAAAATGCAGAAGTCGAAGTCCGAAACGCAATCACAAGCATTTTCCTTGTTTTTTTTATTCAAAAAATAAAATCGGCACCACAAAATCAAAATGGCGAAATTTAAAATAAGAAAATAAATATCCAAAAGTTGAAGCCCAAAACGAAGTTTTCAATCATTGGTCTCAAGGATTAAAACCAAGAATCGTAATATGCGCTTATTAGAAAATAAATACAAATCGAAACCACAAAATTAAAGAGGCAGACTTTTAAAAAATGCAGAAGTCGAAGTCCAAAACGAAATCCCAAGCATTTTTCTTGTTTTTTTTTATTCAAAAAATAAAATCGGCACCACAAAATGAAATGGCAAAGTTTAAAATAAGAAAATAAGTATCCAAAAGTTAAAGCCCAAAACGAAGTTTTCAAGCATTGGTCTGAAAGAGTAAAACCATGAATCGTAATATGCGCTTATTAAGAAAATAAATACAAATCGAAACCACAAAAATAAAGAGGCAGACTTAAAAAAATGCAGAAGTCGAAGTCCAAAACGAAATCCCAAGCATTTTCCTTGTTTTTTTTATTCAAAAAATAAAATCAGAACCACAAAATCAAAATGGCAAAATTTAAAATAAGAAAATAAGTATCCAAAAGTTGAAGCCCAAAACGAAGTTTTCAAGCATTGGTCTCAAGGATTAAAACCAAGAATCGTAATATGCGCTTATTAAGAAAATAAATACAAATCGAAACCACAAAAATAAAGAGGCAGACTTAAAAAAATGCAGAAGTCGAAGTCCAAAACGAAATCCCAAGCATTTTCCTTGTTTTTTTTATTCAAAAAAAAAAATCGGCACCACAAAATCAAAATGGCAAAATTTAAAATATATGAAAATAAATATCCAGAAGTTGAAGCCCAAAACGAAGTTTTCAAGCATTGGTCTCAAGGATTAAAACCAAGAATCGTAATATGCGCTAATTAAGAAAATAAATACAAATCAAAACCACAAAATTAAGGAGGCAGACTTAAAAAAATGCAGAAGTCGAAGTCCAAAACGAAATCCCAAGCATTTTCCTTTTTTTTTTATTCATAAAATAAAATCGGAACCACAAAATCAAAATGGCAAAATTTAAAATAAGAAAATAAGTATCCACAAGTTGAAGCCCAAAACGAAGTTTTCAAGCATTGGTCTCAAGGATTAAAACCAAGAATCGTAATATGCGCTTATTAGAAAATAAATACAAATCGAAACCACAAAAATAAAGAGGCAGACTTAAAAAAATGCAGAAGTCGAAGTCCAAAACGAAATCCCAAGCATTTTCCTTGTTTTTTTTATTCAAAAAATAAAATCAGAACCACAAAATCAAAATGGCAAAATTTAAAATAAGAAAATAAGTATCCAAAAGTTGAAGCCCAAAACGAAGTTTTCAAGCATTGGTCTCAAGGATTAAAACCAAGAATCGTAATATGCGCTTATTAAGAAAATAAATACAAATCGAAACCACAAAATTAAAGAGGCAGACTTTTAAAAAATGCAGAAGTCGAAGTCCAAAACGAAATCCCAAGCATTTTCCTTGTTTTTTTTATTCAAAAAATAAAATCAGCACCACAAAATCAAAATGCCAAAATTTAAAATAAGAAAATAAGTATCCAAAAGTTGAAGCCCAAAACGAAGTTTTCAAGCATTGGTCTCAAGGATTAAAACCATGAATCGTAATATGCGCTTATTAAGAAAATAAATACAAATCGAAACCACAAAAATAAAGAGGCAGACTTAAAAAAATGCAGAAGTCGAAGTCCAAAAGGAAATCCCAAGCATTTTCCTTGTTTTTTTATTCAAAAAATAAAATCAGAACCACAAAATCAAAATGGCAAAATTTAAAATAAGAAAATAAGTATCCAAAAGTTGAAGCCCAAAACGAAGTTTTCAAGCATTGGTCTCAAGGATTAAAACCAAGAATCGTAATATGCGCTAATTAAGAAAATAAATACAAATCGAAACCACAAAATTAAGGAGGCAGACTTAAAAAAATGCAGAAGTCGAAGTCGAAAACGAAATCACAAGCATTTTCCTTGTTTTTTTATTCAAAAAATAAAATCGGCACCACAAAATCAAAATGGCAAAATTTAAAATATATGAAAATAAATATCCAGAAGTTGAAGCCCAAAACGAAGGTTTCAAGCATTGGTCTCAAGGATTAAAACGAAGAATCGTAATATGCGATTATTAAGAAAATAAATACAAATCGAAACCACAAAATTAAGGAGGCAGACTTAAAAAAATGCAGAAGTCGAAGTCCAAAACGAAATCCCAAGCATTTTCCTTTTTTTTTTATTCAATAAATAAAATCAGAACCACAAAATCAAAATGGCAAAATTTAAAATAAGAAAATAAGTATCCATAAGTTGAAGCCCAAAACGAAGTTTTCAAGCATTGGTCTCAAGGATTAAAACCAAGAATCGTAATATGCGTTTATTAAGAAAATAAATACAAATCGAAACCACAAAATTAAGGAGGCAGACTTAAAAAAATGCAGAAGTCGAAGTCCAAAACGAAATCCCAAGCATTTTCCTTGTTTTTTTTATTCAAAAAATAAAATCGGAACCACAAAATCAAAATGGCGAAAATTAAAATAAGAAAAGAACTATCCAAAAGTTGAAGCCCAAAACGAAGTTTTCAAGCATTGGTCTCAAGGATTAAAACCAAGAATCGTAATATGCGCTTATTAAGAAAATAAATACAAATCGAAACCACAAAATTAAAGAGGCAGACTTAAAAAAAATGCAGAAGTCGAAGTCCAAAACGAAATCCCAAGCATTTTCCTTGTTTTTTTTTTTCAAAAAATAAAATCGGAACCACAAAATCAAAATTTAAAATATATGAAAATAAATATCCAAAAGTTGAAGCCCAAAACGAAGTTTTCAAGCATTGGTCTCAAGAATTAAAACCAAGAATCGTAATATGCATTTATTAAGAAAATAAATACAAATCGAAACCATAAAATTAAGGAGGCAGACTTAAAAAAATGCAGAAGTTGAAGTCCAAAACGAAATCCCAAGCATTTTCCTTGTTTTTTTTATTCAAAAAATAAAATCAGAACCACAAAATCAAAATGGCAAAATTTAAAATAAGAAAATAAGTATCCAAAAGTTGAAGCCCAAAACGAAGTTTTCAAGCATTGGTCTCAAGGATTAAAACCAAGAATCGTAATATGCGCTTATTAAGAAAATAAATACAAATCGAAACCACAAAATTAAGGAGGCAGACTTAAAAAAATGCAGAAGTCGAAGTCCAAAACGAAATCCCAAGCATTTTCCTTGTTTTTTTATTCAAAAAATAAAATCGGCACCACAAAATCAAAATGCCAAAATTTAAAATAAGAAAATAAGTATCCAAAAGTTGAAGCCCAAAACGAAGTTTTCGAGCATTGGTCTCAAGGATTAAAACCATGAATCGTAATATGCGCTTATTAAGAAAATAAATACAAATCGAAACCACAAAAATAAAGAGGCAGACTTAAAAAAATGCAGAAGTCGAAGTCCAAAACGAAATCCCAAGCATTTTCCTTGTTTTTTTTATTCAAAAAATAAAATCAGAACCACAAAATTAAAATGGCAAAGTTTAAAATAAGAAAATAAGTATCCAAAAGTTGAAGCCCAAAACGAAGTTTTCAAGCATTGGTCTCAAGGATTAAAACCAAGAATCGTAATATGCGCTTATTAAGAAAATAAATACAAATCGAAACCACAAAATTAAAGAGGCAGACTTTAAAAAATGCAGAAGTCGAAGTCCAAAACGAAATCCCAAGCATTTTCCTTGTTTTTTTTTATTCAAAAAATAAAATCAGAACCACAAAATCAAAATGGCAAAATTTAAAATAAGAAAATAAGTATCCAAAAGTTGAAGCCCAAAACGAAGTTTTCAAGCATTGGTCTGAAGGATTAAAACCATGAATCGTAATATGCGCTTATTAAGAAAATAAATACAAATCGAAACCACAAAAATAAAGAGGCAGACTTAAAAAAATGCAGAAGTCGAAGTCCAAAACGAAATCCCAAGCATTTTCCTTGTTTTTTTTATTCAAAAAATAAAATCAGAACCACAAAATCAAAATGGCAAAATTTAAAATAAGAAAATAAGTATCCAAAAGTTGAAGCCCAAAACGAAGTTTTCAAGCATTGGTCTCAAGGATTAAAACCAAGAATCGTAATATGCGCTTATTATGAAAATAAATACAAATCGAAACCACAAAATTAAAGAGGCAGACTTAAAAAAATGCAGAAGTCGAAGTCCAAAACGAAATCCCAAGCATTTTCCTTGTTTTTTTTATTCAAAAAATAAAATCAGAACCACAAAATCAAAATTTAAAATATATGAAAATAAGTATCCAAAAGTTGAAGCCCAAAACGAAGGTTTCAAGCGTTGGTCTTAAGGATTGAAACCATGAATCGTAATATGCATTTATTAAGAAAATAAATACAAATCGAAACCACAAAATTAAAGAGGCAGACTTAAAAAAAATGCAGAAGTTGAAGTCCAAAACGAAATCCCAAGCATTTTCCTTGTTTTTTTATTCAAAAAATAAAATCAGAACCACAAAATCAAAATGGCAAAATTTAAAATAAGAAAATAAGTATCCAAAAGTTGAAGCCCAAAACGAAGTTTTCAAGCATTGGTCTCAAGGATTAAAACCAAGAATCGTAATATGCGCTAATTAAGAAAATAAATACAAATCGAAACCACAAAATTAAAGAGGCAGACTTAAAAAAATGCAGAAGTCGAAGTCCAAAACGAAATCCCAAGCATTTTCCTTGTTTTTTTATTCAAAAAATAAAATCAGAACCACAAAATCAAAATGCCAAAATTTAAAATAAGAAAATAAGTATCCAAAAGTTGAAGCCCAAAACGAAGTTTTCAAGCATTGGTCTCAAGGATTAAAACCATGAATCGTAATATGCGCTTATTAAGAAAATAAATACAAAACGAAACCACAAAATTAAAGAGCCAGACTTAAAAAAATGCAGAAGTCGAAGTCCAAAACGAAATCCCAAGCATTTTCCTTGTTTTTTTATCCAAAAATAAAATCAGAACCACAAAATCAAAATGGCAAAATTTAAAATAAGAAAATAAGTATCCAAAAGTTGAAGCCCAAAACAAAGTTTTCAAGCATTGGTCTCAAGGATTAAAACCAAGAATCGTAATATGCGCTAATTAAGAAAATAAATACAAATCGAAACCACAAAATTAAAGAGGCAGACTTAAAAAAATGCAGAAGTCGAAGTCCAAAACGAAATCCCAAGCATTTTCCTTGTTTTTTTTATTCAAAAAATAAAATCAGAACCACAAAATCAAAATGACAAAATTTAAAATATATGAAAATAAGTATCCAAAAGTTGAAGCCCAAAACGAAGTTTCCAAGCATTGGTCTCAAGGATTAAAACCAAGAATCGTAATATGCGCTTATTAAGAAAATAAATACAAATCGAAACCACAAAATTAAAGAGGCAGACTTAAAAAAATGCAGAAGTCGAAGTCCAAAACGAAATCCCAAGCATTTTCCTTGTTTTTTTTATTCAAAAAATAAAATCGGCACCACAAAATCAAAATGGCAAAATTTAAAATAAGAAAATAAGTATCCAAAAGTTGAAGCCCAAAACGAAGTTTTCAAGCATTGGTCTCAAGGATTAAAACCAAGAATCGTAATATGCGCTTATTAAGAAAATAAATACAAATCGAAACCACAAAATTAAAGAGGCAGACTTAAAAAAATGCAGAAGTCGAAGTCCAAAACGAAATCCCAAGCATTTTCCTTGTTTTTTTTTATTCAAAAAATAAAATCAGAACCACAAAATCAAAATGGCAAAATTTAAAATAAGAAAATAAGTATCCAAAAGTTGAAGCCCAAAACGAAGTTTTCAAGCATTGGTCTCAAGGATTAAAACCAAGAATCGTAATATGCGCTTATTAAGAAAATAAATACAAATCGAAACCACAAAATTAAAGAGGCAGACTTTTAAAAAATGCAGAAGTCGAAGTCCAAAACGAAATCCCAAGCATTTTTCTTGTTTTTTTTTATTCAAAAAATAAAATCAGCACCACAAAATCAAAATGCAAAATTTAAAATAAGAAAATAAGTATCAAAAAGTTGAAGCCCAAAACGAAGTTTTCAAGCATTGGTCTCAAGGATTAAAACCAAGAATCGTAATATGCGCTTATTAAGAAAATAAATACAAATCGAAACCACAAAATTAAAGAGGCAGACTTAAAAAAATGCAGAAGTCGAAGTCCAAAACGAAATCCCAAGCATTTTCCTTGTTTTTTTTATTCAAAAAATAAAATCAGAACCACAAAATCAAAATGGCAAAATTTAAAATAAGAAAATAAGTATCCAAAAGTTGAAGCCCAAAACGAAGTTTTCAAGCATTGGTCTCAAGGATTAAAACCAAGAATCGTAATATGCGCTTATTAAGAAAATAAATACAAATCGAAACCACAAAATTAAAGAGGCAGACTTAAAAAAATGCAGAAGTCGAAGTCCAAAACGAAATCCCAAGCATTTTCCTTGTTTTTTTTATTCAAAAAAAAAATCGGCACCACAAAATCAAAATTTAAAATATATGAAAATAAGTATCCAAAAGTTGAAGCCCAAAACGAAGTTTTCAAGCGTTGGTCTCAAGAATTAAAACCATTAATCGTAATATGCATTTATTAAGAAAATAAATACAAATCGAAACCACAAAATTAAGGAGGCAGACTTAAAAAAATGCAGAAGTTGAAGTCCAAAACGAAATCCCAAGCATTTTCCTTGTTTTTTTATTCAAAAAATAAAATCAGAACCACAAAATCAAAATGGCAAAATTTAAAATAAGAAAATAAGTATCCAAAAGTTGAAGCCCAAAACGAAGTTTTCAAGCATTGGTCTCAAGGATTAAAACCAAGAATCGTAATATGCGCTTATTAAGAAAATAAATACAAATCGAAACCACAAAATTAAGGAGGCAGACTTATAAAAAATGCAGAAGTCGAAGTCCAAAACGAAATCCCAAGCATTTTTCTTGTTTTTTTTTATTAAAACAATAAAATCGGAACCACAAAATCAAAATGGCAAAGTTTAAAATAAGAAAATAAGTATCCAAAAGTTGAAGCCCAAAACGAAGTTTTCAAGCATTGGTCTCAAGGATTAAAACCATGAATCGTAATATGCGCTTATTAAGAAAATAAATACAAATCGAAACCACAAAAATAAAGAGGCAGACTTAAAAAAATGCAGAAGTCGAAGTCCAAAACGAAATCCCAAGCATTTTCCTTGTTTTTTTTTATTCAAAAAATAAAATCAGAACCACAAAATCAAAATGGCAAAATTTAAAATAAGAAAATAAGTATCCAAAAGTTGAAGCCCAAAACGAAGTTTTCAAGCATTGGTCTCAAGGATTAAAACCAAGAATCGTAATATGCGCTAATTAAGAAAATAAATACAAATCAAAACCACAAAATTAAGGAGGCAGACTTAAAAAAATGCAGAAGTCGAAGTCCAAAACGAAATCCCAAGCATTTTCCTTGTTTTTTTTATTCAAAAAATAAAATCGGCACCACAAAAATCAAAATTTAAAATATATGAAAATAAATATCCAAAAGTTGAAGCCCAAAACGAAGGTTTCAAGCGTTGGTCTTAAGGATTGAAACCATGAATCGTAATATGCATTTATTAAGAAAATAAATACAAATCAAAACCACAAAATTAAAGAGGCAGACTTAAAAAAATGCAGAAGTCGAAGTCCAAAACGAAATCCCAAGCATTTTCCTTGTTTTTTTTATTCAAAAAATAAAATCAGAACCACAAAATCAAAATGGCAAAATTTAAAATAAGAAAATAAGTATCCATAAGTTGAAGCCCAAAACGAAGTTTTCAAGCATTGGTCTCAAGGATTAAAACCAAGAATCGTAATATGCGCTAATTAAGAAAATAAATACAAATCGAAACCACAAAATTAAAGAGGCAGACTTAAAAAAATGCAGAAGTCGAAGTCCAAAACGAAATCCCAAGCATTTTCCTTGTTTTTTTTATTCAAAAAATAAAATCAGAACCACAAAATCAAAATGGCAAAATTTAAAATAAGAAAATAAGTATCCAAAAGTTGAAGCCCAAAACGAAGTTTTCAAGCATTGGTCTCAAGGATTAAAACCAAGAATCGTAATATGCGCTAATTAAGAAAATAAATACAAATCGAAACCACAAAATTAAAGAGGCAGACTTAAAAAAATGCAGAAGTCGAAGTCCAAAACGAAATCCCAAGCATTTTCCTTGTTTTTTTATTCAAAAAATAAAATCAGAACCACAAAATCAAAATGCCAAAATTTAAAATAAGAAAATAAGTATTCAAAAGTTGAAGCCCAAAACGAAGTTTTCAAGCATTGGTCTCAAGGATTAAAACCATGAATCGTAATATGCGCTTATTAAGAAAATAAATACAAATCGAAACCACAAAATTAAAGAGGCAGACTTAAAAAAATGCAGAAGTCGAAGTCCAAAACGAAATCCCAAGCATTTTCCTTGTTTTTTTATTCAAAAAATAAAATCAGAACCACAAAATCAAAATGGCAAAATTTAAAATAAGAAAATAAGTATCCAAAAGTTGAAGCCCAAAACGAAGTTTTCAAGCATTGGTCTCAAGGATTAAAACCAAGAATCGTAATATGCGCTTATTAAGAAAATAAATACAAATCGAAACCACAAAATTAAGGAGGCAGACTTAAAAAAATGCAGAAGTCGAAGTCCGAAACGAAATCCCAAGCATTTTCCTTGTTTTTTTTATTCAAAAAATAAAATCGGCACCACAAAATCAAAATGGCAAAATTTAAAATATATGAAAATAAATATCCAAAAGTTGAAGCCCAAAACGAAATTTTCAAGCATTGGTCTCAAGGATTAAAACCAAGAATCGTAATATGCGCTTATTAAGAAAATAAATACAAATCAAAACCACAAAATTAAAGAGGCAGACTTAAAAAAATGCAGAAGTCGAAGTCCAAAACGAAATCCCAAGCATTTTCCTTGTTTTTTTATTCAAAAAATAAAATCAGAACCACAAAATCAAAATGGCAAAATTTAAAAAAGAAAATAAGTATCCAAAAGTTGAAGCCCAAAACGAAGTTTTCAAGCATTGGTCTCAAGGATTAAAACCAAGAATCGTAATATGCGCTTATTAAGAAAATAAATACAAATCAAAACCTCAAAATTAAGGAGGTTGACTTAAAAAAATGCAGAAGTCGAAGTCCAAAACGAAGTCCCAAGCATTTTCCTTGTTTTTTTTATTCAAAAAAAAAATCGGCACCACAAAATCAAAATTTAAAATATATGAAAATAAATATCCAAAAGTTGAAGCCCTTAACGAAGTTTTCAAGCGTTGGTCTCAAGAATTAAAACCTAGAATCGTAGTATGCGCTTATTAAGAAAATAAATACAAATCGAAACCACAAAATTAAGGAGGCAGACTTAAAAAAATGCAGAAGTCGAAGTCCAAAAGGAAATCCCAAGCATTTTCCTTGTTTTTTTATTCAAAAAATAAAATCAGAACCACAAAATCAAAATGGCAAAATTTAAAATAAGAAAATAAGTATCCAAAAGTTGAAGCCCAAAACGAAGTTTTCAAGCATTGGTCTCAAGGATTAAAACCAAGAATCGTAATATGCGCTAATTAAGAAAATAATACAAATCGAAACCACAAAATTAAAGAGGCAGACTTTTAAAAAATGCAGAAGTCGAAGTCCAAAACGAAATCCCAATCATTTTTCTTGTTTTTTTTTATTCAAAAAATGAAATCGGAACCACAAAATCAAAATGGCAAAATTTAAAATAAGAAAATAAGTATCCAAAAGTTGAAGCCCAAAACGAAGTTTTCAAGCATTGGTCTGAAGGATTAAAACCATGAATCGTAATATGCGCTTATTAAGAAAATAAATACAAATCGAAACCACAAAAATAAAGAGGCAGACTTAAAAAAATGCAGAAGTCGAAGTCCAAAACGAAATCCCAAGCATTTTCCTTGTTTTTTTTTATTCAAAAAATAAAATCAGAACCACAAAATCAAAATGGCAAAATTTAAAATAAGAAAATAAGTATCCAAAAGTTGAAGCCCAAAACGAAGTTTTCAAGCATTGGTCTCAAGGATTAAAACCAAGAATCGTAATATGCGCTAATTAAGAAAATAAATACAAATCAAAACCACAAAATTAAGGAGGCAGACTTAAAAAAATGCAGAAGTCGAAGTCCAAAACGAAGTCCCAAGCATTTTCCTTGTTTTTTTTATTCAAAAAATAAAATCGGCACCACAAAATCAAAATTTAAAATATATGAAAATAAATATCCAAAAGTTGAAGCCCTTAACGAAGTTTTCAAGCGTTGGTCTCAAGAATTAAAACCATGAATCGTAATATGCATTTATTAAGAAAATAATACAAATCAAAACCACAAAATTAAGGAGGCAGACTTAAAAAAATGCAGAAGTCGAAGTCCAAAACGAAGTCCCAAGCATTTTCCTTGTTGTTTTTATTCAAAAAATAAAATCAGAACCACAAAATCAAAATGGCAAAATTTAAAATAAGAAAATAAGTATCCAAAAGTTGAAGCCCAAAACGAAGTTTTCAAGCATTGGTCTCAAGGATTAAAACCAAGAATCGTAATATGCGCTTATTAAGAAAATAAATACAAATCGAAACCACAAAATTAAAGAGGCAGACTTAAAAAAATGCAGAAGTCGAAGTCCAAAACGAAATCCCAAGCATTTTCCTTGTTTTTTTTATTCAAAAAATAAAATCAGAACCACAAAATCAAAATGGCAAAATTTAAAATAAGAAAATAAGTATCCAAAAGTTGAAGCCCAAAACGAAGTTTTCAAGCATTGGTCTCAAGGATTAAAACCAAGAATCGTAATATGCGCTAATTAAGAAAATAAATACAAATCAAAACCACAAAATTAAAGAGGCAGACTTAAAAAAATGCAGAAGTCGAAGTCCAAAACGAAATCCCAAGCATTTTCCTTGTTTTTTTATTCAAAAAATAAAATCAGAACCACAAAATCAAAATGCCAAAATTTAAAATAAGAAAATAAGTATTCAAAAGTTGAAGCCCAAAACGAAGTTTTCAAGCATTGGTCTCAAGGATTAAAACCATGAATCGTAATATGCGCTTATTAAGAAAATAAATACAAATCGAAACCACAAAATTAAGGAGGCAGACTTAAAAAAATGCAGAAGTTGAAGTCCAAAACGAAATCCCAAGCATTTTCCTTGTTTTTTTATTAAAAAAATAAAATCAGAACCACAAAATCAAAATGGCAAAATTTAAAATAAGAAAATAAGTATCCAAAAGTTGAAGCCCAAAACGAAGTTTTCAAGCATTGGTCTCAAGGATTAAAACCAAGAATCGTAATATGCGCTTATTAAGAAAATAAATACAAATCAAAACCACAAAATTAAGGAGGCAGACTTAAAAAAATGCAGAAGTCGAAGTCCGAAACGAAATCCCAAGCATTTTCCTTGTTTTTTTTATTCAAAAAATAAAATCGGCACCACAAAATCAAAATGGCAAAATTTAAAATATATGAAAATAAATATCCAAAAGTTGAAGCCCAAAACGAAGTTTTCAAGCATTGGTCTCAAGGATTAAAACCAAGAATCGTAATATGCGCTTATTAAGAAAATAAATACAAATCGAAACCACAAAATTAAGGAGGCAGACTTAAAAAAATGCAGAAGTCGAAGTCCAAAACGAAATCCCAAGCATTTTCCTTGTTTTTTTATTCAAAAAATAAAATCAGAACCACGAAATCAAAATGGCAAAATTTAAAAAAAGAAAATAAGTATCCAAAAGTTGAAGCCCAAAACGAAGTTTTCAAGCCTTGGTCTCAAGGATTAACACCAAGAATCGTAATATGCGCTTATTAAGAAAATAAATACAAATCAAAACCACAAAATTAAAGAGGCAGACTTAAAAAAATGCAGAAGTCGAAGTCCAAAACGAAATCCCAAGCATTTTCCTTGTTTTTTTATTCAAAAAATAAAATCGGCACACAAAATCAAAATGCCAAAATTTAAAATAAGAAAATAAGTATCCAAAAGTTGAAGCCCAAAACGAAGTTTTCGAGCATTGGTCTCAAGGATTAAAACCATGAATCGTAATATGCGCTTATTAAGAAAATAAATACAAATCGAAACCACAAAAATAAAGAGGCAGACTTCAAAAAATGCAGAAGTCGAAGTCCAAAAAGGAAATCCCAAGCATTTTCCTTGTTTTTTTATTCAAAAAATAAAATCAGAACCACAAAATCAAAATGGCAAAATTTAAAATAAGAAAATAAGTATCCAAAAGTTGAAGCCCAAAACGAAGTTTTCAAGCATTGGTCTCAAGGATTAAAACCAAGAATCGTAATATGCGCTAATTAAGAAAATAAATACAAATCAAAACCACAAAATTAAGGAGGCAGACTTAAAAAAATGCAGAAGTCGAAGTCCAAAACGAAATCCCAAGCATTTTCCTTGTTTTTTTTATTCAAAAAATAAAATCGGAACCACAAAATCAAAATGGCAAAATTTAAAATATATGAAAATAAATATCCAAAAGTTGAAGCCCAAAACGAAGTTTTCAAGCATTGGTCTCAAGGATTAAAACCAAGAATCGTAATATGCGCTAATTAAGAAAATAAATACAAATCAAAACCACAAAATTAAAGAGGCAGACTTAAAAAAATGCAGAAGTCGAAGTCCAAAACGAAATCCCAAGCATTTTCCTTGTTTTTTTTATTCAAAAAATAAAATCGGCACCACAAACTCAAAATGGCGAAATTTAAAATAAGAAAATAAGTATCCAAAAGTTGAAGCCCAAAACGAAGTTTTCAAGCCTTGGTCTCAAGGATTAAAACCAACAATCGTAATATGCGCTAATTAAGAAAATAAATACAAATCGAAACCACAAAATTAAGGAGGCAGACTTAAAAAATGCAGAAGTCGAAGTCCAAAACGAAATCCCAAGCATTTTCCTTGTTTTTTTTATTCAAAAAATAAAATCGGCACCACAAAATCAAAATGGCAAAATTTAAAATAAGAAAATAAGTATCCAAAAGTTGAAGCCCAAAACGAAGTTTTCAAGCATTGGTCTCAAGGATTAAAACCAAGAATCGTAATATGCGCTTATTAAGAAAATAAATACAAATCGAAACCACAAAATTAAGGAGGCAGACTTAAAAAAATGCAGAAGTCGAAGTCCAAAACGAAATCCCAAGCATTTTCCTTGTTTTTTTATTCAAAAAATAAAATCAGAACCACAAAATCAAAATGCCAAAATTTAAAATAAGAAAATAAGTATTCAAAAGTTGAAGCCCAAAACGAAGTTTTCAAGCATTGGTCTCAAGGATTAAAACCATGAATCGTAATATGCGCTTATTAAGAAAATAAATACAAATCGAAACCACAAAATTAAAGAGGCAGACTTAAAAAAATGCAGAAGTCGAAGTCCAAAACGAAATCCCAAGCATTTTCCTTGTTTTTTTTATTCAAAAAATAAAATCGGAACCACAAAATCAAAATGGCAAAATTTAAAATATATGAAAATAAGTATCCAAAAGTTGAAGCCCAAAACGAAGTTTTCAAGCATTGGTCTCAAGGATTAAAACCAAGAATCGTAATATGCGCTTATTAAGAAAATAAATACAAATCGAAACCACAAAATTAAAGAGGCAGACTTAAAAAAATGCAGAAGTCGAAGTCCAAAACGAAATCCCAAGCATTTTCCTTGTTTTTTTATTCAAAAAATAAAATCAGAACCACAAAATCAAAATGGCAAAATTTAAAATAAGAAAATAAGTATCCAAAAGTTGAAGCCCAAAACGAAGTTTTCAAGCATTGGTCTCAAGGATTAAAACCAAGAATCGTAATATGCGCTTATTAAGAAAATAAATACAAATCGGAACCACAAAATTAAAGAGGCAGACTTAAAAAAATGCAGAAGTCGAAGTCCAAAACGAAATCCCAAGCATTTTCCTTGTTTTTTTATTCAAAAAATAAAATCGGCACACAAAATCAAAATGCCAAAATTTAAAATAAGAAAATAAGTATCCAAAAGTTGAAGCCCAAAACGAAGTTTTCAAGCATTGGTCTCAAGGATTAAAACCATGAATCGTAATATGCGCTTATTAAGAAAATAAATACAAATCGAAACCACAAAAATAAAGAGGCAGACTTAAAAAAATGCAGAAGTCGAAGTCCAAAAAGGAAATCCCAAGCATTTTCCTTGTTTTTTTATTCAAAAAATAAAATCAGAACCACAAAATCAAAATGGCAAAATTTAAAATAAGAAAATAAGTATCCAAAAGTTGAAGCCCAAAACGAAGTTTTCAAGCATTGGTCTCAAGGATTAAAACCAAGAATCGTAATATGCGCTTATTAAGAAAATAAATACAAATCAAAACCACAAAATTAAAGAGGCAGACTTAAAAAAATGCAGAAGTCGAAGTCCAAAACGAAATCCCAAGCATTTTCCTTGTTTTTTTTATTCAAAAAATAAAATCGGAACCACAAAATCAAAATGGCAAAATTTAAAATAATGAAAATAAGTATCCAAAAGTTGAAGCCCAAAACGAAGTTTTCAAGCATTGGTCTCAAGGATTAAAACCAAGAATCGTAATATGCGCTTATTAAGAAAATAAATACAAATCGAAACCACAAAATTAAAGAGGCAGACTTAAAAAAATGCAGAAGTCGAAGTCCAAAACGAAATCCCAAGCATTTTCCTTGTTTTTTTTATTCAAAAAATAAAATCGGAACCACAAAATCAAAATGGCAAAATTTAAAATAAGAAAATAAGTATCCAAAAGTTGAAGCCCAAAACGAAGTTTTCAAGCATTGGTCTCAAGGATTAAAACCAAGAATCGTAATATGCGCTTATTAAGAAAATAAATACAAATCGAAACCACAAAATTAAAGAGGCAGACTTAAAAAAATGCAGAAGTCGAAGTCCAAAACGAAATCCCAAGCATTTTCCTTGTTTTTTTTATTCAAAAAATAAAATCGGCACCACAAAATCAAAATGGCAAAATTTAAAATAAGAAAATAAGTATCCAAAAGTTGAAGCCCAAAACGAAGTTTTCAAGCATTGGTCTCAAGGATTAAAACCAAGAATCGTAATATGCGCTTATTAAGAAAATAAATACAAATCGAAACCACAAAATTAAAGAGGCAGACTTAAAAAAATGCAGAAGTCGAAGTCCAAAACGAAATCCCAAGCATTTTCCTTGTTTTTTTATTCAAAAAATAAAATCAGAACCACAAAATCAAAATGCCAAAATTTAAAATAAGAAAATAAGTATCCAAAAGTTGAAGCCCAAAACGAAGTTTTCAAGCATTGGTCTCAAGGATTAAAACCATGAATCGTAATATGCGCTTATTAAGAAAATAAATACAAATCGAAACCACAAAATTAAAGAGGCAGACTTAAAAAAATGCAGAAGTTGAAGTCCAAAACGAAATCCCAAGCATTTTCCTTGTTTTTTTTATTCAAAAAATAAAATCAGAACCACAAAATCAAAATGGCAAAATTTAAAATAAGAAAATAAGTATCCAAAAGTTGAAGCCCAAAACGAAGTTTTCAAGCATTGGTCTCAAGGATTAAAACCAAGAATCGTAATATGCGCTTATTAAGAAAATAAATACAAATCGAAACCACAAAATTAAAGAGGCAGACTTAAAAAAATTCAGAAGTCGAAGTCCAAAACGAAATCCCAAGCATTTTCTTTGTTTTTTTATTCAAAAAATAAAATCGGCACACAAAATCAAAATGCCAAAATTTAAAAAAAAGAAAATAAGTATCCAAAAGTTGAAGCCCAAAACGAAGTTTTCAAGCATTGGTCTCAAGGATTAAAACCAAGAATCGTAATATGCGCTTATTAAGAAAATAAATACAAATCGAAACCACAAAATTAAAGAGGCAGACTTAAAAAAATGCAGAAGTCGAAGTCCAAAACGAAATCCCAAGCATTTTCCTTGTTTTTTTTATTCAAAAAATAAAATCGGAACACAAAATCAAAATACCAAAATTTAAAATAAGAAAATAAGTATCCAAAAGTTGAAGCCCAAAACGAAGTTTTCAAGCATTGGTCTCAAGGATTAAAACCATGAATCGTAATATGCGCTTATTAAGAAAATAAATACAAATCGAAACCACAAAAATAAAGAGGCAGACTTCAAAAAATGCAGAAGTCGAAGTCCAAAACGAAATCCCAAGCATTTTCCTTGTTTTTTTATTCAAAAAATAAAATCAGAACCACAAAATCAAAATGGCAAAATTTAAAATAAGAAAATAAGTATCCAAAAGTTGAAGCCCAAAACGAAGTTTTCAAGCATTGGTCTCAAGGATTAAAACCAAGAATCGTAATATGCGCTTATTAAGAAAATAAATACAAATCGAAACCACAAAATTAAAGAGGCAGACTTAAAAAAATGCAGAAGTCGAAGTCCAAAACGAAATCCCAAGCATTTTCCTTGTTTTTTTTATTCAAAAAATAAAATCGGAACCACAAAATCAAAATGGCAAAATTTAAAATATATGAAAATAAGTATCCAAAAGTTGAAGCCCAAAACGAAGTTTTCAAGCATTGGTCTCAAGGATTAAAACCAAGAATCGTAATATGCGCTTATTAAGAAAATAAATACAAATCGAAACCACAAAATTAAGGAGGCAGACTTAAAAAAATGCAGAAGTCGAAGTCCAAAACGAAATCCCAAGCATTTTCCTTGTTTTTTTTATTCATAAAATAAAATCGGCACCACAAAATCAAAATGGCAAAATTTAAAATAAGAAAATAAGTATCCAAAAGTTGAAGCCCAAAACGAAGTTTTCAAGCATTGGTCTCAAGGATTAAAACCAAGAATCGTAATATGCGCTTATTAAGAAAATAAATACAAATCGAAACCACAAAATTAAAGAGGCAGACTTAAAAAAATGCAGAAGTCGAAGTCCAAAACGAAATCCCAAGCATTTTCCTTGTTTTTTTATTCAAAAAATAAAATCAGAACCACAAAATCAAAATGCCAAAATTTAAAATAAGAAAATAAGTATTCAAAAGTTGAAGCCCAAAACGAAGTTTTCAAGCATTGGTCTCAAGGATTAAAACCATGAATCGTAATATGCGCTTATTAAGAAAATAAATACAAATCGAAACCACAAAATTAAAGAGGCAGACTTAAAAAAATGCAGAAGTTGAAGTCCAAAACGAAATCCCAAGCATTTTCCTTGTTTTTTTATTCAAAAAATAAAATCAGAACCACAAAATCAAAATGGCAAAATTTAAAATAAGAAAATAAGTATCCAAAAGTTGAAGCCCAAAACGAAGTTTTCAAGCATTGGTCTCAAGGATTAAAACCAAGAATCGTAATATGCGCTAATTAAGAAAATAAATACAAATCGAAACCACAAAATTAAAGAGGCAGACTTAAAAAAATTCAGAAGTCGAAGTCCAAAAACGAAATCCCAAGCATTTTCCTTGTTTTTTTATTCAAAAAATAAAATCGGAACCACAAAATCAAAATGCCAAAATTTAAAATAAGAAAATAAGTATCCAAAAGTTGAAGCCCAAAACGAAGTTTTCAAGCATTGGTCTCAAGGATTAAAACCAAGAATCGTAATATGCGCTTATTAAGAAAATAAATACAAATCGAAACCACAAAATTAAAGAGGCAGACTTAAAAAAATGCAGAAGTCGAAGTCCAAAACGAAATCCCAAGCATTTTCCTTGTTTTTTTTATTCATAAAATAAAATCGGCACCACAAAATCAAAATGGCAAAATTTAAAATAAGAAAATAAGTATCCAAAAGTTGAAGCCCAAAACGAAGTTTTCAAGCATTGGTCTCAAGGATTAAAACCAAGAATCGTAATATGCGCTTATTAAGAAAATAAATACAAATCGAAACCACAAAATTAAAGAGGCAGACTTAAAAAAATGCAGAAGTCGAAGTCCAAAACGAAATCCCAAGCATTTTCCTTGTTTTTTTATTCAAAAAATAAAATCAGAACCACAAAATCAAAATGCCAAAATTTAAAATAAGAAAATAAGTATCCAAAAGTTGAAGCCCAAAACGAAGTTTTCAAGCATTGGTCTCAAGGATTAAAACCATGAATCGTAATATGCGCTTATTAAGAAAATAAATACAAATCGAAACCACAAAATTAAAGAGGCAGACTTAAAAAAATGCAGAAGTTGAAGTCCAAAACGAAATCCCAAGCATTTTCCTTGTTTTTTTATTCAAAAAATAAAATCAGAACCACAAAATCAAAATGGCAAAATTTAAAATAAGAAAATAAGTATCCAAAAGTTGAAGCCCAAAACGAAGTTTTCAAGCATTGGTCTCAAGGATTAAAACCAAGAATCGTAATATGCGCTAATTAAGAAAATATATACAAATGGAAACCAAAAAATTAAAGAGGCAGACTTAAAAAAATTCAGAAGTCGAAGTCCAAAACGAAATCCCAAGCATTTTCCTTGTTTTTTTATTCAAAAAATAAAATCGGCACCACAAAATCAAAATGCCAAAATTTAAAATAAGAAAATAAGTATCCAAAAGTTGAAGCCCAAAACGAAGTTTTCAAGCATTGGTCTCAAGAATTAAAACCATTAATCGTAATATGCGCTTATTAAGAAAATAAATACAAATCGAAACCACAAAAATAAAGAGGCAGACTTAAAAAAATGCAGAAGTCGAAGTCCAAAACGAAATCCCAAGCATTTTCCTTGTTTTTTTATTCAAAAAATAAAATCAGAACCACAAAATCAAAATGGCAAAATTTAAAATAAGAAAATAAGTATCCAAAAGTTGAAGCCCAAAACGAAGTTTTCAAGCATTGGTCTCAAGGATTAAAACCAAGAATCGTAATATGCGCTAATTAAGAAAATAAATACAAATCGAAACCACAAAATTAAAGAGGCAGACTTAAAAAAATGCAGAAGTCGAAGTCCAAAACGAAATCCCAAGCATTTTCCTTGTTTTTTTTATTCAAAAAATAAAATCGGCACCACAAAATCAAAATGGCAAAATTTAAAATATATGAAAATAAATATCCAAAAGTTGAAGCCCAAAACGAAGTTTTCAAGCATTGGTCTCAAGGATTAAAACCAAGAATCGTAATATGCGCTAATTAAGAAAATAAATACAAATCGAAACCACAAAATTAAAGAGGCAGACTTTAAAAAAATGCAGAAGTCGAAGTCCAAAACGAAATCCCAAGCATTTTCCTTGTTTTTTTATTCAAAAAATAAAATCAGAACCACAAAATCAAAATGGCAAAATTTAAAAAAAGAAAATAAGTATCCAAAAGTTGAAGCCCAAAACGAAGTTTTCAAGCATTGGTCTCAAGGATTAAAACCAAGAATCGTAATATGCGCTTATTAAGAAAATAAATACAAATCGAAACCACAAAATTAAGGAGGCAGACTTAAAAAAATGCAGAAGTCGAAGTCCAAAACGAAATCCCAAGCATTTTCCTTGTTTTTTTTATTCAAAAAATAAAATCGGCACCACAAAATCAAAATGGCAAAGTTTAAAATAAGAAAATAAGTATCCAAAAGTTGAAGCCCAAAACGAAGTTTTCAAGCATTGGTCTCAAGGATTAAAACCAAGAATCGTAATATGCGCTTATTAAGAAAATAAATACAAATCGAAACCACAAAATTAAAGAGGCAGACTTAAAAAAATGCAGAAGTCGAAGTCCAAAACGAAATCCCAAGCATTTTCCTTGTTTTTTTTATTCAAAAAATAAAATCGGAACCACAAAATCAAAATGGCAAAATTTAAAATAAGAAAATAAGTATCCAAAAGTTGAAGCCCAAAACGAAGTTTTCAAGCATTGGTCTCAAGGATTAAAACCATGAATCGTAATATGCGCTTATTAAGAAAATAAATACAAATCGAAACCACAAAATTAAAGAAGCAGACTTTAAAAAATGCAGAAGTCGAAGTCCAAAACGAAATCCCAAGGATTTTCCTTGTTTTTTTTATACAAAAAATAAAATCAGAACCACAAAATCAAAATGGCAAAATTTAAAATAAGAAAATAAGTATCCAAAAGTTGAAGCCCAAAACGAAGTTTTCAAGCATTGGTCTCAAGGATTAAAACCAAGAATCGTAATATGCGCTTATTAAGAAAATAAATACAAATCGGAACCACAAAATTAAAGAGGCAGACTTCAAAAAATGCAGAAGTCGAAGTCCAAAACGAAATCCCAAGCATTTTCCTTGTTTTTTTTATTAAAAAATAAAATCGGCACCACAAAATCAAAATTTAAAATATATGAAAATAAATATCCAAAAGTTGAAGCCCAAAACGAAGTTTTCAAGCATTGGTCTCAAGAATTAAAACCAAGAATCGTAATATGCGCTTATTAAGAAAATAAATACAAATCGAAACCACAAAATAAAGAGGCAGACTTAAAAAAATTCATAAGTTGAAGTCCAAAACGAAATCCCAAGCATTTTCCTTGTTTTTTTTATTCAAAAAATAAAATCAGAACCACAAAATCAAAATGGCAAAATTTAAAATAAGAAAATAAGTATCCAAAAGTTGAAGCCCAAAACGAAGTTTTCAAGCATTGGTCTCAAGGATTAAAACCAAGAATCGTAATATGCGCTTATTAAGAAAATAAATACAAATCGAAACCACAAAATTAAAGAGGCAGACTTAAAAAAATTCAGAAGTCGAAGTCCAAAACGAAATCCCAAGCATTTTCCTTGTTTTTTTTATTCAAAAATAAAATCGGCACCACAAAATCAAAATGCCAAAATTTAAAATAAGAAAATAAGTATCCAAAAGTTGAAGCCCAAAACGAAGTTTTCAAGCATTGGTCTCAAGGATTAAAACCATGAATCGTAATATGCGCTTATTAAGAAAATAAATACAAATCGAAACCACAAAAATAAAGAGGCAGACTTAAAAAAATGCAGAAGTCGAAGTCCAAAACGAAATCCCAAGCATTTTCCTTGTTTTTTTTATTCAAAAAATAAAATCAGAACCACAAAATCAAAATGGCAAAATTTAAAATAAGAAAATAAGTATCCAAAAGTTGAAGCCCAAAACGAAGTTTTCAAGCATTGGTCTCAAGGATTAAAACCAAGAATCGTAATATGCGCTAATTAAGAAAATAAATACAAATCAAAACCTCAAAATTAAAGAGGCAGACTTAAAAAAATGCAGAAGTCGAAGTCCGAAACGAAATCCCAAGCATTTTCCTTGTTTTTTTTATTCAAAAAATAAAATCGGCACCACAAAATCAAAATGGCAAAATTTAAAATATATGAAAATAAATATCCAAAAGTTGAAGCCCAAAACGAAGTTTTCAAGCATTGGTCTCAAGGATTAAAACCAAGAATCGTAATATGCGCTTATTAAGAAAATAAATACAAATCGAAACCACAAAATTAAAGAGGCAGACTTTAAAAAAATGCAGAAGTCGAAGTCCAAAACGAAATCCCAAGCATTTTCCTTGTTTTTTTATTCAAAAAATAAAATCAGAACCACAAAATCAAAATGGCAAAATTTAAAAAAAGAAAATAAGTATCCAAAAGTTGAAGCCCAAAACGAAGTTTTCAAGCATTGGTCTCAAGGATTAAAACCAAGAATCGTAATATGCGATTATTAAGAAAATAAATACAAATCGAAACCACAAAATTAAGGAGGGAGACTTAAAAAAATGAAGAAGTCGAAGTCCAAAACGAAATCCCAAGCATTTTCCTTGTTTTTTTTATTCAAAAAATAAAATCGGAACCACAAAATCAAAATGGCAAAATTTAAAATAAGAAAATAAGTATCCAAAAGTTGAAGCCCAAAACGAAGTTTTCAAGCATTGGTCTCAAGGATTAAAACCAAGAATCGTAATATGCGTTTATTAAGAAAATAAATACAAATCGAAACCACAAAATTAAAGAGGCAGACTTAAAAAAATGCAGAAGTCGAAGTCCAAAACGAAATCCCAAGCATTTTCCTTGTTTTTTTTATTCAAAAAATAAAATCGGAACCACAAAATCAAAATGGCAAAATTTAAAATAAGAAAATAAGTATCCAAAAGTTGAAGCCCAAAACGAAGTTTTCAAGCATTGGTCTCAAGGATTAAAACCATGAATCGTAATATGTGCTTATTAAGAAAATAAATACAAATCGAAACCACAAAAATAAAGAAGCAGACTTTTAAAAAATGCAGAAGTCGAAGTCCAAAACGAAATCCCAAGCATTTTCCTTGTTTTTTTTATTCAAAAAATAAAATCAGAACCACAAAATCAAAATGGCAAAATTTAAAATAAGAAAATAAGTATCCAAAAGTTGAAGCCAAAAACGAAGTTTTCAAGCATTGGTCTCAAGGATTAAAACCAAGAATCGTAATATGCGCTAATTAAGAAAATAAATACAAATCGAAACCACAAAATTAAAGAGGCAGACTTCAAAAAATGCAGAAGTCGAAGTCCAAAACGAAGTCCCAAGCATTTTCCTTGTTTTTTTTATTAAAAAAAAAAATCGGCACCACAAAATCAAAATTTAAAATATATGAAAATAAATATCCAAAAGTTGAAGCCCTTAACGAAGTTTTCAAGCGTTGGTCTCAAGAATTAAAACCATGAATCGTAATATGCATTTATTAAGAAAATAAATACAAATCGAAACCACAAAATTAAAGAGGCAGACTTAAAAAATGCAGAAGTTGAAGTCCAAAACGAAATTCCAAGCGTTTTCCTTGTTTTTTTATTCAATAAATAAAATCGGAACCACAAAATCAAAATGGCAAAATTTAAAATAAGAAAATAAGTATCCAAAAGTTGAAGCCCAAAACGAAGTTTTCAAGCATTGGTCTCAAGGATTAAAACCAAGAATCGTAATATGCGCTTATTAAGAAAATAAATACAAATCGAAACCACAAAATTAAAGAGGCAGACTTAAAAAAATGCAGAAGTCGAAGTCCAAAACGAAATCCCAAGCATTTTCCTTTTTTTTTATTCAAAAAATAAAATCGGAACCACAAAATCAAAATGCCAAAATTTAAAATAAGAAAATAAGTATCCAAAAGTTGAAGCCCAAAACGAAGTTTTCAAGCATTGGTCTCAAGGATTAAAACCAAGAATCGTAATATGCGCTTATTAAGAAAATAAATACAAATCGAAACCACAAAATTAAAGAGGCAGACTTAAAAAAATGCAGAAGTCGAAGTCCAAAACGAAATCCCAAGCATTTTCCTTGTTTTTTTATTCAAAAAATAAAATCAGAACCACAAAATCAAAATGGCAAAATTTAAAATAAGAAAATAAGTATCCAAAAGTTGAAGCCCAAAACGAAGTTTTCAAGCATTGGTCTCAAGGATTAAAACCAAGAATCGTAATATGCGCTAATTAAGAAAATAAATACAAATCGAAACCACAAAATTAAAGAGGCAGACTTAAAAAAATGCAGAAGTCGAAGTCCAAAACGAAATCCCAAGCATTTTCCTTGTTTTTTTTATTCAAAAAAAAAAATCGGAACCACAAAATCAAAATTTAAAATATATGAAAATAAGTATCCAAAAGTTGAAGCCCAAAACGAAGTTTTCAAGCGTTGGTCTTAAGGATTAAAACCATGAATCGTAATATGCGCTTATTAAGAAAATAAATACAAATCGAAACCACAAAATTAAGGAGGCAGACTTAAAAAAATGCAGAAGTCGAAGTCCAAAACGAAATCCCAAGCATTTTCCTTGTTTTTTTATTCAAAAAATAAAATCGGAACCACAAAATCAAAATGGCAAAATTTAAAATAAGAAAATAAGTATCCAAAAGTTGAAGCCCAAAACGAAGTTTTCAAGCATTGGTCTCAAGGATTAAAACCAAGAATCGTAATATGCGGTTATTAAGAAAATAAATACAAATCAAAACCACAAAATTAAAGAGGCAGACTTACAAAAATGCAGAAGTCGAAGTCCGAAACGAAATCCCAAGCATTTTCCTTTTTTTTTATTCAAAAAATAAAATCGGAACCACAAAATCAAAATGGCAAAATTTAAAATAAGAAAATAAGTATCCAAAAGTTGAAGCCCAAAACGAAGTTTTCAAGCATTGGTCTCAAGGATTAAAACCAAGAATCGTAATATGCGCTTATTAAGAAAATAAATACAAATCGAAACCACAAAATTAAGGAGGCAGACTTAAAAAAATGCAGAAGTCGAAGTCCAAAACGAAATCCCAAGCATTTTCCTTGTTTTTTTTATTCAAAAAATAAAATCGGCACCACAAAATCAAAATGGCAAAATTTAAAATATATGAAAATAAATATCCAAAAGTTGAAGCCCAAAACGAAGTTTTCAAGCATTGGTCTCAAGGATTAAAACCAAGAATCGTAATATGCGCTTATTAAGAAAATAAATACAAATCGAAACCACAAAATTAAAGAGGCAGACTTAAAAAAATGCAGAAGTCGAAGTCCAAAACGAAATCCCAAGCATTTTCCTTGTTTTTTTTTATTCAAAAAATAAAATCGGCACCACAAAATCAAAATGGCAAAATTTAAAATAAGAAAATAAGTATCCAAAAGTTGAAGCCCAAAACGAAGTTTTCAAGCATTGGTCTCAAGGATTAAAACCAAGAATCGTAATATGCGCTTATTAAGAAAATAAATACAAATCGAAACCACAAAATTAAAGAGGCAGACTTTAAAAAATGCAGAAGTCGAAGTCCAAAACGAAATCCCAAGCATTTTCCTTGTTTTTTTTATTCAAAAAATAAAATCAGAACCACAAAATCAAAATGGCAAAATTTAAAATAAGAAAATAAGTATCCAAAAGTTGAAGCCCAAAACGAAGTTTTCAAGCATTGGTCTCAAGGATTAAAACCAAGAATCGTAATATGCGCTTATTAAGAAAATAAATACAAATCGAAACCACAAAATTAAAGAGGCAGACTTATAAAAAATGCAGAAGTCGAAGTCCAAAACGAAATCCCAAGCATTTTCCTTGTTTTTTTTATTCAAAAAATAAAATCGGAACCACAAAATCAAAATGGCAAAATTTAAAATAAGAAAATAAGTATCCAAAAGTTGAAGCCCAAAACGAAGTTTTCAAGCATTGGTCTCAAGGATTAAAACCAAGAATCGTAATATGCGCTAATTAAGAAAATAAATACAAATCGAAACCACAAAATTAAAGAGGCAGACTTCAAAAAATGCAGAAGTCGAAGTCCAAAACGAAATCCCAAGCATTTTCCTTGTTTTTTTTATTCAAAAAATAAAATCGGAACCACAAAATCAAAATGGCAAAATTTAAAATAAGAAAATAAGTATCCAAAAGTTGAAGCCCAAAACGAAGTTTTCAAGCATTGGTCTCAAGGATTAAAACCAAGAATCGTAATATGCGCTTATTAGAAAATAAATACAAATCGAAACCACAAAATTAAAGAGGCAGACTTATAAAAAATGCAGAAGTCGAAGTCCAAAACGAAATCCCAGACATTTTCCTTGTTTTTTTATTCAAAAAATAAAATCGGAACCACAAAATCAAAATGCCAAAATTTAAAATAAGAAAATAAGTATCCAAAAGTTGAAGCCCAAAACGAAGTTTTCAAGCATTGGTCTCAAGGATTAAAACCAAGAATCGTAATATGCGCTTATTAAGAAAATAAATACAAATCGAAACCACAAAATTAAAGAGGCAGACTTATAAAAAATGCAGAAGTCGAAGTCCAAAACGAAATCCCAAGCATTTTCCTTGTTTTTTTTATTCAAAAAATAAAATCAGAACCACAAAATCAAAATGGCAAAATTTAAAATAAGAAAATAAGTATCCAAAAGTTGAAGCCCAAAACGAAGTTTTCAAGCATTGGTCTCAAGGATTAAAACCAAGAATCGTAATATGCGCTAATTAAGAAAATAAATACAAATCGAAACCACAAAATTAAAGAGGCAGACTTAAAAAAATGCAGAAGTCGAAGTCCAAAACGAAATCCCAAGCATTTTCCTTGTTTTTTTTTATTAAAACAATAAAATCGGAACCACAAAATCAAAATGGCAAAATTTAAAATAAGAAAATAAGTATCCAAAAGTTGAAGCCCAAAACGAAGTTTTCAAGCATTGGTCTCAAGGATTAAAACCAAGAATCGTAATATGCGCTTATTAAGAAAATAAATACAAATCGAAACCACAAAATTAAAGAGGCAGACTTTAAAAAATGCAGAAGTCGAAGTCCAAAACGAAATCCCAAGCATTTTCCTTGTTTTTTTTATTCAAAAAATAAAATCAGAACCACAAAATCAAAATGGCAAAATTTAAAATAAGAAAATAAGTATCCAAAAGTTGAAGCCCAAAACGAAGTTTTCAAGCATTGGTCTCAAGGATTAAAACCAAGAATCGTAATATGCGCTTATTAAGAAAATAAATACAAATCGAAACCACAAAATTAAAGAGGCAGACTTAAAAAAATGCAGAAGTCGAAGTCCAAAACGAAATCCCAAGCATTTTCCTTGTTTTTTTTATTCAAAAAATAAAATCGAACCACAAAATCAAAATGGCAAAATTTAAAATAAGAAAATAAATATCCAAAAGTTGAAGCCCAAAACGAAGTTTTCAAGCATTGGTCTCAAGGATTAAAACCAAGAATCGTAATATGCGCTTATTAAGAAAATAAATACAAATCGAAACCACAAAATTAAAGAGGCAGACTTAAAAAAATGCAGAAGTCGAAGTCCAAAACGAAATCCCAAGCATTTTCCTTGTTTTTTTTTATTCAAAAAATAAAATCAGAACCACAAAATCAAAATGGCAAAATTTAAAATAAGAAAATAAGTATCCAAAAGTTGAAGCCCAAAACGAAGTTTTCAAGCATTGGTCTCAAGGATTAAAACCAAGAATCGTAATATGCGCTTATTAAGAAAATAAATACAAATCGAAACCACAAAATTAAAGAGGCAGACTTAAAAAAATGCAGAAGTCGAAGTCCAAAACGAAATCCCAAGCATTTTCCTTGTTTTTTTTATTCAAAAAATAAAATCAGAACCACAAAATCAAAATGGCAAAATTTAAAATAAGAAAATAAGTATCCAAAAGTTGAAGCCCAAAACGAAGTTTTCAAGCATTGGTCTCAAGGATTAAAACCAAGAATCGTAATATGCGCTTATTAAGAAAATAAATACAAATCGAAACCACAAAATTAAAGAGGCAGACTTTAAAAAATGCAGAAGTCGAAGTCCAAAACGAAATCCCAAGCATTTTCCTTGTTTTTTTTATTCAAAAAATAAAATCAGAACCACAAAATCAAAATGGCAAAATTTAAAATAAGAAAATAAGTATCCAAAAGTTGAAGCCCAAAACGAAGTTTTCAAGCATTGGTCTCAAGGATTAAAACCAAGAATCGTAATATGCGCTTATTAAGAAAATAAATACAAATCGAAACCACAAAATTAAAGAGGCAGACTTAAAAAAATGCAGAAGTCGAAGTCCAAAACGAAATCCCAAGCATATTCCTTGTTTTTTTTCATTAAAACAATAAAATCGGAACCACAAAATCAAAATGGCAAAATTTAAAATAAGAAAATAAGTATCCAAAAGTTGAAGCCCAAAACGAAGTTTTCAAGCATTGGTCTCAAGGATTAAAACCAAGAATCGTAATATGCGCTTATTAAGAAAATAAATACAAATCGAAACCACAAAATTAAAGAGGCAGACTTAAAAAAATGCAGAAGTCGAAGTCCAAAACGAAATCCCAAGCATTTTCCTTGTTTTTTTTATTCAAAAAATAAAATCAGAACCACAAAATCAAAATGGCAAAATTTAAAATAAGAAAATAAGTATCCAAAAGTTGAAGCCCAAAACGAAGTTTTCAAGCATTGGTCTCAAGGATTAAAACCAAGAATCGTAATATGCGCTTATTAAGAAAATAAATACAAATCGAAACCACAAAATTAAAGAGGCAGACTTAAAAAAATGCAGAAGTCGAAGTCCAAAACGAAATCCCAAGCATTTTCCTTGTTTTTTTTATTCAAAAAATAAAATCAGAACCACAAAATCAAAATGGCAAAATTTAAAATAAGAAAATAAGTATCCAAAAGTTGAAGCCCAAAACGAAGTTTTCAAGCATTGGTCTCAAGGATTAAAACCAAGAATCGTAATATGCGCTTATTAAGAAAATAAATACAAATCGAAACCACAAAATTAAAGAGGCAGACTTAAAAAAATGCAGAAGTCGAAGTCCAAAACGAAATCCCAAGCATTTTCCTTGTTTTTTTATTCAAAAAATAAAATCAGAACCACAAAATCAAAATGGCAAAATTTAAAATAAGAAAATAAGTATCCAAAAGTTGAAGCCCAAAACGAAGTTTTCAAGCATTGGTCTCAAGGATTAAAACCAAGAATCGTAATATGCGCTTATTAAGAAAATAAATACAAATCGAAACCACAAAATTAAAGAGGCAGACTTAAAAAATGCAGAAGTCGAAGTCCAAAACGAAATCCCAAGCATTTTCTTTGTTTTTTTTATTCAATAAATAAAATCAGAACCACAAAATCAAAATGGCAAAATTTAAAATAAGAAAATAAGTATCCAAAAGTTGAAGCCCAAAACGAAGTTTTCAAGCATTGGTCTCAAGGATTAAAACCATGAATCGTAATATGCGCTTATTAAGAAAATAAATACAAATCGAAACCACAAAATTAAAGAGGCAGACTTAAAAAAATGCAGAAGTCGAAGTCCAAAACGAAATCCCAAGCATTTTCCTTGTTTTTTTTTATTCAAAAAATAAAATCAGAACCACAAAATCAAAATGGCAAAATTTAAAATAAGAAAATAAGTATCCAAAAGTTGAAGCCCAAAACGAAGTTTTCAAGCATTGGTCTCAAGGATTAAAACCAAGAATCGTAATATGCGCTTATTAAGAAAATAAATACAAATCGAAACCACAAAATTAAAGAGGCAGACTTAAAAAAATGCAGAAGTCGAAGTCCAAAACGAAATCCCAAGCATTTTCCTTGTTTTTTTTATTCAAAAAATAAAATCAGAACCACAAAATCAAAATGGCAAAATTTAAAATAAGAAAATAAGTATCCAAAAGTTGAAGCCCAAAACGAAGTTTTCAAGCATTGGTCTCAAGGATTAAAACCAAGAATCGTAATATGCGCTTATTAAGAAAATAAATACAAATCGAAACCACAAAATTAAAGAGGCAGACTTAAAAAAAATGCAGAAGTCGAAGTCCAAAACGAAATCCCAAGCATTTTCCTTGTTTTTTTTATTCAAAAAATAAAATCAGAACCACAAAATCAAAATGGCAAAATTTAAAATAAGAAAATAAGTATCCAAAAGTTGAAGCCCAAAACGAAGTTTTCAAGCATTGGTCTCAAGGATTAAAACCAAGAATCGTAATATGCGCTTATTAAGAAAATAAATACAAATCGAAACCACAAAATTAAAGAGGCAGACTTAAAAAAATGCAGAAGTCGAAGTCCAAAACGAAATTCCAAGCATTTTCCTTGTTTTTTTTATTCAAAAAATAAAATCAGAACCACAAAATCAAAATGGCAAAATTTAAAATAAGAAAATAAGTATCCAAAAGTTGAAGCCCAAAACGAAGTTTTCAAGCATTGGTCTCAAGGATTAAAACCAAGAATCGTAATATGCGCTTATTAAGAAAATAAATACAAATCGAAACCACAAAATTAAAGAGGCAGACTTAAAAAAATGCAGAAGTCGAAGTCCAAAACGAAATCCCAAGCATTTTCCTTGTTTTTTTTATTCAAAAAATAAAATCAGAACCACAAAATCAAAATGGCAAAATTTAAAATAAGAAAATAAGTATCCAAAAGTTGAAGCCCAAAACGAAGTTTTCAAGCATTGGTCTCAAGGATTAAAACCAAGAATCGTAATATGCGCTTATTAAGAAAATAAATACAAATCGAAACCACAAAATTAAAGAGGCAGACTTAAAAAAATGCAGAAGTCGAAGTCCAAAACGAAATCCCAAGCATTTTCCTTGTTTTTTTTATTCAATAAATAAAATCAGAACCACAAAATCAAAATGCAAAATTTAAAATAAGAAAATAAGTATCCATAAGTTGAAGCCCAAAACGAAGTTTTCAAGCATTGGTCTCAAGGATTAAAACCAAGAATCGTAATATGCGCTTATTAAGAAAATAAATACAAATCGAAACCACAAAATTAAAGAGGCAGACTTAAAAAAATGCAGAAGTCGAAGTCCAAAACGAAATCCCAAGCATTTTCCTTGTTTTTTTTATTCAAAAAATAAAATCAGAACCACAAAATCAAAATGGCAAAATTTAAAATAAGAAAATAAGTATCCAAAAGTTGAAGCCCAAAACGAAGTTTTCAAGCATTGGTCTCAAGGATTAAAACCAAGAATCGTAATATGCGCTTATTAAGAAAATAAATACAAATCGAAACCACAAAATTAAAGAGGCAGACTTAAAAAAATGCAGAAGTCGAAGTCCAAAACGAAATCCCAAGCATTTTCCTTGTTTTTTTTATTCAAAAAATAAAATCAGAACCACAAAATCAAAATGGCAAAATTTAAAATAAGAAAAATAAGTGTCCAAAAGTTGAAGCCCAAAACGAAGTTTTCAAGCATTGGTCTCAAGGATTAAAACCAAGAATCGTAATATGCGCTTATTAAGAAAATAAATACAAATCGAAACCACAAAATTAAAGAGGCAGACTTAAAAAAATGCAGAAGTCGAAGTCCAAAACGAAATCCCAAGCATTTTCCTTGTTTTTTTTATTCAAAAAATAAAATCAGAACCACAAAATCAAAATGGCAAAATTTAAAATAAGAAAATAAGTATCCAAAAGTTGAAGCCCAAAACGAAGTTTTCAAGCATTGGTCTCAAGGATTAAAACCAAGAATCGTAATATGCGCTTATTAAGAAAATAAATACAAATCGAAACCACAAAAATTAAAGAGGCAGACTTAAAAAAATGCAGAAGTCGAAGTCCAAAACGAAATCCCAAGCTTTTTTCTTGTTTTTTTTTATTCAAAAAATAAAATCAGAACCACAAAATCAAAATGGCAAAATTTAAAATAAGAAAATAAGTATCCAAAAGTTGAAGCCCAAAACGAAGTTTTCAAGCATTGGTCTCAAGGATTAAAACCAAGAATCGTAATATGCGCTTATTAAGAAAATAAATACAAATCGAAACCACAAAATGAAAGAGGCAGACTTAAAAAAAATGCAGAAGTCGAAGTCCAAAACGAAATCCCAAGCATTTTCCTTGTTTTTTTTATTCAAAAAATAAAATCAGAACCACAAAATCAAAATGGCAAAATTTAAAATAAGAAAATAAGTATCCAAAAGTTGAAGCCCAAAACGAAGTTTTCAAGCATTGGTCTCAAGGATTAAAACCAAGAATCGTAATATGCGCTTATTAAGAAAATAAATACAAATCGAAACCACAAAATTAAAGAGGCAGACTTAAAAAAATGCAGAAGTCGAAGTCCAAAACGAAATCCCAAGCATTTTCCTTGTTTTTTTTATTCAAAAAATAAAATCAGAACCACAAAATCAAAATGGCAAAATTTAAAATAAGAAAATAAGTATCCAAAAGTTGAAGCCCAAAACGAAGTTTTCAAGCATTGGTCTCAAGGATTAAAACCAAGAATCGTAATATGCGCTTATTAAGAAAATAAATACAAATCGAAACCACAAAATTAAAGAGGCAGACTTAAAAAAATGCAGAAGTCGAAGTCCAAAACGAAATCCCAAGCATTTTCCTTGTTTTTTTTATTCAAAAAATAAAATCAGAACCACAAAATCAAAATGGCAAAATTTAAAATAAGAAAATAAGTATCCAAAAGTTGAAGCCCAAAACGAAGTTTTCAAGCATTGGTCTCAAGGATTAAAACCAAGAATCGTAATATGCGCTTATTAAGAAAATAAATACAAATCGAAACCACAAAATTAAAGAGGCAGACTTAAAAAAATGCAGAAGTCGAAGTCCAAAACGAAATCCCAAGCATTTTCCTTTTTTTTTTTTATTCAATAAATAAAATCAGAACCACAAAATCAAAATGGCAAAATTTAAAATAAGAAAATAAGTATCCATAAGTTGAAGCCCAAAACGAAGTTTTCAAGCATTGGTCTCAAGGATTAAAACCAAGAATCGTAATATGCGCTTATTAAGAAAATAAATACAAATCGAAACCACAAAATTAAAGAGGCAGACTTAAAAAAATGCAGAAGTCGAAGTCCAAAACGAAATTCCAAGCATTTTCCTTGTTTTTTTATTCAATAAATAAAATCAGAACCACAAAATCAAAATGGCAAAATTTAAAATAAGAAAATATCCAAAAGTTGAAGCCCAAAACGAAGTTTTCAAGCATTGGTCTCAAGGATTAAAACCAAGAATCGTAATATGCGCTTATTAAGAAAATAAATACAAATCGAAACCACAAAATTAAAGAGGCAGACTTAAAAAAATGCAGAAGTCGAAGTCCAAAACGAAATCCCAAGCATTTTCCATGTTTTTTTTTATTCAAAAATAAAATCGGCACACAAAATCAAAATGGCAAAATTTAAAATAAGAAAATAAGTATCCAAAAGTTGAAGCCCAAAACGAAGTTTTCAAGCATTGGTCTCAAGGATTAAAACCAAGAATCGTAATATGCGCTTATTAGAAAATAAATACAAATCGAAACCACAAAATTAAAGAGGCAGACTTAAAAAAATGCAGAAGTCGAAGTCCAAAACGAAATCCAAGCATTTTCCTTGTTTTTTTTATTCAAAAAATAAAATCAGAACCACAAAATCAAAATGGCAAAATTTAAAATAAGAAAATAAGTATCCAAAAGTTGAAGCCCAAAACGAAGTTTTCAAGCATTGGTCTCAAGGATTAAAACCAAGAATCGTAATATGCGCTTATTAAGAAAATAAATACAAATCGAAACCACAAAATTAAAGAGGCAGACTTAAAAAAATGCAGAAGTCGAAGTCCAAAAACGAAATCCCAAGCATTTTCCTTGTTTTTTTTATTCAAAAAATAAAATCAGAACCACAAAATCAAAATGGCAAAATTTAAAATAAGAAAATAAGTATCCAAAAAGTTGAAGCCCAAAACGAAGTTTTCAAGCATTGGTCTCAAGGATTAAAACCAAGAATCGTAATATGCGCTTATTAAGAAAATAAATACAAATCGAAACCACAAAATTAAAGAGGCAGACTTAAAAAAATGCAGAAGTCGAAGTCCAAAACGAAATCCCAAGCATTTTCCTTGTTTTTTTATTCAAAAAAATAAAATCAGAACCACAAAATCAAAATGGCAAAATTTAAAATAAGAAAATAAGTATCCAAAAGTTGAAGCCCAAAACGAAGTTTTCAAGCATTGGTCTCAAGGATTAAAACCAAGAATCGTAATATGCGCTTATTAAGAAAATAAATACAAATCGAAACCACAAAATTAAAGAGGCAGACTTAAAAAAATGCAGAAGTCGAAGTCCAAAACGAAATCCCAAGCATTTTCCTTGTTTTTTTTATTCAAAAAATAAAATCAGAACCACAAAATCAAAATGGCAAAATTTAAAATAAGAAAATAAGTATCCAAAAGTTGAAGCCCAAAACGAAGTTTTCAAGCATTGGTCTCAAGGATTAAAACCAAGAATCGTAATATGCGCTTATTAAGAAAATAAATACAAATCGAAACCACAAAATTAAAGAGGCAGACTTAAAAAAATGCAGAAGTCGAAGTCCAAAACGAAATCCCAAGCATTTTCCTTGTTTTTTTTATTCAAAAAATAAAATCAGAACCACAAAATCAAAATGGCAAAATTTAAAATAAGAAAATAAGTCCAAAAAAGTTGAAGCCCAAAACGAAGTTTTCAAGCATTGGTCTCAAGGATTAAAACCAAGAATCGTAATATGCGCTTATTAAGAAAATAAATACAAATCGAAACCACAAAATTAAAGAGGCAGACTTAAAAAAATGAAGAAGTCGAAGTCCAAAACGAAATTCCAAGCATTTTCCTTGTTTTTTTTTATTCAATAAATAAAATCAGAACCACAAAATCAAAATGGCAAAATTTAAAATAAGAAAATAAGTATCCATAAGTTGAAGCCCAAAACGAAGTTTTCAAGCATTGGTCTCAAGGATTAAAACCAAGAATCGTAATATGCGCTTATTAAGAAAATAAATACAAATTGAAACCACAAAATTAAAGAGGCAGACTTAAAAAAATGCAGAAGTCGAAGTCCAAAACGAAATCCCAAGCATTTTCCTTGTTTTTTTTATTCAAAAAATAAAATCAGAACCACAAAATCAAAATGGCAAAATTTAAAATAAGAAAATAAGTATCCAAAAGTTGAAGCCCAAAACGAAGTTTTCAAGCATTGGTCTCAAGGATTAAAACCAAGAATCGTAATATGCGCTTATTAAGAAAATAAATACAAATCGAAACCACAAAATTAAAGAGGCAGACTTAAAAAAATGCAGAAGTCGAAGTCCAAAACAAAATCCCAAGCATTTTCCTTGTTTTTTTTTTATTCAAAAAATAAAATCAGAACCACAAAATCAAAATGGCAAAATTTAAAATAAGAAAATAAGTATCCATAAGTTGAAGCCCAAAACGAAGTTTTCAAGCATTGGTCTCAAGGATTAAAACCAAGAATCGTAATATGCGCTTATTAAGAAAATAAATACAAATCGAAACCACAAAATTAAAGAGGCAGACTTAAAAAAATGCAGAAGTCGAAGTCCAAAACGAAATCCCAAGCATTTTCCTTGTTTTTTTTATTCAAAAATATAAATCAGAACCACAAAATCAAAATGGCAAAATTTAAAATAAGAAAATAAGTATCCAAAAGTTGAAGCCCAAAACGAAGTTTTCAATCATTGGTCTCAAGGATTAAAACCAAGAATCGTAATATGCGCTTATTAAGAAAATAAATACAAATCGAAACCACAAAATTAAAGAGGCAGACTTAAAAAAATGCAGAAGTCGAAGTCCAAAACGAAATCCCAAGCATTTTCCTTTTTTTTTTATTCAAAAAAAAATCAGAACCACAAAATCAAAATGGCAAAATTTAAAATAAGAAAATAAGTTTCCAAAAGTTGAAGCCCAAAACGAAGTTTTCAAGCATTGGTCTCAAGGATTAAAACCAAGAATCGTAATATGCGCTTATTAAGAAAATAAATACAAATCGAAACCACAAAATTAAAGAGGCAGACTTAAAAAAATGCAGAAGTCGAAGTCCAAAAAGGAAATTCCAAGCATTTTCCTTGTTTTTTTATTCAAAAAATAAAATCAGAACCACAAAATCGAAATGGCAAAATTTAAAATAAGAAAATAAGTATCCAAAAGTTGAAGCCCAAAACGAAGTTTTCAAGCATTGGTCTCAAGGATTAAAACCAAGAATCGTAATATGCGCTTATTAAGAAAATAAATACAAATCGAAACCACAAAATTAAAGAGGCAGACTTAAAAAAATGCAGAAGTCGAAGTCCAAAACGAAATTCCAAGCATTTTCCTTGTTTTTTTTATTCAAAAATAAAATCAGAACCACAAAATCAAAATGGCAAAATTTAAAATAAGAAAATAAGTATCCAAAAGTTGAAGCCCAAAACGAAGTTTTCAAGCATTGGTCTCAAGGATTAAAACCAAGAATCGTAATATGCGCTTATTAAGAAAATAAATACAAATCGAAACCACAAAATTAAAGAGGCAGACTTAAAAAAAATGCAGAAGTCGAAGTCCAAAACGAAATCCCAAGCATTTTCCTTGTTTTTTTATTCAAAAAATAAAATCAGAACCACAAAATCAAAATGGCAAAATTTAAAATAAGAAAATAAGTATCCAAAAGTTGAAGCCCAAAACGAAGTTTTCAAGCATTGGTCTCAAGGATTAAAACCAAGAATCGTAATATGCGCTTATTAAGAAAATAAATACAAATCGAAACCACAAAATTAAAGAGGCAGACTTAAAAAAATGCAGAAGTCGAAGTCCAAAACGAAATCCCAAGCATTTTCCTTGTTTTTTTTATTCAAAAAATAAAATCAGAACCACAAAATCAAAATGGCAAAATTTAAAATAAGAAAATAAGTATCCAAAAGTTGAAGCCCAAAACGAAGTTTTCAAGCATTGGTCTCAAGGATTAAAACCAAGAATCGTAATATGCGCTTATTAAGAAAATAAATACAAATCGAAACCACAAAATTAAAGAGGCAGACTTAAAAAAATGCAGAAGTCGAAGTCCAAAACGAAATTCCAAGCATTTTCCTTGTTTTTTTTTATTCAAAAAATAAAATCAGAACCACAAAATCAAAATGGCAAAATTTAAAATAAGAAAATAAGTATCCAAAAAAGTTGAAGCCCAAAACGAAGTTTTCAAGCATTGGTCTCAAGGATTAAAACCAAGAATCGTAATATGCGCTTATTAAGAAAATAAATACAAATCGAAACCACAAAATTAAAGAGGCAGACTTAAAAAAATGCAGAAGTCGAAGTCCAAAACGAAATCCCAAGCATTTTTCTTTGTTTTTTTTTATTCAAAAAATAAAAGCAGAACCACAAAATCAAAATGGCAAAATTTAAAATAAGAAAATAAGTATCCAAAAGTTGGAAGCCCAAAACGAAGTTTTCAAGCATTGGTCTCAAGGATTAAAACCAAGAATCGTAATATGCGCTTATTAAGAAAATAAATAAATACAAATCGAAACCACAAAATTAAAGAGGCAGACTTAAAAAAATGCAGAAGTCGAAGTCCAAAACGAAATCCCAAGCATTTTCCTTGTTTTTTTTTATTCAAAAAATAAAATCAGAACCACAAAAATCAAAATGGCAAAATTTAAAATAAGAAAATAAGTATCCAAAAAGTTGAAGCCCAAAACGAAGTTTTCAAGCATTGGTCTCAAGGATTAAAACCAAGAATCGTAATATGCGCTTATTAAGAAAATAAATACAAATCGAAACCACAAAATTAAAGAGGCAGACTTAAAAAAATGCAGAAGTCGAAGTCCAAAAACGAAATCCCAAGCATTTTCCTTGTTTTTTTTATTCAAAAAATAAAATCAGAACCACAAAATCAAAATGGCAAAATTTAAAATAAGAAAATAAGTATCCAAAAGTTGAAGCCCAAAACGAAGTTTTCAAGCATTGGTCTCAAGGATTAAAACCAAGAATCGTAATATGCGCTTATTAAGAAAATAAATACAAATCGAAACCACAAAATTAAAGAGGCAGACTTTAAAAAAATGCAGAAGTCGAAGTCCAAAACGAAATCCCAGGCATTTTCCTTGTTTTTTTTATTCAAAAATAAAAATCAGAACCACAAAATCAAAATGGCAAAATTTAAAATAAGAAAATAAGTATCCATAAGTTGAAGCCCAAAACGAAGTTTTCAAGCATTGGTCTCAAGGATTAAAACCAAGAATCGTAATATGCGCTTATTAAGAAAATAAATACAAATGGAAACCACAAAAAATTAAAGAGGCAGACTTAAAAAAATGCAGAAGTCGAAGTCCAAAACGAAATCCCAAGCATTTTCCTTGTTTTTTTTATTCAAAAAATAAAATCAGAACCACAAAATCAAAATGGCAAAATTTAAAATAAGAAAAATAAGTATCCAAAAGTTGAAGCCCAAAACGAAGTTTTCAAGCATTGGTCTCAAGGATTAAAACCAAGAATCGTAATATGCGCTTATTAAGAAAATAAATACAAATCGAAACCACAAAATTAAAGAGGCAGACTTAAAAAAATGCAGAAGTCGAAGTCCAAAACGAAATCCCAAGCATTTTCCTTGTTTTTTTTATTCAAAAAATAAAATCGGAACCACAAAATCAAAATGGCAAAATTTAAAAAATAAGAAAATAAGTATCCAAAATGTTGAAGCCCAAAACGAAGTTTTCAAGCATTGGTCTCAAGGATTAAAACCATGAATCGTAATATGCGCTTATTAAGAAAATAAATACAAATCGAAACCACAAAATTAAAGAGGCAGACTTAAAAAAATGCAGAAGTCGAAGTCCAAAACGAAATCCCAAGGATTTTCCTTGTTTTTTTTATTCAAAAAATAAAATCAGAACCACAAAATCAAAATGGAAAAATTTAAAATAAGAAAATAAGTATCCAAAAGTTGAAGCCCAAAAACGAAGTTTTCAAGCATTGGTCTCAAGGATTAAAACCAAGAATCGTAATATGCGCTTATTAAGAAAATAAATACAAATCGAAACCACAAAATTAAAGAGGCAGACTTAAAAAAATGCAGAAGTCGAAGTCCAAAACGAAATCCCAAGCATTTTCCTTGTTTTTTTTATTCAAAAAATAAAATCAGAACCACAAAATCAAAATGGCAAAATTTAAAATAAGAAAATAAGTATCCAAAAGTTGAAGCCCAAAACGAAGTTTTCAAGCATTGGTCTCAAGGATTAAAACCAAGAATCGTAATATGCGCTTATTAAGAAAATAAATACAAATCGAAACCACAAAATTAAAGAGGCAGACTTAAAAAAAATGCAGAAGTCGAAGTCCAAAACGAAATCCCAAGCATTTTCCTTGTTTTTTTTATTCAAAAAATAAAATCAGAACCACAAAATCAAAATGGCAAAATTTAAAATAAGAAAATAAGTATCCAAAAGTTGAAGCCCAAAACGAAGTTTTCAAGCATTGGTCTCAAGGATTAAAACCAAGAATCGTAATATGCGCTTATTAAGAAAATAAATACAAATCGAAACCACAAAATTAAAGAGGCAGACTTAAAAAAATGCAGAAGTCGAAGTCCAAAACGAAATCCCAAGCATTTTCCTTGTTTTTTTTATTCAAAAAATAAAATCAGAACCACAAAATCAAAATGGCAAAATTTAAAATAAGAAAATAAGTATCCATAAGTTGAAGCCCAAAACGAAGTTTTCAAGCATTGGTCTCAAGGATTAAAACCAAGAATCGTAATATGCGCTTATTAAGAAAATAAATACAAATCGAAACCACAAAATTAAAGAGGCAGACTTATAAAAATGCAGAAGTCGAAGTCCAAAACGAAATCCCAAGCATTTTCCTTGTTCCACAAAATCAAAATGGCAAAATTTAAAATAAGAAAATAAGTATCCAAAAGTTGAAGCCCAAAACGAAGTTTTCAAGCATTGGTCTCAAGGATTAAAACCAAGAATCGTAATATGCGCTTATTAAGAAAATAAATACAAATTGAAACCACAAAATTAAAGAGGCAGACTTAAAAAATGCAGAAGTCGAAGTCCAAAACGAAATCCCAAGCATTTTCCTTGTTTTTTTTATTCAAAAAATAAAATCAGAACCACAAAATCAAAATGGCAAAATTTAAAATAAGAAAATAAGTATCCAAAAGTTGAAGCCCAAAACGAAGTTTTCAAGCATTGGTCTCAAGGATTAAAACCAAGAATCGTAATATGCGCTTATTAAGAAAATAAATACAAATCAAAACCACAAAATTAAAGAGGCAGACTTAAAAAAATGCAGAAGTCGAAGTCCAAAACGAAATCCCAAGCATTTTCCTTGTTTTTTTTTTTATTCAAAAAATAAAATCAGAACCACAAAATCAAAATGGCAAAATTTAAAATAAGAAAATAAGTATCCAAAAGTTGAAGCCCAAAACGAAGTTTTCAAGCATTGGTCTCAAGGATTAAAACCAAGAATCGTAATATGCGCTTATTAAGAAAATAAATACAAATCGAAACCACAAAATTAAAGAGGCAGACTTAAAAAAATGCAGAAGTCGAAGTCCAAAACGAAATCCCAAGCATTTTCCTTGTTTTTTTATTCAAAAAATAAAATCAGAACCACAAAATCAAAATGGCAAAATTTAAAATAAGAAAATAAGTATCCAAAAGTTGAAGCCCAAAACGAAGTTTTCAATCATTGGTCTCAAGGATTAAAACCAAGAATCGTAATATGCGCTTATTAGAAAATAAATACAAATCGAAACCACAAAATTAAAGAGGCAGACTTAAAAAAATGCAGATGTCGAAGTCCAAAACGAAATCCCAAGCATTTTCCTTGTTTTTTTATTCAAAAAATAAAATCGGCACACAAAATCAAAATGCCAAAATTTAAAATAAGAAAATAAGTATCCAAAAGTTGAAGCCCAAAACGAAGTTTTCAAGCATTGGTCTCAAGGATTAAAACCAAGAATCGTAATATGCGCTAATTAAGAAAATAATACAAATCAAAACCACAAAATTAAGGAGGCAGACTTAAAAAAATGCAGAAGTCGAAGTCCAAAACGAAATCCCAAGCATTTTCCTTGTTTTTTTTATTCAAAAAATAAAATCAGCAACCACAAAAACAAAATTGCAAAATTTAAAATAA